>OZ005658.1:138376754-139576754 GCA_963930645.1 Salticus scenicus
TTTTTCTTATCTCCATAATTTAGAGGCTCTTAGTGAAAAAATTATCACTTATTTGTGTAATTGAATGAATGATTTGGTGCAGGCAACTTTAGATCATGTTTATAAAGTAAATTTAAACAATGAAATTTATAATCTACGTAACCTACCTATTCAGAAGAATACAATTTAACTCTTTACAATTAACTCTTTAACTTTACAATTTAACTTTACTCTATTTTGATATGTTTTGGACAGTTTTGTCAGTGTTTATAAGGTAAGTTTAATGCAATGGGATCTGTATAATGAGCAATCTTGTTCATTATCATTGCATTATAAAGATAATCTACTTTAAATCATACTTGCCAACATCCTAATTAACCCTTATCGCTCGTATGTCACTCCTGAGGGGACATTAAAAAATCGAGCCACGCCTTAAGGTGTTCCTCTGCAAATGAAATGTTATTTTTCTAAAACATGTAACTCTAGGCTACCTTTCGTATACCGGAAAATTTTAACAGAAGGATTTATTTTATTTCATGATGAATTTAAATAAAACAAATTATTACAATTTTTCGGTAGCCAACAGGTAGTAAGTTTGAATCTATACGTGTGACGTTTTAAAGGAACGCCAAAAGGCGTGTCTTACGGAAAATATGCCGAGCGCAAAGGGTATTCCGTAGTATTGTTAATCCCGCCCTTTTCTTCACACCAGTAAATTTTTAGAGTAATATTATCCAAATGAAATTACAATTAAATAAGAAGAAAAATACCCTAAAATGATTCTGGTGTGAAAAAGAAGGCCGGGTTAACAATACTACGGAATATTAATTAGTATGTTGGCAAGTATGTTTTAAATGTATGCGAAGTACAATACCCATTTTCAATAACAGAGACTAGACGTTTTCTAGATTTTTTAGAATTTTCTAGATTTGCAGCCTTATCATATTCATTTCATTTGAATTATTATAAAACATGAAATAATATTTAAGTTTGTTGTACAATTTTGTTAAAATCAAGATTAGTTAAAAATGAAATGATGTTTAAAATAAATAAATAAATAAATAAGGAAATTGTAATAAATTATGCATATTTCAATGCTGATCAAATAAGATATATATACTATAGATGAAATTCTGTCTATGACAGAATTTAATTTAGTACGTCAGGACTACTTATATTTGTATTTTAACACCCTTAAAAAAAAAAAAAAAAAAAAAAAAAAAAAATCTGAAAACACTATTCTAATTAATCAGGAAATATTAAGCCGAGACACGTTGGCTCTGTTGTCAGAGTATACAACTGCAATCCCGAAGGTTGTGAGTTCGGTCCTCACTAATGTGAAGTGCCAAGAAAAGGCTTTTTTTTTCTCGTTACCCTACGGTAATAAGATAATGGAAGTATTGTATTCGATCGAAAAATTCGACCTGATTTACACGTTTTAAGGCCTCATGAGTCCAAAAAGTAATTTTTAGCAATTGGTTAGTGTGTATGTGTATGTGTGGAATCTTCTGGCTATCATGTCTACGGAATTAATAAAGATAGAACTACGAAACTTCAGAACTGATACAGGTCTGGTGTACAGATGAAGTTTCCAAATTTTGGGAAAAGTTAGGAAACGGGAAGTGGGACCGTAAATCCATATCTTAAAAACAGTTCTAACGATTTTCTTCAAAGTTTTAATATAAACACTCTATTAGATGTCTTTTTGAATGATATATCTAGTTGGTTAATTCAAGAAAATTGATATGCGTTCTGTATAAATAGCTTTCCTGTAAAAACTGTTGTACTGATTTTTTTCAAACTCTTTATATTAACTCCCTTTTAAATATCCTTTTGTATGTAATTATTGTTTTCCGGTCAATAATTGAGTATGTCAAGTTTTGGTAAAAGTTGGTGTCTCAAAAACGGCTCTAATGATTTTCTTGAAAATTGTTACATAAATATATTTTCGATATCCGTTCTCAGATATTACGTAGTTATTACAGGAAAATTAAATCATCCTGTTTACGTAGACCAGTTTTAGATATCAGAAATTGGTGTTTCAAAAATAACTATACCATTTTTTTTCTTATTCTTTAATTTGCTATGTAAACTTTGTTTTACATGTCTTTACACGTTTATTAAGTTTCCCCTACCGAAAAAATTTTAAGTTTTTTCTTTATTAGGTCAATTTTATGTCTTCTGATCATATTATCTCTAAAATATTCCATATAATTATGTGTAATAGTGGGTAAAGGAAATCGTATGGCCGTTTTGTACCGGATTTTTGTTATAAAATTCATAAAAGAAAATTAATTTGGATTACCTGACTTTTTTTAATGTCTGCAGTTAATGAACATATCTAAATTATAAGGGTGCAAATTTTGTAAATTATGACTATTATACTTTTCAAAAATTTCTTATATTTTAAAAATAAAAATTCTGTTGAAATCTATCAATTTCTTTTGCTACTACACTCTAATGGCATTCAATACATGTCTTTTCGCTTTCTTGGCTGGTGTGGCAAAAACTATTTCATATGAAAACATAATGTATGATAGCTTTTTAGAAAAACAATGAACATGCTTAAATAAAACGTTTGTTGATAATTTAACATTACATGGTCTAACTTGAATTTGTCTAAAACAGTTCTGTTACAAATATTTTACATAATTACAAACGATTACCATGTTAACTACATTCATGGACAAAAAAAATTAGCGCACCAAGAAGGAGTCATCAAAATAAACGAAATTTTACATGCGTAATGACTACTTTGATATAAGTAAATGATTAGAAAATCAAAGAAAAAGGATAATTTATTTCAGAGAAAAAGGAAAAAGAACGGAGGATTTAATACCCTGTTGGACCCCCTCTAGCGCGAATGCACGATGCGATACGATTGAGCATTGATGCATACAAGTTCTGTATGATTTCTTGAGACATTTCGTTCCATATTTGCTGTAACCTTGCCTCTAGTTCGTTCAAACTCGTGGGATGCTCAGCTCGCCGTCCCAAATGATCCCAGATATGCTCGATTGGAGACAAATCTAGGGATCAGGCAGGTCAAGGAAGGGTAGTAACAGTGCGGAGACAGTCTTGTGACAGCCTTGCCGTGTGAGGCCGAGCATTGTCTTGTTGAAAAATGGCTCTTGGGAGCCGTTGCATGAGTGGCAACACATGTGGTTGCAGGATGTTATGGACATACCGCTGGGCTGTCATGGTGCCATGGATCAAAACTAGGGGTGACCGTGTATTGTAGGTAATGGCACCCCATACCATCACACCAGCTGTGGATGCAGTGTGCAACTGTAAAGAAAAGGCAGAATTGAGGTATTCCCCCCGTTGCCTCTACACACGTACATGTTAGTCATCCCTGCCCAAATTGAATCTGGATTCGTCGCTAAGCACGACCTGGTTCCACTCGGTTGCTATCCAACCCCGTCGAGTGTGACACCGCTCCAAACGGAGCAGAGGGGGGTGGGTATTATTGGCGGCACATGTAATGGACGCCGCGATACCAAGTGTCCTTCAGCCAGGCGCCTTCGTATGGTTCAAGAGGACACAGGGGCCCCTAGTGAAGGTGCTACCTCTGCCTGGATGGCGGATGATGATGCAGTTGGCGGTACGCGTGCATTTCTTACGATGTGGCGGTCTTCTCGACGACTGGTCTGTCGAGGGCGTCCTGAGCCTGGTCTTCGTGTACAAGACATCTCTCGGGTCCACTGGTCCCAACACCTCCTCACAACACAATCAGAGCGGCCTAATTGACCACTAGCTAGGGGTGACCGCTAGATAGGGAGGTCAGCTAGGCTACTCGCCTAGCTGACCACCCAGCATCCATCATGCCGATGATTCTCCCCCTCTCAAACTGCGACAGCTGCTCATATTGTCTTCGAAAACAACGTAATGGCATGTCTACCTCAGCTCATCCTTTGTAAACGAGTCAGCACACTCAAATAAGCTTTGGTTACCTTTTTTATACTCCACAGAGAACGACAATAAACGCCCTTTACCGGCTATACGTAATGCGCAATCACGCTGCATTTCTAATCATTTGCATATCTCCCCGACATGTACATTCATGTCAAGTTTCGTTACGATCCCGCAATTATTTCTCCGTGCGCTAATTTTTTTGTCCATGAGTGTATTTTGCTGGCATATACCTCAGTGTACTGCAGAGTATGGTGTATAATTACTCAATTTTTTTTAGTTTTGAGCTGAACTTCGTCGTTTTTAAAATTATGAACTTGAGTTGAGTGAAACTCGTATTTTTCACGAACTTGAGCGTGAAAAGGCAATTCAAGCTCAAACTCATATTAAATATTTCTGTGTGCAATATAAAAAGGAATGTAGAAGAAGAAAAAGAAAAGAGAATAATTGTGCAAAATGGATCCCGGAAAAAAGGGCACTTGGAAAAAAAGGCACGCATAAAAAGGGCACCCGGAAAAAAGAGCACAAAAAGGGCATTTTTGCAATTTGCAAATCGCAAAAATAATAAACATCAAAGAATAAATTTAAAGAATTATTTCATAATACATTTTTAGAAATTTCAATCAATTAAATTGTTACCATTTTCACTTAGTATATACCTGGGGGAAGGGGGAGTCAAAAGGAGCAGATTGAAAGTTAATAATTTTCTTTATATTACCTTCTAAGTGATTTTAATGAAAAAGTGCATCTGCATATAAATTTATATGCAAATTCATGCAGTAGTTCCTGAGATATAGCTGTTAGGTATTGGATATAAATTTGCCTCACTAGAGAGCGCCACAGGTCCCGTTGAAATGAGATTCGAAGAACATTTTTGTTTTTCTGCCGGGACTTAGAAGTTTTAGTTTTGTTTTAGAATGGAGAGCAACAAGTCACGAAATAGCAGTTGCTCTCGGGCCCTTTTTGGCCTGATTTTGTTATTCATGGAGCTACAGTTTAAGAATTAGAAAAAGTGGCTCATAGATTAGATTAGTTTTATTTTAAATCCATTTTTCTCAAAGTATAATTTTCGAAACAGTATTACTACGAAATAGAATGAAATGGATGTTCTAAACTACGAAATGAATATATTTTTTGTAAATAGTGTTTTTTCTTCAAGTAAATATTTTATTTAATAAACTGTTTGTTTTCTCGTCTTAAAGAAGAAGCTGTTTTTTTTAGAGAAACAAGTGCATATTATTAGTCTTCAAATTTATCGTCGAAGAATTTTACAGGTAAGAAGATTTTAATATATCATCTTGAAGATTATTACCGGAAATTAAGATGATTTGAAAATATTAAATAATTATTCTGATTAAATGAAAGATCCTGCAATCCAGATTTTACAAAGGGTCGAGAAGACTCGTTTGAAGTCGTTCAGAAGAATGGCGTTTTATAACAATATCATTCCCTGAAATTGTAGAAATCGCGGTATAGAAGGGCCACCTGTTGAGTATTGATCACCAAAAGTTGATAGGCACTAATCTGGATCAATGTGCGTCCGCATATAAATTTATATGGAATTTCGTGCAGCAGTTCCTGAGATATAGCCTTCTATGAAATTTTGGAAATCACGGTCTAGCAGCGCCATCTGTTGAGAAATTGATACCAAAATTTCGTAGGCGCTAATTTTACTCAAGGAACATCTGCATATAAATTTACATGTAGTTATGTGCTGTAGTTCCTGAGATACAGTCCCAAAAAATTTTGACGCACACACACAGACAGACATTTTCTAAAAATCGTCCAGTCGTGTTCTGGACCTTTAAAAACGTGTAAATTCATCGAAAACCGGAAGCCGAAAATTTTTACGAATCCAATACTTTCTTTTATTGAATATAGAATAAAGTAAAAAAAAGGAAGGAGGAAAGAAATGCAAAATTAGAATTTGTAAATGCGTTATAGTTTTTGACTGAAAAGTGTTTAAGAAGTTTGCCAACTAAATTTGAAATTTACCAAATGTGCCAGTTTGTTTTAACATTGTGTGTGTAGGACTTGGGGGAGGGATGAAGGTACCCTCTTACCTCTCGTTAGCAAGCGTTCACAAAAAACGATGAGTTCGCCTTTATCTGCATTTTCCAGAAATTCCAAGAAATCGCCTTATATCAATAACCAATAAACATTAAATAATTTTTTCAAAAAATAAGAGAACTTTTTTTTATAAGTTTCATCTACAAAATACTACATATTAAAAATAGTATTAGTCTCTCTCCCCCTCTCACTTTCTCACTTTCCCCCTCTCAAGATTTATTAATTTTCTTCAGAAATATTAGCGAGAAAAAATGCGTACTTTTTGTAAACTTCTCAAATCTTCATGGAATTACTATCAAAATTTGAACATATTTATAAGAAATCGATTTAAAAGGAGTTTATTGGACTACCTAATAGTTTCAAATGCACGATTTTCTCATTCATGAACTTAATCTCTGCTGTTGTTAATAGCATGTACACGAAAATTTTACTATAGCAAGAAAAATATTTTAGATGATTATTTTAATTTGTTCCAAAATTATATAAACAAAACTTCTTAGTTCAAACCATTTTTAATTTTAGAATATATATTCAAGAAATATCAATTGATAATGACCTGAAAGTATTATATCTTGAACCTCAAATTAACAGCAATTTTACAATTACAATTAATGTGGAATAATAATAATTAAAAAAATTAAAATTTTAGAATTTTTTTTTCTTCAAGACAAATATTAAAATATAGGGATGCAACTGACAAGGAAAACAATAAATAAATATATGTTGAAACTTCATGTGAAAAAAAATATAATAATAATAAAATAAAATACCTGAATTTGGATGGTCAAAGTATCTTTGATACGGAAATTACTTTATTTTTAAGAAATTTTATCTTTTATTTAATCAATTAAGGAAAAAAAATAATTACAGCATTTAATTATGTAAACAACATATACATCACAAAATTAAATCTTTGATATATAAAACTCAAACTTTATTAAATGTATATTACAGAACTAAAAATAAATCTTAATAAAAGCTTAAAACAGTTAAAAAAATAATTAAATAAAAACTCATCCTTTTACATAGTAACATATATTGATAAATCTGAGGTATAAGTTTTTTTGCACAGCAAATTAAACATGTTTATAAAATGTCTTGGAAATTATTGCGAATAAATACACTTTATAAATAACAGTTATATGGTAAGTTTCCTTATACAGAGGAGTGATTTTCAGTAAATCTGTTGGCCATTTTTGAAGACTGGGATTTGTTTAGTGTTTTCAGCACAATTCGAACATATGGGTTAAAGGTAATTAGTAAGAGGATACACAGCAACATTGTATTGGATTCAAAAGAAAAAAGAGTGAGAACCTTTTGTTACGTAGAACAATACTTCGGCAGCAGACAACATCCTGCATTCTACAATACTATAAAATACTAGTAGAACTTTGCTTTACGCTACTGCCACGATGCAAAGATCTTTGGAGAGACCACTCAGAGCTACGGGAGATGTACCATACCCCATAGCCCTGAAGCACTGTGACAAATTGCCACCCTCTCATAAAAGTACTGGACATTAAATTTCACTGATAAAGACGATGCTAATCAATGAAAGGATTTGCTATCATAGGACTATTAATATCTTGCTCCATAGGCCTGAGTCCATGTTCACAGATTTCTTTAAAAATGAGATTCCTGTTATTTGCGAAAATGATTCTTATCTTCATTTTAAAACTCTTGCATTGAAAGATAAGCGTCTTTAAAATATAAAAGATTAAACAAAGATTACTGGTTTAACACATGTTACACATAGATTAAATATAATAGTAAATTTTTTAATGTTTATTTATATTTTTAATATTAAAAATAAAAATGCATTCAGGTTATTGAAATAAATTCATATCAGAGATGTAGATTTTATATCAATGATTATTTTATTTTGAACACTTTCTGGGAAATGCAAATAATAATAATTAAAAAAAAAAAAAAAAAAAAAAAAAAGGAAAAAAAAAATAACATAAATATAAATATAAATAAAAACAGAATAATAATCCTCCTTATTACAACAAGCTATTTATAATCTAATTTAAATTCTCTCTCTCTCTCTCTCTCTCTCTCTTTTTTTTAATGAATATATATATATCCACGAATACATCCACAAAAACTCAAATATACGTGTACTAAACTAAAGATTCTTTTTCTTTTTTTATTTAATGTACAGCTAGTTTTAAAATATCATTTATGATACTAGCAAACAGTATTTATTTATTGGAATTTAATATTATACTTTTAAATCTTTATATTTTTATTTATAATGAAAGGCGTTCTTAAAACTTTTCTTAAATTACTCTTAGAACTTCCATAATTTTTTATAATAGGAGGTATTTCGGAAAAATTTGCGTTATTGAAATAGCATGGATTTGCTTGCATGAAAATTGAAATACAAAATTGACAACAGTATAATATCGCGGAAAACTGGGCACGAAAAAATTACTGTAGCAAGGAAAAGGGTAGCCTACTGGATAGGGCATTTAAGTCTTCAATCGTATTAGGTGATCAGCGGAATTTATATTTCTTCTTATGAAAGGACTGGAGAGTCCTGCGTGGTTCGAGTAAACTTGACTCGCAGCCGACCCGACCTGCAAAATGAATTTTGACCTTTAACCCGAACTGAATCTGCAGCTTCTGACCCGCTATATTGTTAAAATTGTGTTATATAATAAACTGAATAAAAGTTCTTTTAAACAAACTACAATTATATTATTGAAGAAACCTTTCAGACAATTAAATATGGCATAAAAATATTACAACAATGTATTTATTTAATTATAAACAAACTTTTAGCTCTTTTTAAACATATATTTAAAAAATCCACTGTTCCAAGTATTCTGGCAGTAAAATAACGAAGCAAATATAGGTCGGAAAAAAAAATAGTTTTCCATATAAAGCTTTAAACGTTAAGTATTAATATTTAGGTAAATGTAATTAAATTCATGTTATCAGTCATGTCTTTAAATTACTACGAAGGAAGACAATGTCATCCAATCTCTTCATTTAAAAGTTTAGATTCATAAGTAAAGCATAAAACAATCTTCGGAGAAAACATTTTGTGAATAAAAATTAATGCAAATTTTACCTGCACCCGACCATGAAAGCAGGTTATAAGCGATTACCAGACCCGATGCGTTTTTCTCTCGTGAGAAATGCGTCCTCTCTTGCGATTTAAAGGGTAGAAAGTATTGCTACCAAGAATATAAAAAATTTTCCCAAAGGAATAAAATCCATATGAGTTTGAGTTGCTTTCCCCGCTCAAATTCATGAGAAAACGAACTTTGCTCAGCTCAAGTTCACAATTTAAAAAGGAACGAAATTCAGTTCAAAACTAAAAATGTTTTAATTAAACTCATGAACGCGGTTCTGCGCAACACTGATTTAAAACAACGGAACCTCTAAATCATAGAATTTGTCACCTACTAATAAGTTCTCATGCGCATAAACAAACGTGTTGAAAATTTGAGAATAAAAAAACCATGCAAAAAACCGTGGGTACACTATTCAGAAGTGTTTGCTAAATAAATTTTTACTACAATTAAATTAATAAGTTATAATTAAAAGTTATAAGTTTAATTAAGCGTACAATTAAAAATAATTTTCATGGTAATTGGTAATTTTAGAAAAAGGGAAATTACCTATGAAAGTGTTCACAGAGGATAAGATCTATTTAGAAAAAAAAAAAAAAAAAAAATGAACGTAAAAATGAACTTTTCGTGAGTTTCGCTCATTTTTAAAAATGAACTTGAACTGAGCGCGTTCATTTCTTTCAGACATGAGTTTGAGCGCGAACTAACTCGTTTTTTACACGATGAACTCGAGTTTGAACTAGTTCGTTTTTTTCGTAAACTTGCACAACACTGATTTGTAGGTGCTGTTAGATATTGTCCATTTATTATGCATAATGTATAATAAATCTATAATAGTATGTATAGTGTATATAGTGTTATTTTATTCTCTCATTTTCATATTTTTAACTCTCGTGATGAATTTTTGTTACTGTAAAAAAAAAAAAAAAAAAAAAAAAAAAAAAAAGGTTATTCAGATGATGCTCGTGTGCGTGCATCTAGTTTTTTTTTTTTTTTTTTTTTTCTGAGTATTCAAATTTTTAAGTGGAATGAAAAGCAGCAAATAGATTTTTTTGTTGTTAGAACTTATTTAGTTTTTCAGAATGCTTAGGAATTTAAAATAACTTCTTTTGTATGCTTTAAGTTTATTTGGCGTCCGCAATTATATCTAGTAAGCTAGCGAGTTAAAATAACTCTTTTTGTACGCTTAAATAACATTTTGTGGCGTCTGCGTGATAGGATAAAGTAAAACACTATGTTTCAAGCAATTAAAGGTTTTAGAAAAGCCGATCTGAAGTTTGTAGCAGAAGAGATTGGCAAAATAATTCCTGAATGTACTATTGCTACTTTAAAGGAAATTATCTTGAATATCTACGAATATGAAAAAGATCCCACTTTTGTGCAAGAAATTCTATCAACGGTTGTTGTCGAGAGGCAGGAAAGAGAAAAATTGAAACTAGAGCAAGAAAAAGAACTACAGCAAAAAAATTTTAATTTGAACAAGAAGAGAAACTTAAGCTTGAACAACAAAAACTTAAACCTGAACAAGAAGAAAAAATTGAATTAGAAAATCTTAAACTTCAGCAAGAAAAGCTTAATCAGGAATTAGAGATAAAGAAGATGGAATTAGACCATCAGTTGGAATTGGCTAGAATACAGTCCCAGGCACACATTCAGGGTGAATCAATCATAACGATTAGTGAAAATAATGCATCTAGAAGAAATTTTTTTTTTTACCCAAGTTACAATTCCGACAATTTGATGGGGATTTAAAATAATGGCTACCATTCTGGAGTCAGTTTGAGCAGATAGATAAAGATAACGATATTCCTCAAGAAAACAAATTTCAATATCTTATTCAAGCAACGGTCGCTGGTTCCAGAGCACGGAGAAGTTGTAGATAGTTTCCCGCCAACTGGCGCCAACTATGCCAAAGTTATAGAGAGTCTAAAAGCTCGTTTTGGAAGAGATGATATTCTTGTGGAAGTGTACGTTAGAGAATTATTAAAATTAATTATAATTGCGCATACAAAAGAAAAATTTTCTCTTACTTCATTGTACGATAAACTTGAATCATGTTTAATGGCTCTTGAAACGTTGGGTGTCACTACTGATAAATGCGCTTCTATATTATATCCTATGGTAGAATCCTGTTTTCTAGCTTAATTTTTGAAAGCTTGGAATAGAAGTAACATTGTTTCTACTAGTTCTGATGCGAAAGAACGATTGGACAATTTGATGCAATTTCTGAAATGTGAAGTTGAAGGAGATGAAAGGATAAATTTGGTGGTCGCCGGTTTTGGTCTGGCGAAGAAAAATGATGACCGAAATTGTAGAAAAAGAAGGACTTAAGTTAAGCCTATATCTACTGCCTCTACTTTATTAACAACTTTTTTTAAACAGGAACTAAAGAAAAATTGCGTGTTTTGTGATGGAAATCATATGAGTTCAGACTGATTTACGGCACGAAAGATGAGTTTTAATGAGAAGCAGAATGTCCTAAAGGATAAGAAGCGCTGTTTCCTCTGTTTGGGGTCAGGTCACACTACCAAACAGTGTAAAGCTGTCCTGAAGTGTTTTATCTGTGATAGAAAACATTCCACCGTGATATGCCAAAGTCTTGATAAAGGCAAAACAAATGAATGGAAGAGAAAGAAAAGTCAAATGAAAGTGAAGTAAATATGGCGAATTTCAATAAAAAACCAAGGGTATTTCTTGAAACTCTCAAAACAAAAGTCGTCTCTGATAATAAAGAAAAGGATATTCGTCTAATTTTGGATACTGGTTCACAAAGATCGTATATTTTGAAGAAATTAGCAGAAGAAATGAAATATGCAGCCATTAAAAAAGAAAAGGTTATACATTCACATTTTGGCGGAGTTTCAACCAAAGAATATGAACATAACTTTTATAAAATAAAATTAAAAGATTTGACAGGGAAATTCAGATGCAATTTTGAAGTTTTGAATCAAAATATTATATGTGAAAATGTTAAACCTGTGAAAAAAGGTTCTTGGCTGAAAGAATTGGCCGAGAAAGACATTGTTTTGACAGATGTTGGCGATGCAGATGAATCTATTCAAGTACTGATTGGAGCCGATATAATCGGTAAACTATTGACAGGTCGAAGAGAAGTGTTGTCTTCTGGGCTAGTTGCAATGGAAACACTTTTTGGCTGGACTTTAATAGGAAAAGTTCCTCAAGAAAGTTCATCTAAAGAAAATTTAGCTCTATCAGTTACTTCCATGTTTGTGAAAGAAGCAGAAATTTTCGACTTATGGAGATTAGATTTACTTGGAGTAAGTGATCCAATCGAAAAGCTATCTAAGATGGAAATAGATCGTCAAGTAAAAGAACACTTTCTACAGACAGTAACACGGAATAAAGACGGTCGTTATATCCTTGCCATGGGCTGAAGATAATCCTTTACCTGATAATTTGTGTTTTGCCAAGAAAAGGTTAACCATTGTCATACAAAAACTACTTGCGATTAATATGTATGAAAAATATGAAGTACTTTTAGGATGGCTTGGCGACAAAATTGTTGAAGAGGTTCCTCAATGTGAAAGGTCCTTTAATGGACACTACTTACCTCATCGACCAGTTATAAAGGAGAATAACACTACTCCAATTCGTCCAGTATTTGACGCATCAGCAAAAATCCAAAACCATCCATCTTTGAATCAATGTCTATACTGCGGTTCAAATCTCACTGAATTAATTCCTGACATACTTTTGCGATTTAGAGAAAATAAATTCGGTGTCTTAGCTAATATCCAGAAACGTTTTTGCAAATAAGCATCCAAAAAGAAGATCGGGATTTTTTACGTTTCCTCTGGTGGAGCAATCCAGAACAAAGTGAGCTTAGAATATTTCGTCATGCTAGAGTCGTTTTTGGAGTCAAGAGTTCACCTTTTTTGCTAGCTTCAGTAATAGAATACCATATTAAAAATGATGATGAATGCGACACAGAACTTATGCAAAGATTGTTGAGAAGCTTCTGTGTTGACAATGTTGTTACGAGTGTCCGTACGGAGGGAGAGTTAAAGATATTTATTACTTGCTCTAAAAACCTGATGTCTGAAGGCGGATTCGACCTAAGAGGATTGGAACATACAGAAGAGAGAAAGGACACGGAACACGGTAAAGAAGCTATTGTACTTGGTTTACACTGGAACAGATTTCCGGACATTTTAAAGGTCAATGTATTCTGGACGAAAGAGGTAAATCTGGAGAAAATAACAAAACGTACTATGCTATCAGTGGCACATAAAGTTTTTGATCCAATTGGTTTTACTTCACCAGTCATGATTTGCCCCAAGATACAGAACACCTGGAAAATTGGTATAACCTGGGATAAAGAAATTACCGGGGATCTAAAAAACGAGTTTATCGGATGGTTTCGTGAATTAAATATATTGGAAGAAATTGAGATTCCGCGATACATTCAAGTCACTCCAGGCAACTTAAAAAAATGTACTCTTCATACATTTTGTGATGCTAGTATTCAGGCTTATGCTGTTGTTGTATTTTTGAGAATAGAAAAAGCTGATCAAGTGAAATTATTCCTACTGGCTGCCAAATCTCGCATCAGTCCTTTAAAGTGCCCAACTATACCTCGAATGGAGCTTTTAGCGGCTTTGGTTGGTGCTAGATTATCGAAATCAGTAACAGATGCACCTCAGATTCTTATAAATTTGATTAGAGAAAAATGTTGGATTTTGAATGGAAGAAGAACTGTGACATCTGTTTTATCTAAATGTACTACTTGTAAAAGATTCAACTCTAAGAACGTGGAATCTTCGCCCATTTCTTTACCAGAAAATCGAGTAAAAGATGCAGCTGTGTTTCAGATCATTGGTATTGATATGGCTGGTCCTTTGTTTCTGAAAGACAATAAAAAGAGTTGGGTTATCTTGTTCATATGTGCTATCTATCGGGCAGTACATTTTGAACTTGTTACATCAGCACCTACAGAGGGTTTTTTTTATGGCTTTAAGAAGATTTATATCTCGTAGAGGAAGATGTTTCATTATATATTGCGACAATGGTTCGAATTTTGTTGGTGCAGGCAACTATTTGGAACGACTGAATTGGAATCATATACAAAGAGATGGAACAACCAATTCAATTGAATGGAAATTCAATCCGCCAACTGCTGTATGGTTTGGCGGATGGTGGGAGAGGCTCATCAGACTGATGAAAGATCTATTAAAAAGAGTCCTCGGGCGAGCGTGCTTGAATTATGAAGAAATTATTACTGTATTGACTGATTGTGAAAGCATTATCAATTCTCGACCTTTTGCTTACATGTCAGAGCAAGAATCTAATAAACCAATTTCTCCTGCCACGTATTTGAAAGACATTCATGAATATATTTTACCAGACACTGATACAGTCGAGGGAAACTCATTCAAACGAAGGCTTAAATACAGATAAGCAAAGCAGAAAAGTTTGAGAAATCGATTTAGATCAGAGTATTTGGGTTTACTTATTCAGCGACCGAATGTGAGAAGAAGCCAACAGACTGTTTCTGTAGGAAACATTGTATTGGTGAGAGCGGACAATAAAGAAAGGATGCACTGGCTATTAGGACGCATCATAGAGCTTGTTCATGGCAAAGATGGAAAAGTGTGCCTCGTAAAGTTACAAACATCTCATTCAGACATACTTCGACCAATACAAAGAATCTATCCTCTAGAAGTATCATCTAGTGACGGTGCTGAAAATACGTTTCCTAATCCAGCTGTGAAAGAAGCACAAATTTAAGAGCGGACAATAGCTAACTCTGAAATCGTTTCCAGTCTTAATGACTTTTCACTCTGCTTGCTGGAGGAGGTCCTTCTAAACTAGTACTTCACTGAGATAGGACACAAAATTTGTGAAAGCTATTAGCCAAAAGAAAAAGTGTCCAATCCTTAAACACTTATTCTTACAGACACTCCCTTTCATGACAGAGATGGATGTGTAAACAAAATGTCAAAATGTCACTATTTATCTTCCGCCCATCAAAGGTTCAGTTAAGAAAATTACCTTGGAGTGTTAAACAGCGTTAGTTGACCGGTAAAGAAATGAAAACGAATGTGATATTAGTTAAATAACAATTGTAGCTGTCGATTTTTAATATTAAAGTTAAACTAAGAATTAGTTTTTCAAATATATAATGAATTTCAGATAATTTTTATTCACGAGGAAATTATTGTTTATTTTTCTCGCAAGTAAAAAGTATTTTATAATAAAATCAATTTTAAATAGTGCAAATTAAGAAATCACAATTAAAATCTTTGTTGAGACAATCTCAAATAATACTGAAATGGAAAAAAAAAAAAAAAAAAAAACACAAGAGGAACTAGAAAAACAAGAGAAAAAAAAAACTATTTAATTCTGAGAAAATATAGAGAAAAAATCAGTATAATTAAACATCGTTTTATTTGCAGCATGAAAATGAATGATAAAATGAGCATAATTTTCTGAATATAAATTTAAAAACAAAAGATTGCTGACAGTTATTTTTAAAGAATAATCTTAGTGTCAAAACATTTCTACTTTAATTAAGCCTTTTGTATATTTAATAATAATAAAAAATAATAAATATATATATTTATCAAACTTGTTTATACCTTAAAACTTGTCTTTTTTATTTCCACTATGCATTTCGGGTGCATTCGCACCCATCTTCAGGTGACTTGTGACTCTCATCGTTGTTTGTGTTTTCGTCGGCTTCATTCTGTCTTCCTCTTTTCGCTTGAATTCCTCTGTTTCGGATCTCATTGATTACACGGTGCATTGATTACAAGTGCTGTAGATTGGCGGTTGTGTTTCAAATCGGCTTTGTGTTCTTTCTCCCGTTCGTAAATTTTGCGTTTAATTACTCCGATATAACAGGCGCGGGAATTATCTGCGTGATTAAAGTCAATTTTGTAGACTCCGGCGGTTGATTGGTTATCTATTATGTCTTTTTCATTTCTAATGTGTTGAAAGATGTTGCGATTTGGTTTGATCGGAATATTGATATTGTGTTTTTTGGCTTCATATTGGATTTTTATACTGGCGCCGTTACAGAAGGGGATGGATGTTGTGAATTTTGCTTTTTCTTCCTGAGCGTTATCAATTTTATTTAGGGTTTTGATGCGTTTTTTATATAGTTTGTTTACAAGATTTTTTGGATAGTTTGCTTTATTTGCTATGTTTTTAATGTATTTGAGTTCTTCGTTTAGTAGATTTTTAGTTGAACAGATTAGGATTGCGCGATTTATGTATGTGCGGATGGCGGCGTATTTATACGGAAGTGGGGTATTGCAGTGTTTATTAATAATTTCGGTATTGGCTGTTCGTTTTCTATAAACGGTTGTGTCGATGGTATTGTTTGGGTTTTTTATAATTTTTATATCAAGATAGTTTATTGTGCTATTATCTTCTTTTTCCATTGTGAATTTTATGTTCTTATCAAGGTTATTGAGATTATTTAAGATTTTATTAATGTCGGTATATTTGGAAAGATGGTAAACACGTCATCAACATATCGTGTAAAGATTTTACTTTTTTTGATAATGTTCGTGGCCGAATTTTCAATTAATCGCATTTTAAGTTCAGCTAAAATTCCTGAGATAGGCGAGCCCATAGGAACGCCTTGTTTTTGCCGATAAATATTGTTATTAAATTGGAAATAGGATTCATTGAGTAGTAGATTACTTGTTCGAATTAAAGTTTCGCTAATTTTGTTTTTCCCAAAGGTTTCTATTATTTTTTCGTTAATTATGTTACCAATTTCTATAATATCTATGGATGGGTATAATTCTTTTACGTCAAAGCTTACCATTGTATCGTCGGAGTTGATTTTTATGTCTTGAAGTTTTTGCATGAAAAGTTCGTTAGAGTTTATGGAGATATTAGAGGGTGGGAGAAGGGTTTGGTAAATATTTTTCATGTATTTTTCGAGAAAATATCTTGGACCTTCAGATTTATTAACTATTGGACGTAATGAGGGAGGATTTTTGTGGTCTTTGTATTTGGCAAATAGTCGGGGGATTATAGGAGCGAAGTTATTATTATTTGGGGGGATGTTGTTGGGCCAGTGTCCGGTTTTTAGTAAGTCTTTTATTTTTTCGTTAAGTTTATTTAGTGGTGAATTTTTAAGTTTTTCAGCGTTTAGTTTTTTTATCGTATCATACATAAGTTCATTATATTTTTCGCGGTTTAGAATTGTAATAAGGTTTGTTTTATCCGATTTTAAGATGGCGAGCTCGCGGTTGTTTTTAAACCTTTAAGGCATTTAATATCAGCTGAATTAGTGAATTGTTTGTTAGTGTCGGATATGGATTTTATTGCAGCATTTCTAATATTTTGTTGTGTTTAGGGGGGAGTTTTTTCGATGGCGATTTCAATATGTGCGATAGTGTCTTTTATGTTATTAACTTCATTTATAATATACTTGGAGCCTAGCTTTAAGAGTGAGTCCTCGTGGATATTAGGTTGATAGTTAGAAAGATTTAGGTATGGGTATGAAGTGGGGGTGGAATTGTTTAAGATTTTAGTTTTTTTGTTTTTTAACCAAAATTGGAGTTTTTTGTTATGTCGCTTGGTTAGTATTTCTTCTTCAATTTTGGTGTATCGTTTAATCTTTTCATTTATTCGGTCAAAGTCTTCGTTTGTAGTAGTGGCCTTTAGTTCTGTTTCTAATTTTTTATAATTTTGCGTAGTTTTATAAATATCGATCGACTTGCGTTTTATTATTTTCTTAATTAGGGTTATTTCAAAATGTTTAGCTAAGTATCGGTAGTTTTTGTTAATGTATTGATTTTTTATTTTTAAGAACTTGGGTGTGACATTCATAACCAAAGAATCATTCATTGACCAGTTCGCAATTAAGCTAAAAGCGTGAAAACTAGAAGATTAAAATACGGTTGCTACAGTAACGTTATTAAAGAACGCCAAGGAAGTAACGTTACTGTAGCTACCGTATTTTAATCTTCTAGTTTTCACGCTTTTAGCTTAATTGCGAACTGGTCAATGAATGATTCTTTGATTACGAATGTCAAAATTTTTATCGGATTAATCCACACCTCAAGTCAATACCTCGCGGCTGTCAGCATTGTTATAAAAATAGGCTGTTTTCTCTAACGAGACCTCCGGCTAACCTCTTCACAAAATCTTAAACAATTCATCCCTTTAGATAGATAAATGTCTCAACAAAAACTCTTCGTTCAACTTCGAAAAACGGCTAAAAAATTAACACGCGACATAAACCACCAATCGTTCTTAAAAGATTGCCTCCACTATAATATCACACCCAAGTTCTTAAAAATAAAAAATCAATACATTAACAAAAACTGCCGATACTTAGCTAAACATTTTGAAATAACCCTTATTAAGAAAATAATAAAACGCAAGTCGATCGATATATATAAAACTACGCAAAATTATAAAAAATTAGAAACAGAACTAAAGGCCACTACTACAAACGAAGACTTTGACCGAATAAATGAAAAGATTAAACGATACACCAAAATTGAGGAAGAAATACTAACCAAGCGACATAACAAAAAACTCCAATTTTGGTTAAAAAACAAAAAAACTAAAATCTTAAACAATTCCACCCCCACTTCATACCCATACCTAAATCTTTCTAACTATCAATTTAATATCCATGAGGACTCACTCTTAAAGCTAGGCTCCAAGTATATTATTAATGAAGTTAATAACATAAAAGACACTATCGCACATATTGAAACCGCCATCGAAAAAACTCCCCCCGAAACACAACAAAATATTAGAAATGCTGCAATAAAATCCATATCCGACACTAACAAACAATTCACTAATTCAGCTGATATTAAATGCCTTAAAGGTTTAAAAAAACAACCGCGAGCTCGCCATCTTAAAATCGGATAAAACAAACCTTATCACAATTCTAAACCGCGAAAAATATAATGAACTTATGTATAATACGATAAATAAACTAAACGCGGAAAAACTTAAAAATTCACCACTAAATAAACTTAACGAAAAAATAAAAGACTTACTAAAAACCGGACACTGGCCCAACAACATCCCCCCAAATAATAATAACTTCGCTCCTATAATCCCCCGACTATTTGCCAAATACAAAGACCACAAAAATCTTCCCTCATTACGTCCAATAGTTAATAAATCTGAAGGTCCAACATATTTCCTCGAAAAATACATGAAAAATATTTACCAAACCCTTCTCCCACCCTCTAATATCTTCATAAACTCTAACGAACTTTTCATGCAAAAACTTCAAGACATAAAAATCAACTCCGACGATACAATGGTAAGCTTTGACGTAAAAGAATTATACCCATCCATAGATATTACGGAAATTGGTAACATAATTAATGAAAAAATAATAGATACCCTTGGGAAAAACAAAATTAGCGAAACTTTAATTCGAACAAGTAATCTACTACTCAATGAATCCTATTTCCAATTTAATAACAATATTTATCGGCAAAAACAAGGCGTTCCTATGGGCTCGCCTATCTCAGGAATTCTAGCTGAACTTAAAATGCGATTAATTGAAAATTCGGCCACCAACATTATCAAAAAAAGTAAAATCTGGACTCGATATGTTGATGACGTGTTTACCATCTTTCCAAATAATACCGACATTAATAAAATCTTAAATAATCTCAATAACCTTGATAAGAACATAAAATTCACAATGGAAAAAGAAGATAATAGCACAATAAACTATCTTGATATAAAAATTATAAAAAACCCAAACAATACCATCGACACAACCGTTTATAGAAAACCAACAGCCAATACCGAAATTATTAATAAACACTGCAATACCCCACTTCCGTATAAATACGCCGCCATCCGCTCATACATAAATCGCGCAATCCTAATCTGTTCAACTAAAAATCTACTAAACGGAGAACTCAAATACATTAAAAACGATACGATACGCCCCGACCACCGACCAACCCGAAGGCTTGTGGCCAGCCGAAGCCCGAAGGGTGGCGGGAAAAAATGTCCCTGTCACTACCAGCCAAACCGCAGCCAAAGGAACGAACCCAGAAAAACCAGACGGCATTTATTTAAGCAAAACAAAATACACTTGAAGAAATATACTAATCATATAATAAAACAGAGCAACTTTAACAGTATATTGCTCAAATAAAATGCAACAAGAACAATGTGTTGCTAAATAAAATACATACAATACTAAAATTTACAACAATAAAAAATAATAACACTAACTACAAAAAACCAAACCAATCATAACTACAATAAAACTATGAAAAAAAAATAAAAATAAAAAAAAAAAACTGTACAATTACTTAACAAATTCCCAGCAAATAAAGACAATATTTAACAGCTGAGTATATAAATTAATAATTACACATAAAGTTTATATGTGTGCATTGATCAACTGAGATCTAAGAGTCCAATGTAGGTGAAGTCCATTTATAAATATCAAATTGAGAATAGTTCATGAAGAATAGTTCATGTTGCTGTACAAAAATTTTCATGTGTGCACTGCTCAACCTAAATCATAAAGACCAAAGAAGGTAAAAGTCCATTCACAGGAATTCATGGTGAAAATTCATCATAAAGTACTAGGTGCAATAGTAGTTCCAAATAATATTCACTTTAAACACAAAAGTCCTTTAGAACATTATTTAAATGACGTTAAAAAGTATATTTTATGAGGTTAGAGTATTTTTTTATGAGTTCATTGTAAATATTACATACTCTTCTTATTAAGTAAGCTGAGTTATCAATACGTAAGATGTATTCATTCAAGGTCTCTTTTGTGTGTCTTTTAATATAATTTTTACTGTATGAGCACTTGCTTTGCAAATAATGCATTGAATCTCCTAAATCTCCGCAGGGGCAGTTTGGATCGTTAGTACTATTGAATCTGGATAAAAATGCAGGAAAGCTTCCATGTCCAGTTACGAAATAAATTAGGACTTGATTTTTGATGGCAAGGTTAACAGTAACTTCAGGAAATATCTCGTAGGTAAGACGTCCCTTATCAGAAGTCTCCCAATGGTATTGCCACTTTTTTATGGCATCAGCTAATAAGATTCTGTGCAGATATGAAACGGGGTAGGGTAAAGGATGAAAGATTCCCGAGTAGATGGCATGTTTAGCGAAGGAGTCCACCAGCTCATTTCCTATAACTCCCGAGTGTCCCTTGACCCAAGCGATGTTAAAGGTTCCATTGAATGAGTTCACTCCATCCAGTAGTTGTTTTACGAGGATTGAGCTTGGTACCAGATTATCTAGCGCCATGATGGCTGACAGGCTATCGGTTCTGATTAAGATGTTCTTTAACTGTTTGGAGGAGGCCCATTCTAACGCTTTTAAGATAGCGAGAACCTCTGCCTGAAATACTGAATTGCCAGTTTTGAGCCTGTACATCTCATAATGAGCCAAGAAATTATTAAGAACGGCTACAAAAGCGCATCCTGTTCCCTCATCATTCTTACTTCCGTCGGTGTAGAACTTATTCTCATAATGTGAAAAATCTTCCGATTCGATAAAGTTGATGGTTCGATAATCTCCAGATGGGTTATTATTACGTTTGAAATTCTTCTGCTCAAAATCGTTTTTGCTATAGTAAATATGATCATGGTACCAGGACTTGTTTTCTTGCATAATAATATATTTATTTAGATACTTTTCCGCCTCGATATAAATTGGGAAGATACCGGTAATTCGACAGATGGCGTCAGTTGACACACTTCTGTAGAAATGATAAATAAACCTTATATATTGCCTTTGGCAGGAAGAAAGCTTGCGCTTGCCATGGACATTTATACATGGATACCAGACTTCACAGGCGTATAGAATAATTGGCTTGATCACCACCACGTACCATAACTTTTTAAGCTCCGGTTTGATGCCCCATTTTACTCCGCTGATCCTTCTTAGATTAATATTCATGGCAGTTATTTTGTTCCTTACTTGGTCTAAATGATAAAGAAAACTAAGTCTGGAGTCTAAGTGAATTCCCAAATATTTATAAGTATCAGCCACCTTTAAGTTAATGTCTTTTAATTTGAAAATTGGAGGTCTTTTCAATTCTGTACCGAATTGCATAGCCATAGTTTTTCCAGTTGAAATAGTCAACTTGTTCTGTTCACAGAAATTGCTGAAAATGGCAATATTCCCATTAGTTATGTATTCCAGTTGCGCCCTTGAGGCTCCTGAAGAGATTAAAACAAAGTCATCTGCGTATGCCAACAAAGTATGATCCGTATTTTCATATAGAGCAAAGACTCCATTAATCAGAACGAGCCAAAGAATTGGCCCTAAGCAGGAGCCCTGAGGGCAGCCCTTTCCCACTTGGAAAAATTCTCTTATTGTATTTGTGGTGACGAATCTGTTTGTAAGATAACTTTTAATTATATTGATTAAATAAATTGGTACATTTAATTCTTCTAATGCTTTTATAATCCGGATCCAGCAAGCGTTGTCAAAGGCGCCGGTTATATCAAAAAAGATGGTGGAAGTGTATTTGTAGTTTTCCTTTCTGGTTTTTATTTCATTTATAAACCTTTTAAGACATTTGGTGGTGCTATAATTTTCCCGGAAACCAAATTGATTATTATTTAGAAGGTTATTATTCTCTAAGAAGTAGGTGAGTCTGTTGACAATGATTTTCTCGAAGATTTTGCTAACTGTGTTTAATAAACATACTGGCCGATATGAGGCGGGGCTGGTGGGGGTCTTGCCCAGTTTACTGAAGAAAATTACTATGCCTTTTTTCCAGCATCTTGGGAAATAACCAGAAGACATAAGCTTGTTACACATAGTTACCAGAAAAGTGGGAATAGTTTTGTGTATGAATTTCCACACTCTTAAATCAAATCTATCAGGCCCAGGAGCCTTATTGCTACTAAATGATCTAATTGAAAAATCCAGTTCTTTTTTCCGAACAGGTGGAGCATTGTGTGTGTAGCATTGTTCAGAAATAGGATCGCTGATTAAACAGAAATGATAGTCCAAAAGCTTTTTGTCAATGTCTATAGCGCTTGAGTCTGAGGGCATGCCGTCAAGATTACTAAGTGCATGAAAGTTACTTTTGGATTTCAGTATTGAGAAGGCTTTACCAAATAACTTGTTAGAATTAGTGCAATAGATTTTCCATGAGTTAAGTTTTGCTAATCTAATTTGCTTTTTATAAGATGCTCTTGCTTGCTTAAGTTTTATTTTATCATTCATTTCTCCGGTTCTTTTATGTTTTCTATACAAAGCCTTGACCTTATTTCTCATTGCCCTTAACTCCGGGTTCCACCAGGATATAATAAGTGGTCTGTTTCTAGATTTTATTTTGAATACTTGCGTTGAAATATTATCTATTGTATTATTTAGGTGATCCAAGAACAAATCATAATCCCGTACAGCAGAGCATTGTAACAGGTTAACTTCAAGTTGCTTGAGATTTGATAATATTAAATGTTTGAATTTACCAGGACTAAAGAATTTGGTGGCAAATCTTTTATATGATAAGTGAGGAAAAGTAGAATTTATATCGTACAAGACGTAACGGTGATCAGAGCATGACTCTTCCTCTGAAACTGACCAGTTTTTTAAGGAATCGTAGAGAGACGGACTCGAGATTGTGAGATCCGGATAGCCGAAGTTATCCGGAGTCCAGTAAGTAGGAGGTTGATAAGGATCATTCAAAATGCATAAGTCACTGGAATTACAGAAATCTAAGATGACGTATCCCCTATCGTCGTTCCGTCTATAACCCCAGAGATTGTTTTTAGCGTTAAAATCGCCAGCCAATAATAGGAATTTATAATTTTTGATATCATCCGGGATTTCATCCAGATTAGCTTCCAGGTCAGTTGATGGGGAAATGTACAGAGAGGAGACAGTGGTAATGCCGGAATCCGTTAGGATGTTTACAAATACCATATGCTGTAGGGCCAAGATCTTATTGTTCTGAATATTGTTGTTAACTATAATAACACAGGAACTCTTATTTAAAGAAAAAATGTATGTGCCAAGAGCTATCCACACTGATCAGTTTACCATTATATATATAAGGATCCTGAATTAATGCAATATCAATATTGTTGTTTATAATAAAGTTATATAGATTATCGCTTGCTGCTTTACAAAAGTTTAAGTTAATTTGAACTATTCTAATTTTATCATCTGTAGTTGGATCCATAGTGCTCATCGTTATAATCTCAGTGGAGGCTTAGTGTTTAAAAGGTTTGCCTTGTACTTTAACAGAGCAGGACAATTTCTATCGTTGCTTGCATGACCCTCCAAGTTACAATTTAAGCATTTCTTCTGGTCGCTTTTACATAGCCTTCCGTCGTGTTTTTCTCCACAGTTGAAGCATTGTGTATCGTTTTTGCAAAAATATTGGGTATGTCCCAACAACTGGCACTTATAACACCTAACTATGTTGACATACTCCTTTACATAAATGCGTTGATAATTAACCAAAATTTTACCTTTAGTTATCAATCTTTGTTTCGTAGCCTTGTCACAGTCTAAGATCCAATGTTGGCCTGATCTTCCCTTGAAATTTCTCACTACGTCAAAATCTCTATCCACCATTCCCTCGGAATATCTTAACTCTTCTCTTAAACCATTTTCGTCAATCGATTCGTCAATATTGAACAGGATAATTCTATTGTTCTTTACCTTTCCTTGTTTAATCGACGCCATCTTCACCACATCCTCATTATCCTCCAGACTATTTACGAACTCTGTAGCTCCTTCCAATGTATCAGTCTTCAATATTATCTTACCTTCTCTACTGATGATAACATCTTTAGGACTCTTTAAATTGTTGGTCTTTCCTACTTCCGAAATTTTTTTAATCAAGTCTTTTTTATCTCCTGTCGTGTCATTAGGCGTAATAATGACTGTGAAGTCATCTGAGAGTTTATCACTCGTCTTAGATGCTGCTTCCGGTGTATATAACTTCATATCTTTTAACTTCTTATCTATGTCTAAATTCTTTTTTATCTCTTTGTTGAAGTCCTCTTCAATTTGTTCAAATTTTCCTAATAATCTTTCATATCTGAACTCTGATGATGCACACTCCATCACTATATCCATGGCACATTTATAAACAACGTCGCACAACTCCTTATTTACCTTTTGGCCCACTCTTTCATTAATTTTGGTCATGATTGAGTCAGTAATACCTTTAATCTTTAAAAGAAAATCCGATTTGTAATCCACATTAATCTGAAGAGCCGTTGTATTCATTTTGGTGTGAACCACCCTTTATATATAAGGCAAAAGTTTTCAATCCTTATCCCCAGCACTCTATTACTCTTACGCAAATGTTTTTCGTAAGTTGTTAAAGATGACGGAAAGAAGTTCCCACAACTTTCAGCATATATGTAGTGCTTGTTAATGACTCAATCAATAAGTCAGTCAATCAAATCTAAATTTAATATATAAATATTTCTTATTTAAAAGCACTTTTCAAAATGGAGAAAAGGGGCGTAAATTCAAAAATGGCCGCCTTTATGAAAATAAGCTGTGAGGTAAGTAAAGCTTCCTTTTTACGCAAAAATATACACTTTAAAACTATCCAAATCAATAAATCTTTAACAATGCAATAATATGCAGTATATATGAGCTTCTAGATATCTAATTATATAGTAGATAAGCACTCATAAAGTAACATTAGGAAAAATTTCATAAATATTGCACTAACAGTCAGAAATACATATAAAATTAATTATTCAAGTGAAAATACTATGAAACCACTTGTTTCTTGTAGAAGATTGTAGAAGCTTAAACTCTAGCTGTAATTAATAAAAATAAATACTTCTGTAGTTGAAAACGCTGAAACACACACACTTGAATTCTTGAAGGTAACGAAAAAAATGGCAAAGTTGAAGTACACAACGTCTCTGTAGCTCACCAGAATAAAATAAATGCACACAAAGTACTTTAAATTAAAGCGGAAACCATAATACACTTAGATATAACTATAAATTAATGAATAAATTAAAAATATAACTTCAAAACGCAGAAACACTAATGTAAACAATACGAAAACACCGGAGCTCGAAAAGCTCGACGGAACACATACGAAGGTAGTGATAGAGGTAATACATTAAAAACATAGCAATGTAAGCAAACTATCCAAAAAAATCTTGTAAACAAACTATATAAAAAAACGCATCAAAACCCTAAATAAAATTGATAACGCCCAGAAAGAAAAAGCAAATTTCACAACATCCATCCCCTTCTGTAACGGCGCCAGTATAAAAATCCAATATGAAGCCAAAAAAACACAATATCAATATTCCGATCAAACCAAATCGCAACATCTTTCAACACATTAGAAATGAAAAAGACATAATAGATAACCAATCAACCGCCGGAGTGTATAAAATTGACTTTAATCACACAGATAATTCCCGCGCCTGTTATATCGGAGTAACTAAACGCAAAATTTACGAACGGGAGAAAGAACACAAAGCCCATTTAACTCTTTCGTTCCCGTTACGGCCGAAGCCGCCCGAAAGCTCTCGATCCCATTCCGGCCCTAAAACGCCTGAGATAGTTCATCTCCCCTTTTTCGCTCTTTTATCTTCGCGATGGTCATTTTTCCGCAGTTAGTTGTCAGTGCAGATGATAAGTGGGCGGGTTAACTTTACGGTGACAAGAAGGGATAGGGGGGGGGAGTTTTCTTGTCCTAAAGATTTTGAAGTGAGAGACAAAATTTTGTAATTGCAGTTTGTTAGCTGAGATCATCCTGCATGTTCTTATTTCTTTCTGTTTATTATGGCTTTTTGACGTAGAAAAATAACACAATACGAAATTAATGCGATTTTATTTGCATCTACTGAAAATGAAATTAACAAAGCGATTGATAGCAGTGATAGTGATGAAAATTCAGAGGAAATATAATCTTACCAAACACCGAAACTGTTTCTGATTTCGGTGCGGATCTAGACGAAAATTATGGTAATTTTCATATTACTTTTACGTGGACTTCCGACATAAAGAACTTTAATAGTCAGGAGAATTTTTCGGGATCTAAAGACTCAGTACATAGTTTGAATCCAAGAGCAGAACCTCTAGATTATTTTAATAATAATAATAATAATAATAATAATAAAAAGAAAAAAGAAAAGAAAAAGAAAAGAAAAAAGAAGAAGGGAAGAAACAAAAGGAAAAAAAAGTGTTTGCAAGAAAATACAAGTTGAAAAAATAAAAACAACAATTGTTTTGGGCTGAGAAACAGTATACATCACTTCTTCAGGTAGAAATTAGATATAAGTGCTGCTTTCATGCTGTGCTTGTGTTTAATATTTCTGTCTGATGAAAGGTTCGGCTATTATTTCGAATCGAAATTACTGTTGCAAATCTTTAATTTATTTTTATTAATTTATGGTGCTTGCTTACATTTATTATTATTATTATTATTATTATTATTATTGCTTATTACTTTAGAACATTAGTCCTTCAGCGCATATTAATTAATAAATATTTACAATCGAAATTCTTATAAAAGGAGGTTTTCAATTGC
This sequence comes from Salticus scenicus, assembly GCA_963930645.1. Taxonomy (NCBI): domain Eukaryota; kingdom Metazoa; phylum Arthropoda; class Arachnida; order Araneae; family Salticidae; genus Salticus; species Salticus scenicus. The sequence goes on from OZ005658.1 coordinate 138,404,286, forward strand.
TCTTATCAAATTTACTTAACTCTGACAAAGTGGGTGATTGGTGATTAAAAATAGTTAGAATGATAATTTAAGAAAGCGTTACACATTGTGCATTATACAATGTTCAAAAACTTTACAACAGTATTTTCTTCATTGTAGATGACTATTTCTTGAACTGTATAAATTAAGAATAAGATTTTGCAAAATACCGTTAGTAAAAAAAAAAAAAAAAAAAAAAAAAAAAAAGAAAGAAAGAAAGAAAGACAAAGCGTTACGACAATTGTTTTGGGTCGAAATAATAGCACACACCTTCATGGACTAGTGCCTAGCTTTTTCCTCTGGTGAACCTTTATGTAATTGCTTTGTATATCGACCCAAAAGAACTGCTAAGAATTTTTATTTTTTTACTTCTACTACACCATTGGTTAAAAAAAAAAGAAAAAAAAGAAAAAAAAACTGCATATCCCTTGAAATAAATAACTATGTTAAAAATAATTGGATTCATAATTTTAAAAAAGTGCTTCTCACACGATGACTTTAAAACGTTAACAAAACTATTTTCTTCATTGTAGTTGACTATATGTTGATATTTATATGTTTACATAAAAAAAAAAAAAAAAAAAAAAAAAAAAAACCGCAAGTTGAAAAAATAAAAAACCTTCTACATAACAATTGTTTTGGGCTGAAAAACATTATATCGCTCTTTTAGGTATAAAGTAGATATAAGTCCTGCTTTGATTCTGTGCATGTGCCTATCATTTTCGTCTGATGAAGGGTTGTGCTATTATTTCGAATCGAATGAACTGCTGCGGATGGTGTTGGCTTACTCTCTCTCTCTCTCTTTTTTTTTTTTTTTTTATTATTATTTATTTACAATAAAAATTTTCATAAAATGAGGTTTTCAATTGTACTTATGAAATTTACTTAATTCTGAAAAAATAGATATTTAAAAGTAGTTAGAAGGATAATTATATATAAAAAAAAAAGTTGTTATTGCACAGTGATTTTCTAAAATTTTTGGATTATGTTTTCTTCTTCATAAATAAAAAAATAAATACATCGAATTTTAATTATCATTGTTATAGACAATATGATAACTGCTTTATGGCATTTTACAAATACTACGTGAATATAATATTTATTATGTTTCCAAAGCAAAAGTATTATTTATGGTGATAGTATCAGGCATTTCGCGGAAAATATATTGCACACCCTCCACTCTGCAGTGAAACTGGACCAGACAATAATCCCTTCTTCCCATAATCTTAAGGCGTGTTGAAATGACACTCGCATGAATAGAAAAAAAAAGCCGCTCTGCACTTCCGTGGGGGTAAAATCTCGGGCGTTTGTCCGGGATTCTGAGGTAGATAAAAATTTCATATCCATGGGAACGAAAGAGTTAAAACACAACCACCAATATACAGCACTTGCCTCTACCCACTCCTCTAACCCAATTAATATTAACACCATAAAAACTAAAAAAATCGCTCCCTATAATAACCACAGTTACGCCTTTAAAAGAGAAGCTATCGAAATCCTTACTAACCCCACAGCAGTTAATGAACGAAAACACGCAAATATCCCCGGGATCTGGAACCGTGTAATCAATGAGATCCGAAACAGACGAATTGAAGTGAAAAGAGGAAGCCAGAATGAAGCCGACGAAAACACAAATAACGATGAGAGTCACTAGTCACCTGAAGATGGGTGCGAATGCACCCGAAATGCATAGTGGAAATAAAAAGGACAAGTTTTAAGGTATAAACAAGTTTGATAAATATAATTATCGTCCTAAAATTAAGTTTATTGAAATATATATATATATATATATATATATATATATATATATATATATATATATTTATTTATTTATTTATTTATTTATTTATTTATTTATTTATTTATTTTCAAGAAACTTTTAACATGGTTTTCAATAGTATTAAAAATCATTGCATTCTTGTACAAATTAAATCTAAAAATGTAATTACTAGAAGTAATAAAAATGTAATTTGCCCGCTTTGCTGGGCACTACTTCAATAAGTTGTTAAAATGCCATATCATTACTAATAAACATTGCTCTTGGAAAAAAAAAATATCGAGATCTGAAACCATTTTTGCTGATTCTTATGTAAAATGATCTCCTGAATCCGAACACGACTTTCATTTTGCCCAGTCACCCTCTGTTTTCTAGTTACACTACCCCCTCCCTCAATTTCTTTCCCTATTCGGTAATTTTATGACCATGAATTTGATTTGAAGAATGAAAAATAATTAATTTAACACCTAGAAACAAAAAAATATACAGTTTAAAAACAACATTATTAACAGATTAAAAAAATATAAGATATGTAATGCATAATTTCAATGGCAAATTCCCTCAAAATTTTTCTGTAGCCCTCAGAATATATTTAACGGTTAAAATAATCCTCTCTCTCCTAAAAATCAAAATTTTAGACAAAATCACCGAAAACTGATAAAAATAGGAGGCCATTCCTAAAAAACGGTGGGTGGTAGGGCAAAATGGGCGGCCTATTCGGATTCAGGAGGTCATTTTACATAAAAATATTCTGAAAAGGTGTCAGAGGCAATTTTCATGCAGAGCAGCGTAATCTTTCAATGAAACATTCAAAAGGTGTCATCTTCAAAAATTATTGAAAAAAATATATGTGATTCTACTCTTCATAAAACACCAGAAAGTGAAAAAATTATCGGCTGAAATTAATTACAGCGACCACAAAAAATTATCAAAATTAAGCATATTTGGCGTCTTCACACTACTAGGCGATTGATTTTGACTACTTGGCGGAAAAGCAAAACACGGTTCTATTCGTACACGGCATTCTCGGTGCTAGCAAATGTATCGCCTAACAGCGCTAAATCGCCATATATGCTTAATTTTTATAATTTTTTGTGGTCGCTGTAATTCATTTCAGCCGATATTTTTTTCATTTTCTGGTGTTTCATGAAGAGTAGAATCACATATATTTTTTTCAATACTTTTTGACGATGACAACTTTTGAATGTTTCCTTGTAAGTCAAAACTCCCTCTGTGTTTGGTGGAGGACAGGAACTTACCCGCTACTAACTTCCCCTTTACGAACGAGTAAGATCCCGCAGATTGCATAGATTTCCCAAGATAAATTAAGCGCTAAAAGGAGGGGGGGTGTCTCGAATTTGCTCTTTTGTAACCCCCCCCCCCCACACCACACCACACACACACACACAGGAAAAAAAAGAAGAAGAAAGAAAGAAAATGTGTTTTAGGAAATATCCTAAAGAAGAAACATGGCTGCTTTCAATACCTTTTTACCATTTTTAGTAGAGCTCTACTCAAAAATCCGGAAGTTCTGAAATTTCCCCCCCGAAAATCGATTTTCTCTCCCCCTCTTGTAACAATAAAAAATTACAAAATCGTACATAACATTTTATTTATACTAAAATCTAGTCTCTTCATGTGCAATTTCTTCACTGTGAAGTAATTTAGAGCAGAGTTACACTTAAAAACTTTTTTTTTCTGCTCCCTATGGAGAAAAGAGGAGGAATTTCGATAAATCCGGCGTTACTTTAGGCCTCGGATACGTATAAACAATCCATGCACCAAACTTTGTGACCGCAGCTCTCATAAATTTCTTTGGATAGGTTTAGCGCTAGAAGGGGTGCTTGAAATTTGCTTTTGTAACCCCCCCCCCCCCAAAAAAAAAAAAAAAAAAAAAAAAAAAAAGGCAGGTCGAAAATTTTAAAATGTGTTTTGGAAATGTTCTGAAAAAGATGCGTGGCTGTTTTCAACATCTTTGTTCCATTTTTGGTTGAATTTTACTCCAAAATCCGGAATTTTCAAAATGTCCCGCCAAAAATCGATATTCCTCTTCCCTCCCTTTAAAAATCAAAATTGCCTAAACCGCAGATTTTATCTATTTATTTCTTTTTAATTCATGTGTAGGCTCCTCATGAGGAATTTCTTCACTATGAATTACTTTGAAGCAGAGTTATGCTTGCAAAGGTGTTCTTAACCCTCTGTCCCCCCCCCCTCCCAAGGGGGGAATGGTGATAATTTCGATCAATTCCGTTACTTTAGGTGCCGGATACATATTGTTACGAAATTGTAAATAATTGTGTTTATTTTTGTATAAATTCTTTCAAAGAGGCTTAGTAAGTTGATAAAGTGCTAATTTTGTGCATTTCTAGTCGTTTTAGCGTTGAAATAGCCTTATTTTCCCTTAAAAACGCATTAAAAAGCCCCAGTAATGCACGTAATGGATTTGGCGCCAAATTTGGCGACTTTTTCCCACCTTGGCGATTTTTTGGCGACCTTGGCGAGAAAATCCTTATATGGGATATACCAAATATGGAAGCTGTAAGTTGATTGGTTGACCACTTTCTAGAGTTTTCTCGAAAAATCTGGGCTCCATGGAACAGCATATAAGGAGCGCTTCCTCGCCAAGGCAGTCAGTTCAGTTCAGATCTCAGCCAGCTTCGCTAGTGCTTGCATTGCTCTTAAGCCTCTTTGAGTGAGACTTGCTTCAAGTGTTATTGTTATACAGTTTGTACTGTGGATTTGCTATTGACAGCTGTTGTTTAAGCTGTGTTTACTGTTTGAATTGAAGCTGATACTTGGTTTATAGACCTGCATTTTTCTGGAATTTTCTGTGAATAAATTACTGAATTTTTGTACGTTTGGCCTTTCATTCCCAGACAACTCACGAACCCCCAAGTACGCAACATTTCTGGTGTCAGGAGCGGGGTTGTCTGTGAATGGTGATAACGAGAGCTATGGAACAAGAAATGAAGAAATTTCTGGAAGGTCTCACTGCTCAGATGAATGAGTTAAGATCTGGATTGATAGAGAAAATGGAAACAGGACAGGAAAAGATGGAAGCATCGCAAAGAGAGATGAAAGATAGCCTGAGTCAAGAAATTAAGTCAATCCAAGAAAAAGTTGAATGCAATCAAGAGGAGATGAAGAGAGAACTTTCGGCAGTAAAGGGAGTGATTGAAAGTAAATTATCGGATATGGAAAGCAGAGTAGATGGAATAGAAGAGAAAGTTTTGAAAATAGAAGAAAATTTTGATCAGGAACTGAAAGAAAGGTTTTCAGAGATAGGCGGTAAATTGAAGAGAATAGAAGAAGATCTGGAGAGAAAAGTGGAAGAAAAGTTAGAATCCATGCCCCAGGAAACTGAAAGGAAAGAGAGAAGAATCCAGAATCAGGAATCTATTAAGCTATCTACCTACGATGGCAGTTCCTCCTGGCATGTATATAAGACGCAGTTTTCCATCGTAGCTGAAGCTAACGGCTGGGACTCTACCGCCAAGTCGGTCCACTTAGCAGCAGCATTACGGGGAGATGCAGCCGAGATACTGAGAAATGTTTCCAAAGAAGAAAGGAACGACTTCGAGGCCTTGACTAGAGCACTGGAGCTACGGTTCGGAGAGAAGTGTTCTAAGGACTATAGTCGCCTCCAGCTAAAGTCCCGTTACCAGAAAACGGGCGAAAGTTTGCAAGAGCTGGCAGCGGACATTCAGAGATTGTCACACCTAGCATTCTCAGACTGCCAAGCTGACACTCGAAACGACTTAGCTCTTCAGTACTTTATCGATGCTGTTCGGGATCCAGAAATTCAAAAAGCGCTGAGACTCTCCAACATCAGAGACGTAGAATCAGCTTTAGGCTATGCACTTAGGATAGAGGCAGCCCAACAAGCCTCCCGTAAAGACCGCCATACCATAAGAGCAGTCTCATTAAATGATACGCCTGCTGACGAGAATGAAATGAAGAGAAGTTTCGCAGAGATCTTAAAGAGATTGCGCAACCTGGAAAATAATACAGAAATAAAGGATCGGAAGATAAAGTGCTGGGGCTGTGGAGGGGATGGTCATGTGAAGAGGAACTGCCCCGTACGACCAACTATAGGAAATCACCCGGCTTCACCATCACTGCAGGGAAACTAAGAGGAGGCCATCTCGCGGGGCGGAGGTTGCCTAAAATTAAAGAGCCCTAATTTACAGTATTTCATGTTTCATCGGTGAGTGGCGGCGATAATGGACTTCACGTCTATGGCCAAGTCAACAACGCCACCTGCCGGATGATTCTGGACACGGGAGCCAACGTGACCATCATTAGAACGGATTTGGCTCAAGAACTAAAAGAGAAGATCATCTGGACTCCGCCCTGCGTTAAACTCCAGACTGTGACCGGAGACGAAATCAAAATATATGGAAAAATGAACTTGGCCATCACTTTTGGGAATGCCAGTTACCATCATATGGCATATGTGGCTGATATAAGAGATCCTTTAATCATTGGAGTTGATTTCCTGAGAAAATTTAACTTTCAATTGGACTTCAAGAATAATGAACTGCATTCGAGTTCGGAAGACATCGCTGTGTTCAACACTGAAAATCAAGACATTCAGACAATTTGCCAGATAACAGCCAAGTCTGAAATTTCCATCCCTCCACACACAGAGACAATAGTTTCAGGAACACCACTTACAAAGCAATACTTCCGCTATGGACTGATTGAATACCCGAATACAGACAATAGCCCAAGAGGAGTTCTGGTAGCTTCATCTCTAGTTGATCTCTCAAAGAGTACTATTCCTGTGAGAGTCGCAAACATCAGCGATAAGGTCCGAACAGTGAAGAAGGATGAGGTGTTAGCAGCCTGCACTCCTGTAACATGCATAAACCGCCCCACGCAATCAACTGAATCCAAGTCTTCTGAACAATTAATAACGGAATTACTCAAGAATGCAGAGTTAGGAAAGGAACAAAGATGTGCTGCGGAGAAGCTACTCCAAGAATTTAAAGACCTTTTTTCTCGAACACCTGAAGACGTCGGGAGAACGAACATCACCCAGCACAGAATTGATACAGGAAATCAACCTCCAATCAAACAACATCCAAGAAGACTTCCCTTTGCTAAACAGGAAGAGGTCACTGAACTTCTAAGTGAAATGCAGCACAATGATGTCATCGAGCCATCAACGAGTCCTTGGGCCTCTCCCATAGTACTGGTGCGGAAAAAGGATGGTTCAACAAGATTTTGTGTGGATTATCGTCGTTTGAATGACATCACGAAGAAAGACAGTTACCCTCTTCCCAGAATTGACGACACATTAGACACACTTGCTGGCAATAAATGGTTCTCGACGTTGGATCTGAAGAGCGGTTACTGGCAAGTAGAATTACATCCTGATGATCGTGAGAAGACTGCATTCACCACGGGACAAGGACTGTGGCAATTTAAAGTTATGCCGTTCGGATTATGTAATGCTCCTGCCACCTTTGAACGCCTGATGGAGACAGTGCTAAAAGGACTTTCCTATGAAGCCTGTCTGGTGTATTTGGATGATATTATCATTGTGGGGCGCACCTTTGAAGACCATCTACGAAACATCCGAAAGGTGCTGGAGAAACTCAGAATGGCTAACCTCAAATTAAATCCAGGCAAGTGTAACTTGTTCCGTCGTGAAGTGAGCTACCTCGGCCATATCATCTCTGCCGAAGGTGTAAGAACTGATCCTGAGAAGATCTCTGCAGTCGAGAACTGGAGTCGCCCTGAAAATGTACACCAACTACGAAGTTTCCTGGGGTTATGCACTTATTACAGGAAGTTTGTCAAGGGTTTCTCAAATATTGCTAGACCACTACACAAGCTGACGGAAGCCAAACAGAAGTTCCTGTGGACAGATGAATGTGAAAATGCGTTCAAGCGACTTAAAGAGGCCTTAACATCATCGCCTATCTTGACGTATCCACAGCCCGACAGACAATTCATACTTGATACAGATGCCAGCCATGAGAGTGTCGGTGCTGTTCTGTCGCAGGAAATTGATGGTCAAGAACATGTCATTGCCTATTGGAGTAAATGCCTGTCTAAACCGGAGCGAAATTACTGTACCACCAGGAAAGAGCTACTCGCCATCGTAAAAGCCATAGAACATTTCCATCATTACCTCTATGGCAGAAGATTCCTGCTCCGGACTGACCATGCATCTTTAACGTGGTTGCTCCAGTTCAAGAACCCGGAAGGACAGATTGCCAGGTGGATACAACGCCTGCAGGAATATGACTTCGAGATACGTCATCGTAAAGGGGCTCTACATGGTAATGCAGATGCCTTGTCACGGAAGCCCTGCTCGGAAAGCTGCAAGTATTGCTCTAGAGCCGAACAGAAATACCTGCCGATAAATCCGGTTGCCTGCCAAGTTACTGTCTCAACACCATCAGATCAAGATCCCGATCCATGGAGTGACGAAGAAATTAGAAAAGCCCAGTTCGAAGATCCTGACATAAAGCCAATATTACAGCTGAAGGAGACGACCAGCAACAGACCTAGCTGGCAGGACATTTCCAGATTAAGTCCCATTACGAAAAGTTATTGGGCACTTTGGGACTCTCTTCATATCAGAAACGGCGTATTATACAGAAAGTGGGAATCTGATGATGGGAAAAGCTTCAGATGGCAGATTTTATTACCTAGATCAAAAATTCCAGCTGTTTTAGAACAACTGCATAGTAGCGCTACCGGAGGCCATTTTGGGGTAATGAAGACTCTGCAGAAAGTTCGGGAACGCTTCTACTGGTGCAAGGCGAAGGAGGATGTGGAGAAATGGTGTAAATCCTGTGATGCTTGTGCGGCACGTAAAGGCCCGCAGAAACGAAGTCGAGGAAGACTGCAACGGTATAACGTAGGAGCACCATTTGAACGGATTGCAATCGACATCTTGGGTCCTTTGCCACGGACCTCCAGTGGAAATAAATACATCCTCGTCGTGATGGACTATTTCACCAAGTGGCCTGAGGCATATCCCATTCCCAATCAGGAGGCATGCACGGTCGCAGAGGTCCTAGTGCAGCAATGGGTGTCAAGGTACGGCACGCCCCTACAACTTCATACCGACCAAGGTAGGAACTTTACCTCTGATGTTTTCAAAGGACTGTGTCAACTACTCGACATAGACAAAACCCGGACTACACCCTTACATCCCCAGTCGGACGGCATGGTCGAGAGGTTCAATCGTACCATCCTGAATAACCTCTCACTTCTAGTATCAAGGAACCAGCAAGATTGGGACTTGAAGTTGCCATTGTTCCTGCTGGCTTATCGAAGTGCTGTCCATGAAACCACCGGCTGTACTCCAGCCCAGATGCTGTTCGGACGTGAACTTCATCTCCCTTGTGAACTCCTGTTTGGTTGTCCACCCGATGCGCCTTCATCGCCCGAGGAGTACATCCAAGATCTCCAGGCACGATTTGAGGACGTACACAACTTCGCTCGGGAGCGGATTAACATGGCAACGGAGAAAATGAAGACAAGGTACGATCTAAAGGCTACACAATATGAGTTCCAGGAAGGAGAGAAGGTCTGGTTGTGGAATCCTGTTCGACGCAAAGGACTCTCTCCCAAGTTACAGTGCAACTGGGACGGACCATACACAGTCTTAAAAAGGCTGAATGATGTAGTGGTGCGGATCACTAAAACACCTTCATCAAAACCGAAGGTGGTGCACTATAATAGGCTAGCCAAGTACCACAAGTAACGGTAAAATTAAAATTTAAAATGTAAATACTGGTAAAATTTGCGCATGCGCACTGTAAATTTTTGTATATAAATATTTGTACATATTTGTGAATTTTGTAAATATTTCCCACTTAATTTATATTTCTATGTTATCCTTATGTGCAACTTAGTTTTTGTGTTTTAGATTGTGTAAATTTGTTTAGTTTCGCCTCTTGACCAAGGGTTGCACTGCCCGGGACGTGCAGTCCTTGGGAGGGGGGCAGTGTTACGAAATTGTAAATAATTGTGTTTATTTTTGTATAAATTCTTTCAAAGAGGCTTAGTAAGTTGATAAAGTGCTAATTTTGTGCATTTCTAGTCGTTTTAGCGTTGAAATAGCCTTATTTTCCCTTAAAAACGCATTAAAAAGCCCCAGTAATGCACGTAATGGATTTGGCGCCAAATTTGGCGACTTTTTCCCACCTTGGCGATTTTTTTGGCGACCTTGGCGAGAAAATCCTTATATGGGATATACCAAATATGGAAGCTGTAAGTTGATTGGTTGACCACTTTCTAGAGTTTTCTCGAAAAATCTGGGCTCCATGGAACAGCATATAAGGAGCGCTTCCTCGCCAAGGCAGTCAGTTCAGTTCAGATCTCAGCCAGCTTCGCTAGTGCTTGCATTGCTCTTAAGCCTCTTTGAGAGAGACTTGCTTCAAGTGTTATTGTTATACAGTTTGTACTGTGGATTTGCTATTGACAGCTGTTGTTTAAGCTGTGTTTACTGTTTGAATTGAAGCTGATACTTGGTTTATAGACCTGCATTTTTCTGGAATTTTCTGTGAATAAATTACTGAATTTTTGTACGTTTGGCCTTTCATTCCCAGACAACTCACGAACCCCCAAGTACGAAACAATCCAAGCACGAAAGTTCGTGATCGTAGCTCCCATAGATTACTCAGGACAAATTTAGCTCTAAAAAGAATGTCTTGATTTTGCACCCCCCCCCCCCAAAAAAAAAAAAAAAAAAAAAAAAAAAAAACTTGAATCACAGATAGACAAAAATGTGTTTTTGGAAATATCCTAAGGAAGTCGCAAAGCTTTTTTTTTTTTTTTTTTTTCCCAACATCTTTGTTTTATATTTGGTAGAGTTCTACTCAAAAATTTAGAATGAGTGAAATTTCCTGCCAAAAATTGATTTTGCTCTCCCTCTGCTTATTAATCGAAAATTCCTAAATCGCAGATAATGTTTCGTTTGTACTTATGTCTAATCTCTGTATAATTTCTTTACTGTTAAGTAATTTGGAGCCGAGTTATGCTTGCAAACATGTTTTCGACTTTTGACTCTCCCCCCCCCTCCCCCCCAAGGGGACAATAGTAAATATTATATTTGGTTTCCTATGGTAATTCAAATCAAATGTATTATTTCCTGAAATGAATTTATTGGTAATGGTTATAATATTCTTAGCCTAATTGTCGACAAAATTGCCTCAATTTAGAGTATTAAAAAACTTCCATAAAATTCCATTTATCATAATCCATTCTTATTTGCATTACATAAAACTTTTTAAATAATGTTAAAAATAAAATTAGCAATTTCGATATAGTTAAAGCTAATTACTATAATACGATTGTGATATATACACACACATATATATATATAAGAAGAAAGTACTGTATTCGTAGAATTTTCGATGGATTCATACGTTTTGTGATGTACTGAGCACGGTTTAACTGTTTTTACAAAATGTCTGTCTTTATATGTGTGTCACAAATTTTTGGACGCTGTATCTCATGAACCAATAAATGAAATTTAACTAAATTTAGTATTTAGTTGGACCTAAACTGGTGCTGATTAGGTTTGCGGATCAATCGCTCAACAGGTAGCGCTGTGATCCCATTTTTTGTAAATTTTTAACATGGCAGTATAGGATAAAATTTCGTAAAAATGTACTTATTGATAGTTATTACTTTCTTCTATATTTAAAAGAAGGAAGTATGGGATTCTTAAAAATTTCAACTTCTGATTTTCGATGGATTTACAAGTTTTAAGCGTTCTAGAACATGATTTGACCTTCTTTAGAAAATGTCTGTCACTGTGTGTGTGTGAGACAAAAATTTTGTGATGACTGTATCTCAGGAAATACGGCCTAGAATTGCATATAAGTTTATATACAGATACACCTTGACCTAAATTAGTGCTTACCAACTTTTGGTGTCAATTGCTTAACAAATGGTGCTGCTGTAGATTTCCACAGTTTTATGGAAGGCCATATCTGTAGAACTACTGTATGAAACTGTAAAATTTATACGCAGACACACTATAACTTAAGTTACTGTCTATCTTGTGCTGCTGTACCATGATTTCTACAATTTCAAAGAAGACTATATCTCCTGAACTACCGCACAGAATTGCATAAAAGTTTATATGCAAATGCACCTTAACATTAGTGAATCAACTTTTGGTGTCAATTGCTCAGCAGGTGGAGCTGCTATACAGCGATATCCGCAATTTAACAGAAGGATACGTCACAGTAATTATTACACAGAATTGAATATAAATTTATATGGCGATGCACTTTGACATAAGTTAGTGTCTAACAACTTTTGGAATTAATATCTCAAGAGATGGCTCTGCTATATGTCGATTTCCGCAATTTCAGGGAGATCTATATCTCAGGTTCTATTGCGTAAATTCAAATAAATCTTGATTTGTAAGAAGGCCATTAGGTGACATTATGCTGATTCAGTTCGGATGCAAATCAGCCTATTGATGGCGCTGCTATACTGCAATTTTCCCCGAGAACAGGAAGATTATATATGTCAACTTCTATGAAACTTGATGTATGAGATAACAGTTATGAAAACACATTTTTAAGATTTTATTTATAGCGAATAAAACTCTCTTCTTTTTCTAATGTTTCTTGTTAGGCTTTTCTAAGATGAAAATCATCTGCATTCATTATGGTAGGTAATTTTATTGAATAATAATCTTCATAAAATATTTTTATTGAGTGAATTTCTACAGGAAAATATATAAGAAAGTATTGTGGTGACCACAACATACTAGTTTTTAATACGTGGTTGTAAAGTTAATATGAATTATTGAAAATAGTAGTAGTAAAGTAGGAAACAGTATGAGTGCTTGTATGATCAACGCTTCCCCCTTCACCCCCGAAGGATATAAATTTTGAATATTGGTAACTTGCGAAAAAACTCGTCAATTCCTTTAAAACGAATGGTTGCACTATAGATCTAAGTTAATTAAAATCAAAGTTATCGATTTTTTCATTTATCAAAAAATCGCATTTCTTCTGATATTAGTACAAAATTTACTTTTTTTCGTCATTTAGTGTAATAATTCTGTGTGATAAAAATAGTCTACATTCATCATAGAAAATAAATTTCATAAATAATAATTATAATTTGCATTGCAAGAATAAGAATTTGTGTAAATTTATACAGCAAAATTTTTGTGGTTGCCATCATAACATACTAGTTTTATGCAGTAATTATTATTATCTTCATTTTGACCTTTTTCTTCTTTGTTGCTTTTTTTCGATATTCAATAGAAGAAAGTATAAGATTGATAAAAACTTTTGCCCTTGGGTTTCCGACAGAGTTACACGTTTTGAGAGATGTCGAACACGATATGACCAGTTTCAGAAAAAGGTTGTCTATGTGTATGTGACAAAATTTTGTGGCAACTGTATCTCAGGAACTACAGCACAGAATTTAATAAAACTGATTATGTAGTTACACCTTGACATGAATTAGTGCTATCAACTTTTGGTGAAATTTGTCTAACAGGTGTTGTTGCCTTCTCGTTTTATCTCATTTTTTAATGTAGTGGTGTAGAATAAAATTTCATATAAATGTGCATAAAGAGAAATACTTTTTATAACCAAATTATTCTTAGAATGTTTTGGCCACTACAAGATTTTCTTCTATATTTTCCTATGCAATTTCACTCAGGAAAAATAATTTATTAAAATTCTTATTTAATAAAATTATCTTCCATGATAATGCAGTAAGATTTCCATATTAGAGAAGTAGTATAACACTAAATACCCCAAAAAAGCTCATTTTATTCTCAATATTACATTTAAAAATATATATATATATGTTGTTAAAAATTTTTAAAAATCAATAACATTATTTTTAATTATTGCAGATCCATGGCTCAAACATTCATTTTCAAGGTATTGGCGAGCTATTGTGAAAGATAACCATCTTGAAAATTTATTCCCCTCTAAGGGTGACTTTCCCTCCAGAGGGGAGGCGATGCTCTTACATACACGATTTTTTTTTTTTTTTTCAGTTGACTATCTCTATTATAAATAATTCTTGCAAATTCCATAATGATTATTTTAAAGTAATTCACTTTATGCACATTTATACAAATTTTTGTCACATACCGCCATGTTAAAAATTTAGAAAAAGCGGGATGGCAACTCAACTTGTCAGACAATTTTTACCAAAAGTTGATAGGCGCTAATTTATGTCAAGGTGTAACTACATATCAATTTGTATGAAATGATATGCAGTAGTTCCTGGGATACAGTTGCCACAAAATGTTGTCACATACACACAGAAGACGGACATTTTCTAAAAATGGTGAAATTCTGTTCTGCAGCTCTCAAATACTTCCTTTTAAATGGGTGCGAAAATTACTAAAAATCATCTTTTGTCAAGTACAATAACAGTTCAGTGAAATAAACGTGTTAGCATTGTTGCACCAATGATTCTAGCACACGTGATGGTAAACCGGCTATAAGTTATTATCATCTAGTCCATTTTAATATTGATAAATGAAAATGGAAATAAAAACATAAAAGAAAATAATTTCTAAACAAAGATTTATGTGAGTGCGTACTTATGATGTCCAAAATGTAAAAGAATATTGTCGACTAAGTGTCTGCATCCCTTTTTATCACAATTTTTTAAACTGTGCCGCGTTGGCAGTTTAGCATTATTACTGAGGAATATAAATGAAGTCTATGACAAGTTGCAGTACCTAATATCGACCTAATAACATAACCTTAGAACATTTTATTCATTGTGTATGCTCCACATGACACAGGGGAACGCGCTTTGGAAGCGCCGAAAAGATATTTTTTCACACTGTATATACATGTGTTTTACAAATGTACAAAAGAAGAATCAGGATAACAATAGAAAACAAAATAGAACTTCAGTAGTATTTATCTATTATTCAACACTTAATAAATAAATCTTTTATTAACACAGAATTTGTATTTTGGATTCTGTAATAATTCATGAAAGGATGGACTTAGTTTAAAAATTCTAGTGATTTTCTGATTTCAGTTTGATTATTATTATTATTATTATTACTACTATTATTTTCTATTGAAAATCAAAATAATTGACTAAAACTAATAGAAATAAAATAGTAAGTGAAATTGAAAATCTTCCTAAATGAGAAGCAGCTATGAAAACTTTAAATATTTAACGTAACAGTACAAAACATGTTATCTAAATCTTATTTGATTTGTTGCCATTTTTTGTGTTGCCATTGTTTGCTTGTACCGAGCAGACGAATTTTCATACGTTTGACGTCATACAGCATATTCACGAAACATATGACGCAAACAAACAAAGGTAATCACAAAGCCCATAACATCTGACGATGTAGCGCTCTTGCGAAATACGCCAAACATAATCGGCAGGTTAAAAGGAAAAATCGCCGTTTCCATTATTAGTCACGTATGATCGGCAGCGAACATGTTAATGAGGTTTGACTGTATATTATAGAACTTATCATTCAATTATATTTGTGAAAGAGTAATCGAAGAAATTGTATAGGTACAGTCGGCTGCAAAATTATTCGAGCACTAGCAATAATCCTTGCCAAAAAAAAGTACACTTAATACAGCTTTGTTAAATAAATCCTTGTCGAGTCATGTTCTTAATCAGTCTAAGAACATGATTCAACAAGGATTTACTTAGTAAAACAGTCTTAAGTGTACTTTTTAAATATAGGAATTATTGGCTAGTGATCGAATAATTTTGCAGCCGACTGTATGCACCTTGTATTGATAAAAATCTATACGTGCTAGAAAAAAAATGGCTTCATTTTCGGTTTCAGCGCACCATAAAACATAAAGATCAACCAAAATTATAAAATCAAAATTTTACATTTCGCCCTGTGTATTCAATTCTTAATATTAGACAATACTGGAAAAAAAGTTGTACATTAGACATTGGCCAATACAGATTTATCGAAATTGGCCGGTCTGGTTTTGATCGACATTGGCTGGTCCGGTTTACATCTACATTGGTCGGCCCAGCTTTGATCGACATTGGCCGGTCCAGCTTAGATCAACATTCGCTGGTTCGGCTTGCGAATTTGGAAAATGCCGACTCCTTAGAACCTTGGCGACAGAAGCTTGGCGCGAAACGTTATTCTGAGATGATAAATCTGAAATGTGGAAACTAATCATTGATTGAATCAAACCAGTCAGAAATGAATCAATCATCGATTCATATCGTTCGTAATTCGTATTTGTAGTATGTAATTGTAAACATTAAGTAAAACATTTTGCTTAAATAAAAAGTAACTTTCTTCACATTTTATTGAATGAAATGCGATTATTTTACAAGAAAACATTTTTTTTTTTTTTTATAATTTTTAAAATGTGCTAAATAAAAATACAAATCTATTACACATAACTTTTTTTACCAATAAGTAAATGTATCACAATAAATTTCTCCACTGATTTATTAATTTTATCATTCAATATTTCTCTTTATACAATATATAAATTAATTTTATCCAAATAAATTAATTTATACTGTTACATATTTATTCTGAAGTATTCTTTTTTTCTGTCTCTTTTTCTGTAAGAGGAAAAAAAATCGCAATAATTTGTTAAGTAATGATGAACTTAAGTATTTTGTGAGTAATTATAAACATAAGTAATTAAGTAAAATTTATTTGTCAGATAATGTTAATTTTGATTAATGGAGATTTTTTTTTTTTTTTTGCCTAACTTTGAAATTAAGCTATATTAATTTTTAAAATAGCAACACATTGATTTTCTTTTATTTACTTATTTAGATTAATAAATAAAGAATGCTCACTTTCTAAAAATCGAGCAAATTCAAATGTTTGCATAGGTATAGATTGATTACATTTATAATATGATTAATTATATGTATAATCTCTTCCTTAAAATGAAATTTCTAATTTTTTTTATGTAAATGATTTTTAACTGAATTTATTTCAGTAGTAATCTTGCTTCAGTGAAAATGAACTATATCCAAACATTTAAAAGTATTTATATAACCTTTATATAAAACCTTTCATTTATAAAATTTCATGCAAACAATTCTGCATTCAAAGACCTTTTTTGTTGAGTTTTATATCGTTACAACTTGACAAAAAAAAAAAAAAAGATATTTGAAACTTAAATTTTTATTATTGAGAAATTTTTAGTCTTCTTGATGCAGCAGATTGCGCCAACAAGTCATATAATTTAGGATACTTTGATATAATTAATATACAAGTGCTTAAATAATGCCACAGTCATTTTCTCAGCATGTAGAGTGTTGCCAATACAAAAATTGAGCTTTAGAACTAGAAGTTGGTGTTACTCACTAGTTGCTCTTAATTTTGTGTGTATAGTATTTTCCCCCAGATGATCACATGAAAATGGAGATATTAATAGCAATATTTTATCTGTATAAACATTATGTGAATTGTCATAATAGATTACCATTCCAGTTTAATGCTTTTAATACTACACAAATCCAAAGCAAGCAATACAAATCCAAAGTATTTTATTGCCAAATTTCACAAGATCGGATTAACACTGTTGTCTGCTTTAGACAAACTTATTTTTAAATTAAAATAATATTTGAAGATAATAAGTATAAAGGCAATACTTTTATAAACACTAATAGTTTTCTAAATGACGCATAATGAGTATTTTTAATGAAAATCTTACAAAATAAAAAAATATATATATGTTATTCATCGAAATTTTAATCATAATTCACTGTAAGAAAAACATTGATATCAGTGGTAATTTAAATGCATTCATCAAAATAACTTCTTTTAACAATAAATGTTAAATTTTGCTATCTAAAAACATGAAGTTAAAAAGTAAAATTTACAGTAATTAAGGATATCCACTTAATTTTCGAAGTGTACTTCATATTTTTACTCTAATAAAAACGTTGATATAAGTATCAATTGAGATGTATTCACCAAAATAACTTAGTCTAACAATAAATAATACATTATAAAAAAGCATAAAAGAAATGGCACTTAAAAGTAATAAATACAAAACTTTGAATAAACACCATAAAAGCAAGAACTCGCAACAGTTGTTTCGGGTCAAAAGAAAACCTAGCCCTTCGTCAGGTGAACAAAGTAGAGTGCTGTAAACAAAGCAGCAACACAGTGCAACCTGCAACAGCGTGTTGTTGCTGTTTTTTTGCAGCACTCGTGTCTACTTTATTCGCCTGAAAAAGGGTCATGTTTTCTTTTTGACCTGAAACAATTGTTGCAAGTGTTTGCTTTTATTGTGTTTATTCAAAGATTTGTAGTTATTAATAAATAATGCATTTTACTATTCAAAAACAGGAATTTAAAAAGTAAAATATACTGTCATTTACTTAATTTTCAAAGTATAATTGACCATTTATTATTATTATTTATTTTTTTTTTGTTATAGATTTGGTAAAATAGAAACTTTGACCATTCATAGTTAGTTCTTTGTATGTTATCATTCTTTCTATCAAGATACTCTACCATAACTTACCTGTCAAGATTGCAGCCATGTTTATTTTAATAATTTAAACATGAAAAAGAAAATCATTATTAAATGAAGAATTAATTGCCTTAACCATGTTACACGTACAGTCGGCTGCAAAATTATTCGAGCACTAGCCAATAATTCCTATATTTAAAAAGTACACTTAAGACTGTTTTGCTAAGTAAATCCTTGTCGAATCATGTTCTTAGACTGATTAAGAACATGACTCGACAAGGATTTATTTAACAAAGCTGTATTAAGTGTACTTTTTTTTGGCAAGGATTATTGCTAGTGCTCGAATAATTTTGCAGCCGACTGTACATACATTTTAATAAATTATAGCTATATTTTAATACAGTTGTGCATATATATTTTTTAATACACGTACATTCCTTAATATGGAAGCCTATTTTTAAGATTAATAAAACAAATATTTAAAATTGAATTACTTCACTATGCATAGAAATCTGTACAGCAGCGATCACTACCATACACGTGTGCTCACTCTGCAACCATTAAATCCAAAAGAAAAAAAAAGGAATACTGGATATAGCTTATTCATTTTGCATGAAAATCTGTGTAGCAGTAGCAGATCTAGGGGGCTGAACCCTCCCCCCCCCCCCAAAAAAAAAGCACTGACATTCACAATTGAATGTTACAATTGTAAAATTTTCATTGATCTGGAATAACATCTTGGAAACCTTTAGCCCCCCCCCCCCAAAGTTAAGTTCTGGATCCGCCACTGAGCAGTGGTCATGGTACCATACATGTATGCTCACTTAGCTAGCATAAAAAAAAAAAAATAATAAAAAAAAAAAAAAATCTCACATGGGGACCATTGGAATATACATGTCCACAAACATTCCTGAAAATAAGCCAAAAAAAAAAGTCCTAGTTCATTAGGAAGGGTAGGTTGATTTCTCTTTTTATGAAGTAGCCGCCATTGTAAAACATTGGCGGCTGTAAATTATTAATGGACTTGGTAGAAATACTGATTTGGGCTATGTACATATAGGTTTTTAAGCACATCGGTTCATCGGTACTTTTTATGTGAATTTGAAATTTTCAAGTGGCCACCACTTGAAAACAAAAAAAAAAAAAAAATGAAACAACTTGGTTAACAAACTTGTCCAAGATATTTATAAGATAAGTTCACTGTCCAAATTTGGTTCAATTTGGAGTATTATTTCGGGGGTTATCATAACAAAATTTTCATTATAGACAGATAAATAGATATATAATATAGATAAACGAAGAGATTGCAAAAACCTCTTAAAAAAAAAAAAAAAAAAAAAACTGCTACTCCAACCACAATAGTCTTTATGATAGGATTATATATACCACCTATAGTAAACTTTTTATAAATAATACTTCATGCCTTATTACAGAAAATACCATTGGCAAATATTTAGCTTAGACAGTAAAAAATAAATAACTGGTGTACAATGGCTATTTAAATTTAAAACACTTTCTCCCACACCATAAAATTAATGAAAGCACTACCAGTTTCGAAAGGACGTGACCTTTCTTCTTCAAGTACAAAAAACACAAGTCTTGCTTTTTTCTCCAAGGTAATAGCAAGTGTTTTGCACCTGAAGAAGAAAAGTCACATCCCTTCGAAACTGGTAGTGCCTTCATTAATTTTATGGTATGTGAAGAAGTTTTTAACTATTAAACATAGCTTAGTGTTCAATGAAAATCATTCGAGTATAGATGGAATACTTTTGTTCTCTTTGGCAAAAATTAGTGGTAAGAAACGATGCATTTTACCAAAACAAATAACTCTGTTAAAATTGAGAAGTAAGGTTTACTAATTTTGGCTATCCTGAAACAATATTTGCTGCCAAATTTGATCGCTAATTTCACCAGGCTGCCAAGTTTGTAGCCAACACATATGTTGGTCTTTGCATCAATTTTAGCGATTTGCTGAAAAATTTGTAAATAATAAGAAAAAACCTTACATTACAGGTTCGTAAAAATCTGAATAGCCGCTCTCATGAGGGGGGGGGGGCTCCTTCATCAGCTTACTTCCTCGTGGTCTATGCCATCGCTAGTGGATATTTTCTTCTGTCTCTTACTCTCTCTTTAAGTAGATGGTGCCACTGTCAGGAAGCATATGTGCTGAAATCAAAGCAGCAGCGTCCGTTGCCACTTTCATGCAGCACTGGTGCTTACTTTGTTCGCCTGACAAAGGGTCGTGTGTTCTTTCGACATAAAACAATTATTACAAGTTTATTGCATTTTATGGTGTTTATTCAAAGTTTTGTACTTATTACTTTAAAACTGTGAATTTACTGTTTTGTGGTGCTTTCTTATTATCTTCTCTTCTGTTTTCTTCCGTTTCATGATATTTGTGAAATATGCTAGCAGGCCCATAGCTGCAGGTACAAAAGCTATCTTGTGCAATGAAGATATGTTCCAGTTAGCATAGGATGCAAAAACTGCACAACTGGAGGACTTACCGAGGGAAACTGTCCTTCCTTTTCTTTTCAATCTTCCTTAAACTGCAACTGTTTAAACACACATTTCACTTTTTAAGCGTTTTAGGATGATATGATGATATGCTTTTTTTTCTCTCTTTCTCTTTCCATAGTAATAATAATTATAAATTTATACACTTAAACTGCAATTTTCAAATTTACTAGATGAGGCTAAGTCTTAAAAAACAATTTGTTAAAAATGAAGTATAACTTAAAAATTTTCAAGAAATTTGTAAAATTTTGGGAGCGTAGTGATTAAATCTACAAGTCTCTCATGACAAAGGTCTTAGCAGAAGAATTAAAAATTATTTTGCATGGAGCAATTTTAAAAATTTTATCTTATTAAATTTAAGTAGTTTCTGAGAAATATGTAAAATTTTGGATCAGGAAGTGAAAGCGGTGAGTTGCCCAATTAATGAAAAATGTGTTTTTTCTTTGGATTAAAGCTGAATTGACCAAACTTATGTTCGATTTGATTGAAAGAGTTGAATAATACCATGAATATTAAGTAATACCAAATTAAAAAGCACCATAAAATTCAAAAGCATGCAAAAGTTCAAATGGAAAACAACTGAACAATACAAGAAAGTAAAATATTAAATGTTTATCTATTTTAAGAAAAGTTTTCTTTACTGCATGCCATGATGAACAAACATTCTTTCTTCAATAAACTTTTCCTTCCTTTTCTTCCATCTGACATCGGTGTTAATGAAATGAGCTAGCAAGCCCATATCTACAGGCACGAAAATAATTTTGTGCACTGAAGATATGTTCCAGCTGGTATAGGATGCAAAGACTTCATAAATGGAGAACTTTCTGGGGAAAACTGCTCCGTCTTTTCTTCTTCACTCTTTTTTTAAACATTATCTATATAAATATATATTTTAATATTTAAGGATAATGTGTAATTTTTTTAAACTATAGATATATACACTGAAATTGCTTATTACAAATTCGTTAGTTGAGGCTATGTCTGCAATAAATAAAATTTTTAAAAAGGAAATACAACTAAAAAATTTTATAAACAAACACCATAAAATTAAAAAACACACACAAAAGTTTGAATGGCAAACAACTGAAAAGGATACAAGAAAATAAAAAGGAAATACAACGAAAATTTTTTATAAACAAACACCATAAAATTAAAAAACACACACTAAGGTTTGAATGGCAAACAACTGAAAAGGATACAAGAAAATCAAATGACAAATTTAAATGTTATTATTTTTAGATTTATTTACAGCATGTCACAAAGAACTGGCTGTCTTCAATAAGCTTATCCTCCTCTTTCTTCTATCGGATGTTGATATTAATAAAATCGCTAGCAAGCCCACGTCTACAGGCACGAAAATAATTTTGTGCACTGAAGATATGTTCCAGCTGGCATAGGATGCAAAGACTTCATAAATGGAGAACTTTCTGGGGAAAACTGCTCTGTCTTTTCTTCTTCACTCTTTTTTTAAACATTATCTATATAAAATATATATTTTAATATTTAAGGATAATGTGTAATTTTTTTAAACTATAGATATATACACTGAAATTGCTTATTACAAATTCGTTAGTTGAGGCTATGTCTGCAATAAATAAAATTTTTAAAAAGGAAATACAACTAAAAAATTTTTATAAACAAACACCATAAAATTAAAAAACACACACAAAAGTTTGAATGGCAAACAACTGAAAAGGATACAAGAAAATCAAATGACAAATTTAAATGTTATTATTTTTAGATTTATTTACAGCATGTCACAAAGAACTGGCTGTCTTCAATAAGCTTATCCTCCTCTTTCTTCTATCTGATGTTGATATTAATAAAATCGCTAGCAAGCCCACGTCTACAGGCACAAAAGCAATTTTGTGCACTGAAGATATGGTCCAGCTGGCATAGGATGCAGACTTCATAACTAGAGGACTTTCCAAGAAACACTGCTCCTTCCTTTCTCTTCGATTTTCTTTAAATTGTGATTGTTTATAATTTTGAGCTTTTCAACTGAATTTTTTTTAAATTGTACTTTATGCATTTTTTGCATTTAAATTTTTCTTTTAAAATGTATTTTGAAGCAATTTTATTTTCTACCATTCTGAGTAAGGCATTCTTTGATAAACTTTCCTAAAAGTTTGTAAATCTCAAGGATAATAGTAAAATTGTGTCAAGTTAGTTATTTATTAAAAACACTAAGTCATATCATAAACTGTATTATTATCCACAATTAACAAATATTAGTTCTTGTTTTTATAAATTCAAATTAACATCACTCAGAAAGTATGTGTACAACTTAATCAGCAGTCCACATAATGCAATCTATTCTATGTAAATATATCTTACTATACTATTCAAAATGTAATGTGTAATAAATAAATTTATTGAAATTATCATTATGAAAATGATTGAACTGATAATTACATGTTTACATGTAATCATCAGTTCAATCGGTTTCATTTCAAAGGGTGATATTTAACAAAATAAATATCCAACAAATATACTAATTAAAAGGAGAATGATCACTATTATATCACAATTTTAAGTCAAATGTCTAAACAAATAACTTGATGTAAGATAAGCTATCAGGATAGTATTAGATACTAACATTCCAATAAGTTATAGCAATAATATACACAATATTACTTTTAATTAAAATATATATATATATATTAATTCTAGGCACTTATACAACTTACATACATTAAATTCAACTTTAACAATTATAAAACCATTGAAACTTGTGTTTACGTACATACCTTGCAACAAGTTGTTCACACACACACACAAAATAGAACATTTGAATTCCAGCACTATTAATTAATTATTCATTTAAATGCAGATGTGAAATAATAACATACATCGGCAAAATATAAAATAAATATACGTCAATCTCTTTTCACGTTTATCTATGCATAATATAAACACGACAATTTTATGTTTAGTGTACATGTAAGATGTTTCCAATTACCTACCTGTGAACGTTTCCATTTTAAAACCCGGAAAAGCTTGTATAGAAAACAAAAATATCTATTCAATTACCAAATAAATGTTTTAAATCATACTTCAAAAGTATCCAAATCAGGAGATAGAAGCATCTAAAATTTATATACATATTTTGTAAAGTATTAAACAAATTTCTATTGCTGATATATGAACTCTGACGTTCGTTTCGTCAATCGTCATCAATTCACATTCAGATTTGATTCAGATGCAACCCTTGTGCTTGTCATCGCGACTCGCGCTCGCTCGCCAAAGCCCGATTATGTCTTTTCGCCAAGGTTCTGAGGAGTCGGCATTTTCCAAATTCGCGTTCGGCTTAGATCGACATTTGCCGGACCGGCTTAGATCGACATTGGCCAATGTTCAAATGACAACATCAATTCCATTGTTTAGTTTTCATGCTACAATTTCCAATGCAATAATCCTCAAAATTCATATTTATATGAAAAATTTACAATTTCGAAATGTAGGTAAAATCGTAAATTACGAATAGTTTACGAAATTTTCCTAGTAGAATATTTGTATTCAATCATGTTCAAAATAATATCATAAACGTAATTTTGAAGTTGTCTCATACATTTATGATCCTCAAAATGGAAGTTTATGCTCAATTTTGCCTTATTCTGACATATTAAGTAAATCGTAAATTCCAAATAACTTACGAATTTTTTTATTGAAAAAATCATAGTCTATGATTGGTCTGACATCTTTACGATGGAAATATCCCTCAAGATGACGTTTATGTGAAATTTTCTCTATTCTGCTATGTTAATAAATTCGTAAATTTCCAATAACTTACGAAATATTTATATTGGAAAATTCATAGTCATTAATACTCATGCCAGTGTCCTAAAAAATATTTCAAAAGAAGTCTGACATCTTTATGATGAAAATATCTCTCAAAATTGACGTTTATGTGAAATTTTGCCCTATACTGCCATGTTAAGAAATTCGTAAATTTCCAATAACTTGCGAAATTTTCAAAGTAGCATATTTATAGTTATTGATGTTCATTCCGGCATCAAAACGGATATTTTAAAACTGGTCCGACATTTTTACAGTAAAAAGTTTCCATTTAATGCACGTTTAAGTTATTTTTTGTCCTATTCTCCCATGTTAAGAAAATCGTAAATTTCTAATAACTTACGAAGTTTTTAAATTCGAATGTTGCAAATGAATAGGGTTCTTGCCAGTGTCGAAAGTAATATTTTAAAACTGATCTGACCTCTCTACGACAATTTGTTCTTGAGATATCGTGTACACAGACTAACAAACTGACGGACTAACACACTAACCCACTAACAGACTAACACACTAACAGACACCCTACAGACAGACACCATAGAAATTTTGTCATTTTCGGATTCCACACACATGAAAACGTGTAGAAAAGTCAAAAAACCGAGGTCGAAAATTTTCACGATTACCTAAGTTCCCCATACCTATAGTATGATGGGGAACTAATAAGTAATAAATAAAATTTTCCAATTTTTCCAAAATAGTCGAACTGTTTTTTTTTTTTTTTTTTTTTTGTTTTTTTTTCATCTTTATACAAACATATATATATATAATTTTAGATAATTTAGATTAATTGTAGCTATTTAAAAAGTTTAATTGGGTGTAACATTTCTTTTTTTTTAATTAATGAATCAAATAAATAAAAATAGAATAGTAATTTAAAAAGCCTCTTTTTATCTTTTGATTAAAATTGTTTTATTTTTAAAAGCTAATGGTATAAATTTTTGAATTAAAATTGTAATGATTAGGAAAAAAAAAAAAAAAAAATCATAGAAACGACGCGAATTTCATTTAGATAAAATTTTAAAGTCATTTTTACATCACATATAAAGCATATATTTCATCAATTATTTTTTTTTATCTTCCAAATAATATATGCACCACCTGCAGCCGCGAGGTTCTGCTGTCGAAACCTGGTAAGGGAGAAGTGCTTGGTTCAATTCTTAGTCGGAGTCGTCAGTTTAACCGTTTGGAGTTTTTCGTGATTTACTTCAAAACCCGAGTAAATATAGGCTATGTTCCTTTTTTTAAAAAAATCAATACAAGGGCAATCCATCTAGGTCCAGGACCTAAATCAGAAAAAACATTATCATATTGGGGGGAGGAGGGGGGGAGAGAAGTAAATGTGTTGATCATTTTGCAAAGAAAATTTTATCTTCATCACATTCATTTCATGGATTTAAATTTCTTACAATATAAACAAATAAAACTTTTTTTTTAAATAAACATGGAAGCATTAAAAAATAGGAAAATGTATCAAAAATAATTGAAATTTATTTCTAACATTGAAAATTATATTAAATAAAATTGGGAAAAATAAGAAAGAAAATAAAGCATTTTAGGAAATATTATATATATATATATTCCTACGTGAGTTTTATGACACCCCGTAAAATAAGTCTATTATAATTCAAATACAATTTAAAATATTTATTTTCTTTCCGAATTTGTTTAGAATTAATGTTGCTTTAAAAAGTGTTCAATAGGTGGCGCGAGGGTCAGCCGCTGTAGCAGCTGAGTTGGAAATCGGGACCTTTTTCCACGGAGTAAGAAATAACTGGAGGGGAAACTCCAATGGCCGAAACCTTGAAAAACTGACATATACTTTTAGGTAATAGAGATGGCGCCACTCGTCGGTAGATGTCCGATTATCTTCGTTCCGTAATGCTTTTTAATTACAAAAATGTTCATTTAATAACTCTCTTTAACAAAAATAATGATTTCTGAGAAAGTCAACGAAAAATGAATTCGATTACACAGAGTTTTCTTAACAACATATATTTTTTACAAGAAGTATGTGATACTTGTTATTTTTTAAAAGCTAGTTTTGTATAAGCTGTCATCAAAAGGAAAATTAATTAAAAGGGACATTTAATTTCAAATAATTTATAAATATTTTTTAAAAAGTATTTTTTTATAATTTTTGATATATTACATAATTATTATTATTTTTTTTTATCCCAATGAAATATGAAATTAATTCCATAAAAAAAAAAAAAAAAAAAAAAAAAAAATCTACGTAAAAGTAATAAATATTTTTGATTGTCAAATGCAATTTTACTATATCCAAACTGCTTGAAAAAGTAAATTTTAGACCACATTCATGGTGTGATGTTGGGATTATAAGGCCAATTGACAGCACTTGGGTTTTAGACCTGAGTAGAATGTCCTCAGTGTGTCTCCTTATGGGATCCTAGCCAGTAGTTATGCAAGTTGCGAAGAAAATCAAGGAAGACTCCGATCGGCTAGGTCCGCGAGTGCGACTTGGAATTAAACTCGACATTTTCCGTCTATCAACTTAAAAAGAACACCATATTAAAAAAAAAGAAAAAACGCTCTGTTTACGGTAGGTCCTCTATTGCCTTCGTTCTGTAATGCTTTTCACTTGCAAAAATGTCCATATAAAAAAGATTTTTAACAAAAAGAATGATTTTTGAGAAATTCACGAAAAATGAATTTGATTATACTGGGTTTACTTAACAACATTTTTTTTTTTTTTTTTAAATATATGAGGCTATGAGTTCAAAGACTCCTCTTTTTGATTATTATAAAATATATATGCATAATAAATAATCTTTATTTAAAAGTCAATTGCCAAATAATTAAAAATGTTTGACTTACCTGGGTCAACACAGGTAATCCAGCACTTCAGTTTTATTGAAGAAAAAACTGGTAACTTTATTATCAACCGAATGGATACTTGATAAATTGGATGAATAATGCATATATTAATTTTATCCGACTTCTGTTTTTAGGAAAACGAAACTACTTATTTTTCTGAAAAAAATTGTAGATTAATTACGATGCCTAATAATTTCAGATATTGACTGCGTAATAGATGAAGGCCTAGATTTTTACTTTTTAAATTTATTTTATATCTTAGACATAAAAAATAATGATAAAGTAGGACTCAATAAAATAATGCCCTTTCCATTCAGAAAATATTATATGATTAAATAAAAAAAGAATTACAGTAGTCGCAGAGTGACGCGACAAGTCATCACGTGATAAAACAAGTGCATGAAAAAGTCAGTTGGCGGGAAGAAAGAGTTTCTGAACATATGAATAAAAAATAATAAGTTTGTTCTGAGGTTAGATATTTGCAACACCCTCTCGTAAGCTCAGAAATTTTCAATTGTTCATTAGTACATTTCCATGTTTATTAAATTCAGTTTTTGGCAGAGCTTTTGTGAGGGTGTCGGCAGTCATTTCTTTGGTAGGTTTATAGTCAAGCTTGATAAAGCCTTCCTGTACTAAATCTCTCAGAAGGTGATATCGTAACTGTAAATGCTTTATCTTCGAAAGAAATTTGTCACTTTCAGCAATCTTTATCGTAGACTGGTTGTCTTGATATAACACAATAGGATGTTTTTGCGTCTAGTTCAAATTATCTAATAGTTTGAGCCATTGTATTCCAAGTGCAGCACTCGCAGCTGCGACGTACTCAGCCTCTGCTGAAGACATGGACACACAGGACTGTTTCTTCGAAGTCCAAAAAATTGGATTTATTCCTAATATAAATAAATTTCCAGAGATGGATTTTCGATCACTTGGATCGTTGGCCCAATCCGAATCCGAATATGCTCTAAGAACAGGTTCACCAGAGTTACAAAGTTTTAATTTAATATCTTTGGCAGTTTTCAAATATCTAATAACTCTTTTAACTGCCTCCCAGTCTTTCGCTCTAGGATTTTCGTTTCTACGGCTAAAGATGCCAACGGCAACAGTTATATCAGGTCGCGATACAGTAGAAATGTAAAGTAACGCGCCTATAGCCTGTCTGTACATTGTGTTGTTTGGTAAGAGATTACCGTTTTCAGTTAATTTTATATACCCTAGTTCCATTGGTGTGTCAGAGAGCCGTGCGTTATCTAGCCCGAATTTTGTTACAATGTCTTGTATTTTATTACTTTGATTAAGCGTAATTACCCCTTTACAAGGTCTTTCTATATTTATGCCGAGGTAATATTTGGCTTCCCCGAGGTCAGTTAATGGATATTCATCCTTAAGTTCATCAATTAATATGTCAATATTGTTATTTTTACCAGCTATAAGTAAGTCATCGACGTAAAAAAGAATGTAAGTTTCTGTGTTATGTTTGTTACAGATATATAAACATTTGTCATGCTGACTTTGTTTAAATCCTAATTTACACAATGATTCATTAATTATCAAATTCCACCCCCTAGCAGCTTGTTTTAAGCCATATATTGCTTTCTTTAACTTACATATTTTATTTTCTTCGCCTTGAACAACATAACCCTCGGGTTGGTGCATGTATACATCTTCTTGTAAATTTCCATGTAGAAAAGCAGTTTTGATGTCTACATGCCTTAGATTCAAATTTTTATACAGTGACATGGTTAAAAAACTTCTTAGAGTGGTATGCGATGACCCTGGTGCAAAAGTTTCGTCATAGTCCACCCGTATATTTGAGAAAAACCCTTGGCGACTAGCCTGGCTTTATATTTCTCGACTTGTCCTTGGCTATTGTATTTGGCCTTGAACGCCCGCTTACACCCTACTACTTTGGTCCCTGGTTGAGCGTCAACAAGTTCCCAAGTATTGTTTTGTCTGAGTGAATTCATTTCGTCGAGTGTGGCATTCAGCCAATTTTCTTTTTCTGCTGGGTTTTGAATTTTTAGTATATCGTCAAAACACTTAGGCTCATCAATTCTTTTGTCATTTACTGCAAAGGCAAATTTAACGGGCGGAACTCCTTTATTTAATCGTTGTGATCGTCGCGGCAGAGTTTGCGTGTCATGCGGACTATCGTTATCGCCTGCTATCTCTATATCAGAATCTAATATTGGTAATTTGGACACCGGAATTTCATCATTTGAATTTTCATTATTGATTTGTGATGTCTTACTATTGTGGGATTCCCTATTCTCATCTTCCAAGAATTTTACAGTTCTGCTTATAATTACATTTTTATTATTTGTGCAAATTCTGTAGCCTTTGCTACGATTATCATATCCCACAAAAATTCCTTCTTGAGCGGTGCTATCCAGTTTACCCCTATTTATCTTGTGTACATATGCGTATGCGCGACATCCGAATGTTTTTATATTTGATAAAACGATTTTACGGCCGGTCCATTTTTCGTAAGGAGTTGAGTCGCATGAGGAGGTTGGGAGCCTGTTTTGTATGTAATTCGCAGTATTTACGGCTTCCCCCAAAAGGAATTCGGTAAATTACTGTCTTTAAGCAGACAGCGCACCATTTCGGTCAGCGTACGATTTTTACGTTCTGCCACGCCGTCCTGAGAACTAGAGTAAGGAACGGTAAACTGATGCTCAATTCCTTCTTTTTTCAAAAATTCATTTACTTCCATACTAGTGTATTCACCCCCGTTATCCGAGCGAATCGTTTGCACTTTTCGGCCAAATTTGTTTGCGGTCATAGCCACGTATTCCTTTAACTTAGAAAATACCTCGAACTTATTTCTTAGCAATTATATAACAGTATAACGACTAAAATTATCGATAAATGTAAGAAAGTAATATTTTCCACCAACAGTGGGAGTTTTCATAGAGCCACATAAGTCTGTGTGGACTAGTTCGAGTGGTACGGAGGCTCTAAATTGTGCAGCTTTGGGGTAAGATGAATCAACTAATTTAGACATTATGCATGTTTTAGATTCAGTATTATGTTTACAATCATTTAATTTAATATCCACAGCCATGTCCTTGTTAACTAAATCTTTAATGTGGTTAGTGTTTCTGTGGCCAAGTTTGACATGCCACTTGTTTATGCAATTTTCGTTGTCACAGGTTTCTTTAACAATGTTCGCTGTGCGTTTGTTTTCAGAATAATTCAATTGACATTCATATAAAATATTTTTCACATGTCCCTCAATGCATGTATTACCCTGATTTACAATTTTACACGTTTTATCATCAAATACAGCGATACAGCCATTCTCTGTTGCTCTTTTTATAGAAATTAAATTAGTTTCTATTTCAGGGACATAAAGAACATTTTTAAGTATTATTTTGTTCTGTGTGTTTTCCGAATTTATGGTATACAAATCCACAGTACCGCAACCCAAAGATTTTAGCTGCATGCCGTTCGCGATAGTGACGTTAGAAACGTTATTTTTAAGTTCGCGAAATTTTAGTTTATCATTGCAGATATGTGAAGACGACCATGAATCCACCACCCAATTTACAGTTTTATCTCCAACATAAAATGCATACAATTTATCAGATTTTGGTCTATTGCTCCCCTCAGTAATTTGAGCGCTATCTGGCTTCTCTTTGCTCTGAGAGCATATGTTGGATCTAAAATTTTGTCTTCTCCTGTTGAAATTTTTATTGTAATTTTTAACACCATGAATTATTTTTATTTTTCAACTTATGCCCCCTCCCCTTCCCAAAATAAATAATTCCAAAAAAGCCCTCTTAAAATGAGATTGAATGTTACAAAGTATAGGTTAGTACAGACTTTTATTGCTCCTTTGAATCTACTACGCTTTAATAAAGTCTGAGACTGGTTACAATAACCAACTAAAAACATTAGCATCGGATATTGCCGAGTTTTCCCATTTGAATTGAAAACTAAAATTTCACTTTTCCTATGTATTTTCTTTGAATAAATGCACAATGAGAGATATATTTCTGTCTTTTCCTCCATCATCATTCAGAAACACCTGCTCTTTCTACTTCAGAGCATGTGCATTTTTCTGGCTTGTGTGATGATTACTTTGACACTGGAAATGTATTAGTAAGCTGTCATTAGTCACAGTTTCTCTTCGATGCAAGTATTGAAATTTTTTTTTTTTTTTTTTTTTTTTGGAGTGTTCAACGGCACGTGAAAAGAGAAAGTGTTTGATAACTGTGCTGCCCATAACACAAGCATTCAGATTAAAAACATTACATTATATCATTTTCCATCAAATGCCTATCAAAAATTCAACCTTGAGATAAGGGCGTAATAAACTGTATCAAAGGGAAACACAGGATGAAGATAATCCAGCAACTTTGTTTAAACCTTGTACTGAATCAGAGTTCCTACTGTTAAAAAGAGAAAAAGACAGCTGATCCTCAGGACAGTTTTCTTTGGGACACATTATATCTGGAAAACAAAATGTGACTAATAATGTTACACTAACTAATTACATTACCAGTGACAGTAACCTAGAAATAGGAGATGAAGAAACCGATAAAAAAAAATGTTGCTGAAGTTCAAAACAGATATGGGGGTCGTACAATGAAGTCGTAATGTTTTCAAAGTGACAATTTCTCTATATTGAATTTGCAAGATCTCATCAAAATGTTTACGACAATCAATTTTGGCCCTACAATGAACTGATCGGAAGCTGTGAGCGGAAGTCAAATTGTGAGTTTCAGCTTCAAATACTAACTGACCAATCACAGTGAATAAATGGTCGAAAGTGAATATGTTAAAATATTGTTAGCTTTTTTTAGTATAAAAATAGTGATTTAAAAAGCAAAAACGATGCACATAATTTATACTTTTTTGAAAAGAACTTTCAAAACTATTAGTTTTTTGTGTAAACACCATATATTAGGTCGTTGCAAAAGTTCATGCGAACGTGGATCATTTTATTGCCTCAATCGCTTCTATCGCCGTGGTATACATTTGTTACCCGAAAAATGGGCAAAGGTTGTAGAAAGTAATGGAGAGTATTTTGATTAAAAATTGTTATTTGATTTGATGTATTTTTATGAAATGACGCAATAAAAAACCACACAAACATTTGCAACGACCTAATACATTTGATCATTTGTTTTAAAGATGTTTCATTAGGAAGTTTACAAGTGACGATAGGTCTGTTGCTTTTCCCTTAAAACAATAAAACAAAAATAACCCTAAAATTAAAGACTAAAGAACGACTTTCTGAAAAAAATCAATTTTGATGTCCTCAAAGCTATAAATTAAATTCTAAATTAAATCATGTCATGAATTCATCGTTCATCATAAAATATTTGTAAAAGATGCTAATTTAAGGACTGTATAGTATAATAAATGGGCGACTACCAACTGCACTCGCTTATTTTTCGCCCACTTAAAAAAAATATCAACTGCCCTTGGATATACAAATGCTTCCTGCTACCTGAAACACCCCCGTTATGAATTTAGATCCTTCCACTGAAAGTAATGAAATAGATACCCATAACAAAAGATGTTATGGGAAAACATCCCAAGACTTGGGTTCTTCCTATTCAGAGCGAAGGGGTGGTAAGATATAAACTCGCAAGAGAGTAAGTGAAAGGGGGAGGGGGGTTAAGACTAACAAATGCAGTTGGATAACACCCTAATAAATAACTTAAGAAAAGCTTCATATGTCAGCCAGCGGCTTGGTGCTACACCCAGTGACAGAAAATTTTGTAGATGTCTGCAACAGGTTTTAAAAATTTCATAATCTGTCTGCGAAATTTGCACGTAGTCAGGGATGAAAATGGCTTACACTCAAAAAGCCTGAAAGATGATAGCAGCAATCTGGGGGGGGGGGGGGGGGTGTTGTTAAAACAGTGGTGATCTTGCGCAACAATGCACAATACAATTTTACTACAGAACAATATAGTATAAACAATTATAAAATAATAAGATTAACTCATTCAATTAAATATTTTATAGCAATGTTTGACACAACACAATAAAAATAATTATCTATAATAATAAAAGGAAAGGTTTGTCTGTCTGTTCTTCTATACGTTCAGCCCCTATTGAACGCAGAAGTATAAAAATTGACATACGGATGCTCAGGAGCCTTCCAAAGGGGCTCCTGAAAACAGAATTTAAAAATTTTAATTAGTTTTGGAGATATTAATTAAAACGTCAACCCATGTCGATCGAAAAATGACCAAAAATCTACAGCTTATTGCTTAAAAAGAGGCATTCTATCAGCAGACGATTTTAACCGCTGTCTGGAATGGAAACAAAACATCTGGAAGTCATTAATGTCACATGATCTTGAACTGGGGTTAAAAATTGCAAATTTCAAAATGCTTCAAATTTTCTTTTTCGTACACAACACTTAATATACAACCTATGCAGCACAAAACCAACCTGCAGTTAAATTTCATCAATTTTGGTTTATAAACAAAGCAGTTACATTTTAATTGCAAACTAAATTTTATTCTAACAAGTAATCTATCTTTCAATAGACGATAGGAGTTCCCATAGCAACAAAAAGCAACTTCCCAAAGCAACTTCAAAATACATTTGAAGGTATTAAAAAAATACTTTTTCTTTTTACTTCCATTACCCAACTACCGTGGTATATATAGGTTTTAGGGACTTAAAAATATTTATTTTTCTTTTTATTTCCATTAACCGACTACCGCAGATAATGGAATTAGAGATTTCATGTGATTTACATGTTTTAGAATGTCCTGATTAGGTTTTCTTTTGTATCTCAGCTACTAATTAAAATAATTTCATAAGTAATACAACATTTGAAAGCTTTGTTGATTTGGAATTGAACAGTAGATTACAGAAATTTCTACCGCCATATGGCGCTGTAATATTTTAAAACTTCAAATTCTAATTAAATTATTTTTAATATATCATTCGAAAGATATTTTAAAGTACATTTATATTATCGAAAGTGGGATTCAAGATTTAACCTGATTTATACGTTTTGAGGTGTCTTGAATAGGTTATCTTTTGTATCTCAGCTACTAATTAAAATAATTTCATAAGTAATATATACTGCTCAAAACAATTAAAGGTTATTGTAAGTCTTATATAAAATAATGGTACAAGCGAAATTTTTTTGTAGAAAACGGAAAAAGAGGGTCACAAACACAATTTTTTCTCGTTTTCAAACTTCGGAGTATTCAAATGTTGAGTTTGACCTCAAAGATGACGTTTTAGCAGCAGCGAATGAAATTTGGCTTTACTCTAAATGAAAGATAAAGCGGAAAAGAAAGGTCAATATTCAGTAAGTGCGTTGTTTCGATGATTGCGATGTCTTAACGAAGTGATTTAACCGATTCAATAGCTTGGAGAGTTGTTGGTCGGTTAGAGGGGGTCCAAACACAAACCGAAGTAGTCGAAACCACTGAAGTTACGCAAAGTGAGATTTCCAGGATTTGAAACCAATTTTTGAAGACTGGAAATGTATGCTGAAGATCAGGGAAAGGTCATAGAATGCAACAACGTCCAATGAACATCGATATT
This sequence comes from Salticus scenicus, assembly GCA_963930645.1. Taxonomy (NCBI): domain Eukaryota; kingdom Metazoa; phylum Arthropoda; class Arachnida; order Araneae; family Salticidae; genus Salticus; species Salticus scenicus. Next base: position 138,439,191 of record OZ005658.1, read on the forward strand.
TAACGTTAACGGCTCGGAGATACCGAAACATGAATGCATCTTTTCTTCAACAATTACCTTCTCTCGGCTACCGGCCCCACATTTTCGACCCAAACTATCCGAAATCAGCTCCATGCTGTAGGTCTGTATACTTACCGACCAATAATGTGTGTTACGTTAACAGTAAGAAATCGTCGCGCTCGCAGACAGAGCATGTAAAGTGGAGAGAAATGAATGGTGCAATATTTTTTTTTCTGGCAAGTCTCGTTGTTCTGTTCATCACGATAATAAGCATATTTTCATTTGTAAGGAAAGTCGCACTGAAACAATCCTGCACTTGTGCACATAAGTATCAGACTTGGCAGTTGGAGGAGGGGGGGGACCATTCATGGGTGCACTGATCCTCACATCATTCAAAATGGAGCTCTGACCGGTCGTCGATATAGAGATGAGATCATCAGACCTATTGCTATAGCATGGAGCCGGTTTTGGACAGTTCTGGTCAAAAACGTGGAGCTAGTAGCCGAGAAAAGTTAATTGTTGAAGAAGAGAGGCATTCATGTTTTGGTATCTCCGAGCAGTTAACGTTAAATATCGATGTTCGTTGGACTTTATTGCTTTCTATGATCTTGCCCTGATCTTCAGCCTGCATTTCTAGTCTCCAAAAATCGGTTCCAAATCCTGGAAATCTCCCTTTGCGGAAATCCAGTGGTTTCGGTTACTTTGGTTTGTGTTTGAACCCCCTCTTACCGACCAACAGCTCTCCAAGCTATTGAATCGGTTAAATCCCTTCGTTAAGACATCTCAATCATCGAAATAATGCACTTACTGAATACTGACCTTTCTTTTCCGCTTTATCCTTCATTTAGAGTAAAGCCAAATTTCATTCGCTGCCGCTAAAACGTCACTTTTGAGGTCAAACTCAAAATTTGCATACTCCGAAGTTTGAAAACGAGAAAAATTTGTATTTGTGACCCTCTTCTCCCGTTTACTGTAAAAAAAAATTTTTTTGCTTATACCGTTATTTTATATAAGACTTACAATATCCTTTAATTGTTTTGAGAAGGGTATCATTTGAAAGCTTTGTTGATTTGGAATTGAACAGTAGATTACAGAAATTCCTACCGCCAAAGGGCGCTGTAATATTTTAAAATTTCAATATTTCAAATTCTAATTAAATTATTTTTAATACATCATTCGAAATATATTTTAAAGTACTTTTATATTATCGAAAGTGGAATTCGAGATTTCACCTGATTTACATGTTTTGAGGTGTCCTGAATCGGTTATCTTTTGTATTTCAGCTACTAATTAAAATAAATTCATAAGTAATACATCATTTGAAAACTTTGTTGATTTGGAATCGAAAGTAGATTACAGAAATTTCTACCACCAGATGCTGCTGTAATACTTTAAAATTTCAATATTTCAATTCTAATTATGATTAAATTATTTTTAATACATCATTCGAAAGATATTTTAAAGTACTTTTATATTATCGAAAGTGGAATTCGAGATTTCACCCGATTTACACGTTTTGAGATGTCCTGATTAGGTTTTCTTTTGTATCTCAGCTACTAATTAAAATAATTTCGTAAGTAATACATCATAATGATTTTTTAAATTTTCTTTTTTTAAGAATAAAAGTTTGATTTCAGAATATGTGCATGCACCGCACATGGGTTTGGGACCTGGTACAAGTTTTTACCCAATGATGAAAGATTTTTTTTTTTAATTTTATTTTCTAAATAATAAAAGTTTGAGTTGGGAAGGAATATACGTGCACAGCGCATGTACAACACTCACAGGTGCAATTTTGGATTATGTAATGGAATATTGTGATCCATTTGAAAGTTAATTATTGAATAGAATTTACATTTAATATTTCAAATAAAATTACAAGTTTTAAAGCTTTTTTCAAATTAAATTTTCTATTTTAAGAAAACACACTACACCGGTTGTAGAATCTTTTGCGATTAGAATTATTTCAACATTTTTCTATACTTAGTTAGATATTAAAATTTTTACAGTCATTTTCTTAATTCTACTACTGTCACATTTTAATAAAATAATTCACAAAATGTCTTTGAATGGAGAACTTTTTGTTTGAAATTTTAAAATCAAAGTGTTTTTTTTTTTTTTTTTTTTTTTTTTGATTGTTCAAAATCAGCATATGTTGCTTTTAGATTTACCATATAGATAAGAAAATGGGCTGCTATTGATTACCATATTATCAGGGCGCGAAATTTCAGCTCGCCACTGGCGTGTGAAATTTTTACTGTGGCGAGTAAAAATTTGGTCTAGTTATAGACAGAATTCTTACACGATAATGTGACAGAACTCTTTTTATAGATTTATATATGGCAAAATCTTTCCATCTTATAACCTCATATTTAACCTCTCTTTTTCTCTTCTTGGAGTGCCGAGTTTGTGTGTGCGCTGCCCAGCCTGGAAAAGGAGAAATGCTTAGTGCATGCATAAAAGTTTTAATCTCTTAGGGCAGTTTCATTTCTTCCATTGTGATTTCTTCAAGCAGAGCGAAAATACATGAGTCCACTGTTATAATTTGTAATCAATGATTTTATCGAAAAAGTAATTCCGAAATGGCTATTTCAAATGACAAAAATGAACAAGTTATACTCATCGACATTTCATCTGATTACAAAAATAAAATGGACGAAAAAGACATTTCTGATGTAAAAAGGAAAATAAATAATGTTTCTTTGCATTTATAGGTATTTTAATCTTTTTCAAATCTCAAATGTTAATGATTTTTGATTATAGATAAGTATGAGACATTATGACACACTTTTAATATATATAATTTTAGGCATATTTGTAAAAGAATTTCAAATAGTTAAGAAAAATAAAAAACCCAAAATGCGTTAAAAAAAAAAAAAAAAAAAATGCTATTTTGTGGCGAGTAAAACTTTTTTTTCGGCGAGTGAAAGATGGGTTGAAATTTCGAGCCCTGGTATTAATTATAACAAATACCCAGTTAAAGACAACTTTGTTCAGTTTTGAATGAAACAAAGATAGAGCAGTTTTTTTAATTATACATTTTTCACCTTATGTGTTGTATAAAATAAGTGTGCTTTCCACTGTTTTTTATTTTATTTTACTTTACTGCATTTAGCCTTAGACAATTTCATTTATATTTTTTTAAGATAATTAATATAGAAATTTTTCTTTTACAATTTCTATATCTTTGTTGTTATTGTTGTATATTACATACATAACTTTTAATACAGCCAGCCAGTCAAACTTAAAACACATAACTAAAACCTTCTCTTAAGCAATATTACATTTGAAATAAATTGAATTAAAAGTAAATATCATTTACATAAAAATAATTTATAAATTTCATTTAAAAAAAGGGACAACAGAATAAAAATTTTGAATTTTTTGAAAAGGAAAAAACTAAAAAAAACCAATTGGTTTTTATGGGAAAAAAACCCAGTTGGTTTAAACCGTGCCAACCCTGATTCTTATTCACGAAGTAATGTGATATAATGGAAAAACTATATACAAATCATAAAAGCTTAATGTGTGTGTATATAAATATATATTCCAATATACAGTGAGTTTAGTTTTCATTTAAATTAATATACTATTGCTAAGGAATTAACTTCCAGGGGTGATTGTGACTCAAAGGTAAAAACCCTGAAAATTAGAGCCTCAAATTAGAAAAAACCCCAAAATATCAAATAATACTCAAATTATTTAGACCAGGAGCCCTCAATCCTTTTATATTTCATCCACAAATCACCTGGATAACAAATGAACAACCAATGAAAGGAAAAAATAACTTTATAGGAAATATGAAAATACAAATGGGTTAGAGTAAAAACCCTGAAATCAAGGGTAAACCCTGAGCACAAACACCCCTGAACTTCCTATTTTAAAGTAAAGAAGCCTCCCCCCCCCTGCTTCTGGTACATTTAAATGGAAAGACAACTATTAAATTATAATTATAATATATTAAAGAAAAAAAAGGGGGGGGGGAGAACGCCTAAGTAGAATTTAGTTTAGTACTTAAGTCCTGTTTTTGAATCAGAATTTCTAAGTATACAAATCATATATACACTGTCAACAAAAAGTCCTGATTGCTGCAGTTCGCTGCCAGAAATTTTCTGTAATCCAGAAAAATATGTTCTACCAACATAATTTTTTCGTTGATAGAATGTACTTTTCTGAATTGCAGAAAATTTCTGTAAGAAAATAGGACTTTTTTGACAGCATATATGTTTAATGAACAATATAATTCAGCTATGCTTTGGAAAGTGTATTAAAATGATTTATTCTTAATAAATAAATAATTGCATGAACTACTTTAATTATGAATACGAAAAATGAATATATATGGCATATAAAATATTTAGATTTATTGAATATAATTACAAAAATTGATAAATTCATTGAACTGAAAGAATTTTTAGTATATAATAGTATACAACAAGCACAGAATGATCATACAAGTTTTGAACATGCATGTTCAAAACAGATGTTCTCTATGCTAACAAGTATACAAATCATAGTCCTATCTCTCTTAATAAACAATGTTATTCAGCTTATATCCTAACCTAATGAAGCAATTAATAGATTAAGATGACTTATTTTTAATAAATAAGAAATTATACTACTACTTTATTTTTGAAAATCATGAATATACAGCATAAATCATGCTTACAAAATATTTGGGTTACTGATTCTGATTACATGACTTAATAAAAAAACAAGTTTAAAATAAGATATTTTATTATGTCATATATAGCAATTAAATATGATTATGGAAAAAAAAAAAAAAAAAAGAGTGAGGAAATTTAATGCAACTTAAATAGAACTTATTATTTCACATTAATTTTTAGGAGAAAAAGTTAATGTAATATTCATTCATTATACTTATTTAGGAACAAAACTCGTTTGAACTAACAATAACAATTGTAGTTAGAAAGTTTTCCTGACAATTGCATTATTAATCTCTTACATATGATACAGTAAAAGGGATATAGTAGTACAGTAATTTAATAACTTAGGAAATAAATTTGAATATATAATGTGAAATGTGAATATTAAAAGACAAAAACAAAACAGATAAGAGTATAGCATAGAATGTACCAAGACAATATCATACATTTTTATGACAAGCAATTTTGGTTTTTGAATGAAATATATCACTTACAAAGTGTAGCCCCCCCCCCCCGAAAAAAAAAAAAAAAAAAAAAAAAAAAAAAACCTTGCTATATTTTTTTAGCAGCAATGTATCCAAGGTATAAATAAATAAACAAATAAATGAAATTTAAAAAGAAAAGAAAAATCAGATATAAAAAAAAAAGATTGTACAGGTAAGATTACACCACAGAATGTACCAAGACAAAACTATAGATTTTTATGAGAAACAATTTTGGAAAATTTTTATATTTTTGAATGAAATATATCACTTACAAAATACAGCACTCCCCCCCCCTCAAAAAATAATCATAATCAATCCATAATCAACATACCACTTTGCTGAAAAAAGCACCTTTTCTTTTTCTCCAAATTTCACTAAACCAGTCTATCATTAGACTTTCATTAATCCATCCTTTTTTGTTACATCTTATAACAACATCCGATGAGAAATTTTCCTTGGGTAACGTTTTCCTTTTAAATATCAACATCGGCTTAAAATTTTCCCCACTCACGGTACATGATAAAACACAAGTAAAAGAAGTTTTTTTTTTTTGTGATCTGTGGTGGAAATCGAAACACTCTTCTCTACAGTTGAAGTCACAGTTCTATTGGGTTGGGGGGATCAAAAGTTAGCTGAACTTCGTCCATGTTGATTAACTGGGAAGGCTTAAAATTCTTTTCGGTTTTTAATTTCATTACAAAATCAAGAAATTGATTTTTCTTTTCAAACCAGTCAGCAGGTAGACTCTGCCCCACAGTCGTTCTCTGCCTTATGGAAAACGCTTTACCACTACATAAGATCGCTTTACCACCAGGGCCTGATTAAGGGGGAAGCTCGCTCTTGACACATTATTTATACTTACACCGTTATTTTTTAACAAATACTTTCCTTCTATAATAAACAGAAATTTTTCATTGAAAATTATTTTAAAAGAATTCTGGTGTCTAATAACGGTGACTAAATTGGACTGTTTTACACCGTTCATTTTTTATAAAAAATATTTCCTTGTCAAAGCGTGGTGTTTCTATGACACGAAGTAAAAAATAATTGTAAAAATATTCTGGTATGAGCGAGCTTCCCCCTTAATCAGGCCCTGTTTACCACTACATAAGGAGCAACCTATTTTTAGGAAAGAGGTGAGAGCAATCCTGCGGGTAAACACGTGAAATCAGCGATTCTATGAGAAAGATTCACCTTTCACATAGTGCCATCTATTGACGGCAAATTTAACTTTTTTCGACATTCTTTGTAGAAAACTTAAAAAAATAAATTATCTATCATATGCGTTGCACCCAGTGCTGCCAGATTGAGGGAAATTTTTATTTAACACCCACCACTAAATTTAAATTGAAACGGTTTGCTAATAGCTTCGAAACACATTTTACCGAAATCGTCTATGTAATTAGCTAACCGATACAAGTAAAATTTAAGGGTGGATGTTGAATAAAAATTTCCCTCAAATCTGGCAGCACTGGTTGCACCCGGTAGAAGCGCCACATCGGCTATTTAATAACTTTTAGTTACGGTAATTCATTAAAAAAAAAAAAAAAAAAAATCAACCTTACACTCCACTATAACTAAAAAAAATATTTTAGAAAAACAATAAGGTACTTACATATTAACTTCATATCCTAAATCTTTTTCAAAAACTGCAAACATCTGCATCTGAGGTCCACAGATGTTCAAACAAGTTATCTGAGTCCTGAAAATAAATAATACACATATGTATTCACAGATTACATTTAAATACAGTAATGAATTGATAATCCAGCAACGAGGGGAAATAAACGTTGCCAGATTATCAGTTTTTTTTAATTACAGGTGATCAGAAAATGTCATATCATCAACATCCACAGGAAAATTTCTTAATAATTTTGAAAACTGTATGCAAATCCCTATCAAAAACTTAAATAATTAAAATAATGTTTGAAATGAATTAAAAAATTTTAATTAATAATCTATAAAACAGCAATAAAGTTCACTAAGTTTTGATCAAATAATAAATTAAAATCAATACTAATTTCATAGCATATAAGATCAAGAATTTGCAAAGTGCTACATATATTTTATCAAATATCATTCAATTTCATTTGTTTTCTTATTTTCTATTTTTCAGTTTGTATTTGATTGATTGCATGCATGTTCAATAACATATTAAAGATATATCTGTTATTGTTGATTAACATATCAGTGTACTGTCGATGATGAAAACATACTTTTCAAGTCCATGTAAAAACTGTTTGATTCTTTACCATCACGCATTTTCCTTTTGTACCCCCCCCCCAAAAAAAAAAAAAAAAAAAAAAAAAATCAAATCTTCATATAGTTTGTCTTACAGGGCTGATTTTACAAAGAAAAACAGATTTCCAGTGTTCTTGTTTATTTTGATTTCAACATCATTATCAAAACGAAGTGGCTAATCAGACCATTGGTGCGATTAGCGTACAGGCTATTTACGCCCGTATTCACCGATAACCTTAACCGCCAGTAGAACTGGCGGTTCAGAAGCTGCCGGTCGGTCCTGAATAACCGGGAGTGACAAATCGGTATTCACCGTTTACTTGGAAAGTAAAGTTGTTGAACCGAGGGTATTTCAACCCGCTTGAAACTATGAACGCTTATTGGCCAAAAGGTTCACGTGATAACCGATGTTTTTAGCTTCTGTTTGTGTCACGGAGTAGTTTGTGTTTACATTCATTTTTATCGAAACGATCGAAAATAAACTTTGAAATTTAACATGCATTTTTTTTTTTTTTTTTTTTTTTTTTTTTTTTTTTTAATTGCACACATCTTACATAAAAATGGATGGAAAGAGTTCGTTAGTTTATGAAAAAAAAGTACTGAATAATTTATTTAAAAAAATAAAATAAAAAATGCATTTTACTTCATAAAAGTTACTTAAAAAAAAGAAATGGAAAAGGAATATTTTGCAGTTCTCAGTGTCAAAATGTTAATTATCTTTGTAATTGCTCTAAAAAGAACTATTTTTGTTGAGAACAAATAAATGTTTTATGTGCTTAGATTTTATTACAGCATGCGAAACATTTCAGACAGTGATTTGAAAAATAAATGAATAAAACATTGAAGTTTAGAATAGAATTAAATAAATTTCACATTCTGTAGTTTCACCACTATAATCCTGAACTTTTTGAAGAATAAGAATAAGAATATTCTCCTCAAAATAATTACAGAATAATAAATTCTTATATAAAGAAATAAAATAATATCCAAGAGAATATTCTCTTTGATAAATTTATCTATGCATGAAATGTAATTTATTTATTTTTGTATTTTTTATTTATTTTGTATGAACTTATCATAACAGATAAATTTTTATATTGGGCATTAATGCTTATGACAGTATTTTCGATGATGAAAATATTAAAAACAGTAAAAACAATCATCCATAATTTGCCTACCTACTGCAAAATAATGTATTTAACTTTTAACAATATTCATTATTACAATAAATTTCTTGTTTTCACTTTAATAAAATTTTATTAACTTTGGTAAAATTTATCATGTTTGCATAAAGGGATATTTGTTTTCACATCTCGAAATACTTTTTATTTTTGTTAAAATAATTACAAGATAAAAGGAATATTTTATATACCACGTTTTTAAATTTTCTGTTGAATCATATAAACTTGACAATTCTAGGTATTAATAAGTACTTAAAAAAAAAAAAAAAAAATTGATGAATTATCCCACCAACTTGAAAGAAAATGATCAAATGTGTAATAAAGAAAGCAATAGAAGAAATTTTCAAACATTTATTAATTGAATAAAATTATTCAAAGAATGCATTGTCATCATGTTCTGAGCTATTCGAAAAGTTTCAAATGTCTAGCTAGTCGAGATGTTAGTTAAAAATCGATTGCAAGATTTATATTGGAGAAAAAAACAAGAAAGTGAGTTAATAAAAACGTGCTAAAAAAGTTGTCAGCCTCCCTTAATTAGGGAATACATGAGGTGTACAATAATATTGATAACTTTATCACAGAAATGTTTGTAAATGGAATGATTATATTCATACGTGGACAATTAAAATAATTTTATAAGTATAGTTTAACTTTAGAAATTTTTTTATTCATTAATTCATCAACCGTGAATATTCATTTTAAATAGGTTGTTGGTATAAAGGTTGATTAAATTTTTCATAAACCAACTATGTGAAAAATGCCAGAGCCGGGAATCGAACCCGGCCCCTTCCGTTTAATGTGTGGATGCTCTTTCACTGAGCCACCCTGGCTGAAAACTAGCCTAGCATTTCTCAGATAACAACCATTGACAAGGTCACCATGGGCGTCGGCAGAATGGGGCATGGGGGGCCTTCTTTCCATGCCCCCCCCCCCCTGGAAAATTCTACTAAGCATTTTTTCTTTAAATTTAAAACTATTCTATCAGAATTTTATTTAAAAAAAAATATTTTTTCAGGTTGTGCCTCCCCCCCCCTGAAATTTTTTCTGGCGACACCACTGAAGGTCACCTTGTCTGCAAACGCAGATGTAACAGGTGAGACAATGTTAATCGTAGCACAACTCCATAGACCACGAAATTTCAATTTAGAAATTTTTTTATTCATGAATTCATCATCTGGGAATATTCATTTTAAATAGGTTGGAGTATAAAGGCTGATTAAATTTTTCATAAACCAACCATGTGAAAAATGCCCGGATTCGATTCCCGGCTCTGGCATTTTTCATATAGTTTCCTATTCAAAAATCTTAAAAAAAGAAAAAAAAAAAATCACTTAAATTAACATTGAAATCTTCATTACACATGTTTAACACATTGGCGGCTAATCTCGCGCCAGTGCATGATGGGGAATGCTGTTTGAAATGCCCGTCATGTGAGATCAGCAGCCAGTGTGTTAAAATTAAAAGGCCTTACTTTGAAGCTTGACAAAGCACAAAATGAAAAATAGAATAAAAGAACATAAATCTGATATTAAATTCGATAGAACAACCATTGCACTAACTAATCTTTATAAAAATAAATTTTGATAATACAAATAAATTAGCAAATTACAAAAATTATGTTTATACCATACATCACGAAACTTCCAAAAAATTTAAAAATGATACAGTTGCAACAGGGACAAACCATTGCTGAGCATAGACTGTAAGTGGTGCCATTTATTGCAACAACAGGACGAGGAAGATGCTTATGTTTACTTTAGTGATCTACATAGGCCCACCAGCGGCCGAGGTACTATCCTCAAAGCTGGTAGATGTGAGGTGCCAGGTTTGATTCCATGTCGTGCGTGTTGGCCTAGCCATTCGGAGTTTTCCATGCTTTTCTCCAAAACTTGCATAAAAACGGGCTAGGACACCTTAGAAAGACCCCCGCGAAGGGCATTCCCCCTGAGGCCCAGGACCTACAGCAGTTAATCGGCCTTATTCCCAAATCCAATTCAACAGTGATCTACATATTACGTGAAGCTGCTCCTGATGAAGTTGTGGAACCGTGACAAAAGCCTTGTGAAGCTTCAAAGTAAGAGCTTTTAATTTTAAATATATCTGAAAAAGTCACTTAGGAAATAAGACTTAAATTATATTTTTCTTGAGGCGTTTAAGAAGTATGTTACATTTTAACATTGAAAGTAAAAAAACACATTATTTAGGAGTGTACTACAATACGACACGCTATTTATGTACATAATTTCTGAGTTGCTGCAGATACTTGTGAAAACATTGAAGTAATTGTTAGACGCAATGATTAAAGGTCTGCACGGGGCTGGGCTCAGCAGGCAATTTCTTTCTTTTTTTTTTTTTTTTTTTTTTTAAGTTATAATTTTTTAAAAATACATCTATTTTTTTTAGTACTGCAGATTGTATTATTTTCTTTTAAACAGTGATTTTGCCATCGTTACCATTTTCGATCTGTCACCTTGAATGAACGTGCAAACATTTTTGTTTTTACCTAAATGTATAAAGCTGAAAGTTTGTCATTATTTGTATCAAAATTATTAGATTTTAACAAAAGTTGGTATACTAAATAATTACGGCAAAATCTAGCTAATGCCATCTTCTTTTAGTTCAATCAGATAATTGGTTCAAAAGATATTAAACAAAATCCCATTGTAACTTTAAAAATTTAAAAAGAAAAAATAAATTCATGCCAAAAATAAATAATTTCTTCTGATGTCAAAAAGAAACATTTTTTAAAATTAATTAAAATTGAGAGAAATCATGCTAAAAAAATGTGACAACTTCAGTATGGAACTCTGATATTTCGCACCAAATTAGCTCAGACGTTTGTTGGCATTATCTTTTCTTACGCAATTGTGATAACTAATTTAATTAATCGCCAAAATGACAACAAAAGTTTAAAATCCACTAAAGCGCCCTTATGCTAAATCTATAACATAGAAATTTTAAGAGATAAATATAGTAACCGATGCTAGGAAATGAAACACAGTTGTTGCATGCCTTCGTATGGAAGAATAGATTGAAATAAGTCCTGTCATACTAAATTAAATTCTGTTTTGTGCAGGGCATAGGGTTTTATATTTACCTTAAAAAAAAAAAAAAAAAAAAAGATTAATCAGGTCGATCCTGATTTTATCGTTTTTTGTCTAGACCAAGCCTTACATTGCAAAATTAAAAATAAACAAAGGTAGGCTGGATAATCAAAGCATTAGTAGGGATCCAGCCTAGTCCCCAAAATTTTAGCCTGTACATTTTCTAGTTTTGATGATAGAAACTCGCTTCTTGGTTCTGAAGCCAGCTTAAAACTGGTGATGGACAATAGAATGAACATCGCCAACAGATATTCGCATAGACCTTATATATATAGACTACGCCACCAATAGGACTTCCCGTTATAGTGAATGTCTTCAACATGAGGGTGTAATCTGAAACCTTCATCCTTTGCGGTCAGCTCCGTATGTCACGTGACATAGAGTTGAGGGCGATTCTTCCATAAGAAAGCACTTATTTTTATCAGAATTCAAACAAAAAATTCTCCCCTTTAGAATGGTTTCTCACAAAAGAAATTTTTTTTTAAATTAACCTATGACATTTTAGCTTTCCAACAATGCGTAAATCTAAAGGCTTAAATAAAAAGTGTGTGTACAATACATAAATTAATAAAACTCAAAACTACTTTCTTTCCTACGGAACAATCAAATAATATTCATGCTCATCTCTCTCTCCAGGTCCGCATCACGTGATAATTTCGCTGGGGAAGCTACTTCATGTCGCAGACGAATAATGAGGGGGGGGGGGAGGGGTGTTGTCTATCTATATAAGGTCTATGGATATTCACAATTCCTGTGCAATGTGTTTAATGCTCACTCTGTGATTGTTGATACGTAATATAATACCTTCCACCTGCTACACCGTGCTCAATTTTGCTGACTTTCTTGCCTTTCAGCATTAGTTAATTAAGTGTGACCTTCTTCAAACTGCAGACACCATAAAATGCAATAAACTCACAACAATTGTTCTGGGTCGAAAGGACACAAGATCCTTTGTCAGGCAAAGAAAGTAGGCTGCAGTTAAAACGGCAACATGAGTACAGCACTCGTGCCTACCTTCTTCGCCTAATGAAGAGTTGCGTGTTCTTTCAACTCAAAACAATTGTTGTGAGTTTTTTTTTTAATTTTACGGTGTTTATTAAAAGTTTAATTATTATTTTAAAATGCCAGCCTGTGGCGCTTTCTTATAACCATTTCACAATGTCTGAATTTTATTTCATGATGCTTATACACTACTGATATTTCACAATAGCATTAGGGAACAGCTTTAATATAGGACCCCCTTAGTGAAATAAAAAATTTCGCAATTAAGTAGTTCAAATGATTTTTGGTAAGGTCTGTACTTACGCAATTGAAATAATTCACATTTAATGCATCGCAAAACTGGCAAAGAATAAAAGTTGCCAAGGAGGTACTACACAAAAGATGTGTCCATATTATTTTACAAACTAAATTGTGGCAATAATAAATAACAGTATTCGATTAACTGAAATTAATATTAGAAAAAAAAATCTAAAGTATCAAACCTACATTGGTTTAAAACTTTACATTTTGTCTACAGGGTCCAAATACTAAAGCAGTTCCTTAAGAGCGGACAATACCTAATCTCGCTGGCTGCCTTGGCCCATGTTATTCTATGGGAAAATTTGTTTACATAATTACTCATTACCTAATGAATATTTTTCAATTCTGTTTTCCCATTTAGAAAATTCACAAGCGTTCAATTAGTACTTGTTTTCCAAAAATTAATTTTTTTTAAATTTTAGTATTTCATTTTGCAACTAGAAAATGAGAAAAATGTATTTTGTGAAAAATCGCATTTTTGAACTCAAAATTAAAATGAAAAAAAAAAAAAAAAATGAATTTTTCAAAAATGAGTACTCATTTAACGGTTATGAATTTTCTGACTGCGAAAACAGAATTAAAATATATACATTAGGTAATGTGTAATTGTCGCAACAAATTTTCCCATAGAATAACATTGTCCACAGCTGTTCGCGGGATTAGGCATTGTCCCCTCTTAATGAGAATGCCTATTATTTACTAGTTAGTTGTAGGGCGACTAAGTCACCTGTTGAAAAGTGATCATTTCATTTCATTTCTTTCTCACTTCAAGTAATTCATTTGCTAGCAAGCCTGTGCAAATTCTTCACACTCTATTTATCTCTTTGTTACCTTTAAAATTAGTATTTTATAGACGTCATTTTTCATATGCATGAGCAAATTTAATATTTATTTTTTTCATGTGAAAGCATATTTCATTTTATGCTGGGGAAAAAAATGGCAACAATAAAAAATTTAAATTTCTATTTTAAAGCCGTTATTTTCATATTTTCATTAATTTTAAAAAATCTAATCAAAAATTTGTTACTACAAATAATTTACCAAATAAAAGGGGCAATAAAAAGGGGCAGATTTTTAAAAATGAGTACGAAAATTAGGTGGCAACCTGCGTTCACACACAGACATGGTACAAGGCACTGATGAGCTTAACTATACACACCGATTTAAAATTAACTTTGTTTCTTATCAACATAATAAAATTCGAATAATTAATGCCATTTATGTTTCATTAACAACTGTATATCACAGTACTTTGACACAGTTTGGATTAGCTGAGTATTTAAAATGCTAATGAAAATATATTTATTTAAACATTTCTATTTATTTAATTAAACAAGAAAAAGCTTAAATATATAGTCACAAGCAAAGCTTGCTAAGTAAGTAATATAATTGATACGTAAATTATTAAATATACATATATATATTACATAAACTTTTACAAATAAGCATCTGCGAACAACAAGTTTTTGTATAAGAAAAATATTTCAATAATTTAATGAGTTATTTATAATAACAGAAATGTACAAATTTAATCAGTTTAGCTTAAAATTGGAATAATTTTAATGTACTCACCTTATTCATCTTGAGTACTTGTATCGCAACATTGCTTTGCACAAAATTACATGTTACAACAATCACTTTTATACATGTATGAATTCTTTGTGTATATGAAAACTCAAAGCTCAAGTTATGATCATAGAAATAATAATAACAAGAACAAATAATAGTATAAGAAATAGCATCCCCCTTCCCCAATCTCATTCAAAAGCACTGGTTATCAACTTTTCATAAATGAATACTGATAAAAAACCGCAATATAATAGCACTGCACTTAATCATAAAAAAAAAAAAAAAATATGTAATCTAAAGCTTTGTGTAACCTCCATTTTCAAAGGAAAAGACTCCAAATATACATAACATTTAAATGCATTTTTTACAAAGTTATTTTTTATTCAAATTATTCATTTAAAATTAGAATCGCAGACAAAAGTATTAAAAAAATAGAGCTCTTATACTTACCAATCAGATTAGTTGGGTAAGGATCCTCTAGAAAGACCTCCATGAAGAGCATTCCACCTCGTCTGTAGTGTAGACAACTGGTCTTTGCCCAAACTTCAGCAAAACTAGCTAAGAAAGCTATCCCATTGCATTTACCTTCTATTAAAACAGAAGGCATCAACAGAACAACTCACTTGGCATTTGATTTAATACCATCTGATGTGTAGGATCTGCATATTTCACAGATAATGCGCTGACATAACCTAAAAATGATGAACTTAAAAAGAATAACATATTACTGTTAAATTAATATTGTAATTTAAAATATGCAGTTGCAATGAAATGTATATGGAAACAAATGATGTGCCATATACTATGTTATCCACATTAAAAGGAAATATTCAGATTAATCACACCAAGATTACAAAGTATGTGACAAATGTTTTTATAGAAATATAGAAAGTTTAGCTAAATTAAATATATATTTGTATATGTTGCTATTTTAAATTTTTTGCCATTTTGCTATTAAAATCATCTTTGGAAGAGCCAATATTTACTTGCGATAAATGAAAAAATAAACTTGCTTTGACAAATATAATTAATTCGATTAAAAATTTCAATTTCACAAAAGTAAATATACAGTTATATCCCAATACTTTAGTTACATTTCTCCAATTTCATAAGCATACATAGATTTTGAATATTAATCATTAAAGTATTAATGCCCCCTTTTAAAAAATTTGTGTGATTACATGGACTAAGAAAATAAATCCATGCAGCTGCACTTAGCTTGTTGTGACAATTATTAATAAAGCATTTGCTATTATTATTAAAGCTTCTATGTGAGTATACAGTTTACCTATGAGATTGCAGATTATTATTCTTTTTCGTTATTTACTTATTCAATAATTTAATATGTTGCAGTAGAATATAAGTCGATAACAATAAATTAAAGAGAAAGACATAAATTGAAATAATTTATATCGGATGGTATGTAGCAGAAAAGAATCAAGTACTACGGATATTAATAAGCTTCAATTTTTATCACAGCATTAGCACGGAGAAGGTTCGTATGTGTACAGAGATGGTTATATACCGTGGAAACTATACGATTTGTTTTTAACCATCATTATTTAAAATTTTGATACAATGACATTACTACTTTTAAAGCAGTATGAGCATTTTTTTAAGTAAACAATTCAGAGCAATGAACGAATCATACATAAACACAAATAAAGAAGTTATCTTAAAACATTACATATTTCCATTTTTTTAACAAAATAATTAACAGTTAAAGGAAAGAAAAAGGTTTTTTCTCACTCACTGCAGCAGAGTTTGACATCAACATCAACAAGCCGCGCCGCCATTATTATTTTTATATTTTGCTTCGCTTCTCGTTTCATTTACTTACGCTATTACGCATGCTCAGTAACGAAAATTTACGGTTAACCTTCCTCTAGAGCTAGGTAGAGTTTCTGAGCCTGAAGTCGCTTTTCAGCCGCGGTAATGTTAACTACGGTTATTGGTGAATACCATTTGAGCGTTCAAGTCGGGCTTTCGCGGTTAACCGCAGGTTGAGGTAAACGGTGAATACGACCGTTACGCCCGTATTCACCGATAACCTTAACCGCCAGTAGAACTGGCGGTTCAGAAGCTGCCGGTCGGTCCTGAATAACCGGGAGTGACAAATCGGTATTCACCGTTTACTTGGGAAGTAAAGTTGTTGAACCGAGGGTATTTCAACCCGCTTGAAACTATGAACGCTTATTGGCCAAAAGGTTCACGTGATAACCGATGTTTTTAGCTTCTGTTTGTGTCACGGAGTAGTTTGTGTTTACATTCATTTTTATCGAAACGATCGAAAATAAGCTTTGAAATTTAACATGCATTTTTTTTTTTTTTTTTTTTTTTTTTTTTTTTTTTTAATTGCACACATCTTACATAAAAATGGATGGAAAGAGTTCGTTAGTTTATGAAAAAAAAGTACTGAATAATTTATTTAAAAAAATAAAATAAAAAATGCAGTTTACTTCATAAAAGTTACTTAAAAAAAAGAAATGGAAAAGGAATATTTTGCAGTTCTCAGTGTCAAAATGTTAATTATCTTTGTAATTGCTCTAAAAAGAACTATTTTTGTTGAGAACAAATAAATGTTTTATGTGCTTAGATTTTATTACAGCATGCGAAACATTTCAGACAGTGATTTGAAAAATAAATGAATAAAACATTGAAGTTTAGAATAGAATTAAATAAATTTCACATTCTGTAGTTTCACCACTATAATCCTGAACTTTTTGAAGTTATTTTCAAAGAATAAGAATATTCTCCTCAAAATAATTACAGAATAATAAATTCTTATATAAAGAAATAAAATAATATCCAAGAGAATATTCTCTTTGATAAATTTATCTATGCATGAAATGTAATTTATTTATTTTTGTATTTTTTATTTATTTTGTATGAACTTATCATAACAGATAAATTTTTATATTGGGCATTAATGCTTATGACAGTATTTTCGATGATGAAAATATTAAAAACAGTAAAAACAATCATCCATAATTTGCCTACCTACTGCAAAATAATGTATTTAACTTTTAACAATATTCATTATTACAATAAATTTCTTGTTTTCACTTTAATAAAATTTTATTAACTTTGGTAAAATTTATCATGTTTGCATAAAGGGATATTTGTTTTCACATCTCGAAATACTTTTTATTTTTGTTAAAATAATTACAAGATAAAAGGAATATTTTATATACCACGTTTTTAAATTTTCTGTTGAATCATATAAACTTGACAATTCTAGGTATTAATAAGTACTTAAAAAAAAAAAAAAAAATTGATGAATTATCCCACCAACTTGAAAGAAAATGATCAAATGTGTAATAAAGAAAGCAATAGAAGAAATTTTCAAACATTTATTAATTGAATAAAATTATTCAAAGAATGCATTGTCATCATGTTCTGAGCTATTCGAAAAGTTTCAAATGTCTAGCTAGTCGAGATGTTAGTTAAAAATCGATTGCAAGATTTATATTGGAGAAAAAAACAAGAAAGTGAGTTAATAAAAACGTGCTAAAAAAGTTGTCAGCCTCCCTTAATTAGGGAATACATGAGGTGTACAATAATATTGATAACTTTATCACAGAAATGTTTGTAAATGGAATGATTATATTCATACGTGGACAATTAAAATAATTTTATAAGTATAGTTTAACTTTAGAAATTTTTTTATTCATTAATTCATCAACCGTGAATATTCATTTTAAATAGGTTGTTGGTATAAAGGTTGATTAAATTTTTCATAAACCAACTATGTGAAAAATGCCAGAGCCGGGAATCGAACCCGGCCCCTTCCGTTTAATGTGTGGATGCTCTTTCACTGAGCCACCCTGGCTGAAAACTAGCCTAGCATTTCTCAGATAACAACCATTGACAAGGTCACCATGGGCGTCGGCAGAATGGGGCATGGGGGGCCTTCTTTCCATGCCCCCCCCACCCCTGGAAAATTCTACTAAGCATTTTTTCTTTAAATTTAAAACTATGCTATCAGAATTTTATTTAAAAAAAAAATATTTTTTCAGGTTGTGCCTCCCCCCCCCCTGAAATTTTTTCTGGCGACACCACTGAAGGTCACCTTGTCTGCAAACGCAGATATAACAGGTGAGACAATGTTAATCGTAGCACAACTCCATAGACCACGAAATTTCAATTTAGAAATTTTTTTATTCATGAATTCATCATCTGGGAATATTTCATTTTAAATAGGTTGGAGTATAAAGGCTGATTAAATTTTTCATAAACCAACCATGTGAAAAATGCCCGGATTCGATTCCCGGCTCTGGCATTTTTCATATACTTTCCTATTCAAAAATTTAAAAAAAAGAAAAAAAAAAAATCACTTAAATTAACATTGAAATCTTCATTACACATGTTTAACACATTGGCGGCTAATCTCGCGCCAGTGCATGATGGGGAATGCTGTTTGAAATGCCCGTCATGTGAGATCAGCAGCCAGTGTGTTAAAATTAAAAGGCCTTACTTTGGAGCTTGACAAAGCACAAAATGAAAAATAGAATAAAAGAACATAAATCTGATATTAAATTCGATAGAACAACCATTGCACTAACTAATCTTTATAAAAATAAATTTTGATAATACAAATAAATTAGCAAATTACAAAAATTATGTTTATACCATACATCACGAAACTTCCAAAAAATTTAAAAATGATACAGTTGCAACAGGGACAAACCATTGCTGAGCATAGACTGTAAGTGGTGCCATTTATTGCAACAACAGGACGAGGAAGATGCTTATGTTTACTTTAGTTTATCTACATAGGCCCACCAGCGGCCGACGTACTATCCTCAAAGCTGGTAGATGTGAGGTGCCAGGTTTGATTCCATGTCGTGCGTGTTGGCCTAGCCATTCGGAGTTTTCCATGCTTTTCTCCAAAACTTGCATAAATACGGGCTAGGACACCTTAGAAAGACCCCCGCGAAGGGCATTCCCCCTGAGGCCCAGGACCTACAGCAGTTAATCGGCCTTATTCCCAAATCCAATTCAACAGTGATCTACATATTACGTGAAGCTGCTCCTGATGAAGTTGTGGAACCGTGACAAAAGCCTTGTGAAGCTTCAAAGTAAGAGCTTTTAATTTTAAATATATCTGAAAAAGTCACTTAGGAAATAAGACTTAAATTATATTTTTCTTGAGGCGTTTAAGAAGTATGTTACATTTTAACATTGAAAGAAAAAAACACATTATTTAGGAGTGTACTACAATACGACACGCTATTTATGTACATAATTTCTGAGTTGCTGCAGATACTTGTGAAAACATTAAAGTAATTGTTAGACGCAATGATTAAAGGTCTGCACGGGGCTGGGCTCAGCAGGCAATTTCTTTCTTTTTTTTTTTTTTTTTAAAGTTATAATTTTTTAAAAATACATCTATTTTTTTTAGTACTGCAGATTGTATTATTTTCTTTTAAACAGTGATTTTGCCATCGTTACCATTTTCGATCTGTCACCTTGAATGAACGTGCAAACATTTTTGTTTTTACCTAAATGTATAAAGCTGAAAGTTTGTCATTATTTGTATCAAAATTATTAGATTTTAACAAAAGTTGGTATACTAAATAATTACGGCAAAATCTAGCTAATGCCATATTCTTTTAGTTCAATTAGATAATTGGTTCAAAAGATATTAAACAAAATCCCATTGTAACTTTAAAAATTTAAAAAGAAAAAATAAATTCATGCCAAAAATAAATAATTTCTTCTGATGTCAAAAAGAAACATTTTTTAAAATTAATTAAAATTGAGAGAAATCATGCTAAAAAAATGTAACAACTTCAGTATGGAACTCTGATATTTCGCACCAAATTAGCTCAGACGTTTGTTGGCATTATCTTTTCTTACGCAATTGTGATAACTAATTTAATTAATCGCCAAAATGACAACAAAAGTTTAAAATCCACTAAAGCGCCCTTATGCTAAATCTATAACATAGAAATTTTAAGAGATAAATATAGTAACCGATGCTAGGAAATGAAACACAGTTGTTGCATGCCTTCGTATGGAAGAATAGATTGAAATAAGTCCTGTCATACTAAATTAAATTCTGTTTTGTGCAGGGCATAGGGTTTTATATTTACCTTAAAAAAAAAAAAAAAAAGATTAATCAGGTCGATCCTGATTTTATCGTTTTTTGTCTAGACCAAGCCTTACATTGCAAAATTAAAAATAAACAAAGGTAGGCTGGATAATCAAAGCATTAGTAGGGATCCAGCCTAGTCCCCAAAATTTTAGCCTGTACATTTTCTAGTTTTGATGATAGAAACTCGCTTCTTGGTTCTGAAGCAAGCTTAAAACTGGTGATGGACAATAGAATGAACATCGCCAACAGATATTCGCATAGACCTTATATATATAGACTACGCCACCAATAGGACTTCCCGTTATAGTGAATGTCTTCAACATGAGGGTGTAATCTGAAACCTTCATCCTTTGCGGTCAGCTCCGTATGTCACGTGACATAGAGTTGAGGGCGATTCTTCCATAAGAAAGCACTTATTTTTATCAGAATTCAAACAAAAAATTCTCCCCTTTAGAATGGTTTCTCACAAAAGAAATTTTTTTTTAAATTAACCTATGACATTTTAGCTTTCCAACAATGCGTAAATCTAAAGGCTTAAATAAAAAGTGTGTGTACAATACATAAATTAATAAAACTCAAAACTACTTTCTTTCCTACGGAACAATCAAATAATATTCATGCTCATCTCTCTCTCCAGGTCCGCATCACGTGATAATTTCGCTGGGGAAGCTACTTCATGTCGCAGACGAATAATGAGGGGGGGGGGGGGAGGGGTGTTGTCTATCTATATAAGGTCTATGGATATTCACAATTCCTGTGCAATGTGTTTAATGCTCACTCTGTGATTGTTGATACGTAATATAATACCTTCCACCTGCTACACCGTGCTCAATTTTGCTGACTTTCTTGCCTTTCAGCATTAGTTAATTAAGTGTGACCTTCTTCAAACTGCAGACACCATAAAATGCAATAAACTCACAACAATTGTTCTGGGTCGAAAGGACACAAGATCCTTTGTCAGGCAAAGAAAGTAGGCTGCAGTTAAAACGGCAACATGAGTACAGCACTCGTGCCTACCTTCTTCGCCTAATGAAGAGTTGCGTGTTCTTTCAACTCAAAACAATTGTTGTGAGTTTTTTTTTTAATTTTACGGTGTTTATTAAAAGTTTTGTAATTATTATTTTAAAATGCCAGCCTGTGGCGCTTTCTTATAACCATTTCACAATGTCTGAATTTTATTTCATGATGCTTATACACTACTGATATTTCACAATAGCATTAGGGAACAGCTTTAATATAGGACCCCCTTAGTGAAATTAAAAATTTCGCAATTAAGTAGTTCAAATGATTTTTGGTAAGGTCTGTACTTACGCAATTGAAATAATTCACATTTAATGCATCGCAAAACTGGCAAAGAATAAAAGTTGCCAAGGAGGTACTACACAAAAGATGTGTCCATATTATTTTACAAACTAAATTGTGGCAATAATAAATAACAGTATTCGATTAACTGAAATTAATATTAGAAAAAAAAATCTAAAGTATCAAACCTACATTGGTTTAAAACTTTACATTTTGTCTACAGGGTCCAAATACTAAAGCAGTTTCTTAAGAGCGGACAATACCTAATCTCGCTGGCTGCCTTGGCCCATGTTATTCTATGGGAAAATTTGTTTACATAATTACTCATTACCTAATGAATATTTTTCAATTCTGTTTTCCCATTTAGAAAATTCACAAGCGTTCGATTAGTACTTGTTTTCCAAAAATTAATTTTTTTTAAATTTTAGTATTTCATTTTGCAACTAGAAAATGAGAAAAATGTATTTTGTGAAAAATCGCATTTTTGAACTCAAAATTAAAATGAAAAAAAAAAAAAAAAATGAATTTTTCAAAAATGAGTACTCATTTAACGGTTATGAATTTTCTGACTGCGAAAACAGAATTAAAATATATACATTAGGTAATGTGTAATTGTCGCAACAAATTTTCCCATAGAATAACATTGTCCACAGCTGTTCGCGGGATTAGGCATTGTCCCCTCTTAATGAGAATGCCTATTATTTACTAGTTAGTTGTAGGGCGACTAAGTCACCTGTTGAAAAGTGATCATTTCATTTCATTTCTTTCTCACTTCAAGTAATTCATTTGCTAGCAAGCCTGTGCAAATTCTTCACACTCTATTTATCTCTTTGTTACCTTTAAAATTAGTATTTTATAGACGTCATTTTTCATATGCATGAGCAAATTTAATATTTATTTTTTTCATGTGAAACCATATTTCATTTTATGCTGGGGAAAAAAATGGCAACAATAAAAAATTTAAATTTCTATTTTAAAGCCGTTATTTTCATATTTTCATTAATTTTAAAAAATCTAATCAAAAATTTGTTACTACAAATAATTTACCAAATAAAAGGGGCAATAAAAAGGGGCAGATTTTTAAAAATGAGTACGAAAATTAGGTGGCAACCTGCGTTCACACACAGACATGGTACAAGGCACTGATGAGCTTAACTATACACACCGATTTAAAATTAACTTTGTTTCTTATCAACATAATAAAATTCGAATAATTAATGCCATTTATGTTTCATTAACAGCTGTATATCACAGTACTTTGACACAGTTTGGATTAGCTGAGTATTTAAAATGCTAATGAAAATATATTTATTTAAACATTTCTATTTATTTAATTAAACAAGAAAAAGCTTAAATATATAGTGACAAGCAAAGCTTGCTAAGTAAGTAATATAATTGATACGTAAATTATTAAATATACATATATATATTACATAAACTTTTACAAATAAGCATCTGCGAACAACAAGTTTTTGTATAAGAAAAATATTTCAATAATTTAATGAGTTATTTATAATAACAGAAATGTACAAATTTAATCAGTTTAGCTTAAAATTGGAATAATTTTAACCTTTTGAAAGGGGCTGTGACAGCATCTGTCACGCTTCACCATAGGATTTCGTAAGAGCCCCTCTCAAAAGGTAATGTACTCACCTTATTCATCTTGAGTACTTGTATCGCAACATTGCTTTGCACAAAATTACATGTTACAACAATCACTTTTATACATGTATGAATTCTTTGTGTATATGAAAACTCAAAGCTCAAGTTATGATCATAGAAATAATAATAACAAGAACAAATAATAGTATAAGAAATAGCATCCCCCTTCCCCAATCTCATTCAAAAGCACTGGTTATCAACTTTTCATAAATGAATACTGATAAAAAACCGCAATATAATAGCACTGCACTTAATCATAAAAAAAAAAAAAAAAAAAAATGTAATCTAAAGCTTTGTGTAACCTCCATTTTCAAAGGAAAAGACTCCAAATATACATAACATTTAAATGCATTTTTTACAAAGTTATTTTTTATTCAAATTATTCATTTAAAATTAGAATCGCAGACAAAAGTATTAAAAAAATAGAGCTCTTATACTTACCAATCAGTTTAGTTGGGTAAGGATCCTCTAGAAAGACCTCCATGAAGAGCATTCCACCTCGTCTGTAGTGTAGACAACTGGTCTTTGCCCAAACTTCAGCAAAACTAGCTAAGAAAGCTATCCCATTGCATTTACCTTCTATTAAAACAGAAGGCATCAACAGAACAACTCACTTGGCATTTGATTTAATACCATCTGATGTGTAGGATCTGCATATTTCACAGATAATGCGCTGACATAACCTAAAAATGATGAACTTAAAAAGAATAACATATTACTGTTAAATTAATATTGTAATTTAAAATATGCAGTTGCAATGAAATGTATATGGAAACAAATGATGTGCCATATACTATGTTATCCACATTAAAAGGAAATATTCAGATTAATCACACCAAGATTACAAAGTATGTGACAAATGTTTTTATAGAAATATAGAAAGTTTAGCTAAATTAAATATATATTTGTATATGTTGCTATTTTAAATTTTTTGCCATTTTGCTATTAAAATCATCTTTGGAAGAGCCAATATTTACTTGCGATAAATGAAAAAATAAACTTGCTTTGACAAATATAATTAATTCGATTAAAAATTTCAATTTCACAAAAGTAAATATACAGTTATATCCCAATACTTTAGTTACATTTCTCCAATTTCATAAGCATACATAGATTTTGAATATTAATCATTAAAGTATTAATGCCCCCTTTTAAAAAATTTGTGTTTACATGGACTAAGAAAATAAATCCATGCAGCTGCACTTAGCTTGTTGTGACAATTATTAATAAAGCATTTGCTATTATTATTAAAGCTTCTATGTGAGTATACAGTTTACCTATGAGATTGCAGATTATTATTCTTTTTCGTTATTTACTTATTCAATAATTTAATATGTTGCAGTAGAATATAAGTCGATAACAATAAATTAAAGAGAAAGACATAAATTGAAATAATTTATATCGGATGGTATGTAGCAGAAAAGAATCAAGTACTACGGATATTAATAAGCTTCAATTTTTATCACAGCATTAGCACGGAGAAGGTTCGTATGTGTACAGAGATGGTTATATACCGTGGAAACTATACGATTTGTTTTTAACCATCATTATTTAAAATTTTGATACAATGACATTACTACTTTTAAAGCAGTATGAACATTTTTTTAAGTAAACAATTCAGAGCAATGAACGAATCATACATAAACACAAATAAAGAAGTTATCTTAAAACATTACATATTTCCATTTTTTTAACAAAATAATTAACAGTTAAAGGAAAGAAAAAGGTTTTTTCTCACTCACTGCAGCAGAGTTTGACATCAACATCAACAAGCCGCGCCGCCATTATTATTTTTATATTTTGCTTCGCTTCTCGTTTCATTTACTTACGCTATTACGCATGCTCAGTAACGAAAATTTACGGTTAACCTTCCTCTAGAGCTAGGTAGAGTTTCTGAGCCTGAAGTCGCTTTTCAGCCGCGGTAATGTTAACTACGGT
This sequence comes from Salticus scenicus, assembly GCA_963930645.1. Taxonomy (NCBI): domain Eukaryota; kingdom Metazoa; phylum Arthropoda; class Arachnida; order Araneae; family Salticidae; genus Salticus; species Salticus scenicus. The sequence continues at coordinate 138,464,742 of OZ005658.1, forward strand.
TATTGGTGAATACCATTTGAGCGTTCAAGTCGGGCTTTCGCGGTTAACCGCAGGTTGAGGTAAACGGTGAATACGACCGTTAGACAATCTCTCCCAAAGAGAATAAGTTAGCAGTGATAAAGGAGTAAAATTTAGAAAGAATACATGTCTCGTCCCCACGTATAAAATTTCTCTTTTCTCTCTTTTTTTTTTTTTTTTTTTTTTTTTTTTTGTGGGTGGGATAGAGATTAATTATTTTCATAGAAATTTTGTACTCTAAATGATGCTAAACTTCTTCATAAAAGGCCAATAACTCAAAATAATTTAAAAAAAGCAAAAATGAAAATAATAAAGCTTTCGAAAATTCAACAGTAAAACTAAAAAATGCAACATGAAAACAGATCGTAGTATGAGTTTGAGTATTTTCAATCTATGAAAAAAAACTTCGCAATATGCCTGTTTATGAATATGTATAAATAAATCTGTATATTCAGCTACATAGATGTATTCGTTTTTCTATTTCTTTTTTCTTTAACAATTAAACCATTTAAATATAATTCGATTCAAATCAAACCCAATTTTCTATACAAATATATGTATGATTTTTTGAAAATGACTTTAGTATTTATTTTGTAATGATTTCTAAAGGCAATGTTTATAACATAGATTGCAGATCAGTCACATTACACACTTTCAAAATGTTAAATGTTTGAATTTGCAGTTGAAACAAGCAAAATCATTAGTATGAAACAGAGATTTTCATATTCTGATGTTTGCATTGAGATTATATTCAGATACGGTCCAAGTAAGCACTACCACGGCCTTACTAGATCACTCTTCGGCGCCAACGTCGTAAGTGGCCGTAACAAAACTGCAAAGATCAATGCATGCTGCGGAATAAAGTAGATGGCGCTCGCTGACAACCCTGAATATCAGTTTGCGTTATCAATTCCAATTGTAAACAAATGTGAAAATAAGCATTGTATCTTGTAAAATGGTGTATTATTGTGTACCTTGCTATTTTCAATTTTATCATGGGGTAGGAATCGGTCTTCACTTAATTTGTTTCCTTTAAAAAAAATTGTTAAATAATTTTTTTCTTTCTTTCTGGTCCTTATTTCATTTCTTTCATGCAAAACAAAAACTTGAAGAAGAGTATATTTTATTTAGAAGAAAACGACTAATATCATTTATTATTTTTCAATGAATTGGTAAAAATTATTGCCACAATTATTTTTATGATTCATATATTTTTGAGTATCGGAAGACTGCATTTTAAATTTAATTAAATCAATTTAAATGCTCTGCAAACGGAAAAAACTTATGCAGCTTCATATACAAAACTAAGTTAGTTCTGCTGTGGTGACGTTGTGCGCCGACCCTAACTTCCAATGCATTTGATTTCAGAAAAATCGTCAATTGTTATGGCCGCTCTCACGATGTTGGTGCCGAGGAGTGATCTAGTAGGGCCATGGCGCTACCAGTGCAACAAGGAAGAAGTCCAAATAGCCTCCACACTAATTGCACCGATAGTTTGAATAGCGGCTTAATCAAAAACAGGAACAATTTCTTTTTCTTTTAAATATATAACTTTTAGATTTGCAATACTAAATACTGAGGCAAAAAAACTAGTTTTCTTTTTTAGAATTTTTATCGACGTTTTGATCAATACATGAAAAAAACATATTGATACTTAGATCTGTAAAATTAAATGAAAATCCATAAACTTTACTGACAATACATAAAAGTCAGCATTATGCTGTGCCAAGGTCAAAGTAACTCGAATATTACGGTTTATGGGTGAAGAAGAAAAAAGCGTATGTGTAAAAAAGGTCATCAGTGACAATTTATAGGTTTTTAGATTATCGATGTTTCACTGTAAAAGTATTACCCTAAATTTCAAAAATTAAAAATTTTTTCAGAGAGAGTTCAAGGAAGAGGAGGGTGTTAGTAACCTATGCCTGATATGAAGAGCCTCAAAAGCATATTTTTTTTTTTTTTTTAAATATATAATATTTAAATACGCCTCTCTTTAAATTTTAAAAATCAATATCATATGCAAATGCTTCCTATTCTTCATATATTTAATAAGTATAATAAATTATAATTAACAAATTTTAAAGTCACAAATTGCATTATATATAGTTATGCCATTTCATATGTGATTACTATATGTTTACATCTGTAATGATAAGTAACTTTTGTATTGAATAGCACTATTTTTGTCTGTAGAATTATCAATTGATGACCTCTTTCAACGTAAATACAAAAAAAAAAAAAAAAAAAAAAAAAAAAAAAAAAATCATAATAATAACAGTTACATGCAGCATGAAAGCTCAGTGTTTGCTGTGTTATTTTTACCAACACATCTGAAAAAAAAAAAGTATCAGGCAATAACACATAGTTGATAAACAAAGTAAATACTTTTCTAAGTAGTTGTTTTTAAAAATTAGAATTTTTTTTAGTATCTAAAAAGTTATTACAAATTTTACATACTATAGAGTGAATTTAAGTAATAACATGAATATCTACTTAAATATTACAAGAAAAAGGTATTTTTACTGAAATATGTACATTTTCCACTTTACTGAATTAATGTCAGCACTCATACAACATATAACTGATATGAATATATCAAAGCAGATTTAACTTATCGCTCACATTACAATTCTTATGAAAAGCAAACTTAGTCTTTCTAATATTTTAATTTCTAATATCGCCGTTCTTAGTACTACGATTATATTTAACATGCGTAAATAATGCAAACAGTGTTGATTAAATAATAAAACAAAAACAGTAGATCATTTCAAACTTGTCATATTATCATTCGGAATATTGATATTTGAGAAAATCAAAATAATGGCAAGCAAAATAATACGAAGTCTTATATTAATTTGTTTATAAAAGGAAAAAAATAAATTGCTTATTCTACTTAAGCCTACATTGCGGAAAGAATTCTTCCACGCTGTAATCAAATTTAACGTTATATAAATTTAAATAGGCTATGATAAAAATAAAAAAAATGCTTCGATATATATAAAGAAATCAATTAAATATTACTTATCTTTTATAGCAAAAGTTTGGGTAAAGTACATCCATGGAAGGAACAGAGAACGTGAGGCCCACATTAGTAAATTGTTTATTTACAATTCTAAGCCAAGATGGCGGCTTGTCTCTGATTGGCTGAATCGCAATTGCCATTCTTCGGTGTGATGTTTATCAATATTGGTAAATTTTTTCCGGTGCACTCCCAAAATTTAAAGCATTAATTATCAGTTTTCTATACTTTATAAATTTAATAAAAAGAAAAATATGAGCTAAAACCCTAAATATAAAAACTTTTATGAACTTTCAATTTTGCATTACAGATATTGGCCATTATTGATAAAAAATGATCAATAAACGGCGTAATTCGCCAACGTTGGGAAATATATCTATGCTACAGGTTCTTGTTCCAATCATAAAAAGCAAATTAATGCATCTTGCTGCTTAACTTTGGTACATTGCATTTGATATTTGCAAGCATTAACAAGGAAAAAAATGGTTCATTGTGATGTGATATCTACCTTGTCATGATTGGAAGAAGCTTGCGTAGCAAATTAGCACATCTTACTGCCACATAGCACATCATGTTGCTTCTACATAAGCTGCCTACATAGCATTTGAAGCTGGCAAGCATAAACAAGCACACAATTGTTCATTGTGGTACCTACCTTGTCATGATCCCAGGTAGCACAAAAATATTGGCCAATATCCTGCTAATATTGGCCAATATTTTGAATACCTCTGAATGTCAAACACCGAATTTATGATATCTGCTGAATGCTGATATTCACAGATGTAATTCAAAATTATTATTTAAAAAAAGCATTTAACTAAGTTTTTTATATTACTTATAACTTTTTCATGTAGAAATAAGTATATTAAAGTATTTAATTTTAGAAGTTTATCCCTTTTTAAGAAATATAATATTTCTCATCTTCATTTTAAATGTCAGATTTACATTGGCCAATGTAGTAAAAATGATATCATTTGTACGATATTCAGCAATATTTGTTGACATTCGTTGAAACAACATCACTTTGCTGACATCTAGAGATATCTCTTGATATTGTTGAAATGATATCATTTTCAGATATTCAGAAATATTTATTGATATTCGTAAAACAATATTTTCTTATATCTTGAGAATTCTCAAGATATAAAAAAATTATATGTTATTAGTATAGTTTATTAGTATATGATATTACTAAGTCACGTCAGTATTATGTCATATGCACGTCATTTACTTTATATCGTTTTATAAAGAGATATATCTCTTCTTACTTCTAAATAAAATGTTATATGTAATGAAAACAACTTTGTTAAATGCTTTATGTTTCAATAATAATTACGAATTACATCTGTGAATATCAATAGATATTGTAAATTCGAAGTTTGACATTCAGCGGCATTCAAAATATTGGCCGATGTTCATAGGATATTGACCAACATTTTTATGTAACACTCTCAGAAAAAAACTCTCATTTTTGACGATTCAGCAATCCTCGAGCTCTGTTTCGTTAATTTTGACAATAATAATTTCGTCAAAAGATCGTGAGAAATTTGACGAAATGCAGACACTCAAAAATATGACGAAGAAATCTTTTCCAGTGCTTCTCAATTGGCAATTGGCAACGGCAACGCGAACACATCTCAGCTCAGCTCATTATTTTTAATAAACACAAGTTGTTGTGGATACCATCGAGCTTTAATTTAGGTAGAGAGCGAAATGGCAACCCCTTTGCGTGCCCAACATCATCGAGAAGTGTCACGTGACAATAACTTTGAGATTTCTCCTTTCTCCTGTGCGCGTGAACTACTACGGTATTGTGTTAGCCGAAAGCCGAATCATAGAGGTATTGTGCCCGCGTGGTTTGAGATCTTTCCTCGTAGTGCGTAAGCGCATAGCGTCAAGCCACAGTGGGCGCCAAGCGTGAATTCTCGCCGGTGGATACGGGCTGTTAATTTCGCAGCGGTAGACACTTTCTCCAACCAATCGAAGCTCAATATCTCAATGCGTCACCGGTCTTGGCGATTTCCCGAAATTTAACTGTGCCAAACGCTAAAACGCCAAGTTTGTTCGAATTCGAATTGAATTCGATTTTGCAGATTTGTTATTGTTATTGTAATGTAATGTTAAATTGCGAAAAAATGTTTTTGCTAATGGTATTTTTTCGTTTAAATCAATAAATTTACTAAGTTAAAAAGCCGTATCGTAAAACTGAGAGAAGTATCATTATATGTGCAGGGAAAAAAGTTGTAATTTTGCATCAAAATTGTCAATGGATTTAATAAATTATTTACAAAATTAAAACTACCTCTATATTTTGAAAAAAATGTAGACACACTCACGTGTGTGATAATATAATCTGTTGCATTATAAGGTTACTGTTATTATGAATAACAAATTTATAATTTATTTGCTAACGTGCTTTGAATATATTTTCATAATGTTATATTGTAAGTCACGATTAACATTATTTTCTCTTATTGTTAAACGATTCTCAGAATATTTTGCCAAAGTTACATTTGTATAGTCAGATTGAGATCCCCCCCCCCCCCCCATTTAACAATTGATGTAATATATTTTTACCTATTTGTAAGTATATTTCTAACCTTTATATTTCGATAGGTACTATGAATCTCATCAATATGTTTCATAAGCTTCATTGCTGTAACTTTAAGGCTACATTTATTTATTTATGTTTTAATCATCTAATGTTGTATAATACTCACCAAAATTTATTGTAAACATACAAAATATATTAACAAGTTTTTAAATGAAAAATAATTGTATTTTTATAAGTTTTACATAAAAGTAATTTCGGAATAAGTAGAGAGCATATATTTTACTTTTTATTTTCTCTTTCTTTTATATATAATCCAAAATTTGCCTGATTTTTATTAATTTCATTTTACTCTATACCTGTTGAGTCGTAATAGGGCAATTTCACGAAAATATTAAACTGGACACAACTATCAATAATTCAAAAACAAAATCTTTTTAATTCTTGGTGTTGTGTGAAGTTTAATTTTAACTTATATAAATTGTTTTATGAAAAATGGCCCTAATAGATGTCCATGTGCTTTCGTATTAGGATATTTAAGAAATTTACACATGTCACTTAATTACTAACATGTTGTAAATACTGTGACTTTTTATTCAATTAATAGTTTGAAATTTAATAATATGTGTCCTGATAGCCTATTACTTGCTCTTTGACTCTGATATAACTTTATTGTGACATTAATTTCACTAAAAACTCTTAATGAATTGATCCTTTTTAAAGAAGGGGTAAAAGTTATTATTATTTTATCCTATAATCTTATGCAACATAAGCCGATGTTATTTTAAAAATGGACACTTTTTTTATATATATTTAAAGCTGTGTTAAAATAATATGTAATAAAATAAGTTTCTTTTTTATCTTAATGAAATTTAACAATAAAATACTTATATTTTTTATGATCTTGCTTTGATTTTTTAATAAGCTATTAAGTAAAACGGTAATGAGTTTAGTATAAATGAGAAGCACATTGATTTTTCCAAACAGAATAAATTTTTACATTAAATTACTTTGTAATCTAATGATAAATGTCTCATTAACTCCCTAATTTATTTTATACATTATTTTTAGGCCTAGCTACTATAAACTGTTCAAATTAATGAATGCAGATAAGTATCATTGAATAAAAACTTTATGCCTAATAACTCGCTGCTTTTTGTATATACAGATTATGGAAAAGAAACTGCTTGAGTATGTTGCTTGTCACTTTTACATAGCATTCTGAACATTTACCTAACTGTTTAATTTTGTATATCCTTTGATAGTAAAAAAAGAAAAAATAGTTTTATAATTGATTTTATTAAGGCTTTTTATCTTGGGAAATAAAAAAATAAACAATAATAATAATAACAATGTTGTCAAAAGATTGCCCTTTAATGATCTATTTGTAAATATTAATTTTACATATCTGTAGCATATTTAGAAGAATGCTGTTAATTTAAATACTAGATGAACAGGTTATATTTAGATTGGTTTATTGTAATTATTATTTATTTTATAAAATAAATTGAAATGCAGTATAAACAAATAAAATTAAGTTTAATTATAAATTTATTATGTGGTATTTTATTTATTTTTTTAATGCAATATTCATAAAGGTTATTTTGCAGAAAATTATTCTTTAAAAGTATTGTGCAAAGTCCTGTTAAAAATATTATCTGTAAAATCTATTGAATTCATTTAAGGTTAATGACGAGCTATTTTGTGCTAAAACTTTTATATTAGGAAATGAGTCACTCCATGCCAAATCATGCAATTTTTAATCTTCAACCTGTGTACTGAAATTTTCAATTAAACATTCAGGAATCATCCTTCTTGAAATAAATGAAAATATATTTAAAAAAAAAAATTTTTTCTTTATTTTTTGAAAAATCACCATTTTTTTTTTTATTTTTTAGCTTAAATAAATGCATTCTCAATTTCTATAAGAGATAACGAGAAGTTTCTGACTACTCATTTTAAAGATAATTTTATTGATTTAATTTGATGTCCAACTTGATTATGTTAAGTATTTTTTTTTTTTAAGATAATGTTTTTAAAAAGTAAAAAAAAAAATTAACAGCTATAATAACCTAAACTATTTAGAGTAGGATCAGAAGTTATAATAAAAAGTTATTATACATGTAAAAATATATTATAATTATCACACATTTCGCTTACATGATAAAAGACTTTATTTTTAAGTTCTTACTAATTTGAAAGAGTATGTAAACATCTATATATTTTGTTGCGGTCGAAGAATTCATAGCCTAGTGTAGGGAAGGGGCCGGCACCTGGAAAACAACTAAACCCCTACACAATGAAGCTATGAATGAGACTCCAGGTGTCAGGTTGAAAATCAACCGTCAAAGGCCTAATTTTTTATATTTTTTTTCTTTACATTCTTTTATTATCAATCGTTATTGAACTTCTGACTGTAGCAAATACTTGCTCGGCTGCACCCTTATTTTATGACTTAAAAGAGACCGTTCGTTTACTGTGCAAACAACCTTTGAAAATTCAACAACCAGCTGGTTTGCGATCCTTGAATGACCTTATTAAACTCCCGCTCAGTTCCATTAAAAAACATAGAAACCCTAAAGTATCTCAATAAAGAAGGAATTTCGCTGAGCATAATGATTACAAAAGCATTTGCATTTAAATGATTTATCAGATGAGGTATCATAGGTTGGACCATTGCCTATGTGACGCAAACTCAATTTTTTCAAATAGATACCATAGTTTTTCTTCCCAGAATCATGTTATGTTTTTTTTTAATTTTTCAGAGTAGGGGGTCCCAGGGCCCTGAATCGTATGTTGTAAGAAATATATATATATATATATATATATATATATATATATATATATATATATTTATTTATATTTATATATATATATATAAATTCGAACCCCACCTATCATACCTTATCTGAGAGATCATTTGGATGCACAATATTTTCATAATCATTGGTTTTGAGCGAAATTGCTTTTTTATTGAGATATTTTAGGATTTTCAGATTTTTTATCACAACATAAGTTTCAGGACCCCTATTCATAAAAAAAAAAAAAAAAAAAAAAAAAAAAAAAATTACTTCATTTGATAGATCATATGAATGCATGAAACTTTTGAAATCAATGTGTCCAGCAAACTTGTTTTTTATTGAGATATCTGATTTTTTTATTGCAACATAAGAATTGGGGGCCCTCTACTCTGCAACACACACACGCACAAAAAAAGCAGTACATAATTTAAAACAGATTTTTTCCACTTAACATGATCCTGTGAAAAAAATGTATGGTTTTTATTTGAAAAAATTGAATTTGTGTCACGTGGGTCCCCCAGGAACCCATTCATGCTGCATCATGTGACAGATCATTCAAATGCATGAAACTTTTGAAATCAATGTATTCAGCAAAAATTGCTTTGTTATCAAGATATTTTGGGCTTTCCCAATTTTTTATTGCAACATAAAAATAGCACCTGTGCTGCAAAATGAAAGAGCAGTACATGATTTGAAACAGATTTTTTCTGCTTAACATGATTCTGCAAAGAAAAAGTAGGGTTTCTATTAAAAAAATAAAAATAAAATTTGTATCAGCAAATTTGCCTTCCTTTCGAGATATTTTGGTGTATCCACACTTATGAAACACCCTGTATATGCTTGTGTTATACAAATGAATACAGATAATTAGAAAAAACTTCATAATTAAAATAGATTTCACTTGTTCCTTATATCTTATTTAAATAAAACTATTTAGAAAGAGTTCTTAACATTTAGTCAATCAGGGTTGTAGTGATTTAAATCAATTGAAATTTTTCAATAACTATGGGGCTCTGCACCCTGCTCGCTTTGCTCACCAATCCCCAAGGGAGAACTTGCTTCTCCCTGACAAGCTTTACCTATTAATCCCTGTGGCACTTTGCCCGCCTATTCTCTTCTTTGCCTTTCACTGAATATTAATAGTGCATAACTCAAGACAAAAGAAAAAAAAAAGTTAGAAATCCCCATATTCAACGTCAAGATGAAATACATAATATTTAATACCTTTATCATTATTATTTTATTTATTTATTTTATGAAATATTATGCTAAAAGTCAGTAATGTTTTTTTTTTTTTTCAGAATCTAAATAAATTTGTAATATCTAGACCATTTTGCATTACAGCTTTAGTATATGAACCCCTTGGTGACTTTTAAATTTTTGTCACTATTTGGCAATGCATTTTTTGGTATAATTGCTTGTTAAAAAAAAAAAAAAAAAAACCTATTTATCATTGTAATGCTGCTCAGTTAAAGGATTTTAAGGTATTTTAAATGTTTTTAAAGTTTAATTTCGTCCTTTTATATTTTATTCAATTGACCTATTACCTATTTTTTCTAATGCCCATACTTTTTACTATTGAATTTTTTAATTAGGGTATTATTTAATACTCTGTATATTTTTAATGTACAGCTAGATAATAATTTTACACAATGGAAAACATCTGAAAAGAATATATATATATATATATATATTATTGTTTTAATTTGGAAAAATAGTAAAAATGTGCTTTAGGTTACTGCTTGGCAACTTTTCCAAAAATTGTGAATTTAGCAAGATGCGATTGCCACATTTTGTATATCGATCATTCAACAACTGATAAACATTGAGGTTGCCGAGTTTGGCATCTTTATCGACAATTGTAAACAAGACAACAAGCAGTGGGCTAAAGCACATTCCATCCAAATGTCTAATTCTGTAAAGTTTTCTGTCATTTATAAATGAGTTCGAATTTGAATATAAAATATATTTTTATGCCAAAATATATCCAAAGTAATTAGAAATTTATATTGAATGATACATCAACCATGAATATTCATTTAGAAAGATTGGAGAGTAAAGGTTGATTTTTTATATCAACTATGTGAGAAATGCCGAGATGGTTATCAGCCAGTGTAGCTCAGTAGCAGAGCATCCGCGCATTAAGAGCGGACAAGACCTAATCTCGCCGGCAGCCTTCGCCCATGTTATTCTATGGGAAAATTTGTTTACACAATTACTCATTACCTAATGAATATTTTTTCAATTCTGTTTTCACATTTAGAAAATTCATAAGCGTTAAATTAGTACTTGTTTTCCAAAAATTGATTTTTTAAAATTTTAGTATTTCATTTTGCGATTAGAAAATGAGAAAAATGCATTTTGTGAAAAATGGCATTTTTGAACTCAAAATTAAAATGTAAAAATTAAAAAAAATGAATTTTTCAAAAATGAGTACTCATTTAACGGTTATGAATTTTCTGACTGTGAAAACGGAATTTAAAAATATTCATTAGGTAATGTGTAATTGTCGCAACAAATTTTCCCATAGAATAACATGGGCGAAGGCTGCCGGCGAGATTAGGTATTGTCCCCTCTTAAGCGGAGAACCCGGGTTCGATTCCCGACTCTGGTATTTTTCATATAGTTGGTATTCAAAGTATTTTAAAATATGTTTTTAAATAAAAATGATAAATATACTTTAAAGACAAAATGAAACGCCACAGTTAATTATACAGACATAACATTATTTCCGTATTCACATAAAAGAACACATAAAAATATATAAACAACATAAAAAGTTGCCAGTAAGAAAATTAATTTTCTAGAAGTAGAAATGATACGCTATTAAAAAAAAATTAAAACCCAAACTCTTAATATATTGTATCACATAAATCTTTTCGAAGTTATGATTTTGCAAATTTTATTGTATTTTGGTGAAGGTATTAAAGTGAATTGCATACTTTTTTTTTTATTATTATGTATTTTAAAATACTTTGAATATATTTTGGCATAAAAAAAAAAAATAAGAGTCAAATTTAAACTCATTTGTAAGTTGACTCATATATAAACTCATCTTCTAATTTTGCTTCGATAGTTATTAACATTACAAAATCTCGCCAAGCAAACTTTATTGGCAACAACAATCAACGTACATAGTTACGTTCATCACTGACTGACTGACTCTGTCATGCTTCAAAAGGCTAAGAGATTTCCTTGAACCCTGTCTGTGTGTGAATGCAAGTTGCCACCTCATTTTCATACTTTAGTCAATTTTAAAAAATCTAACTGTCCGATCGATAAGCTGTTTAATCCGACAGATTCAGAAAAATCACCCCTTTCATTTGGTACGTTATTTGTAGCGAATTTTTGGTTAGATTTTCTAAAAGTAATTAAAATATGAAAATAATAACCTGGTAATAGCTTTAAAATAAACATTTAATTTTTAATTGCTGCCAAAAAAAAAATTACAAGATTTTTTTTCAGCATAAAATGAAATATGCTTTCACATGAAAAATAAAAAAATTATAAAATATTAATGATGAATATGAAATGCATATAAAAAAAATGATGTCTTTATCCAAAATTTATCTCTATCGTCTTTCTTTAAACCTCATGCATATGAAAAAATGACGTCTTTATAACTTTAAAATAATTTTAAAGGTAACAGAGAAATAAATAAAGTGCGAAAATTTTGCATAGGATTGCTTGCAAATAAATTATTTGAAGTGAAAAATAAATGAAATGATCATTTTTCAACGGCTGCTTTAGTTGCCCTACAACTAACTAGTAGATTTAATAGATTAAAAGCTAATTTGTAACTTAAATTTATTTATTTACCTCACGTGATAATTTTAACAACAAAGGATTTTGTTTAACCCTTGCTTTACCGAGATCAAGGCGTTACAGCAGAAAAATTGCTTTCAGGTGTCGCTTGGCACGTTTGACGAAAATCACCAGCACCACACTTTTTGTATCGTTTAGAAGTTGCAACATTCCAGTAGTTACGTTTGCTATCTCTGGCGAATTAGCACACTTTTTGAATGAGGAGGACAGCTAAATTTCAACTTCAAAATGACCCCATCTTGGGAAAGCGAGGGTTAATTAATTTTCTTAGACATTTGTCACGGATGATACATTGAAAAATCAAATGTTGCCATTAAAAATATTAGTTTAGTTAGTTAAGAGAAATCTAATTATCGCATCGATTAGCGAATTATACTCCTGGATTCAGAAAAATTTCCCCTATCTGATGGTACCAATTCTGAAAAAATCAGACAGTTACTTCTATTTTATCTGGCTCTTTTAACGGTCTTGCGGCTGCTATCACTTTTAAACGAAATTTTAAACAAGAAATTCACAAACTTACCATTTCAGAAAATTCACAAACTTACTGTTGCAGATGAGAGCGAGTGCATAAGAATTTGGGGGAAAAAAAGACATTTATTATTATTTTTGTTGTTTACACCATAGATCACATTTTAATTTTCATGCGGAAAATGATGTAATAAGATTGAAAAAACAATGATTTCAGAAACTTTTTGTAAAATGGCAAATAAAGTACCTTTATGAACTCAATGTCTTTAATTAATAACTTCATTAATTAAGATGATAGACATTTCAAACTGACGGAAATGTCTTCCTTGGAGTATTCTGCACACATTGATACCTCTCATGATGCAGATAATTATTCCCTGCCCTCTGCAAGGAGATGCGATCGCAGACAAATGTAATGCCAGCAACAGTAACATTTTTTAATATATAGAGAAAATCACTAATTTAAATATCCATTTTTTCTTTTTAATATTAAAATTATACGCTTTAATTGAATGAAATTGTTTATGTAGCTTAAAAAAATGATATTTTAAATATTCCTCATGTAAATTTTTAGGTATAATTGGTAAAACATGACAAAATATTTTATTAAATTGATATTTTTCTATACCTTGATTTTAAATAAATCTTTAATAAACAACAGTAAATAAACACACAAATTATGTTTGACATTTATTTATTAGTTAATTGTAGGGCGACTAAGGTGCCTGTTGAAAAATGATAATTTTATTTTATTTATTTCTCACTTCAAATAATTCATTTGCCAGCAAGTCTGTACGAAATTTTCGCACTTTATTTATCTCTTCATTACATTTAAAATTATTATTATTATTTTATAGACGTCATTTTTTCATATGCATGAGCAAATTTAATATTTTATATTTCATTTTATGTTGGAGAAAAAAAAAATGGCAACAATTAAAAATTTAAATGTCTATTTTAAATGTTTATTTTCATATTTTAATTAATTTTAAAAAATCTAATCAAAAATGCGTTACAAATAAGGTACCAAATGAAAGGGGTCACTTTTCTGAATCCGTTAGATTAAAGAGCTTATCGATGGTACTATTAGATTTTTTAAAATTAACTAAAGTATGAATTTTAGGTGGCAACTTGCGTTCACACACAGAGTCCAAGGAAATCTCTTAGCCTTTTTAAGCATGACAAAGTGAGTCAGTCAGTGATGAGCGAAACTATATAGGCTGATTTTTAATTGTTTATGTATCTTTAAAGAAAGCAGAGCTTAAGAGGCCTCTCTACTTCCTTTAAGCCAGAGCCAATGTTATTCTATGGAGAATTTCGCCCCATTATAACTTATTAATTAATACATATTTTTAAATTCTGTTTTCACATTCAGAAACTTCACAAATGCTAAACAATTTATCGCTTTCTAAAAATTATTCTTTTTAATACAGTAACTTGAGGTTGCAAATTGCGAATTTTCACAAAGTGAAATTTTTCATTTTTGAGCTTAAAAATTAAAAAAAATAAATTTTTAGAAAGTGATAAATTTTTTAGCAGTTGTGAATTTCTTGAAAGTGAAAACGAAATTTAAAAATATGTATTAGTTATAATGGGGCAAAATCCCCCATAGAATAACATTGGCTTCGGCTTTTGGAGACAATAAGTAGAGAGTCCCTTTAATGACTGGTGTGTTAGTTGTGCATATTTAGTGTTCTATGGCATATTGATTAATGTTGGGGTAGTCAACCATTGTCCGGTAGTGCACGGAAGGGACAGAGTTGACTACCACTGGATCAATGTATATGCTAATTGTCCTTTATACATTGATTGAAAACCCTTTGCCGGCCCTAACGCTCTAAATTGTGTTGCCAAATTTAGGGACTCTTTTATTCAACTATCACCAATAATTTTGAGGAGTGATATTTGATAATGGACGAATAACCTTCAAAGTGATTAGGCAATCATTACATTTAAAACTTATTGGTGAATATTGAACAAAAAAGTCCCTAAATTTTGCAACACTGATCAGAGGAGTGAAATTAAATTAGATCAGCAAAGGGTTAAAGTTTATTATTCCTTATTATTTAACCCTCATACTAGTTGATATCATTTAACACCAATTCACATGACATTTAAAAATTAATGCCATCATTTTTTACATCGTAATGTTTTAAAAAGTCCAGAAGACTTCAAAAATTAAAAAAAAAAAAAATCACTCTTTAACTGTATATAATCAGTTAAATATCTTTACAAATTACTGTTACTACCTGTCAAATAAATTGTATACTCTCTAACAGTGGCGGATCCAGAACTTGACTTTTGGGGGGGGCTAAGACTTTTCAAAGTGTTATTCTAGACAAATAAAAAATTTACAATTGCAATATTCAATTGTGAATGTCAGTGTTTTGGGGGGGGGGCTTCAGCCCCCTAGCCCCCCCCCCCTTAAATCCGCCACTGCTCTCTAAATAAACAAAAAAAAAAGTTTGGGGAGGGGATAAAAGATTAAGCAGGCAGAAGAATTAAAATGGTAACACAATTCTGATTTGTGTTAATGTGTAAAACATGAAAGAATTTTCTTATTTAAATGATTATTTTGTTAAATCTAAGTAACAAAAATGATATGTTTATATTAGGATATATATATATATATATATATATATATATATACATTTTTTTTTTTTTTTTTTTTTTTAGTTATCTTTTCTTATATTTTATTTGTGGTACTAAAACCATAGGTAAAATTTTGTTTCACTTATCTTAATATATTGTTGCAGTTATAATTTTTTCTGTTAAATTATCTTTTTAAAAAATAATTTCATGTATTTTATACACTATTGATAAAATTTCATTCTCTTTATCTCAACATTGTTGTAGCTGTTTAGTCAAAATCTCAAGCTGAGTGGCACTACGCTCACTGTTAAAATAAGTCTGTTTTTATTATGATGATACTACATTGAATGGAATATTGGTACTATTACATGCTTTTGCATATTGTTGTTATAGGAATATTATTTTATTTTTGTAATGTAAACAAAATAATTAACAGTGTGGATGACGCACACATACATACACACACACACACAATAAAGTACAAAAGTTGTTGTACAATGTATGTTGTAGTTGAAATATCATTATACATAATAAATATAAAAGTATATTATTTATATAATTTTGAGAAATAAACTTATTGTAAAAAAAAAAAAAAAAAATCATGTTTATGACATGTAATTTTGTGCTATTTATTTGATAAGAAAACAATTTTAATGCATAAAAATTTAGCATTATTTATTAAAGTTGGAAAAAGTAGAATAAAAATTATTTAAAACGATGAATATCTGAAATAAGAACTGAATTAGAGAAAGGGGAAAAAAAAATAGAATTAAAAGTTTGTACTATTAAAAAATTATTTTTATATGAATGTACTATTAAATTTCAAACTCAAATATTTTGTTTAAAGGTATCATATTTTCAATATAAGAATAAAAACTCTAGTAATAATAAACCGGGACAGTTCACTAGTTTAATGAAATTAGTTTAATTTGCAATTGAAAACAATTTAGTAATGAATTGTTTCATTATTGTTAGCTATCTAGATCCGGTATTTGAAAGTATTCTGTACTAAAATCAAAGGAAAAAAATTTATCATCATTATACAATAATTACCCAGTGCACGGTTTGAAAAATTTATTCATGCTATATGTATGTTTGTGATAAAATAAATACTAATAAAAAAAAAAAAAACTTTCAATTAAAGGTCATGGCATGCACAGATAACTGCAAATTCATCTGCTGTATCAAAATCTAACACAATAATCACCTTCATTTCGATTTCACGACCAAACACAGAACAGACAACACAACACACAACAGTAGACAGACAGTAGATTCGAAATCGAAAAACATTCGGATATTGAATTCGATAATCCTTCGTACAAACAGAATTACGCCAAAATTGGCTACCGACTACGATCGCGGCGTTGCTCAATTTTGATTGGCTAGAAGAAAGTGTCTACCGCCGCGAAACTAACAGCTCGTGTTGTGGATGGCTTGTAGCGCTGAGGTAATATATTAGTGATGGGTAAGACAGGAAAAAATTTTGTCATGACATTGAGGCACTTCAAAATATTTTGAAGTGGGACAATGTCATGCTTCAAATGACATGAGGTGTTGCAAGAGAGAGAGCAAGGTGAATGAATGAGGTGAAATATTTTGTCATCTGTTGTAGTGAGTTCTGAGGTGTGAGGTAGGTTGTTTGTCATGTTCCACGTGAATTGAAAGAGTTGTTTTGTCATGAAAATTAATTAGTGTGAAGAGGTGAGAGGTTCAAAAAAGTGAATGAAGATGCATGAATGAAATGAAGTACTATGTCATATATTGTAGTGAGTTGTGATGTAGGTTGTTTGTCATGTCCCACCTGAACTGAAAGAGTGATTTTGTCATGAAGATTAGTGTTAAAAGTTGAGGTCTACATTCGGTAACTACAACTACAAAAGTGTGAACGAAGATGTATGAATGAAATGAAGTAGTATTTTGTCATATGTTGTAGTCAGTTGTGAGATAGGTAGTTTTTCATGACACGAGTGATTTGAAGGAATTGTTTTATCGTGAAGTTTAGTGTAAAGAGATGAGGGGCTTGCATATGGTACCTACAATTCCAAAAGAGTGAAGGAAGACGTATGTATGAAATGAAGGACTGTGTCATCTGTTATGTCTTGTTATCAGTTAGGTAGTTTTTCATGTCACAAGCACAAGTGAATTGAATTGAATGAATTGACTTGTCATGAAGATTACTGTTAAAATGATTGGAAAAAAAGTTAAGGAATCACTGAGAAATTTTATTTTATTTCCTTAAAAGAAGTAATAGTCACAAAAATTTAAATACTTTTAATAAATAAAACTGACTTTTCGAAAATATTAAGATTGTTAAAGAAATATTTAGTTTTAACAAGAAGGTGTTAAAATGATTGTTTTAAGTAATTTCTCAAGCACTTCACTCTTCACTTGCTTATAAAAACTCACGAATGTTTTCGGAAGAAAGTATTGGATTCGTAAAAATTTCCTACTTATGGTTTTTGATGGATTTACATGTTTTGTGGGTTCCAGAACAATATTTGACCCTTTTTATTTTCTTATTTATTCAATAGTAGAAAATATTGGATTCGTAAAAATTTCCGACTTCTGGTTTTCGACAGATTTTCACGTTTTGAGAAGTCTAGAATACAATTTTACAATTTTTTGCGAATGTCTGTCCGTCTGTCTGTCTGTGTGTGCGTGTGAGAGACAAACATTTTGTGGCAAATGTATCTCCTGGACTACTGTTCAGAATTGTTTATAAATTTATATGTAGATGCACCTTGGCCTAAATTAGGGCCTATCGACTTTTGGTGCCAAACGCTCAACAGGTGGCGCTGCTATACAGCGATTTCCACAATTTAATGGGAGGCTATATCTCAGGTAAAGCTAAAGCACTTCCACCAATTACATTCAATAGAAAATAACGCTTTTGCTTAATTATTGGTAGATCTGTATGTCATATATAAATTATGTACACACCACACTGTGCACGCAAGTATATTCCTACATTAATCGGATACCGGACACTTTTGCGATTTGCGAATCGTAAGATGCAATAAACACGAAAATCCAAATCGGAGTCTACAGATGACTCTAATATTGATTTAAAAATATTTAGGGATAACTTTTGAGTGAAAATTCAGTAATTGCTTAATATAACTAGGAGTGGTGGGTCGGGGGGGGGGGTGGAGCTGGATGGGAAATGAAAAAGAAAGTAATGGTTTTTATGTAACCATGTAATTAATATTAATGAAACTGTGATAGAAATATAGATTATTAATTTTTTCAGCGAGGGCTAAGTATAACAGAGTAGTTTCTTTTTTTTTTTTTCTGAGGGAGGGGGGAGGGCGGATACAAGAAAAAAAAAAATCTTTTTTTTTTTTTTTTATTGTTACCTGTTACTGATTGCAATGAAAAATTTTTATGAATTTCTTCTCGAGAAAATTTTTATTAAGTGTTATATATATCTAATAAGTAAAAAGGGGAGGGGGTGTCTACGTGAGCAGAAAATAATAGTACTTTTTTTGTGAGTCCATGTCTGATTTTAAAGAAAATTTGTGTATCACTGATTATTTATGAATATTTTTAGTGAGTGTTACTAATAATAGGGTGGGGGAAGGGGCTTAGAGGGCAGAGAAAAAGAAAACGAATGTTTTTATAACACACGGTATAAGATTGTACTGAATTTGTGTCATTTACTCATTGTTAAGAAAAATTTCATTGAGTATGGCATGCAACATTGGAGGGGAGGTGGGGGGGGGACCAGTTCTCCAAAGAAAAGGAACATTGTGGTTTTTATACAACCAATGTTATTGAAACAATAAGCTAATAAAACTTATTGTTTATAAAGGTTTTCAATTAGGGTTACTTGTAAAAGGGGGGTTACTGTTGGGGGGAGGGGGGCGAAAGAAAAGAAATTGGCGATATTTAAATCTACCTGTTCCGGATTGTAATAAAAATTTATAAATTTTTATGAGAGTCATTTAATGTTTAAGAACATTTTTACAGGAAAGGGGGGGGGGCGAGCAGAAAATTATAATGGTTTTAATGAGTCTGTGGCTGAATTTAATGAAAATTAAAAAAAAAAAAAAACATCATTCATTATTCATGAAGATTATCTGTAAATGTTACGTATAATGGAGGGGGGGGGGGTTAGGGAGCGGAAAAAAAGAAAATGAATATTTTTATATCATCCAGTTAAAGATTGTAAAAAGAAAAAGAGAAAAAGTGCCATGTATTTATTTAAGAAAAACATCAGTTAGCGACGCAAGTAGCTACTGAGGGAGGAGAGCGTCGTTGGATAAAGAAAAGCGAAATTATGGTTTGTATGTAACTAATTTTATCGAAACAATAAATTATTATAAATTATAGTTTATTATTATATATAGTTTATTATTTAAATTATAGCTTTTCAATGAGAAAAGAAAAATTATAAAAAGAAACCAAATGTTTAAAAGAATGCGCTTTTTTTTGGGGGGGGGGGGGCAGAGGAAAAGAAATTGACTATATTTAGATCACCCTGTTCCGGATTGTAATGAAAATTTATAAATTTTATTAAGTGTTACTGAATGTTTAAGAAATTTTTCATTGGAGGGGGGGGGGCAGGAGATAAGTGAGCAGAAAATAATAATATTTTTATATGAGTCTGTGAACGATTTACATGAAACTTTGAATAAATACCATTCATTATTTATGAAGATTTTCAGTGAGTGTTACGTATAAGGGGGAGATATTAGGGGGCAGAGAAAAAGAAAATGAATTTTTTTTTTAGTACTCAGTTTAAAAAAAAAAAAAAATGCTCATGTATTGTTTTAGAAAAAAAAAAAGAAAAAAAGAAAAAAAAAAAACGGTTAGTAGCTATTGGGGGGAGAGGGGTGGTTCGTAGGGTAAAGCAAAATAAAACTACGGTTTATATGCAACCAATTTTATTGAACCAATAAATTAATAAAAATAGTTTATAAAGGTTTCCAATGATGGTTGCTTGTAAAAGAATACTGTTGAGGGGAGAAAGGCAGAGGAACAGAAATTCACTATGTTTTAATCACCCTGTTCCGGATTGTAATGAAAATTTATAACTATCTATAAATGTCATTTAATGTTTAAACATTATTTCACAGGAAGGGGGAAAGGAGCAATGCGAGCAGAAAATAATATAGATTTTTTTTTATGATTCTGTGGTTGATTTTAATGAAAATTTGAATAAAATATCATTCATTATTTATCAAGGTTTTCTGTGAGTAATACGTATAAGGACGGGGGGGGAGGGGGAAGTTAGGGGGCAGAGAAAAAGAAAATGAATGTTTTTATATCACCCCGTTCAGGATTGTAGTAAAACTAGTCCCACTGACTCATTAGGAAACATTTTATTGAGTACTGTATGTAACTGTTAGGGTGTGTGTGTGTGGGGGGGGGGAGGACCAGGTAGGCAAACACAAAAAGAACATAATGGTTTCTATGGAACCAGTTTTATTGTAACGATAAATTTAACTTATAGTTTATGAAGTTTTTTAGTAAGAGTTAGGTATAACAAAGCAGGCTGGTGGAGGGAGCAGAGGAAAAGAAATTGACTATTTTTTAATCACCCTTTGACGATCTGTAATGAGAGATTTTATAAATGTCATTTACCGTTTGAGAAATGTTCCCTAAGTGTTATATATATATATACCTCGTAAGGATATATACATACCTTGTATTACATTTACATATATATAACACTTAGTAAAAATTTTCTTGAGAAGACATTCATAAAAATTTTCATTGCAATCAGTAACAGGTAGCAAAGAAAATTATGTTTCTTGTATCTGCCCCCCCCCCCCCTCCTACAGAAAAAAAAAAATACTCTGTTACATTTGACCCTCGCTGAAAAAATTAATAATCTATATTTCTATCACAGTTTCATTAATATTAATTACATGGTTACATAAAAACCATTATTTTCTTTTTCATTTCCCATCCAGCTCCACCCCCCCCCCCCCCACTCCTAGTTATATTAAGCAATTACTGAATTTTCACTCAAAAGTTATCCCTAAATATTTTTAATTTAATATGAGAGTCATATGTAGACTCCGATTTGGATTTTCGTGTTTATTGCATCTTACGATTCGCAAATCGCAAAAGTGCCCTTTTTTCCCGGCGCCCTTTTTTCCGGGTGCCCTTTTTTTCGGTGCCCTTTATTCCGGGATCCACATTAATCGAACACAGCACAACCTGAAATGCATTTGTAACAATTTCCTAACGTAGTCCCACTATATTCTAAATATTTTGGGTAGCCCTGTGAACAACTAATGAAAATTTTTATAGCTGATTCCGCACAAAACATGCTTTCTGCATATAACAAATGTAAATGCAGAGATGTTAAACTGTATACTCATAAAAAAATTTCGTCCATAGTCGTAATGCATTAGAATTTGTTTTGGATGTCTCTGTATGTGAACTATTTACTTAATCTCAATGACAAGTTTAATGCCCCTATTATGATACAGATTTAAGATAGCGAGTTTCGAATTCCTGCTACTATTTGCTCTTGAGATATGCTGATAACAGACACACACACACTCCAACCGCTTAAAACATGATTTTTGTATTCAGGGGATCTCAAAACATCTAAATACAGTAAAACCTCTCTAAGTTGGACACCTACGGTTCCAAGAAAAAGTGTCCAACTTAGAGAGGTGTCCAACTTATAGGGGTTAGACATAATGTTAATGGATACATTCCGTTCCGAGAAAAAGCGTCCAACTTAGAGGGGTGTCCAACTTGAGAGGTTTCACTATAACAAAACTTACTTCCGAAAATTTTACCTAAAAACAGTACTTTCTTTACAAAATTTTACCTAAAAACAGTACTTTCTTTGCCATATATATGGGTGAGAGAAAGTAAAATTTTGAACTAGAAAATAACTTCTCTATAGTGATATAATTACATTGTATACAAAAGTGGTCTAAAAACTCTAAATTGAAGTGCAGAAGCAATATAGTTAACCTTATGATGACACACTGAAATCTCTAGTTGTCAACATTATTACTATTTGTTTACTGGATTAACTTAAGAAACGTAATTTTCAGCGTGTCGATTTGGAATCCTTTTAACGTCATAAATATAAAAATAACACATATGGATGAGATTTATGAATAATTTAAAATGATAAAATCTTTTATAATTGTGAACATAAACCTAAAAAAAAGAAAGAGCGAGAGGACATTTAAAGGACATTTAAAAGATAAATACAATTTTAAATTTTTAAACACACTTTTATAAATCACAAATCTGAAGCATTTTATATGGGTCCACAGGAAATTTCACTTGAATAAATAATGTCTGTAAGTTAATTATAAATTATGTATGAATAAAGGAGGAGGTTCAGGTACAACAAAGATTATACGTGTCAATTTATTACGGATTATCCATTCTTTATATCATTACTTTTTAGTAGTACTCTTTTGTGATATTTATATGGAATTAAATAAGATGAAGATTATTATTTGTAAATAATGGTATGAAAATTATTTATGTTCTATATTAAATTGACAGGTATAACTAATATCTATCATCTTAATCGCGTGCACCATGAAAAACTGACAATCAATTTAAAACTTTTTTAATGATTTGTAAACTATTTTTAGTTAAAAAAAAAAAAAAAAAAAAAAAAAACACCGACTTAAATATTTAGAAGATGAAGCTAGGTTTGTGTATTATTTTATCATAACTAAAAATTAAAGACCTTTCAACGTACAAAAATAAATAAATAAATAAAATCTTTTAAGTGTTCTTGTCCAAATTAAGAACACAACCGACTTTTAATTATTTTCATAACTTAAATTTTTTTTTCACAAGGCACTTGCGTACATGAAAGGATATTTATACATACTTGTAAGCTATATATAAGGGGATATACATTGGCCCATAAGAGTTAAGTTCGTGCAGCAACTCTAGAGCACAGCTCATACATGTTGCACATTTTCTTTTAGCTTTGTTCTTCAAATATGCTTATGACATACACAGACACCCACAAAACAACCATTATAAATCTGATTTTCGAATTTAGAAGACCTTAAAACGTTCAAATATATTAAAAATACCGTTTCAAAAATTCGATCAAAAAAGAACACTTTCTCTGCCATACATGGGTAAGAGGAAAAAAAAGGTATTACAATATTTTCAAACTTAAAGATATTTTCCCTTAACGGCCCTCTTCACTCACCGTCGCCGGAAGCCCGAGCCAATGTTTTTCTATGGGGAAATTTTCTTTACAAATAACTTATTAACTAATACATATTTTTAAATTCTGTTTTCACATTCAGAAAATTCCCAACTGTTAAATTGACGGACCTTTTTTGAAAATGTATTTTTTTAATTTTTAATATTTTATTTCGAAATTGCAAAATGATAAAATTTCACATATTGAAAATTCATATTTTGCAGCTTGGAAATAAAATATAAAAAATTAAAAAAATAATTTTTTAGAAAAGGTGCGTCAATTTAACAGCTGGGAACTTTCAGAATGTGAAAACAGAATTTAAAAATATGTATTAGTTAGATAGTTATTTGTAAAGAAAATTTCCCCATAGAAAAGCATTGGCTCGGGCTTCCGGCGGCGGTGAGTGAAGAGGGCCCTTAAGTAAAAGGGGCCCACCAGCGGCCGAGCGGTTCTGCGCTCAAAGCTGATAGACGTGAGGTGCTGGGCTCAAAGCCTGGTCGTGCTCTTCGCCCTAGCGTTCGGACCTCCGTGGTTTTCTCCGGAACTTGCGTAAATACGGGCTAGGATCCCTTAGAAAAACCCCGAGGGCACTCCCCCTCGGGCCTGGGTCCCTGGTGCGGTCAATTGACCTTTAATCCCTACAACCCAACCCAACCCTACCCATTAGAAAAAGAGGGTGTATTAATAAACATTTCGCTGTTAACTAGAATAGGCCTGTCCTTTACACATAGCACTCAGGGTACATGTACCACTGTTGTAATGTAAAGATTATTTTTAATTACTTGAAAAAAAAAAAAAAAATTCTTTCGAAGAATTGAGATAATGAAACATTCTCATAAAAGTATCTTTAATGCATTCTTCAATGGAGAAATTTTCACGTATTTATGGCAAATCACTAGTCGGGAAAAATTGAAAGCTCACAGATTTCAAATGCAAAGCACCGGAAATTAAAAGTGCTATGTTCAACTAGGTGCAAATTCGTGATCTATGCAATCATGTTAAAACTAGTGTATGATGAAAATTACATTAAAAGTGATTATTGTAAATATAAACAAAACTTCAGTGCACAACGTAATAAAATTTCTTTCGTATTACATTTACTGTTAAAAAAATCCACTATTTTAAATATTCACAGCGTTAAAAAAAAAAAAAAAAAAAAAAAAAAAAAAAAAAAAGTAAAATAAGGAAGCAAATATATATTGAGAGGTAAATAATTTTCGCATATAACGTTTTAAATGTTAAATATTAATTTTTATGCCTTTCTTCTTCACGAATTAAACTTATGGCTAAACATAATTGCTATGAAAGAAAATAATGTCCTCCAGTGTCTTGCATTCAAAAGATTATGTTCAGAAAAAAGCAAATTTTCATTATTATTATTTACATAGAAGAGAAACATTTTGCGGGTAAATACGTCACCTCCTCCCGCCCCCGCGAGCAGTATAATTAAAGATCTTTCAATATCTATTAGAAGTTCTTTGGTATAATGCCAACCCAAGGTCTCGTCAATAGTTTTCTCTGCCTTTATTTTATTCTCCCCTGTCCCTAAAAGGCATTCTTTTCTATCACAGGTCACACCACGACCACCCACAGACAGGTGACGACCTTGAATTACAAACACAACTACAAATTCCGCTTCTTGCAGGATCCGAACTTACAACATATCCCTCACACATTAACCTCCCAGTGTCACAATGCAATGCATTACAAACATAACACTTCATTCAGTCATGTCATTCCATCCAGGCTTTCTCTGCTTTGTGTTTTTATTCTGAGTATCTGAATCTCACCCCATTGAATGAATGGGACAAAATTTTTGAAGTACTTCAAATCCAGTTCAGATAGATTGAAGTTCTGTATGAGTGAATGAAGATGACAAAACGTTTGAAGCGTTGAATGTGTGTCTTTGAACGGGACAAAAATTTTGAGGTATTGAATGAGGTGGTGAATGAATGAGGAAAAACATTTGAAGCACTGAGTGAGTGGTTGAATGGGACATGACTTTTGAAGTAATACAAAAAATAATTATGAGGTATCATGACAAACCGCTGTGATGAGGTGTGACAATGTCATGCCTCATGTATGAGTTACCCATCACTATAATATATCTTATTAAAAGGTTTGTATTTAATAACATTTATATCTATATTTTGTAATTTATGTTGTATTTACTAATAATATTCGTTTATTTTTGATAATCAATCGGTTTCATTAGGTCTATATATAGGCCTAATAAAACCGATGCTAAGTGAAGGAGTCAGTTTTAATCATAGAAATCAATCTTTTAAATATTAAGTGCTTAATTTGTTTGTTTGGTTTAAACCTATTGCTTAGTATAGAGAAGTCAAAATAATTTTTTTTTATAATCAGTTAGTTGTTTCCTGTGGTAAAATTTGTATGTTTATTAATCAAAGCAGCAAACTTGTCACGTTGTTTATTGCAGAATGTATAAAGTTAAATGTTTTGATAATTGTTTTAATTTATAAAAGCATACGCACCAAAAGGTTTAGTTCTTCAAATTCTAAAATAGTGAAGGAATTTTCAAATAACTTTCTTTAATGCAACACTTTGAAGTAGTCGGTAGATATTTGTATGCTCAACTAATATTATCACTAGGTCGCCACACAATTGCTATCGAAAAAATTTCAGCGAACGAAAACAAAACAAAAAATTCTTTAAATTTTAATTTGTAATTATAACTTGCTTTATATTTATAAATCAACATGTAACCGTATGAATAAAATCGTTTTATTATTAAGTTATAAATTTGCAGAATTCTTCATTATGTAAGAATAGCATGCATAGACATATTTTGTATGTTTATAATTAATATTTATGAAATTCTAAAATTTCAAAGTGTTATTTATGAAATATTAATTATGAATTTTGACATAGTCTATAAACTTATAAGCTAAGTGTTAAAAACACAGGAATAAAGCAAAACATAACATACACAGTAAATTAACGAGTTCAAAAATAATTATATTAATCTATATTTATTACACTTGTCATTTATCAATAATTTTGTAGCTATTTATTATTATTGATTGTATAAATAGGTATGCACTGTTTACAGCTTGAACTAAAAAAAAAAAAAAAAAAAAAAAAAAAAATCTGTACTAGTAAATATTAAATAATTTATACATTTCCAGAAGGAATTTATATTTCTCTTGCCTCTTGTTAATTATGAGAATTTAAGAAGCTTAATTACATATTAATTATAAATTAATTGCTGAATAATATAAAAATATTACTTTTTTTGTAGGTAGATTCCTTATAGGAGATCTACCTATTGCAATGGTTCTCATGATACGACTTCTGAAAAATTTCTTCAAATCTTCACCAATCATGACCCCTAGAACCCAAAACCACCCTCCGTTCAAAAGTTTATATATATATATATAGAGAGAGAGAGGGGAGGGGGGTATATATATATATGTATAATGCTTTTTTTCATGTTAAGTTGTGAACACGATAACTGGAGTAATTTTTATTTAAATTTAACCAGCTCGGGATATGTTGTCTGGACAGTAAAAATCGCAGTCAAGTTCGTAGATGGGGTGTCCAGCTCAAAGGGGGTGGAAATGTTCTTTTGCCCATAATTTCTTTAATATTGAAAAAAGGAAAATACTTCAAATCAGGCGAATTGCCGCCTTACCCTAAAGAACAATTTTTGTATTTAAACTTTTTCGATAACTTCAGTTGCTTAAAAGTTAAAAAGTGATTTTTCGTCAATTGTGATGAAGCTGACTTTTTCTATAGCTTTAATTGCTTAAATTTATAATCTGATGCTTACGTCACGTGCAAACGATAATAGAAAAGATAGGTGAAAATATAAAAACCATGGTAATATAGCTTTAATTAATTATTTAAAAATATAAAATTAAAACAATACATGTCTTGGTAAAAATATCGATTGTGGTGAATAGTTTAGAATGCCAGTTTACGCAAGAATTTTAAATTTACGATTGAAATTGAGAGTTACAGCTTCCTTTGACTTTTTATCTTGTGGAAACAAAATAAAAAGATAGGGGTCTGTGAAGAGATATGAGGTTTTTGAGTGGGAAGAAAATATAATGACACCAAAGCTGCCATTTTTCATAACCAAGCTCGCCAAATTTTGTCATCAAAGAACTTATTTCATCACCAAGTCAAACATTTCATTGTCAACTATCAAATTTTGTCCCCAAATCACAAATTTCATTGCTAAGTCGCAAGTTTTGTAATTAAATTGTATATCTTTATGGTTTCTATTTGTTGAATGATTATGAGCTTGGATTTAAAAAAATTGAAACATTTACTGACCAATAAAACTTGCCTAAAATTGTAGAATGAATAGTAGTAGTTGATATTTAAATTTCTTAAAAACAGAATAGCGACGTAAATAATGCAATGTGGGGGAACAAAGCCACATTGGCTAAGTATGTGTTAATGCATATGTAATATTTCTTTACTTTTGTAACATTAATGGAAAAGGAATCTACCTTTGCCTTTAAGCTTGCCAAAAAGGGATTTTTTTTTTTTTTTTTTTTTTAAATGCACATGAAAATTAATACTTCATAATGAATTTTTAAAAGCCTAAAGTTTTGTTTTATATTAATCAAAACATTATTATAGTCTTTCTCAAAAACTTTTAATCTGTTTACTTTTTTTAAAAAACATACTTATAAATGATATCTTATTAAAAACAACTAAATTTTTAAAGTACCACATAACTAAATTTAACATATACTATATTAACTGTTTAACGTTCATTGCTTTCGCAGCGAAATCAAACATTTGACATAATTTAAGAATTTTTATGCAGCAGTTTTTTTAACATTCCCCCCCTAGTTTAATGAGATTTTAAACTTTTGTTTCTTTTCTGTCAGTAAATATCAGCACTATTCCAAAATTTAACAAGTAATGCTACAAAGGAAGCTAAATGCATAAGTCATTCGAAATTTCTTTGAGTGTGCAAGTGCGAATTGCTGGTTTGATGATGCATTCATGTCTAGTTTTTTTCATTTAATTAAGAGCTGGACTATTAGTTTCACCTGAAACAACTTTTACAATATTTTGTAGTTGATAATGTTTACTTACAAAGTGTTTTATTAATTAAATTAAATATTATTTGAATTTAATAAGGTTAACTTTTAGATATTTTAAACCAAAAATTTCTCAAAAAGGAGCAATGCTAATTTTTTATTTTTTAAATATTAGCTATGCGTCTAAAAACCAATTTTAAAATTAGTTTAGTAATTTTTAAACTAAATTAAGTATTGAACGTTAAAGGGTTAAGCATATATATATAAAGTAAAAATTCTGTCAAAGACGGAATTTAGTTTAGTATGGAGGACTATTAAATTCAGTTTGTAAAATTTTTATTTTTAATTTTTACTTTATTTTTTTTTTATCTCATTTTTGCATCATAAAACTGGGCCATGTACTTTGTTAAATGACTGAAATGAATTTAAATGAAGTATCGCCACCTATATTTCATACTTTAGCTAATTTTAAAAAATTGAATTATTGTGTCGAAAAACTGTTTGCACCCCTGGGTTCAGAAAAATCGTCCCTATCATTTGGTACTGAATTCGTAACGATAGGACTGATATTTTTAATTTATTCTGGTGTTACACGAAACTGGTCTACAAAAACTGGCGTTGTTTTTACCCAAATTGAAACTAGTAATCCTCCTTGTCCCAGTATTTCCGCTATGGTAGCATTTTTCGCAAAATGCTAAAAGACTTATCCAAAATGCGAAAATGAAATAACATGTTTTCGCTTTCTTGCTAAAGCATCTTACTAAACAAAACACATACACACAAAAATAAATCTTTGGCAAAAATATTATAATGAATCTTTTATGGAAAAAAAAAAAATTGCAACATTGATCAAGAAAAATCCATTGGTTCATGCATATAAGGAAAATCAAATGCTGAACTACGCATAAGAATCGCATACAGGAAATCAATTTGTAAATAAACATGAGGCATGTGTAAAGTGGTCTAATATGAAAGAAAGAAAAATTATAAATTGTAAACCAAAAAGCTTTAAATAGTAACAGGGTTGGGTTTTTGCCGGCAAAAATGCATTTTTGCCAGGACAGCGGCAAAAAGTGGAAAAAATTGAAAAAAATGGAAAAAATTAGGAAAAGTGGAAAAATAAAATTAGAACAACACAATCCCTTTCAATTTTCACCCTTTATACTCAGACACCTCAATGAAAGATTGTTTAAGGATTTTTTAATTTAAAAAGTAATTATAATTAATTAATTAATAATAATATATAACCAGTGTCTGACAAATTCAGGGTGTCATGATTCCAGGGGTGATTGTGACTCAAAGATAAAAACCCTGAAAATTAGAGCCTCAAATTAAAAAACACCCAAAATATCACATAATACTCAAACTGATTAGGCCAGAAGCCCTCAATCCTTTTACATTTCATTTACATGTCACCTGGATAACAAATGAACAACCAATGAAAGCAAAAAATAACTTTATAGGAAATATGAAAATACAGATGGGTTGAGTAAAAACCCTGAAATCAGGGGTAAACCCTGAACACAAACACCCTTGCGGGGAGGGTGACTATAAATATCCATTGGTGACTAGTTACGGCAGACTGACAAAAAAAAAAAAAATTTCATGCATTTACAATATTTTTTATGTATATTTTTGTTTTTTCTCCCACCTTCTTGTCTTGGTATAAAAGATGACATTGCTGATGTATTGAATGAATAGTATGAGTCTAATATTTAATGAAATTTTTAACAATTATTTCTGTTTTTGAAAGATGTTTTTCCATGAAAGATAAATTCCCATATTTGATAAATCTTCTTACTACTATACTGGTACTTTCTATGTCAACATCTTTGTGTTAAACAAGATTCAAGCATCATAAACACTATCTAAAGCAAACTATGTTCGAATTTAGAACGAGAATGTTTAAAAGTATGATATTTTTAAAATGGATTCTCTTTAAAGGAATTCTGTCCTGAAAAATTAATAGACAAATAGTATTTTAAAGCCAAAACTTAAACACTCTCTCTCAATATATTTGATGATTATATTAAAGGTAAAAATAATATTTATTTCTGTGGATTTTTTTTTTTTTTCCGAATAGTTTGTTTTTATCTTTATAAATAAAAAAAATAGTTATTTTCTTAAAATTTTCCTTAGTTCACAATTCAACTGAATAGTTCATTTATTCAATGTAAAATAATATGTGAATGACCTGCATTAATTATGCAATTATGAAATATTATTAAGGTTTGCTGTGAGTATTGTCATAGAAATAATTCGCTATTTCTGGCTCCTAAGATATTGAAACTTTGTCCGTCCCTGAACATAACCATAAAAATAAAACTACAAAATTATATTTTTATTTTATTGAAGTAAAAAAATCTTAAGTAAGACATATTCAGAGAGAGAGAGTTTACTTGCAATTTACATTTCAGTTCCAAAAAATGCATGGTGAGTGACTGACTGGCAAATTTTAGAACAGCTGAGTCTATAATTGACTCAATATTTGACTTTTCCCCACTGTAAACAAAAATATGTAATACATTGAAAAACACAAATATTATAGCAATTAATTATTGAAAAATATTTTTTAGATAGGTAATTTAAATATTTTTAAAAATGAAAAAAAATGTTAATTGTTGATGTTAAAAATTTCATTTAAAAAAAATTTTAGAATGCATTATTTTAATGATTTACATAAGAATCAGTTGATCAAGAGTGTAATTAAATCTCTGGTTTTGATTTGTTAAAATTATGATTTAAACATTAAAATCGTGTAATTAAAATCCTTAAAACCCTGTTTCAAATACTGGTAATTTTTGCCACTGGCAAAAATTGTGGCAAAAACTATTTTTGCCGGGGCGGTTTTTTCTGCGGTTTTTACCATGTTTTTTTCCACTTCGGCAAAAATTGGCCAACCCTGAATAGTAATAAACAAATTTCACTTATATTACTTTCTTTTTTTTTCTTTTTTTTTTTTTTTTTTTTGTAAGTTATGTTTTTATTTTCAGATACAGTATAAGTTATAAGCTTAATGTAGTTTTACATGCTATAGTGATAATTATATCTCCAGAAAAAGAATGTAAGTCGTATCTACGATGTTCACATTGCTTTAAAAAGTTTACAAGATAAAGTAATAATCTAAAAAGTTTAATATTTTTCATGTCTGCCAATAAATGCGTTAAAATATATGCTTGTACTGTATTCGAATTGATCTGGTTACAGTGGTAAGTACAATTATTAATTACTTTTTTGTTTTCCATTTCAGATTTAAAAAAAAAAAAAATTACCTTCTGTGTGTAACTCTTTAAAGACCTCATAAGAAACTTTTAAGTTTAATTTAGAAATGAAAATCAAACATATCGAGGCGTTTAGAATAATGTTTAAACTAATATTCGTCGTTTTCTACTGTTTCTGGCATTTTAGCATTTTGCTGAAGCTTTTTTTCTGATTTTAGCTTTTTTGCTAAAGAAAATTTTTACCCAGCTTAAACCCTGCCTTGTCCTAATACATTTCGTAGTAATATATGGAAGTATCATAGCATAGTGAGTTATAAAAAAGCTTCCTTTATTTTATTTATTTTTAATAGCGCTTCCATTAGCTTAAATAAATTAAAATAAAACATTAAATTATGAATATATAAATTCAAAATAATAAATAATACAATCTAAATAAATTTTAGCTACATAATCAAATATTACATGTAAATATTTCTTTTTAATTTTCTTTTTAATGCTTCTTTATATAGGTTTTCTTTTGCTATATTTTTACCATGCCTTGGCCTCCTGTTTCAAAGCTACGAGAATGATGGCTTGAATTTCAAATATTTTAATGTAAGTACTAAAGGATTTTTTTTTTTTCTTTAATGCCATTCAAGTTTTAATCTGTCTTTTAATCATATTATTTGTTTATTTTTATATTTCCCCTGCTTTTTTATTTTTTTAATGGTGTATAAACTTGAATTTTTTTCCTTTATAAAATATGATTCTCTATTATGTACAGTGCTTGTGAAATGTGGTTGCCATTGGTGACCAATGTATTTTATTGTTTTATGAAAACTTGAAGTATTTTATGAAACTGTTTAATGAAAATTTAACTAACGTGAAGTTGCAGTCAGCTGTTGATCGTCACTGTTCATCAGATGCACACAAATAAATGATGGGGCCCCCTATTAAAATTTGTATTTTGATGTATTGTGCTCCTAGCAGATTTTTTTTTTTTAAACTTTTTTCTGAATCTTTGTGCTTATCCTTTGAATTGTGTAATGTGTCTATACAAATTTTCACCTCAGTCTGCATATTGGTTATAGCTACAGAGTATTGTTATTATGTTGCCAAATTGAATTACAATCACCCGGTATGTAAACTAAAAAGTAGTGTTCTTTAATCTGAAAAATTCTGTAATCTGCAAAAGACTTGGTCTGAAAAGTTGCAGATTTCACAAAGTCGACTATTCCAGAATGAGGCTTCAAGGAACGCAACCCAACACAACACCTGCTGCATTGTCAAAAGCTGGCAATTTAACATATTTTAAAAGGTGTGGTAAATGCAATCATGTAAAAATTAGTCTTGTTACTTTTCCTC
Organism: Salticus scenicus; assembly: GCA_963930645.1. NCBI lineage: Eukaryota > Metazoa > Arthropoda > Arachnida > Araneae > Salticidae > Salticus > Salticus scenicus. The sequence continues at coordinate 138,497,772 of OZ005658.1, forward strand.
CAGAAAAAATCAGTTACACACTTGCTTTTTCGGTATCACTTACCTATGGAAGCAAGTTTAGAAATAAGCGGTCATTTGGTGTATTTTGCGACCAGATTTTACATTTTGATGCCTAGAATTCTAATCTTAGGTGCCATATTTGTCGCCTGTTTTTTTTCCCCTTATCCAATGTAATAACTTTCCCGATCCCATGAGACAGTCCCATGTAAACAAGTCTATTTCATCGTATTCGTCAATCCTGTTACTGGAGTCATAGATGATTGGCTGTTAAAATAAAGTTCACAAAGACTTTTCAAAGCTATGCTCTCTTGACAAGTAGCTTGGCTGAGATTTCTAAATGAAACTGAATCTTTGCCTCTGAACTATATGTGAATATATGAAAAGTTCTACAGTTTCTGTTAATTCTACCATTGAATACTTCCGAAGATAAAAAAAGTGGGTTCACTCAGTTGAACCTAATAAAAGCTGATGTAAGAAATTGTATCAGTTAACAATTTGTTGATGATCAAATCAAACTGAGCCGATTCTTAATTGAAAGATTTCTGTCTAGAAGATGGTATTTAATTATGGTGAATGATGTAGCTTCTCGAGGGAAAATTAATTTGTGATTTTGAAATATGTAAATATTGTCAATGTAATTGTAGTTTTTACATAATCACTGTTATTTTTTTTTATTTTTATTTATTTATTTTATTTTTTTTTTTTTTGCTCTTTATTTTCTTCTTTTAAACATATTAAATATATATATATATATTTTAATATGTATGTTTAATACTGTCAATCTATTTATATTTTTTATGCAATCTTGCATATTGCATATATTATTTACAAAGTAATGCCTTTATATATAATAGAAAAATACCATTTTAGCATAAATTCATCGAAAAAGATTGAAAAAAAAATCTAATGTCCAAATTTTATCTACTAAATATTTTTACAATTATTTTTTAAATATATAGTTTTGAATGCATGTTTTCGAAAATTTATGACCAGGTTCCAGTTATTGCTATACATGTTATATAAAATTTACAAATAAATATTTCTAAATTTTACTACTATAAATTAAAGTAAAAAAAGTTAAGTCCAATTTCATGAAAGTCTGTTTAGCTTAACTGAATAACAACGCACATACACACCAAAAAAAAAAAAAAGTAATATTCTGGATTTTTTTTTTTTTTTTTTTTTTTCTTGTATTAAAATGTATGAGTTCAGATATGTAAAAGTGTTCACCCTTTTAGTCAAAAAAGCATTTAAAAACTATATATATAAATTTTTCAGCATGTATAAGCAGTACCTGGACATGAAATTCTACGAAATAGTCACAAAATTTTACATATAGTTCAAAATATCTTATCTAAATTCCCCAGTTTTTTTCCCATGTTTTCTAACTCGGCTGTGTTTTATTTATATGAATAAAATATCGTTTGACTGAACGGATTAATTTCATTAAAGCCAGAAACATATTATTTTTTTACCCAAATACTTTTTCCAGTCAGTCAGTTTTATCGCCTGCTATAGATAATTTTATAGTAATAATAAATTTTATTTCCTGGGGGAAAAGGGGGGGGGTGGATCATCAAAGGGGGTATGGAAAGCTTAAAGTATCCTGGGCACAAAAATTTGCTAGTCGGACTCTGCATATAAGTTTACTATAAGAGAGAGAAAAATCAAACCTTTTAAACATAATAACAAAGAAATTGACAAAACAATTATTTACATATGCTGAACTGTTAAAAAAAATAAAAATGAAAAAGGCAAAAAATGTTTTTTCTAAAATAGTTTTTTTTTTTTTTTAAGGAGTTGTTAGTGGGTAAAGATTGGACAAAGATCTCGACAACGTCAAGTGAATGTTTCCAGTAGACTTTACACATGATTGATGATGAAGTGTCGAATTCGAGCACTGATGGTAGTAAAGATGATGCTGAGTCTTCCTCAAAGTGTGCTTAGAGACAGCTTATAATATATTTACTTTTATATCATTTGTACTTGTTGATACAAAAGTCTATGTAAATAAAAAAGGAATTTTTTCTGAAAAAAAAAAAAAAAGTTTTGCATTTTTATTGTTCATATTGTATTTGTAATATTTTTCTGTTTTGTTCATACTTTGAAATAAATGCATGCATTAGTACTTTCAAACTTTTGTTCATTTATTTTGTATATTAATTAATTTTAATTTCAACGTTCAGTACTTTTTAATTTTAAAGAAAATGTAAAGTTATCTATTTGTGTGCATATTTTCTATGTTTGTGTTATCCATTTCTGCTTATTCAGGCATAACCAATCTCATTTGTACCCAGGTGTTGCCAAACTTCCTTAAAATTTGCTGATGCCCTGCTTTAACCATAGATTTTAAATTGATATTAAATATTTGTAAAAGCATTCCAAATAATTAGGGGGAAGAAAACCCAAAATACATTTTTTAAAATCCAAAATACTTAAAAAAAAAAAAAAAAATTATGCCATGTTTTTATTTATTTATTTTATTATTTTTATTTCATTTAAAGCCAAAAACTGGCGGGTTGCCACAGATGAAAAGTTATCAAGTTTTTTTTTTCTCTGTTTTAAAAATAGGCCAATAGCGGCCGAGTAGTTATGCGCTCAAAACTGGTGGACATGAGGTGCTGGGTTAGATCCCAAGTCGCACTTGCCGGCCTAGCCGATTGGAGTTTTCCATGGTTTTCTCCGAAACTTGCATAAATACGGGATAAGCCCCTTAGAAAGACCCCACGGAGGGCACTCCCCCTCAGGTCTAGGACCTACAGCAGTCAATTGGCCTTATTCCCAAATCCAATCCAATTCTGTTTTTTAAAAAATCTAACAATTTTAGTAAACCTAATTTTTAGCTGAAATTTTGTCATTTTTAGCCGGCCTGGGCGACTGCCCCAGTCGCCCCCCCCCCCTAATCACGGCCCTGCTTGTATAGACTAAACATACATGCAGTATATATGTGTTTTTCTCATAGATTGGAGTGGAAGGGGAAAACTTGTGGGAAAAATACCAGACCCGTTAATCGAACCTGGGCCTTCTGCTTAACGTGCAGATGCTCTAACAATTGAGCTACCCTGGCTGATAACCAGCTCAGCATTTCTCACATAATATACGTTGGCAAGGTCACCGAGTCTGCATACATGCAGCTATTTTAAGTGAAAAATTGATCATGGCACAACTCCAATAGGCCACAAAATTTTAATTTAGATATTTTAAACATCAACCTTGAAAATTCATTTCTTATAGATTGGAGTGGAAGGCTGATTATTTATACTATCTGAGTGAAAAATACCAGAGCCAGAAACTGAACCCAGGCCTTCTGCTTTTTTGGTGATATACATTAGTTTATTTAAGCAGAAGGCTAGGTTCAATTACCGGCTCTGGTATTTTAGCATGTTTTTATTAACTTCGATTCTAGTTTGTTTGTGTGTTTGTCAAGGACAAATCTTGCAATCGATTTTTAACTAACTTCCCGACTAGCTAGATATTTGAAATTTTCAGGACTGCTCACAACACGGTGACAATACATTTTTCTAATAATTTTAGTCAACTATTGCAGGTCCCGCTGCCTTCGGCAGCGCTTATATGATTCGACAGAAAATTTATTTAACTAACTTCCCGACTAGATAGACATTTGAAACTTTCAGAATAGTTCAGAACACGGTGAAAAAGCTTTTTTAAATATTTGTAACCAACTGCTCCGGGTTCCTGCTGCCTTCGGCAGCGTTACCAGTATAAAGCTTGTAATCGATTTTTCACTAACTTCTCGACTAGCTAGACATTTGAAACTTTCAGGATAGCTCAGAATACAGTGACAATATATTTTTTGATACTTTTAGTCAACTGTTTCAGGTCCCTACTGCCTTTGTCAGCGTTTATATGATTCAACAGAAAATTTATTTAACTAACTTCCTGACTAGCTAGACATTTGAAACTTTCAGAATACGGTGAAAATGCATTTTTAACATATTTTTAACCAAATGTTTCGGGTTCCTGCTGCCTTCGGCAGTGTTACCAGTACAAGGCTTGCAATCGATTTTTCACTAACTTCCCGACTAGCTAGACATTTGAAACTTTTATAATAGCTCAAAACACGAGAGCAATGAATTTTTTTTTTTTACTTTTATCCAATTGCTCTGGGTTCCCGCTGCCTTCGGTAGCGTTTATATGATTCAACAGAAAATTTGAAAACATGGTATATAAAAAGATCTTTTTATCTTGTAATTATTTCACATAATTGGTATAAAAAATCAGCCTGTCATTCCAATCTACTAGAAATGAATTTTCAAGGTTGATGTATAAAATTTCTAAATAAAAATTTATGTATCTATGAAATAGCTTCAAAAAGTTTTATGCATAGTTCATAAAATTTTGTTTTATCCAGAATCACTCTTATGCTATAGTGTATAAATAGCAAATAATGAGGAATTAAGAAGACATCAAAAGGTATTGATACAGCAAAATCTAACTTCAGTTTTTTTTCATGATTACAATTTTCATGTATATTCTAGAAGCAAAAAGTGGCTCATTAGGGGACCACTTCACTCACCGTCGCCATATAAGCCGAAGCTAATATTATTCTATGGGAAATTTTCTTTATTTTTTAAATTCTGTTTTCACATTCAAAGAATTCTGAACTGTTAAATGTATGCTCCTTATTTAAAAATGTATTTTTTTCATTTTTACTATTTGATTTCGAAGCTGTAAAATACAAAGTTTTAATATGTGAAATTTTTCATTTTGCAATTTCAAAATAAAATACTAAAAATGAAAAAAATTTCTTTTTTGAAAAAGGAGCATCAATTTAACAATTGGGAATTTTCTGAATGTAAAAACAGAATTTAAAAATATATATTAGTTAATTACTTATAAGTAAAGAAAATTTTCCATAGAATAACATTGCCTCGGGCTTCCGACGAGGGTAAGTGAAGAGTGCCGTTAAGGTTGCACATCAAATTCCCTGTTTCTTCCTTCCTATGTTATCCTATGGGATTTTTGTTGCTTAGTTTTATAATGATCTGTCATTGAAAAATGAAGTTTTATTTTTTTAAATTTATTCTTTGAAGTTTTTTTTAGCTGAATGAGCTAAAAAAAATTAAATCAATTGATTAAAAAAATGCTCATTGATTATGTTGAACGAGTAATATTTGTTAGATATAGAATATTACTCAATTTAATAATTATTGAATATTAAACAGAATACGAAAAGCTTCATTTTTGAATGAGAGATCCTCATCAAACTAAGCAACAAAAGTTCCATTGAGTAATATGTGGAAGAATGATTGAAACTGACTGGCATACAACCATTAATTTTGATGTTCTGAAATGTTAGAAAAAAAAGAAAAAATCATTCAAATCAAAAATCATTTCTCTGAATATATATTCAGATAAAATTCAGATTTCCCAATATTGATATACATTTTTTGGTGATATACAGTCGCCAGCAAAAGTATCCGAGCATTAGCCAATAATTCTGATATTGAAAAAGTACACTTAATACTGTTTTGTTAAATACATCCTTGTCAGGTCATGTTCTTAGACTGACTAAGAACATAACTCGACATGGTTTATTTAACAAGGCAGTATGAAGTGTATCTTTTTTGTACAGGGATTATTGCTAGTGCTCGAATACTTTTGCTTCCGACTGTTTATCACCAAAAAATATATATCAATACTGGGAAACAATATTCACAAATCTAAGAAATTGATATTGAAAAGTATCAAAAAATATTATTCAGAAATATTTGAAAAAAATATTTTAGAATATCATGAAGTAATATTCAAAGACCTCAAAAATAGATATAGCTGAATATCTAAAAATATTATTCAGAAATATTAGAAAAAAATATTTCTAAATATCCAGAAGCAATATTTGACAATCTCAAAAATTAATATAGCCAAATATTTAAAAATGTTATTCAGAAATATTAGAAAAAGGTATTGAGAAATATCTTGAAAAAATATTCAAAAAAAATATAAAATGGATATTGCTAAATATTTAAAAATATTATTCAGGAATAACAAAATATAATATCAGGCAATATCTGAAAATGTTATTTAATAATGTCAAAATATAATATTTACAAATGTCTGTAAATATTGGCCAACATTAATAAATGTCAAAAAATAATATTCCTGGATATCTTTTAGGGGGGGTTCATTTTACGTTGGCCAATATCAAATTTTTATATTGGCCGATATTTTTGTGCTACCTGGGATTGGAAGAAGCTTGTGCAGCAAATCAGCACTTCGACTTCTTACTGGCATATAGCATGCCATGCTATTTTCTACCTAAGCTGCCTACTTAGCATATTACGCTGGGAATAAAAAAAAAAAAAGCATTTAATAGCTTATTAAGGTAGATACCTTGCTTGATTTAAAGAAGCTTGTGTAGCAAGTTAGCACTTCTTACTGGGATATAGCATACCATGCTATTTCTACTTAAGCTGCCTACATAGCATATTATGCTAGCAAGCATAAAAAAGTATATAATAGCTCGTTAAGGTACATACCTTGCCATGATTGGAAGAAGCTTGTGCAGCTAGTTAGCACTTCTTACTGGGATATAGCATGCCATGCTATTTCTGCCTAAGCTGCCTACATAGCATATTATGCTAGCAAGCATAAAAAAGTATATAATAGCTTGTTAAGGTACATACCTTGCCATGATTGGAAGAAGCTTGTGCAGCTAGTTAGCACTTCTTACTGGGATATAGCATGCCATGCTATTTCTGCCTAAGCTGCCTACATAGCATATTATGCTAGCAAGCATAAAAAAGTATATAATAGCTTGTTAAGGTACATACCTTGCCATGATTGGAAGAAGCTTGTGCAGCTAGTTAGCACTTCTTACTGGGATATAGCATGCCATGCTATTTCTGCCTAAGCTGCCTACATAGCATATTATGCTAGCAAGCATAAAAAAGTATATAATAGCTTGTTAAGGTACATACCTTGCCATGATTGGAAGAAGCTTGTGCAGCTAGTTAGCACTTCTTACTGGGATACAGCATGCCATGCTATTTCTACCTAAGCTACCTACATAGCATGTTATGCTGGCAAGCATGAAAAAGCATATAATAGCTTGTTAAGGTGCATACCTCTCCATGCTTTGGAAGAAGCTTAAACAACAAATAAGCATAAAATGCTTGTACATAGCTTGCCATGCTTTTGCTGTGTTAGCTAGCTAATATAGCATCCGATGTTGGCTAGCAATATAAAGCATATAATAGCATGAAAATCTAGCAGACATAGCAATACATAGCAATAAATAGTATATTTTTGTTGCTGGTACTAGCATGAATTTTAACTTGGGCAGAATTATATTTATTTTTCAACTTATGCCAATCTTCAATGTTATGATTGCTTTTCCGATAATATTTACAAAATTTGTCAGATTGATTATGGTTTTAGACTTTTAACGCTGAATTTTCAACAGTTTTATTTTCTAATCTTTTGGCATATTCATCAGCCAATTTGTTTCGTATATATTCAGGTGTCAACTGCGCTTCATCTCTTGGGAAGGGGCAGTGCAGTGTTGCAAAATTGAAAATAATTGTATTTATTTATTTTTGTATAAATTCTTTCAAAGAGGATGATAAAATATCATTTTTCTGCATTTCCTGCTCTTTTTCGCGTTAAATTAGCTTAATTTTCCCTTTAAAACACATTAAAAACCTCAATTAAGGCAGGTAATAGATTTCCGACTTTTTTAGCGAGAAAATCCTTATTATCGATATAACAAATATGAAAGCTGTAACCTGATTGGCTGACCAGTTTCTGGATTTTTCTCGAGCACTCTGGGTTCGACAGAGTTGTGTAAAAGGAGCTGCATCGCGCCAAATCATGATGAGCCTCAGTGAGTTTCGCCAAACGCTTGCATGGCTATAATGAGTTCTGAGCCTCTTTGATTGAGAATTGCTTTATGTATTATTTCTATACAGTTTGTACTGTGGATTTGCTTTAGACGGCTGTTATTTAAGCTGTGTTTACTGGTGGGCTTGAAGTTAATACTTGGTTTATAGAAGTGCATTTTTCTGGAAATTAAAAATTAAAATTTTATGAATTTTATAGAAAAAAGGACTCAATCTAGCGCAAGGACTCATAGTTTACATCAATTACAGTTATGATTATGTCAAACAATTTTTCTTCTTATCATAGTTGTTTTTTTTAGTGCTAGAGGCCTATTTCAGTCGGTACAGTTGTCGAATTTTTATAGGTCACCCTTACTTAGTGCTAGAGGCCTATTTCAGTCGGTTTATTGAATGGGGATTTATTGAATGAAGTCCCCCCAAGGCACAACTTTGACATGAGTCCACCCCCCAAGGTACCCCTATTTCAGTCGGTACAGCGTTGTCGAATTTTTATAATACACTCTTAATAGTGCTAAGAGTCTATTTCAGTCGGTTTATTGAATGGGGATTTATTGAATGAAGTCCCCCCAAGGCACAACTTTGACATGAGTCCCCCCAGGCCTAATTTTGACATGAGTCCCCCCCAAGGTACAACTTTGACATGAGTCCTCCCAAGGCCCAACTTGGACATGAGTCCCCCCAAGGCCCAACTTTGACATGAGTCCCCCCAAGGTACAACTTTGACATGAGTCCCCCCCAAGGCACACCTTTGACATGAGTCCCCCCAAGGCCCAACTTTGACATGAGTCCCTCCCCAGGCCCAACTTTGACATGAGTCCCCCCAAGGCCCAACTTTGACATGAGTCCCCCCCAAGGTACAACTTTGGTATGAGTCCCCCCTCCTAATGCACACCTTTGACATGAATCCCCCCAAGGCACACCTCCCCCTCATTGGGAAAAAGAGAAAAAATGTTGTTTTGAGGCTATAAGACAGTTTGGACTTCCAACGTTATTTGTTACAATACCTGCAGCTGAAACACATTGGTTTGATTTAATGAAAACTTTATCATGGAATTTAGATCGAATTGACTAAAGAAGAATTTGGCGATATTAACAAGTTTAGCAGTAGGCCTCTGGCACTAAATTAAAATCTGACAATGTCAGATTTCATGTTTTAAATAATGAAATAATGTCGTGTCTGTATAATTTTTTTTTTTTTTTTTTTTTTTTTCAAGTTGACCTGTGTCGTTGCAAACAAAACCCAATAAATCAGCGAAACCTATCCGATGCAAGACTTCACTGTTATTTTCCCATGAACGGGAAGGCTATACCTTAGATTATATTGTATATAATCGCACAAAACTTGGTATATGAGATATGAAACTCTATATTGATTTAATTTAGTTGCATATTGGTCAACAGGTGGCGGTGCTATGCTGCAAGTTATTTCGTGAATATGAAGATTAAATCTCAACTTCTGCAGCTGCTAAATGCATTGAAGTCGATATTTGACATTACTAATCATTATGAAAACGAAAGCTAGCTTAATTTGAGTGTTTATCGTCCGATAGGTAGCGCTGCTATTTCTCACCTTCTGTGATTTTCCATATGATTAAAATCGCACTAAATTACATATATAGCTGAAATTTTCCTTGTGAGAAACTATTATAGAACATTTGGGAGCTCGTTAGATAGTAAATGACGCTGTTATATAGATGATGTAGAAGAAAGTTTTTTATGGTTTTTTACTTCCATTACCCGACTACCGGAAATAATAAAAGTATTGTATTCTGTCCGAAAATTCGATATCGAGTTTTCCCCTGATTTACATGTTTTAAGGTCTCCAGAGTCCCAAAAAGTAATTTTTGGCAATTGGTCAGTGTAATATGTATATACGTTTGAGGGGAATCTTCTGACTATCATATCTCTGAAACTAATAAAGATAGAACTACGAAACTTCAGAATTGAGACTGGTCTGGTGTACAGATGAATTTTCCAAATTTTGGTGAAAATTGGAAAACCGGAAGTGGTACCGTAAGTCTGTATCTCAAAAACGGCTCGAAACATTTTCTTCAAAGTTGCTATACAAACACTCTATTCGATGTCCTTTCGAATGATATAGTTGATTAGTGCAGGAAAATTTATAAGCGTCCTGTAAAAATAGCTCAATTTCAGGTCTCTCAACTAGGAACTGTCAGGAACACAAGTGTGGTCCTCTAAAAACGGCTGCATGGATGTTTTTCAAACTCACCATATTAACTCCCTTTTAAATATCCTTTTGTGTGTAATTATTGTTTTCTTGTCAATAACTGAGTGTGTCAAGTTTTGGCAAAAGTCGGTATCTCAAAAAGGGCTCTAATGATTTTCTTGAAAATTGTTACATAAATCCATTTTATATAACCTTTCTTATGTATAACGCGGTTATTAAGAGTAAATAGCAGTCATTATGATTAGGTAGATTAGTTTTAGATATCGGAAATTAATGATTCGAAAAAAGGGCTAAACCGATTTTTTCTTCTTACTATCTTTTAAATTCGCCATGTAAATCTATTTTATATATCTTTACATGTGTATAAGATTTATCTTACCAGAAAATTTGTAGGCGTCTAATTTGCTAGGTCAATTTTATGTCTTCTGATTATATTATCTCCAAAAAATGCATATGATACATGTAATAGTAAGTAATGGAAGTCGTGTAGTTGTTTCACACCAGATTTTTTTTTTTTTTAAATCTAAAAATTATTTCTGAAAATTGTATATGCATATCTTATAATAAACGAAAACCTCTAATATTTTAAAATATTATATATAACTTTAAAATAAGTTTGTATTATATACAAATACATCGGCGTGATTTCTCTTTATCGTAATTCTAAAAAAAAATGCTTATAAACTGTAATCAGTGTCCATGTATAATTCTGAAAAAGTCAGCTGCGCCTTTACATCATTAGGCGCAAAAATCAACCCGCGAAGTCTTCTAGTGTAAAGTGTAACTAATAATGTGATTTCTTCGCTTGGAAATAATTTTATAAATATTTGCTCCCATTTCCTGCAAGTTTTATATTAGAAATTACTCACATTTGATCTCCTCTGTCCTTTTTCTTTCTTTCTCTCACCCCCATTTCAAGAAGAAATAGATATATCCTCCTATTTACTTTTTTCTTTGTACAAGATGAAATAAAATATTGGATTCATGAAACATTTCACATTCTAGCTTTCAATATATTTACACATTTCAGGTGGAATAAAAAATAATAAATTTGTTCTGAGGTTAGATATTTGCAACACCCTCTCGTAAGCTCAGAAATTTTCAATTGTTCATTAGTACATTTCCATGTTTATTAAATTCAGTTTTTGGCAGAGCTTTTGTGAGGGTGTCGGCAGTCATTTCTTTGGTAGGTTTATAGTCAAGCTTGATAAAGCCTTCCTGTACTAAATCTCTCAGAAGGTGATATCGTAACTGTAAATGCTTTATCTTCGAAAGAAATTTGTCACTTTCAGCAATCTTTATCGTAGACTGGTTGTCTTGATATAACACAATAGGATGTTTTTGCGTCTAGTTCAAATTATCTAATAGTTTGAGCCATTGTATTCCAAGTGCAGCACTCGCAGCTGCGACGTACTCAGCCTCTGCTGAAGACATGGACACACAGGACTGTTTCTTCGAAGTCCAAAAAATTGGATTTATTCCTAATATAAATAAATTTCCAGAGATGGATTTTCGATCACTTGGATCGTTGGCCCAATCCGAATCCGAATATGCTCTAAGAACAGGTTCACAGGAGTTACAAAGTTTTAATTTAATATCTTTGGCAGTTTTCAAATATCTAATAACTCTTTTAACTGCCTCCCAGTCTTTCGCTCTAGGATTTTCGTTTCTACGGCTAAAGATGCCAACTGCAACACTTATATCAGGTCGCGATACTGTAGAAATGTAAAGTAACGCGCCTATAGCCTGTCTGTACATTGTGTTGTTTGGTAAGAGATTATCGTTATCAGTTAATTTTATATACCCTAGTTCCATTGGTGTGTCAGAGGGCCGTGCGTTACCTAGCCCGAATTTTGTTACAATGTCTTGTATTTTATTACTTTGATTAAGCGTAATTACCCCTTTACAAGGTCTTTCTATATTTATGCCGAGGTAATATTTGGCTTCCCCGAGGTCGGTTAATGGATACTCATCCTTAAGTTGATCAATTAATATGTCAATATTGTGATTTTTACCAGATATAAGTAAGTCATCGACGTAAACAAGAATGTAAGTTTCTGTGTTATGTTTGTTACAGATATATAAACATTTGTCATGCTGACTTTGTTTAAATAATAATTTACACAATGATTCATTAATTATCAAATTCCACGCCCTAGCAGCTTGTTTTAAGCCATATATTGCTTTCTTTAACTTACATATTTTATTTTCTTCGCCTTGAACAACATAACCCTCGGGTTGGTGCATGTATACATCTTCTTGTAAATTTCCATGTAGAAAAGCAGTTTTGATGTCTACATGCCTTAGATTCAAATTTTTATACAGTGACATGGTTAAGAAACTTCTTAGAGTGGTATGCGATGAGACTGGTGCAAAAGTTTCGTCATAGTCCACCCCATATTTTTGAGAAAAACCCTTGGCGACTAGCCTGGCTTTATATTTCTCGACTTGTCCTTGGCTATTGTATTTGGCCTTGAACGCCCACTTACACCCTACTACTTTGGTCCCTGGTTGAGCGTCAACAAGTTCCCAAGTATTGTTTTGTCTGAGTGAATTCATTTCGTCGAGTGTGGCATTCAGCCAATTTTCTTTTCTGCTGGGTTTTGATTTTTTAGTATATCGTCAAAACACTTAGGCTCATCAATTCTTTTGTCATTTACTGCAAAGGCAAATTTGTCGGGCGGAACCCCTTTATTTAATCGTTGTGATCGTCGCGGCAGAGTTTGCGTGTCATCCGGACTATCGTCATCGCCTGCTATCTCTATATCAGAATCTAATATTGGTAATTTTGACACCGGAATTTCATCATTTGAATTTTCATTATTGATTTGTGATGTCTCACTATTGTGGGATTCCCTATTCTCATCTTCCAAGAATTTTACAGTTCTGCTTATAATTACATTTTTATTATTTGTGCAAATTCTGTAGCCTTTGCTACGATTATCATATCCCACAAAAATTCCTTCTTGAGCGTTGCTATCCAGTTTACCCCTATTTATATTGTGTACATATGCGTATGCGCGACATCCGAATGTTTTTATATTTGATAAAACGATTTTACGGCGGTCCATTTTTCGTAAGGATTTGAGTCGCATAAGGAGGTTGGGAGCCTGTTTTGTATGTAATTCGCAGTATTTACGGCTTCCCCCAAAAGGAATTCGGTAAATAACTGTCTTTAAGCAGACAGCGCACCATGTCGGTCAGCGTACGATTTTTACGTTCTGCCACGCCGTTCTGAGAACTAGAGTAAGGAACGGTAAATTGATGCTCAATTCCTTCTTTTTTCAAAAATTCATTTACTTCCATACTAGTGTATTCACCCCCGTTTCAGAATAATTTAATTGACATTCATATAAAATATTTTTCACATGTCCATTAATGCATGTATTACCCTGATTTACAATTTTACACGTTTTATCATCAAATACAGCGATACAGCCATTCTCTGTTGCTCTTTTTATAGAAATTAAATTAGTTTCTATTTCAGGGACATAAAGAACATTTTTAAGTATTATTTTGTTCTGTGTGTTTTCCGAATTTATGGTATACAAATCCACAGTACCGCAACCCAAAGATTTTAGCTGCATGCCGTTCGCGATAGTGACGTTAGAAACGTTATTTTTAAGTTCGCGAAATTTTAGTTTATCATTGCAGATATGTGAAGACGACCCTGAATCCACCACCCAATTTACAGTTTTATCTCCAACATAAAATGCATACAATTTATCAGCTTTTGGTCTATTGCTCCCCTCAGCAATTTGAGCGCTATCTGGCTTCTCTTTGTTCTGAGAGCATATGTTGGATCTAAAATTTTGTCTTCTCCTGTTGAAATTTTTATTGTAATTTTTAACACCAGAATTATTTTTATTTTTCAACTTATGGCAATCTTCAATGTTATGATTGCTTTTCCGATAATATTTACAAAATTTGTCAGATTGGTTATGGTTTTGGACTTTTAACGCTGAATTTTCAACAGTTTTATTTTCTAATCTTTTGGCATATTCATCAGCCAATTTGTTTCGTATATATTCTGGTGTCAACTGCGCTTCATCTCGAGATTCTAAACTTGTTATGAGAACATCATAAGAAGGAGGGAGCGAACACAGCATCAAAGCAGCAAGGTGTGATTCATCAATAACTTCACCTATGGCGGTGAGTCTATCTCGTGTTTTATAAATGTCTGAAATGTGTTGATTAATGTCACCACCTTCAATTAATTTTATGGAATACAGTTTCCTAAGTAAGAAAAGCTTACTTGTAAGTGACGATCTTTCGTGTACTTGGTTCAGAGCGTTCCAACTGCCTCGTGCTGTTTCTTTATTCATTACATAAACTATCTGGTCGTTATCAATAAGCAAATTAATAATATCTCTGGCTTTTCTCTTTTTAGAACGCCACTGATCGGTAATTGCTTTTGGAGGATCGTCAGTAATGACTGTAAAAAGATTCTCTTTTTGCAAATACATTTCAATACGAAACTTCCACACATTGTAATCTGTGGAGTTTAGCTGTTCTATTTGTGTATCTTTGGTGGCTGACATAGTTAAACTAAATTTTTGTAACAGTTTTTTTTTTTTTAATATTTGTAACAATACGTAAACATTTATTTAATATTTTAAGTGAACACAGTTATGTAATATTACTTGAAGAAGAAAATAAAATTAAATAGCTTTCATAAAATTAAATACTGACTTTCAATATATGATACTTTCAATTTAGCGTCGATCTCATAATCTGATAAAATTATATGAGGCTACGAGTTCAAAGACGTCTCTTTTTGATTATTATAAAATATATTTGCATAATAAATATTCTTTATTTAAGTCAGCTGTCAAATAATTAAAAAAGTTTGACTTACCTGGGTCAACACAGGTAATCCAGCACTTCAGTTTTATTGAAGAAAAATCTCGTAACTTTATTATCAACAGAATGGATACTTGATAAATTGGATGAATAATGCATATATTAATTTTATCCGACTTCTGTTTTTAGGAAAACGAAACTACTTATTTTTCTGGGAAAAAAATGTAGATTAATTACGTTTCATAATAATTTCAGATATTGACTGCGTAATAGAGATTTTTACTTTTTAAATTTATTTTATATCTTGACATAAAAAATAATGATAAAGTAGGACTCAATAAAAGAACGCCCTTTCCATACAGAAAATATTACATGATTAAATAAAAAAAGAATTACAGTTGTCGTAGAGTGACGCGACATATCGTCACGTGATAAAACAGGTGCATGAAAAAGTCAGTTCGCGGGAAGAAAGAGTTTCGGAACATATGAATAAAAAATAATAAGTTTATTCTGAGGTTAGATATTTACAACATTTTTTACAAGAAGTGTACGAGGCTTGTTATTTTTTAAAAGCCAGTTTTATGTAAGCTGTCGTCGAAATGAATATTAATCAAAGAAATATTCAGTTTGAAATAATTTATATAAGCATTTTTTTTTTTTTTTTTTTTTGTAAATATATTTTATAATTTTTATTAAATTATATTATTATTATCTTTATTATTTAATCCCAATGAAATACGAAATGCATTCTATAAAAAAAAAGTCTACATAAAAGCAGTGAATATTTTTAATTTAAGATGGAATGCAATTTTAGAGTCTTAGGCCAATTCGGTCTTAGACCTGAGTAAATACCCTGCCCCCCCCCCATAGTAGTTTTTTTAAGTATATTTATATTGTATTCCTGCGAGCTTCGGAGAAAACCACAGAAAACACCTCGCGATAGGTTGGTGAACGCGACTTGGTATCAAACCCTGCACTTCCCGTGGAACAACTTTGAGAGCACAGTCATTCGGTCAATCGTGGGGCAGGTAAAAAACAAAATTCTTTAAAAATATATGTTTAGACGAAATAATATGTTGGTGTTAAGGCAATTAACTACACGAGGCTTTTGTGACTCAGTTATGTGCCTTTAACACATAACCCACGAAGTGAAAAGAGGGGGAATAATGTAAACTCAGGTAAATATGTGCTGGGATCCCTTAGGGATCCCAGCACATAAGGGATCCCAACACATATTTACCTGAGTATCAGAGAAAACCACGAAAAACTTCGAATGGCTATTCGACGAGCACAACCTAAGATCGAACCCAGCACTTCCAATCTACCAACTTCAAAAGTATATCACGTCACTCAGAAATGTGTGAAGATTGTAATATTATAAGGTAAAAAATAAATTATTTTTTTTATAAATATTAATATTTATAAACTAAATTAATCATATATATATTATTTTTAAATAATTAGTTATATTTATAAATTAATTTTATAGAAACTAAATCATATATTATATAAAAAAAAAAATAAAATTAAAAAAAAATTAAAAAAATCCACTTTGTACAGTTAAATGTAATAATGAAAAATGATAATCATAAAATACATTTATTCTATTAAGATATTTAAATAATGTATAGAATCATCCGCAACTGAGAAGTATAATAATAATAATAAAAAAAATATAATAATATTAAATAAAATAAGTTTTTTCTTCTACTTATTTATAACTTGCTTATAAATTAAAATTGAAATTTATGATCAATATATATATATAAATATAAATATATAAATGTGCGACGAAAATTTATTATATACGATAGATTTCTTTTCAATCTACATTTTTCTTTATTATAGATATTTTTCCCTCCTTTGTCCTTTTAAATGTCCCTCTGTCTCTTTAATTCGTTATGATCTTGACGAAAGTCTATAAAAATTGGCTTTTTTAAAATAACTAGTGTCCTATGCCGCTTGTAAAAATTTTATGCTGTTAAGAAAACCCTATATATTCAAATTCACTTTTCTCCGATTTTCTCAAAAATCATTCTTTTCGTTAAAAAAATAAAATATATGAGCGTTTTTCCCATTGAAAAGCATTACGGAATGAGAACGATCGGACATCAGCCGAGAGTTGCGCCATCTTTTACTCAAATAATTGGATAACACACATTTTATGGTAGTTTCCCCTCTAGTTCTAGTACTATATCTTCCTCCGTGCTATTTTCATAACGCTGTGTGATTCTCCTCTTCTTCTTCTTTCATGGTCGTGGTTAAGGTAAGGACACTGGTGATGGTGAGCGGTGATCTGGGAATAAGGACCAGCCGGTGGTGTTTATTCAAAGTTTTGTAATTACTTTTAAACGTCAGTTCTGTGGTGCTTACTTATTATCTTATAAAAGCTTTAATAAAACAAGAATTTAAAGAGACATAGTAGCAATCATTTTCAAAAAACCATACGTGTAGTTTCTAAAGATAAGAAATTCTAAAAAATTTCTGATAAAAGTAATCTAAATATGCGTTAATGCAAAGACACAGGCGAAAAGACATACGTATGTAACGTATGTTCTAAAGGATTTTCTGAAAAGAGAAGATTGAATACGCATCTATACAAAATAAACATAGTTCTTACAGTTTTCTTGATTTTCTATACCAGTAAAATTATATAACAACTTGTGGTATAAAAAAGGCTTTGAAACTCGGAAAGAAAAAGAAAATGCATAAAATTATTACTGGAAGTCCTTGAAAAAAGGTGTGGCCGTACGAACGATGATTGAAAAACCATACGTGTGTCCGTGTCAAATATGTTCTAAAGGATTTTCCCCAAAGGGACATCTTAATGAACATCTACGCACCCATACAAAAGAAAAGCCACACGTGTGTGAGGTATGTTCTAAAGGGTTTTCCCAAAAGGATTATCTAAATATTAACGAAAGCATCCATACAAAAGAAAAGCCATTCATGTGTAAAATATGTTCTAAAGGATTTTCCCAAAAGGGATATCTGAAGGTTCATCTACGCACTCATACAAAAGAAAAGCCATACGTGTGTGAAGTATGTTCTAAAGCATTTTCTGTGAAGTGTAGTTTGAACATTCACCAACGCACCCATACAAAAGAAAAGCCATACATGTGTGAAGTATGTTCTAAAAGATTTTCTATAAAGAGTAGTTTGAACATTCACCAACGCACCCATACAAAAGAAAAACCATACGTGTGTGAAATATGTTCTAAAAGATTTTCCCAAACGGGACATCTGAGCGAACATCTACGCACTCATACAAAAGAAAAGCCATACGTGTGTGGAATATGTTCAATAAGATTTTCTAAAAAGTATACTTTGAAGAAACATCTACGCACCCATACAAAAGAAAAGCCATGCATGTGTGAAGCATGTTCTAAAGGATTTTCCCAAAAGGTATATCTGAATGGTAATCTACGCACTCATACAAAAGAAAAACTATACGTATGTTCTAACGGATTTTCTATAAAAAGTAGTTTGAACATTCACCAACGCACCCATACTAAAGAAAAGCCATACGTGTGTGAAGTATGTTTGAAAGGATTTTCCCAAAAGAGAGATCTAAATATTCATCAACGCATCCATACGAAAGAAAAGCCATACATATGTGAAGAATGTTCTAAAGGATTTTCTGTAAAGGGAAGTCTGAAAAGACATCTACGCACCCATACAAAAGAAAAGCCATACGTGTGTGAAGTATGTTGTAAAGGATTTTCCCGAAAGGGTTATCTCAGCGGACATCTACGCACTCATACCAAAGAAAAGCCATACGTGTGTGAAGAATGTTCTGAAGGATTTTCTGTACAGGGAAGTCTGAAAAGACATCTACGCACCCATACAAAAGAAAAGCCATACGTGTGTGAAGTATGTTCTAAAAGATTTTCTATAAAGATTAATTTGAACAATCACCAACGCACCCATACAAAAGAAAAACCATACATGTGTGAAATATGTTGTAAAGGATTTTCCCAAAAGGGACACCTCAGTGGACATCTACGCACTCATACAAAAGAAAAGCCATACGTGTGTGAAGTATGTTCTAAAGGATTTTCTGAAAAGGGTTATCTAAATATTCACGAACGCATCCATAGAAATGAAAAGCCATACGTGTGTGAAGTATGTTCTAAAGGATTTTCTGTAAAGAGTAGTTTGAACATTCACCAACGCACCCATACAAAAGAAAAGCCATACATGTGTGAAATATGTTCTAAAGGATTTTCTATAAAGAGTAATTTGAACATTCACCTACGCACCCATACAAAAGAAAAGCCATACATGTGTGAAGTATGTTCTAAAGGATTTTCTAGAAAGAGTAGGTTGAACTTTCACCAACGCACCCATAAAGGGAAAGTGCCATACATGTTTGAAGCATGTTCTCAACAGGGATGAGATTTTATAGCTTTTTTTCTGTTTCTTTTGTGCATTTGTTACGTAAAATAATCTAATAAAACATGATCATTTGTTAGATTAAAAATCATTTATTATTATAATTTACCGACACAATACAGTTCATCCCGATCATATTGCTATTACAAAATCGGGATAATAAATTTGCTATCTGCTTTGGTAGATTTTATGTTGAAATGTCACAAGCAAAGTTGTAATATGCCCCAAATAAGACTTCGCTGGTACATAATACCAACCAACTTCTTGTGTAAAATATCTAGTGGTGGTCCAGTTTATGTAAAATCAACCAAATCTCGTTGTAAATGCAACTTGTGTTTTCAGAACTTTTCTTGTAATATGAACCAGATCTGGATGTAAAATCTCATCTAATTCGTGTAAAATCTACTAAAATTGGTTATGGATTATACATTTAGATTTCATCCAAGATTTATAGAAATTATGTAAGATCAACTGATACATTTTTCTTTTTTTTTAATCTCTTTCTCTTTTAAGAATTTTACTGCATTTATTTTAAACATGGGAACCAGAAGAATTGACCTTGCTTTTTATAACGAAAAGATTAATTTTAGACATAAATGTGATATTGATTTTCAATATCAGGATTTAAAAAAATATATAAATATTTTTGTCAAAAATTAATACTTGCATAATAAAAACCAAGGTCAGTGATTTTGGCACCCCTGTTTAATATTAAGTGCATTAAAATGATTAAAAAAGAAAAGAAAAATGCATCAGTTATGGTGATTTTACATAATTTCTATAAAAACTTGGATGAATACTCAGGGCCCGACTTAGACTACCGGGAGCCCCGGTGCTAGCCTATTCTGGGGGGCCGCCTTGCAGTGGTATAAGAGGCCTTTAGGTTGCAGAATTTCTGTATTCGCCTGTAGGGGGGCCCAGGGCATTTGCCCCGTATGCCCTGCCGTAAGTCAGGGCCTGTGAATACTTGGAAAGATGGAATTTCTTACCCAGGCAGAAAATTTGGTAAGATAGCCTTTTTTTTTGTTTGTTTGTTATCGTATCACATCTGAAACTTCTTCTGATAAAATTTTATAAATCATCTCATTAGGACATGAGACATATTTTGCAATATATGAGATATATATTTCAAATTTTTGTTTTTTGTACAGGCGTCAATTTTTTTTTTTTCAAATTCCTTGTAAATTTTATAGTTAGTTTCTTAAAATTCTGCACCAATTTTTACTTTCTTCTATATTCAATAGAAGAAAGTATTGGATTCGTAAAATTTCTTGACTTCTGTCTGTGTGCGTGATAAAAAAATTTTGGAAACTATCTTTGGAAGCGGAACTACTGCTCAGAAATACATATAAATTTATATGTAGATGTACCATGACCTAAATTAGCGCCTATGAACTTTTGGTGTCAACCGATTAACAGGTGGCGATGCTACACAGCGATTTCGCAATTTAAGGGGAAGCTATATCGGGTTCCATTGCGTATCATCAAACAAAACTTGGTATGTAAGAAGGCCATTATGAGATATGCTGGTGCAATTTGAATGCTTATCGGGCAACAGATGGCGCTGCTATACTGCGATTTCTGTAGTTTAAGGGGTACATACAAATGAAACACTTCTGGTTGCAAAGCCGTTTGCAAGCGTTCCAAATGTATGACTACAGTCGGCAGCAAAAGTATCCGAGCACTAGCAAAATTTCCTATGTAAAAAAAGCACATTTAACACTGTTTTGTTATATAAATCCTTGTCGAATCCTGTTCTTAGACTGACAGGATTCGACAAGGATTTATTTAACAAACCTGCATTAAGTGTACTTTTTTTATATAGGAATTTTTGCTAATTCTCGGATACTTTTGCTGCCGACTGTATTTGCAAAAAACTTAACAAAATTTAAGGCATCGAAGTTGCAAGCGTTCCGTTTGCATGTAACCCTACGGGAAGGCTATATCTCAAAAACTACTGCACAGAATTGTATATAAATGTACATGTAGATGCACCTTGACGTAAATAAGCCCCTATAAACTTTTGGTTTCAATCTATCAACAAGTGGCGCTGCTATACAACGATTTCCGCAATTTAAGGTAAGACTATATCTCAAGTTCTATTGCTTATCATCGAACTTAATATTTTAGAATTTCATTATGAGACATTATGCTGATTCAATTTGGATGCTTATTGACCAATACGTTGCGCTACTATACTGAAAATTTCCTCGAAAACGGGTAGGCTATGTCTCAGTTTCTATGACATATAACAATACTAAACTGGATATATGAGATAAACATTATAAAAACGCATTTTTAAGATGCTATTTATAGACAATAAAACATCTTTCTTTGTATATTTTGTGTTAGTTTTTTTAAAAATGAAAATCGTTTGCATTTATCCTGTTAAATAATTTCAATAAATAATAGTTTTAATAAATTTTTTGGCAATTAGTGAATTAATGTAGGAAAATATAGAAGAAAGTCTTGTGGTGCCGTAACTTACTAGTGTTGCGGCGACCACAAGACTTTCTTCTGTGTTTTTCCATACAAATTCAATAAGTGCAAAAAATATATTAAAACTATTATTTATTAAAATTATCTAACATAATGAATGCAAATGATTTTCGTCTTATAGAAAACTAACACTAAATATTGTTGCGTGCTTGGGGGTTTGTAGGTTGTCCGGGAATGAGAGGCGAAACTCGCAAAAATTCATGAGTTTTGTTTACAGAAAGCTCCAGAAAAATGCACTTCTATAAACCAAGTATTAACTTCAAGCCCACCAGTAAACACAGCTTAAATAACAGCCGTCAAAAGCAAATCCACAGTACAAACTGTATAGAAATAATACATAAAGCAATTCTCAATCAAAGAGGCTCAGAACTCATTATAGCAATGCAAGCGTTTGGCGAAACTCACTGAGGCTCATCATGATTTGGCGCGATGCAGCTCCTTTTATACAACTCTGTCGAACCCAGAATGCTCGAGAAAAATCCAGAAACTGGTCAGCCAGGTTACAGCTTCCATATTTGTTATATCGATAATAAGGATTTTCTCGCTAAAAAAGTCGGCAAATCTATTACCTGCCTTAATTGAGGTTTTTAATATGTTTTAAAGGGAAAATTAAGCTATTTTAACGCGAAAAAGAGCTGGAAATGCAGAAAAATGATATTTTATCATCCTCTTTGAAAGAATTTATACAAAAATAAATAAATACAATTATTTTCAATTTCGCAACACTGCACTGCCCCTTCCAAGAACTTCACGTCCCGGCAGTGCAAACCTTGGTCAGGAGGCGAAACTAAAATATCTAGAATACAAAAAACTAAGTTGCACATATCAATAAAATAAAAATGCACATTGGAAAATCAAGTGAGAATTATTTGCAAAATTTACAAATAAGTAAAAATATATTCCGATCAATAATTGAGTATGCCAAGTTTTGGTAAAAATTGGTATCTACAAAACGGCTCTAACGATTTTCTTGAAAATTGTTGCATATTTTCATTTTAGATATCCTTTCTCGTGTAATATGTGGTTATGACAGGAAAATTAACAATCATGCTCAGGTAAGCCACTTTTAGATCTCGTAAATTGTTGTTTCAAAAAATACTTCTACCACCCTTTTTACTTCCTTATACAAAGTATAAGGAAGTATAGTAATCCCGATTTGCGAAATGGATTTTGTATTTCACATTGCTCGAAAACGAATGATCGCTGGATGTTGCCAATTTATACGTGTGACTGTCACGATGTCTAGTTGCACACCTGCAAGTGTCGTCTTAACACGAGCTCTCGTTTTAGGGATATAAGGGTTTTTACACGATTTTTCGTGACGTCTGTATGTGTGTGTGTCTGTGTGTGTGTGGGTATGTCGCATAACTCAAAAACGGTTGGACGTAGAAAGTTGCGAATTGGTACATAGGTTTGTTATAACATCTAGTTGTGCACCTCCCTTTTTGGACTTTCTATGATTTTCCGTTTTGGAGATATTTAGGAAAATTAGGTTCATAATGACAAAAATACATAGGTTTTGGCCATAATGTATCAAAAAACGGTAATAACTCAGAAACGGTTTAGACAAATCTTGCAATTTAACTGACTTCCCGACAAGCTAGACATTTGAAACTTTCAGAAAGGCTCAGAACACGTTGACAATGCATTTTTCAAATATTTTTAGCCAACTGTTTCTGATACCTGTTGCCTTCAGCAGCGTTTATGCGATTCAACAGAAAAATTATTTAACTAACTTCCCGACTAGCTAGACATTTGAAACTTTCAGACTAGATCAGAACACGGTGAAAATGCATTTTTTAATACTTTTAGCCAACTGTGTAGGGTTCCTGCTGCCTTCGGCAGCGTTACCAGTACAAATCTTGCAATCGATTTTTAACTAACTTCCCGACCAGCTAGACATTTAAAACTTCCCCAAGGCACAACTATGACATGAGTCCCCCCCCCCAAGGCACAACTTTGACATGAGTCCCCCCCAGGCATAACTTTGACATTAGTCCCCCAAGGCACAGCTTTGACACGAGTCCCCCCCAAGGTACAACTTTGACATGAGTCCCCAAAAGGCACAACTTTGACATGAGTCCCCCCCAAGGCACAACTTTGACATGAGTCCCCCCCAAGGTACAATTTTGGCATTAGTCCCCCCAAGGTACAACTTTGACATGAGTCCCCCCAAGGCACAACTTTGACATGAGTCCCCCCCCCCCCCAAGGCACAACTTTGACATGAGTCCCCTCAAAGCACAATTTTATTTTATTTATTTATTTATTTATTTATTTTTTACGTATGCATGCATTTTTTAAAAATATTTTTAGCCAACTGTTTCGGGTCCAGTGACAATGTTTTTTAACATTATGTATATTTCTAAAAGTGTATAAGGAAGTCATGTGGTGCCCACATCAGATTTTTTCTTATTATTTCTTAACTCGCTATGTAAACTCTGTTTTACATGTCTATATATCAGTTTGTCATGCGTCTACTTCGTTAAGTCAATTTTATGTCTTCTGATCACATTAAAAAAAAATGTATTTAATGCGTTAAATACTGGGTAATGGAAGTAGTGTGGTTGCTTCACACAAATTTATTTATTTATTTATTTTTATTTTATTTATTTATTTTTTTGTCACAGATTTAAGGATAGATAATTTTTTTAAATGGTCAAAATATGTTCAGCACACCTGAAAATGTGTAAATATATTGAAAGCTAGAAGGTGAAATGTTTCATGAAACCAATATTTTATTTCATCTTGTACAAAGAAAAAAGTAAATAGGAGGATATATCTATTTCTTCTTGAAATGGGGGGAAGAGAAAGAAAGAAATAGGACAGAGGAGATCAAATGTGAGTAATTTCTAATATAAAGCTTGCAGGAAATGGGAGCAAATATTTATAAAATTATTTCCAAGCGAAGAAATCACATTATTAGTTACACTTTACACTCGAAGACATCGCGGGTTGATTTTCGCGCCTAATGACGTAAAGGCGCAGCTGACTTTTTCAGAATTATACATGGACACTGATTACAGTTTATAAGCATTTTTTTTAGAATTACGATAAAGAGAAATCACGCTGATGTATTTGTATATAATACAAACTTATTTTAAAGTTATATATAATATTTTAAAATATTAGAGGTTTTCGTTTATTATAAGATATGCATATACAATTTTCAGAAATAAGTTTTAGATAAAAAAAAAAAAAAAAAAAAAAAAATCTGGTGTGAAACAACTACACGACTTCCATTACTTACTATTACATGTATTATATGCATTTTTTGGAGATAATATAATCAGAAGACATAAAATTGACCTAGCAAATTAGACGCCTACATATTTTCTGGTAAGATAAATCTTATACACATGTAAAGATATATAAAATAGATTTACATGGCGAATTTAAAGGATAGTAAGGAGAAAAAATCGGTTTAGCCGTTTTTCGAATCATTAATTTCCGATATCTAAAACTAATCTACCTAATCAGGATGACTGCTATTTACCCTTAATAACCGCGTTATACATAAGAAAGGATATATAAAATGGATTTATGTAACAATTTTTAAGAAAATCATTAGAGCCCTTTTTGAGATACCGACTTTTGCCAAAACTTGACACACTCAGTTATTGACAAGAAAACAATAATTACACACAAAAGGATATTTAAAAGGGAGTTAATATGGCGAGTTTGAAAAACATCCATACAGCCGTTTTTAGAGGACCACACTTGTGTTCCTGACAGTTCCTAGTTGAGAGACCTGAAATTGAGCTATTTTTACAGGACGCTTATAAATTTTCCTGCACTAATCAACTATATCATTCGAAAGGACATCGAATAGAGTGTTTGTATAGCAACTTTGAAGAAAATGTTTCGAGCCGTTTTTGAGATACAGACTTACGGTACCACTTCCGGTTTTCCAATTTTCACCAAAATTTGGAAAATTCATCTGTACACCAGACCAGTCTCAATTCTGAAGTTTCGTAGTTCTATTTTATTAGTTTCAGAGATATGATAGTCAGAAGATTCCCCCTCAAACGTATATATATATCACACTGACCAATTGCCAAAAATTACTTTTTGGGACTCTGGAGACCTTAAAACATGTAAATCAGGGGAAAACTCGATTTCGAATTTTCGGACCGAATACAATACTTTTATTAATTCCGGTAGTCGGGTAATGGAAGTAAAAAACCATAAAAAACTTTCTTCTATATCATCTATATAACAGCGTCATTAACTGTCTAACGAGCTTCCAAATGTTTTATAATAGTTTCTCACAAGAAAAATTTCAGCTATATATGTAATTTAGTGCGATTTTAATCATATGGAAAATCACAGAAGGTGAGAAATAGCAGCGCTACCTATCGGACGATATACTTTCAAATAAAGCTAGCTTTCGTTTTCATAATGATTAGTAATGTCAAATATCGACTTCAATCCATTTAGCAGCTGCAGAAGTTGAGATTTAATCTTCATATTCACGAAATAACTTGCAGCATAGCACCGCCACCTGTTGACGAATATGCAACTAAATTAAATCAATATAGAGTTTCATATCTCATATACCAAGTTTTGTGCCATTATATACAATATAATCTAAGGCATAGCCTTCCCGTTCATAGGAAAATAACAGTGAAGTCTTGCATCGGATAGGTTTCACTGATTTATTGGGTTTTGTTTGCAACGACATGGGTCAATAAAAAAAAAAAATATATATATATATATATATATATATATACAGACACGACATTATTTCATTATTTAAAACACGAAAATCTGACATAGACAGATTTTAATTTAGTGCCAGAGGCCTACTGATAAACTAGTTAATATCGACAAATTCTTCTTTAGTTAATTCGTGACGATCTAAATTCCATGATAAAGTTTTCATTAAATCAAACCAATGTGTTTCATTTGCAGATATTGTAACAAATAACGTTGGAAGTCCAAAATGTCTTATAGCCGCAAAAAAACGTTTTTTCTCTTTTTCCCAATGAGGGAGAGGTGTACCTTGGGGGGGACTCATGTCAAAGGTGTGCCTTGGCGGGGGACTCATGTCAAATTTGTACCTTGGGGGGGACTCATTTCAAAGGTGTGCTTCGGGGGGGGGAGACTCATGTCAAAGTTGTACCTTGGGAGGGACTCCTGTCAAAGTTGGGCCTTGGGGGACTCATGTCAAAGTTGGGCCTGGGGGGGACTCATGTCAAAGTTGTTACTTGGGGGGACTTCATTCAATAAATCCCCATTCAATAAACCGACTGAAATAGGCCTCTAGCACTAATTAAGTGTGACCTATAAAAATTTGACAACTGTACCGACTGAAATAGGTCTCTAGCAGTAAAAAACAACCATAATAATAAGAAAAATTGTTTGACATAATCATAACTATAATTGATGTAAACTATGAATCCTTGCGCTAGATAGAGTCCTTTTTTCTATAAAATTCATAAAATTTTAATTTTTAATTTCAAAACTCTCGAAAAAATAAATGACAGACATCCATTTTCGATTATAAACATAAACATGTCATTTCAAAGGAACAGATATGATATCTGTCGTCCGAGGCAAAATAATAATAATATATATATATATATATATATATATATATACAGACACGACATTATTTCATTATATAAAACATGAAAATCTGACATTGACAGATTTTAATTTAGTGCCAGAGGCCTACTGCTAAACTTGTTAATATCGACAAATTCTTCTTCAGTTAATTCGTGACGATTTAAATTCCATGAAAAAGTTTTCATTAATTAAACCAATGTGTTTCAGCTGCAGATACTGTAACAAATAACGTTGGAAGTCCAAATTGTGCCTTGGGAGTCTTCATTCAATAAATCCCCATTGAATAAACCGACTGAAATAGGCCTCTAGCATTAATTAAGAGTGACCTATAAAAATTCGACAACTGTACCGACTGAAATAGGGGTACGTTGGGGGGGACTCATGTGAAAGTTGGGCCTGGGTGGGACTCATGTCAAAATTGTGCCTTGGGAGTCTTCATTCAATAAATCCCCATTGAATAAACCGACTGAAATAGGCCTCTAGCACTAATAAAGAGTGACCTATAAAAATTCGACAACTGTACCGACTGAAATAGGGGTACGTTGGGGGGGGACTCATGTCAAAGTTGTGCCTTGGGGGTACTTCATTTAGTAAATCCCCATTCAATAAACCGACTGAACTAGGCCCTTAACACTATTAAGAGTGTATTATAAAAATTCGACAACGCTGTACCGACTGAAATAGGGGTACCTTGGGGGGGGGATTCATGTCAAAGTTGGGCCTGGGGGGGGACTCATATCAAAGTTGTGCCTTGGGGGGACTTCATTCAATAAATCCCCATTCAATAAACCGACTGAAATAGGCCCTTAACACTATTAAGAGTGTATTATAAAAATTCGACAACGCTGTACCGACTGAAATAGGGATACCATGGGGGGGACTCATGTCAAAGTTGGGCCTGGGGGGGACTCATGTCAAAGTTGTGCTAGGGGGGACTTCATTCAATAAATCCGCTTTCAATAAACCGACTGAAATAGGCCTCTAGCACTAATTAAGTGTGACCTATAAAAATTCGACAACTGTACCGACTGAAATAGACCTCTAGCACTAAAAAAACAACCATGATAAGAAGAAAAATTGTTTGACATAATCATAACTATAATTGATGTAAACTATGAATCCTTGTGCTAGATTGAGTCCTTTTTTCTATAAAATTCATAAAATTTTAATTTTTAATTTCAAAACTCTAGAAAAATAAAATGACAGACATCCATTTTCGATTATAAACATAAACATGTCATTTCAAAGGAACAGATATGATATCTGTCGTCCGAGGCAAAATACTAATAATAATATATATATATATATACAGACACGACATTTTTTCATTATATAAAACATGAAAATCTGACATTGACAGATTTTAATTTAGTAACAAATAACGTTGGAAGTCCGAACTGTCTTATAGCCGCAAAACAACGTTTTTTCTCTTTTTCCCAATGAGGGGGAGGTGTGCCTTGGGGGGGACTCATGTCAAAGTTGTACCTTAGGGGGGGACTCATGTCAGAGTTGGGCCTTGGGGGGACTCATGTCAAAGTTGGGCCTGGGGGGACTCATGTCAAAGTTGTACCTTGGGGGGGACTCATGTCAAAGTTGGGCCTGGGGGGAACTCATATCAAAGTTGTGCCTTGGGGGGATTTCATTCAATAAATCCCCATTCAATAAACCGACTGAAATAGGCCCTTAGCACTATTAAGAGTGTATTATAAAAATTCGACAACGCTGTACCGACTGAAATAGGGTACTCATGTCAAAGTTGTGCCTTGGAGGGACTTCATTCAATAAATCCCCATTCAATAAACCAAATGAAATAGACCTGTAGTACTAATTAAGAGTGACCTATAAAAATTCGACAACTGTACCGACTGAAAGAGGGGTACGTTGGGGAGGACTCATGTCAAGGTTGTGCCTTGGGGGTACTTCATTCAATAAATCCCCATTCAATAAACCGACTGAAATAGGCCCTTAACACTATTAAGAGTGTATTATAAAAATTCGACAATGCTGTACCGACTGAAATAGGGGTACCTTGGGGGGGGACTCATGTCAAAGTTGGGCCTGGGGGGGACTCATGTCAAAGTTGGGCCTGGGGGGACTCATGTCAAAGTTGTGCCTTGGGGGGACTTCATTCAATAAATCCCCATTCAATAAACCGAGTGAAATAGGCCTCTAGCACTAATTAAGAGTGACCTATAAAAATTCGACAACTGTACCGACTGAAATAGGGGTACCTTGGGGGGGACTCATGTCAAAGTTGTGCCTGGGGGGGACTCATGTCAAAGTTGTGCCGTGGGGGGACTTCATTCAGAAAATCCGCTTTCAATAAACCGACTGCAATAGGCCCTTAGCACTATTAAGAGTGTATTATAAAAATTCGACAACGCTGTACCGACTGAAATAGGGGTACCTTGGGGGGGACTCATGTCAAAGTTGGGCCTGGGGGGGGACTCATGTCAAAGATGTGCCTTGGGGGGACTTCATTCAATAAATCCCCATTTAATAAATCGACTGAAATAGGCCTCTAGCACTAATTAAGAGTGACCTATAAAAATTCGACAACTGTACCGACTGAAAGATGGGTACCTTGGGGGGGACTCATGTCAAAGTTGGGCCTGCGGGGGAATCTCATGTCAAAGTTGTGCCTTGGGGGGACTTCATTCAATAAATCCCCATTCAATAAACCGACTGAAGTAGGCCTCTAGCACTAATTAAGAGTGACATATAAAAATTCGACAACTGTACCGACTGAAATAGGGGTACGTTGGGGGGGACTCATGTCAAAGTTGCGCCTTGGGAGTCTTCATTCAATAAATCCCCATTCAATTAACCGACTGAAATAGGCCCTTAGCACTAGTAAGAGTGTATTATAAAAATTCGACAACGCTGTGCCGACTGAAGTAGGGGTACCTTGGGGGGGACTCATGTCAAAGTTGGGCCTGGGGGGGAATCATGTCAAAGATGTGCCTGGGTGGACTTCATTCAATAAATCCCCATTCAATAAACCGACTGAAATAGGCCCTTAACACTGTTAAGAGTGTATTATAAAAATTCGACAACGCTGTACCGACTGAAATAGGGGTACCTTGGGGGCGACTCATGTCAAAATTGTGCCTTGGTGGGACTTCATTCAATAAATCCCCATTCAATAAACCGACTGAAATAGGCCTCTAGCACTAATTAAGAGTGACCTATAAAAATTCGACAACTGTACCGACTGAAATAGGGATACCTTGGGGGGGGACTCATGTCAAAGTTGTGCCTTGGGGGGGACTTCATTCAATAATTCCCCATTCAATAAACCGACTGAAATAGGCCCTTAGCACTATTAAGAGTGTATTATAAAAATTCGATAACGCTGTACCGACTGAAATAGGGGTACCTTGGGGGGGACATATGTCAAAGTTGGGCCTGGGGGGGGGACTCATGTCAAAGTTATTCCTTGGGGGGATTTCATTCAGTAAATCCCCATTCAATAAACCGACTGAAATAGGCCTCTAGCACTAATAAAAGATGGCCAAATTATCTGACGAACATATTTAATTCCTTTCAAATATCATGATTATTTTAATAAAGTATATTAAGAGAGCAATCAGTAATAGATGAAACAATATTTCGTACAATATATATGCATTACGGAAATGTTCATCTGGCATGTATGTTTTCGTATTACGTTTTGATCGCCAAATACACAAAATGCGGTGGACGAACAGATATCAAATCTATGCCCATTTTGTTTCTAGAATTTTGAAATTTAAAATTAAAATTTTGTCAATCTGACAGCAAAATAACTACATGTGCACGATAACCAATTTGTAATTATACCCAAATATGGGGATTAAAATCGGGAAACAATTTTCTTCGATTTTTAGTCATTTTTTACAAAAAATCCGATGGACGATTAGGATTTTTTTTTAATTGGCCAAAACGACGGTCAGTGACGTCACACTTTGCTTGCGTATATTTTATGCATACATAAGAAGAAGCATAAGATTTGAAAAAACTTTTGGTTTTTGGTTTTCGATGAATTTACAGAGTTTGTGATTTCCATGCAGAAACGTCTTTCCTGGACACTTTAATCTGGATATTTATCGGTTTACAAGTTGATCTGCTATTACAATTTTAACTAGTATGTTGTGGCCACCACAAGACTTCTTACTATATTTTCCGACACAAATTCATTCAATAACAAAATATTTAAAAAAAAAAAAAAAAAAAAAAACTATGTATATATATATATTTTTTTTTTAAGTAAAAAAAAAAAAGAAAAAATCGATAACTTTGTTTTAAAGTATCACAGATTTATAGTTCAACCATTCGTTTTAAAGGTATTGACGAGACCTTTCGAAAGATACCCATCTTGAAAATTTATACCCCTGGGTGGGGGAAGCGATTCCCCCACATGCACAGAAATTTTTTCCTAGTTAACTACTACTATTATCAAGAATTCATGGTAATTTTACAATCACAAGTTAAAAATATCTCTCATTATGTACATTTATGCGAAATTTTGTCCTATACTGCCATGTTAAAAATTTAGAAAAAATGTGATCACAGCGCCACCTGTTGAGCGATTGATCCCGAAATGTAATCAACACCAGCTTATGTCAGGGTGCAACTAAATGCCAAATTTGGTTAAATTTCATTCGCTGGTTCGTGAGATACAGTGTACACAAAAAACGTGATACACACACAGTGACACACAGACAGACAGACATTTTCTAAAATCTATCAATTTGTGTTCAGGACATCCCAAAACTTGTAAATCCATCAGAAAATGGAGGTCGAAAATTTTCACGAATCCAATACTTTCTCTATATTACATATAGAAGAAAGTAAAAATGGCTTTATCTCAGCAACCATTGAACATTTTAATTTTGGCACCATGTAATTTATAGCCCTCGCACTGAGTACTGTATATATCATTAATAATATAAAAAAGTAAAAGATTTTTAATGGAATTAAATAAATAAATTCCAGTTAAACTCAAGTATTTTTTTGTACTATATTACCAATTTGAGTTAATTTAATAAACCAAGATTCAATAGTGTAACAGCCGTTGCTATGGGACGCAAGCGATTGAAATAAAAAAATAAATTTAAGAAAAATAAATGAATAAAATCGAAACATATTTAATATATATATATAAATGTGTGTACAAATGTCGCTGATGTGCACTCCTGCCGAGACCAAATTACTCCTCTGCCAGGTGTTGTAACTATCCGGTAAGTATTCTGAGCTCCAGACCGCAGAGAAAACACACAGACCCTTCTCTTATATTTCAGCAACATTATACATCTTAGTTATTGTTCCGTATCCAATGAACAGCGCTGTTGCAGCAGCGCCATCTGAGTTGAGTAGTGTGAGATTTTGTGCCGACGTAAGCAAGCGTCGATTCGAGTTGTGAAAATAAAATTTATGAGTTAAGTGATACAGTCCACTAGAAATGTTTTTGTGTGAGTATTTTAAAATTTAAGCACATGGTCAGTGCGACCGGAATAAAGATACTGAGAGACATATGGATACGTTTATGCAAAAACAGGAGTTTTTTTATTTCGATTTGAGTTGTGATGCGAAGCTGTTAAAAACCGCACCGCACGCAAGAGAAAAATGCTAACCATTAATGAAGTAGGTGCATGAGTTTTTTTTTTTGGTTGTTCATCCCATAAGATAATTTGTGTTATCTTTTTTTAATTAATAGGATAATTTGTGTTAATTATTTTTAATTAAGAGTTTATTGTGTTCAGATTTGTAATTAGGTTTTTTCTCAAAATGTTTAAAAGCGCGTGAAAAGCAGATTTGCAGCTTGCTGCAACAGAGTTAGGAGAAGTAATAACAGATAAAATGTCGGTTGTAGATTTGATTAATCTTATAAAGAGTACTGAGAAATTTAAAAATGAACCCGAATTTGTGTCTGACCTCCTAGGAGGGATAATTGAGGAACGGAAAGTAGAATTGGAGACAATCGAGAAAAACAAACAATTAGAATTACGATTTGAACAGATTAAATTAGAGAGAGCGAAAACTGAATTAGAATTGTCGCACAAACGGACAGTTAAAAGCTCTAGCGAAGACAATTTAGAAAATAAAATTGAGCAATACGATTCTTTGGATTCACTGATAAAAACTATTAAAACTTTAACAATTAGAATTCCTAGTCGTCCAGAAGGGTGGAGTCTTTTTTTTGCTTCTTTGGAAAGATCTTTTATAACAAAAAACGTACCCGATAAATTTAAAGCGGAAATTCTTTTGAATTTGTTAGGCGAGAAAGCTTCGAACATAATTTCGTACATAAGCGATGATGAGTTGAGTGACTACGATAAAGTAAAGAAAATTGTATTAAGAGAGTTCGAACCGAGTCCCCAGTCATGTTTAGAACAATTCAGAAAAACTACTAGGCAAGCAAATGAAACTCATGTGCAATTTGCATCACGGTTAAAAACTAGTTTTGATTATTATTTAAAATTAAGAGAAGTGTCGGGTTTTGAGAAATTAAAAGAATTAATTGTATCAGATAAATTGTTTCAAACGCTTGATAAAGAAACCGCGGCCCACATCAGCGTCAGACAAGCAGATACTTGGTTTGTCCCTATTAAACTAGGAAAGGAAATTGATCTTTATTATGCTTCGCGAGGAAAATCGTTAACGGAAAACTATAATCAAAAATCCTCTTCGAGAAATGTGTCTAAGATATTTCTAGCAGATAGCAAGAATTTAAAGTGTATATTGTGTTCTGAAAATAATCATCCCTTATATAAATGTAGAAATTATATGGCATTGCCTGTTTCTGAAAGGGTAGAAGTTATAAAGAAAAATAATTATTGTTTCAATTGTCTTGGCAAACATTTAGTAAATAACTGTAAATCACATTTTTTTTGTTCTTTGTGTAAACAAGAGGGAAGAAAAAGGCGCCATCATTTTTCCTTACATTTTCCGAGAAATAATGAGTCATTGCGTAATGAACGTGAAACTGAAGCAGGTGGCCGGGAATTTCATTCCCCCCTACAATCATCGGAACTTTCTGTAAACGCGCCGATATTTCAGTCAGCTGGCACGGTATTAAGTAATCAAAATAATAATTCGGTTCTCTCTTCACGGGTAATAAATCAGAAAAAAACTGTTTTGCTGAGTACAGTGAATTGTTTATTAAAAGATGAGAGCGGAAATAATTACACAGTTCGCGCGATTTTAGATCAAGGAGCAATGACTAATTATATGACTTGGGATTGTGCGAATAGCCTTAATTTAAAAAGAAAGAAAACTAATTTGACAGTTTGTGGTATCGGAAATACATGCACAACGATTAAATATGCTGTTAATACGTCGATTTCTAATTTTGAAGGAAATTATGAGAAATAATTGGATTTTTTGATTGTATTTAAAATTACAGATTTTATGCCGTCTAAAAGGTTAAAGATTAATATGCAAGAATTAAAATGTATAAAACTCGCAGATGAAAACTTTAATTTGCCGGGTCGTGTAGATTTACTTTTAGGTGCCGAAATTTTTTATGAATTGTTGCGGCCAGGTCAGATTTGTCCTGCTAATAATAACATGATTTTCCAAAATACTGTTTTTGGATATGTAGCTAGTGGAAGCGTTCCCGTTGAAACTCAGGGAAGGGTACATTGCGGCTTCATTGAGAATAATGCTAGTTTAAACGAAACTATGGAGAAATTTTGGGAATTGGAGGATGTGCAGATTGAGGTACCCAAAAATAAAGAAGGAGTAATTTGCGAGGAGCATTTTCAGAAGAACGTTAAAAGAGATAGTACAAGGAGGTATATTGTAAAAATGCCGTTAAAAGATGATCCAACGTGTTTAGGGAAATCTAAAGATATTGCCCTTAAAAAATTAAATTCGCTATGGAATCGTTTTTTAAGGGAGCCTGAGTATTTAGCATTATATAAAGAATGTTTACGCGAATACGAAAATTTGGGTTACATGACAGAAATTTCGGAGTGTGAGGAAGAAGAGGGAACATACTATATACCACATTTAGGAGTCTATCGCCCTGATAAAACTACTACAAAGCTAAGAGTGGTTTTCAATGCCTCCTCACAAACAACGTTAGGGAATTCTCTTAACTCCTTACAATATAACTGTGGGGTTATTCAGGAAGACCTATTTAATATAATGACGAGATTTCGTAAACATATTTATGCGTTCGTGGCTGATATTAAACAGATGTACAGGATGATTTTAACAGACCCGAGCCAAACTAAACTTTTGAGAATTCTTTGGAGGGAGGGAGTGAATGAACCAATTAAGAGTTATGAGCTCAAAACTGTTACTTATGGTACAGTAAGTGCACCTTATCTCGCTACTAGAGTCCTACTTCAGTTATCCAGAGATGAGAGCCAGAACTATCCTTTAGCGTCCCCAATTTTAGAAAAGGATTTTTATATGGATGATGTCTTGAGCGGTGCAGACATCCTAAGTGGAGCAAAAGAACTGAAATCTCAATTAACAGAGGCTCTCAATAGCGCAGGCATGATATTACATAAATGGTATAGCAATAACCCAGAATTAAAAACAGGACCTGACAGTACTTATAATTTTCAAGATGAGACAAAAGCGCTAGGTGTTACGTGGAACCCTACCACTGATATATTTACCTTCCAATTTCATATAGAAAACGTGGTTCCGCCTACAAAGAGATCAGTACTCTCAACCATAGCTCGGATTTTTGATCCTCTTGATCTCTTGGGTCCCGTCATAACAAGGGCAAAAATCTTTCTACAAAAACTGTGGTGCTTGAAGTCAGACTGGAGCGATCCGCTTCCTGGAACGGAGGCGCAACAGTGGAAAAACTTCATCGAGTTATTGCCAGCAATAAACAGTGTTAGTGTTCAGAGATGCATATTGATGAGCAATCCAGTACATATTGAACTTCATGGATTTGCTGACGCTTTCGAGTCAGCTTATGGTTGTGTGATTTATTGCAAATCAACGTCAGTGGATGGAGCCTTCGAAGTGAACTTGGTTTGTTGCAAATCACGTGTATCACCTCTCAAGCGTACAACAAAACCGAGGTTGGAGCTCTGCGCTGCCGTCTTATTAGCAAAATTGCTCACAAAAGTGAAGAGTGCCTTACAGTTTAAAACAGCTGACATCTACTTATGGAGTGACTCGATGATCGTACTTTCCTGGATACAAAAAGAGCCGTATCTTCTAAAAACTTTTGTGGCAAACCGCATAGCAACTATACAAGCTCTGACAGAAGTTCAACAGTGGCGTCACGTATCTTCTGAGAACAATCCCGCAGATCTCATCTCAAGAGGGGTGGATCCTGAAAAACTGGTCAAAAATAAATTGTGGTTTGAAGGACCTGCTTTTCTGTCAGAACGAGAGTATCCCAATCGTGAAATTCCAATTTCCGTCATAAAAGACGAATTTACGTCTGAACTGAAAAATTCAGAAAAAAATGACTTATCTGTATTTACTGTGACTTATAACTCCTTTATTCAAGACTTATTTAATATTAGTAATAATTATATTAAAATATTGCATGTTGTTAGTTATCTTTTCAGATTTGTCCACAACCTGAAGAATCCAAGGGAAAGAGCATTGGGGCCATTATCAACAGAGGAGATCCGCAAGGCTGAAATTTTTATTGTAAAGCAAATTCAAAAAACAGAGTTTAACGAGGAACTAAAAAATTTAGTTAAAGAAAAAAATGTTCATGAGAAAAGTAAGATAAAATCTTTAAATCCCTTTATAGACAGAGAGGGATTGCTTAGAGTAAATGGCAGAATTAAGAATGCTAATGTAAGTTTTAACACTAAATTTCCAATTATTCTGCCGAAGGGTCATAAGTTGACCAAACTTATTATAGAATCTTATCATAAGCGATACTTTCATTTAGGTCCTACTGCCTTGCTATACTATGTTCGTCAAAAATTTTGGCCCGTTCAGGGTAAAACAACGTGTAGAAAAGTCGTACATGATTGTATTAAGTGTTTTAGAGTTAAACCCGTAGGAGTAGAACAATTAATGGGTGAATTACCGAGAGAGCGAGTGACTCCTGACTTTCCATTTAATTGCTCCGGTGCGGACTTTTGTGGCCCATTCCTTGTTAAATATAAACATCAAAGGAAGGGAATTTATCATAAAGTATATGTGTGCATTTTTGTATGTTTCGTCACAAAAGCAATTCACCTCGAAATTGTCACTGATTTGACGTCTGAGGCCTTCATAGCATGTTTAAAAAGATTTGTGGCTCGTAGAGGTTTATGTTCAAAATTATTTTCTGATAATGCCACAAATTTTATTGGAGCGAACAAAGAACTGTGCAGGTTGTAAAATTTAGTTATAAAACCAGATGAGGCCCTCACTGGTTACATGTCAGCTGAGGGAATCGATTGGATATTTCTTCCCCCGAGAGTACCTAATTTTGGTGGCCTCTGGGAAAGCGGAGTTAAAGCTTTTAAATATTATTTTAAAAGAGTTTTAGGCAATTCCAAATTGAGCTATGAAGAATTCCCAACAGTTGTTACACAGATAGAAGGAATTCTAAATTCAAGACCGCTTGTACCTCTGTCATCCGATTCTGATGTGTATGATGTGTTAACTCCTGCCCATTTCTTAATTGGCAGACCCTTAAATGCTGTTATAGAGCCTAATTTTAATGAGGTTAAAGACAATAGATTGTCTAATTGGAAAAAGCTGACAAAAATAATTCAAATTTTTTGGAAAAAATGGCATATACAATATCTAAATAATTTGCAACAGAGGTCCAAGTGGATGGTAGAAAAAAATAATGTGAAAGTCAATGAGTTAGTGCTTCTTAAAGATGAAAACCTACCACCACAAAAGTGGGCATTAGGGAGAATAATTCAACTGTATTTTGGTGAAGATAAACGGGTCAGGGTGGTAAGGGTGAAAACCCAATCGGGTATTTACAAAAGACCCATTTCCCAAATTTGCATTTTGCCAAAAAATGTGTAATTTTATATATTAGTGTCTATATATATATTTTTTAATGAGTCATGCAATGTTATTATTGTATTGTGTTTATTTTCTATTTTCATTTGATATAACTGTATAATTTACTGGTTGAATGTAAACATTGCAACGTGGGGCGGAATGTTCCGTATCCAATGAAAAGAGCTGTTGCAGCAGCGCCATCTGAGTTGAGTAGTGTGAGATTTTGTGCCGACGTAAGCAAGCGTCGATTCGAGTTGTGAAAATAAAATTTATGAGTTAAGTGATACAGTCCACTAGAAATGTTTTTGTGTGAGTATTTTAAAATTTAAACAGTTATTTTTTTGGTTAAATTAATTATATCAAACTACAAGTTTAATTATAAAGAATATTTTCTTTTATTAAATTTCACTGTTACATAATTCGCCGGTATAACTACTGAAAGCCTGAAACGGGCTAAAAATAGCATAAATTACTTGGTCAGATCAGGCTACGCTATTAAAATACACTATAAATAAATAAGAATAGTTTATTTGTTGTCATTTGAAAATGGAAAAGAAAAAATAAATAAATAAAATAGTAAACACAAAAATAAAAAAAAAGGAAGGAAGAA
This sequence comes from Salticus scenicus, assembly GCA_963930645.1. Lineage (NCBI taxonomy): Eukaryota > Metazoa > Arthropoda > Arachnida > Araneae > Salticidae > Salticus > Salticus scenicus. The sequence continues at coordinate 138,536,625 of OZ005658.1, forward strand.
TTAAAACAAAACAAAGCTTCAGCAAAACCGCAAATAAGTGCGTAGCTGATTTTTGATTTATTCTTCCAAAAAGTCAACGATTCGTCAGTGAATCTGTCAATCTTCTCAATTAGTTAACACCTCCTGTCAAAACCACATGGGGCACTTTTTATCTGTTTTTAGCCAGCATCGGAATTTTTTTTCAGTGAAGAGGGCCGTTAATTGTCTATCAGTCTGAATGTTCCCAAACTGATTTTCCGCAAATATTTTAGCATGTCTCGACATTAATATATCTTTTTTAAAGTGATATTAGATGGTTTCCAATTCGAAATAGTATGCATGTCTCTACCAATTTGCGCACACGTACAAACAAAAGAAATTATATACGTTACTGTGTAAAAGGCTTTGTTTACTGTGGTCTGCAGAGTTTAGGAGGTATGAAGGATGTAAAAATCCTTCCGCTGTAACTTTTTTCTAAGTCTCCATTTTCTTTTCTCCAGTACATTGAATGAAAGTAACATCATTTTTAGGATATGTTAAAGCATAATTTCTATAGAGTATGGTTGGATTAGCATTAAAACTTTGTTTACCTGATCACATGAAAGTTTCGAATATATTATGGTATATAAGAGGAAATAGTTGAAAGTGCATTTTTAGTAGTATTAACCATTTTAAAATTTCTTCCTATATTGTTTGATGAATGCTAATATTTTCGTTTTGACTTTTTGTCTGTCTTTGTGCCTTGTCTAATAATGACTTTCTGATTATATATAATTATCTTGTAAAAGTTCAGCAGTTTTCTTAAAGAACGTTCTATTGCTTGGCTATATAAAACTTCTGCAAAACACATACTAAAAATCTTTTTCATAGAAAGGCATGCATTTCTTTTTACATATTTTTTAATCGGATCGGGCCCGGTTGGGTCTGATTTTTGTCCGGACTGGGTCGGGTCACACACTGGAAAAAATAAACGGGCCGGGCCGAATTTTTCGATTTCGTGCCTAGTTGGGCCGGTTAAGCAAAGCTTTTTTACAAGCCGGGTCTGCCCCAGGTCTCAAAATTTCTGTCTTTGCAGATCTCTAGTGTTGGGTCCGACCAGTTACAGTCGGCTGCAAAATTATTCGAGCACTAGCCAATAATTCCTATATTTAAAAAGTACACTTAAGACTGTTTTGCTAAGTAAATCCTTGTTGAATACTGTTCTTAGACTGATTAAGAACATGACTCGACAAGGATTTATTTAACAAAGCTGTATTAAGTGTACTCTTTATTGGCAAGGATTATTGCTAGTACTCGAATAATTTTGCAGCCGACTGTACATTGTAGCTTGGGAGAGAGTCCTTAGCGTCGAACAGGATTCCACAACCAAACTTTGTCTCCTTCTTTGAACTCGTGTTGTGTAGATGTACCTTGTTTTCATTTTCTCCGTTGCCATGTGATTCCGCTCCCGAGCAAACTTGTGTACGTCTTCAAATCGTGCCTGGAAGTCTTGGATGTACTCCTCAGGCGATGAAGGTACATCTGGTGGACAACCAAACCGGAGATCACATGGTAGAAGAAGTTCGCGTCCAAACAGCATCTGAGCTGGAGTATAGGTGGTGGTCTCATGGACAGCACTTTCATAAGACAGCAAGAACAATGGCAACTTCAAGCCCCAATCTTGCTGGTTCCTTGATACTAGAAGTGAGAGGTTATGCAGGATGGTACGGTTAAACCATTATGGATTGTCATGCCGTCCGACTGGGCATGTAAGAGAATTCTCTGGGTTTTGTCTACTCCAAATACTTGACACAGTCTCTTCAAAACGGCCGAGGTAAAGTTCGCACATTGGTCGCTATGAAGTTGTAGGGCCGTGCCGTACCTGGACACCCATTGCTGCCCTAGAACCTCTGCGACTGTACATTCCTCGTAATCGGGAATAGGATGTGCCTCAGGCCACTTGGTGAAACAGTCAATCACGACGAGGATATACTTATTTGCACTGGAGGTCCGTGGCAAAAGACCCAAGATGTCGAGTGCATTTATATTACATAATTTTACGGGCTTGTATGTCACATAAAATTTTATTTCTTTAAAAAATGTAAGTAACTTGAATTTAATTGTCTATCAGTCTGTCTGTTCCCAAACTGATTTTCCGCAAATATTTTTAGCATGTCTCGACATTAATATATCTTATTTCAAGTAATATTAGATGGTTTCCAATTCGAAATAATATGCATGTATCTACCAATTTGCGCACACGTACAAACAAAAGAAATTATATACGTTACTGTGTAAAAGGCTTTGTTTACTGCAGAGTTTAGGAGGTATGAAGGGTGTAAAAATCCTTCCGCTGTAACTTTTTTCTAAGCTCCATTTTCTTTTCTCCAGTGCATTGAATGAAAGTAACATCATTTTTAGGATGTGTTAAAGCATAATTTCTATAGAGTGTGGTTGGATTAGCATTACAATTTTGTTTACTGATCACATGAAAGTTTCAGATACATTACGGTATATAAGAGGAAATGGTTGAAAGTGCATTTTTAGTAGTATTAACCATTTTAAATACCTTCCAATATTGTTTGATGAATGCTAATATTTTCGTTTTGACTTTCTGTCTGTCTTTGTGCCTTGTCTATAATAATGACTTTCTGATTATATATAATTATTTTGTAAAAGTTCAGCAGTTTTCTTAAAGAACGTTCTATTGCTTGGCTATATAAGACTTCTGCAAAACACATACTAAAAATCTTTTTCATAGAAAGCTATGCATTTCTTTTTTACATGCTTTTTAATCGGATCGGGCTCGGTCGGGTCTGATTTTAATGTTTTTTGTCCGTGCTGGGTCGGGCCACACACTGGAAAAAATAAAGGAGCCGGGCCGAATTTTTCGATTTCGTGCCGGGTTGGGCCGGTTAAGCAAAGCTTTTTTGCAAGCCGGGTCTGCCCCAGGCCTCAAAATTTCTGTCTTTTCAGATCTCTAGTGTTGGGTCCGTCCAGCTACATTGTAGCTTGGGAGAGAGTCCTGAGGTATGAAGTTGTAGGGCCGTGCCGTACCTGTACACCCATTGCTGCCCTAGAACCTCTGCGACTATGCATGCCTCTTGATCGGGAATAGGGTGTTCCTCTGGCCACTTGATGAAATAGTCAATCACGACGAGGATATACTTATTTACACTGGAGGTCCATGGCAAAGGACCCAAGATGTCGAGTGCAATCCATTCAAATGGTGCTCCTACGTTATATCGTTGTAGTCTTCCTCAACTTCGTTTCTTTGGGCCTTTATGTGCCACGCAAACATCACAGGATTTATATCATTTCTCCACGTCCTCCCCTACCTTGAACCAGCTAGAAGGGGACGTCCCCTTCTAGCCTCTAGCATGCAATGTATATATATCTATGGGAGAAGGGAGTGTGGTGCAGGCAATTAGGCAGTGACCTCTGACGAGGTCCGAGTCAGCTAATAAACTCTCTCTATCAAGCCAACGAACAAACTAACCGTTTTGTTTTATTGGGAGGAAGGCAGGGTAGTGTTTGTAGCTTTCTCTTTTAATAATCTCTACTTATTTGAGTGAATTGGTTGGAAAGTGCTGACATGTTTCATGCTTTATGCACTGTTAAACTTGTGTTTTCTGCTTAATATATGAGTTTGGGGGTCACTAGCGCAGTTGGCACATAGTTAAAACTGATTTATTTTTATTCTAACTGTATAGGTTGGAAAGTGCTGTCGTGTATCATGCTTTATGCACTGTTGAACTTGTGTTTTTTGTTCTATCTGTTAGGAATTGATTCATTACATGACTTTGGATACTAGCGCAGTTGGCACAAACTTAGGTAAATGAATTTTTTTTTTTTTTTTTTTTTGCATTTTAAATTTTATGTGTTGGAAAGTGCTGACATGTTTCATGCTTTATGCACTGTTGAACTTGTGTTTTTGTTTTTTCTGTTAGGTAGTGATCCATTACATGACTTTGGGTCACTAGCGCAGTTGTTACTAACCTATCTATTTTGAATTTTAACTGAATCGTTTGGAAAGTGTTGTCTTGCTTCATGCTTTATGCAATGTTGAAATTGTGTTTTCGTATATTAGAAGTCTATTATATTACTATATGTTTTCATAAGATATATAAGTTTTAAAGTGTTGTTATAAATGTTTGTATTGGAGTATATGGAAATTTATCTGTTGGAGAAAGGATGACATGTTTCATGTTTTATGCGTGTTTAACTTGTTATGTGTCTTATATTCATTTTGGATGAATGAGAAGAGATAGGTTTTAATTCGATATGTATATGGATTAAATTAGTTTAAGAAATTGGATGCTGTATTACACTGTTTAGGTATGGGTTAGCTTTTTCAGGGTGTCTCTTTATATATATTTCATAAAATACTTTAATTCCATTTAAATACATTTGTATCTTTTTCAAATAAAACTGATTTGTTTACTTCCGCCATGACGGATTCAGCAAGGTATTACGTTTACCTTGTCTGAAAGAGAGGAGAAGTGTCAGTTTTTTGATGGCTGCGGCATTGAAATTTTTTGTTGTTTAGTAAAGGTATCTATATATAAGTGAAACAGGTTGATTTTACTTCCTTGTTTAAATACAAGTGTATCTTTGAAATTAAAATGTACCTATATGTTAATAAGATATAAGGTTAAGGCCTATATGTTAATAAGATATAAGATACAAGGTGTGGGGTTTGTGGGCTTAAATATGTTAATTTATTTAACTCTTTTTACTTTAATATGTGTTTAAAAAAATTTTTAAATTTTTTAAGTTTGAGGGAAGTTTTTTGGAAAGCATATGATCGTTGTGTAATATAATATATTATAGAGCGTTTGAAAAAAAAAGGGGTTTTTACTGTTAAATGTATGTACTTTGTACAGAGTAGTTTATGGTTAGAAGTGATATTTTTTTGCAAACTCTCCTTTGAGGGCCGTTTTTAGATGAATGCTTTTGGATACATTTTTTTGGCTAAATACACATTATTACAAATATTATTCATTTTGCAAAAAGGGATGTTTGCCATACAGATATTTCGTTTTATTTATCAGTTTATTAGTTAGAAGGTTTTTAATTGAAATTGACTTGGTCATCGTGTCTTCGTGTCACGCTAGTAAACAAGGCGCCTTCATTTTAAAGTAAATATAAACTATTTCGTTTGTCGTTCGGTGGCTCAGCTGGCAAGAGCATCCCGTTAGTAGCACGGTGGTCATGAGTTCGATCCCGGAAGGTCCAGCGTGTTAATTTTTGCAGATAATTAGTAGAAAAGGTGTCAATTGATACAAGAAAATTTTTCATTGCTTACACTAAGAATCTTTTTAGGAGTTTTTTTAAGAAGCATTTTTTAAAAATTATTTATTTAGATATTGGAAAACACAAAACATTTTAGATATTAAAAAAGCACAAAATAAAATGTTTTAAGGGGGTATTCTGGTCTAGAAGCCTGAATTTTAGGCATTTTTTAAAGTAAGATTAAAAAAAAAAAAATGAAAAACATTTTTACTATCCATTTTTTTATATGTTTTTTATTGACATTTTGAGAATGTAAAAAAAAAATCACAAAAAAAAAAAAAAAATTCGCCGAGATACAGGCCGATGGAGTGGGGGCTTAAAAAAAAAACGGTGCGTCCTGGTTGACATGATTTCAACCCTTGTAGTGATCTAAAACAAAAAAAAAATCAAACAAATTCTTCATTAATAAAGATGTCGCTATCGGGTTGACCATTTTCAAAAAAAAAAAAAAAAAAAAGAAAAAAAAAAAAAAAAGAAAAAAGAAAAAATGACAAAATGGCGTCGACTTGAAAAAAAAAAAAAATTTTTTTACCCGACTTTTTTTCGACCTTTTCGAATTTTTTAAAAATATTGAAAATCAAATTTTTTTAAAATCCAAGGCAGACGCGATAGAGAGTTGTATAAACAAGATATATACCAAATTTCAAAGCAATCGGTTCAGTAGAACTTGAAATATCGTGTCAACCACCTCAAAAAAAGTAGTTTCGAGAAAAACGTATGTTTAAAGTTTAGGAAACAATTCTAATGGAATAACTCTGAAAATAATATGTTATACTCACTTTGCATCAATCGGCGATCCCAGATCCATACATTGGGCCTTCCTCCTTCTCATAATTCAGCTCTTGAGAAGTTCTTGATTTTTTTAAATTTCTAGACCAGAATACCCCCTTAAGTAAAAAATACATAAAAAATATTTTTAGAAGCTTTATATGTATATATGTATATTATATATTACTATTATATGAAATTGGATTAGTCATCGGCTTTTTGTCACGTTAAAAAACCAAAACGCTTGCATTATATATATATATATATATATATATATATATATAAATGTAAGCAACTCATTGTATCTTTTAATGAATCAGCTGGTTACAGCGTCATGTTGATAGTGCGAGAGTCGTGTGTTCGATCCTCGCAGGGCCGGGGTGTTATTTTTTGCAAATAATTAATAGAAAAAAAGTCAGTTGATAAAAGAAAATATTTCGTTGTGTACACAGTATCCTAATAATGTTTGTAGATTTCATTTAAATAGCTTTTTACCTAGTAACTAAAAAGCACAAAATAAAACTTTAAATAAAAATAAAGAAATAAACATTTTTTTAGAAGCTTTTTATTGAAATTGTATTTTGTTATCGCGTCTTCATGTCACGCTAATAAATAAGGCACCTCAACTTTAAAGTGAATATCAGCAGTCTTTATAGTCACTCGTTGGCTCAGTTGGATAGAGCGTCAAGTTGCTAATACGATGGTGGTGAGTTCCATCCCCGAAGGATCGATTTGCTAAATTTTACAGATGAAATGTGTAATAGAAAATATGCCAATTGATAAAAGAAAATTTTTTATTGTCTACACAGTATTATAAGAATTTTTGAAGAGTTTTTTTAAAGAAGACTTTTTTTTAGATACTAAAAAACACAAAATATAAAGTTAAATATATATATACATTCTTTTAGAAGCTCTTTATTGAAATTGGATTTTTATCCTCGTGCCTTTGTGTCATTCTGAAAAAGAAGGCGCCTCCACTTTAACGTAAATTTAAACAACCCGTTTCGTCGCTTAATAGCGCATTTAGTTAGAGCGTCATGGTGATAACGCGATGCTTATGGGTTCGATCATCGCAAGCCGATGTGTTACTTTTTTGCAGATAATTAATAGAAACTATGTCAGTTGATAAAAGAAAATCATTCGCTGCCTACACAGTGTCCTAAGGAATTTTGGTAGTTTTTTAAAGAAACTTCTTTTCGAGTTACTAAACGCACAAAATAAAAATTTCAGTAAAAATAAAAATAAAAATAATTAATTAAATAAAAATATAAGTAAGTAAATAAATAAATAAAAATAACACTGAAAGTTTTGTATTATTGTGAAGCTGTAAAATGACTAAAATTAAAATTTATTCTTGCAGAGACATGCTATAAAATCATAAAAGTTTCAATAACAGGAAAATTTTAAAGAAAAATATAGATATTTCACTTTTGCAAAACATGAAAGATTTTAAATATTCCAAATATTTTAAAAAGCGTTCGAGAACAATATTTCTTTTGTATAAGTATTTGTTACATTTTTTTTAGAATGTTCTATGATTGTTCTTGACAGTTCTTAGACCATTGGGTAGAGCGTCATGCTGATAACGCGATGGTCCCGGATTCAGTCCTCAAAAGACGATATACTACTTTTTTGCGGATAAATAACCGGAAAAAAAATGTCAATTCATAAACGAAAATCTTCCGTTGTCTACAAAATATCCTAAGAAATTTTAATTAGTTTTCTTAAGAAGCTTTTTCCTTTTTTGTATCTAAAAAGTACAAAATAAAATTTAAGTAAAAAAAAATCATTTTTTAAAGTAAGAAGCTTTTTATTGTGAAGCCCTAAAAAGCATATAATAAAATGCATTCTGGCAAAGACATGCTACAAAGAAATGAAAGTTTCAACACTAAGAAAATTTTCGAGAAAAATATAGGTACTTTCCTTTTGCAAGAGATGAAATTTTTTTAATGTTCAAAATATTTTAAAAAAGCTTTCGAGACATTTGAGATTTGTGGCCTAATGAATGATTTTACAAAAACTAATAACTAAGAATATTGGTCTCGAAAGCTTTTTAAAATATTTTGAACATTAAAAAATTTTCATCTCTTGCAAAAGGAAAGTACCTATATTTTTCTCTAAAATTTTCTTAGTGTTGAAACTTTCATTTCTTTGTAACATGTCTTTGCCAGAATGCATTTTATATTATGCTTTTTAGGGCTTCACAATAAAAAGCTTCTTACTTTAAAAAAGGATTTTTTTACTTAAATTTTATTTTAACTTGTTTTTATACACTGTCTATCTTTTATATATAAAGACTTAGAATAAAAACTAAAAGAATTATGTTATTGGTATAAGAAATGAATGTTAGATTTCGATGTATGGTTGGTGAAAGTTTGATTTTATTAAGTGTTATATATGAAAAAAAGCTATATTAAAAGCACAGGTCTAATACAATATTAATACATTATTTAAATAACTTAGTTTGTTTTTACGTGTATATATATATAAATATGTGTATATATGCGTAAAACATTAAATGATAGAGTTTTGTATATGGTACTTAGAATAATTTACAACATAAATACATCCTTTTACTTGAGTTGTTGCTTGGCTAGTTCCGGGCTCGAAATAATCTTAATGTGTAGATGTTTTTAGTTTATATATATGGTGTAGAGGTATAATGCATGACATATTGCGCAATATATGTAGCAGTATAATGGGGGGGGACTATAGTCCTTACAACACTTTTTTCCAAAAGTAACTCTAGTGCTCTAGCCAAGGCCTCAAAGTCGTGCCGTTCTTCCTTCAAAATAGTTCTTAGTATATCGGCTGCTTTGCCCCGTAGCGCTGCTGCTAAGCGGACTGTCTTGTCGGTAGAGTCCCAGCCGATAGCTTCAGTTACGATGGAAATCTGCGTCTTATATACATGCCAGGAAGAACTGCCGTCGTAGATGGATAGTTTAATAAATTCCTGAATGTGGATTCTTTTATCTCTCTTTTTAGTTTCCTGGGACATGGATTCTAACTTTTCTTCAAGACTCCGAGTCTTGTTTTGCAATTCATTCCCTATCATTTCTCTGTTGCACTATTCTTTCATTTTTCTCTCGAGATCTTCCTCCATTCTCTTGAACTTGTTTTCTATCTCTAAAATCCTACCTTTCAGCTCTTGCTCAAAGGTTACTTTAACTTTCTTCTCGAAACTCTGCTCTATCCTCGTAGCACTCTCTTCTACCTTCATAACATTTTCTTATATCTCCATTGCTTTCTCTTCAAAACTCTCTTCTTTTTTCAAAACTCCCTCTTCAAAATTCTCTTGTATCTTCACAACTTTCCCATCAGTTTCATCCATTCTATTTTCCATCACCGTTAATTTACCGTCTATTACTTCTTTTACTGATGAAAGCTCTCTCTTCATCAACGTTTTGATTAGATTTCTTTTCTTCAGTTAGTCCGTCTTTTATCTCTTCAGTCAAACTGCCTTTCAACTCTCTTTGTCCTTCTTTCATCCTTTCGAACAATACGGTTTCCATAATCTCCTGTCCTTCATTCATTCTCTCGATCAATCCGGTTTCCATCAATTCTTGTCCTGTTTTAAGTTCTTTCCGCCCAGTTTCCATTTTTTCTATCAATCCAGATAGTAAATCAATCAACTGGGCAGTTAGACCTTCTAAATGCTTCTTCATTTCTTGCTCCGTACATCTAGTTATCACCATGCACAGAAAACCCCACTCCTAACACCAGAAATGTTGCGTACTTGGGGGTTCGTATGTTGTCAAAAATTCAGGAGTTTTATTTACAGAAAGTTCCAGAAAAATACAGGTCTATAAACCAAGTATCAACTTCAATTTCACCAGTAAATACAGATTAAATAACAGCCGTCAACAGCAGATCCGCAGTACAAACTGTATAGAAATAACACATAAAGCAAGCCTCATTCAAAGAGGCTGTAACTCCTTCAATAGCAATGTTAGCATTTGGCGAAACTCACTGAGGCTCATCGTGATTTGGAACGATGCCGCTCCTTTTATACCCCTCTGTCGAACCCAGAATGTTCAGGAAAAATCCAGAAACTGGTCTGCTAATCGGGTTACAGATTCCATATTTGGTATATCGATAATAATAATTCTTTCACCAATATCGCCAAAATGTCGCCAAGGAGGGAAAAGTCGCCAAATTGGGAGCCAAATACATTACCTGCTTATTGGATCTTTTAAATGCGTTTTAAAGGGGAAATTAAGCTATTTTAACGAGAAAAAGAGCTGAAAATGCAGAAAATTGACATTTTATCAACTTACTAAGCCTCTTTGAAAGAATTTATACAAAAATAAATACATTTATTTACAATTTCGCAACATATCACTCGATCAAATGATTTTCCTCTTAGAGAAAACTAACACTAAATATCCAAAGAAAGACAGTTTTATTGCATGTCTATAAATAATGTCTCAAAAAGTGCATTTTTATAACGGTTGTCTCATATATAAAATTTCGTATTGTTATATGCCATAGAAATTGAGATATAGCCTTCCCGTTTTCAAGGAAATTTTCAGTATAGCAGTGCCACCTATTGGTCGATAAGCACTTAAATTGAATCATCATAATGTCTCATGACCATCTTCAATATCATGTTTTGATTGATGATACGCAATAGAATCTGAGATATAGGCTTCCGTTAAATTGCAGAAATCGCTGTGTAGCAGCGCCAATTATTGATCGGTTGACACCAAAAGTTTATAGGTGCTAATATAGATTACGGTGTATCAACATGTAAATTTATATGCAATTCTGTGCAGTAATTCCTTAGCTATAGTCTTTCTTTAAATTGCGGAAATCGCTGTATAGCACTGCTACCTGTTGGTCGATAAGCATTTAAATTGAATTACTATAAGTTCTCATAATGGCCTTTTTACTTATCGAGTTTTCTTTGATTGTACGCAATAGAACCTGAGATATGGCCTTCCTTTTAGATTGCGGAAATCGCTATATAGCAGCGCCACCTGTTGAGTGGTTGACACCAAAAGTTGGTAGGCACCAATTTAAATCAAGGTGCATCTACATATAAAATTATATGCATTTCTGTGCACCAGTTCCTGAGATATAGCCTTCACTTAAACTGCAGATATCGCTGTATAAAAGCGCCACCTATGGACCGATAAGCATTAAAATTGCACCAGTATATTGTCTTAAATTGGCCTTCTCACATATCAAGTTTTGTTTGATTATACGCAATAGAACCTAAGATATAGCCTCCCCTTAAATTGCGGATAACGTTGTGTAGCAGCGCCACCTGTTTATAGGTTGACACCAAAAGTTCATAGGCGCTAAATTAGGTCATTATGCATCTACATATAAATTTATATGTAGTTCTGAGCAGTAGTTTTCGAGATACAATTTCCACAAATGTTTTGTCACACACACACTCGTACATATACACAAACAGACATTTTCTAAAAATGATCAAATCGTGTTCTAGACCTGTCAAAACGTGTAAATCTGTCAAATATCGGAAGTTGAGAATTTTTATGAATTCAATACTTTCTTCTATTGAGTATGGAAGAAAGTAATAATAAATGATGGGTGATTTTTTAACATGTTATACACCAGAGAAAAACTTTATGCATGTTATAATATTTTATAATGATGATAGTTTTTAAATCTATCTATCTATCTATATATATATATATATATATATTGTAATTAACAAACATCTTTGTTAATATAAAAAGAAATATATTTTGTAATCATACATTCAAAATTCAACATACTTATGGGAAATGCTTCCTCTTAATATTTTCTGAAATTAAAAATTAAAGAATAACCAGAAGTCAAAAATGTTTACGAATCCAATACTTTCTTCTATTGAATATAGATGAAAGTAAAAACATATATAAAACTTTAACTTTTTTTTCTTCTTTACTATGTAAACTCTATTTTATGTCTTTACGTTTTCTTGCGTTTACCGCAAACCTGTATTAACTTTCACTTACTGGAAAATTTTTAGTTGTCTATTTCATTAGCTCAATTTTAGGTCTTCTGATTACATTATCTCCAAAATGTACATATAATACAGTCGGTACCAAAAGTATCCGAACACTAGCAAAAATTCCTGTGTAAAAAAAGTAAAGTTAATACTGTTTTGTTAAATAAATCCTTGTCGAATCATGTTCTTAGTCACTCTAAGAACATGATTCGACAAGGATTTATTTAACAAAACAGTATTAACTCTACTTTTTTTAAATAGGAATTTTTGCTAGTGTTCGGATACTTTTGTTACCGACTGTACGTGTAATAGTGGATAATGTAAGTAGTGTGGTTTTTTGACACCAGATTTTTCAATATTAACTCTAAAGTATGTAAAAAGACAGAGTCCAAGGAAATCTCTTAGCCTTTTCAAGCTTGCCAGAGTCAGTCAGTCATGAGCATAACTATATTTGCAGATAAGAAATTGCGCCAAAGATAAGACAGTTCACTGTAGGGAAAAGATTTCAATTTTTTGGCAATTATCTCGTTATTGGCGATTATTTGTTTCTGTTACTACTATTATTATCTATGCTAACATAGTGGTACCCCGGTCTATCGTTCCCGCATCCATCGTTTTCCCGCATGGATCGTTTTATTTCTATGGTTCATGCAAAAATTTTATTTAAATAATGTTAACGAAACGCGCATGTATCGTGCTTCAAAAAGAAGTTTTCCTGCATTCATCGTTGTACAATTTTTCTCCTGGCCTAATAAAAATTTTCTCTTGAAATTCAAGCGGTTCCATATGGTATACAAACTGGAATTACATCTTTCATCCTAAAATAACTCTTTTCCTCACTTCCATGGTAGATAAAAATTGTGATGCCATGTCTCCGAACCACCTATTCATTTTGCAATTTCAGCATAATAGAAGGTAACCTCTTCAGTAATTCAGAAAATTGTTTCGTGAAATATGGTTACGTAGAAAAAATGATGAAGAATACCAAAGAAGAGCGAGAAAGTAATGACGATGATGCTGATAATGCGGATGATGAAGTATTTGCATGTAGCAGAGGATACGTCTGTTACAAAAATTAGTTATAACGTTTGCATTAATCAAGACGTTGCGTCATGCGGCATCTTAAAGCATAGAAGAAATGTGTTATTTCAAAAAATGAAAGTAAGGGAAGAAACAGAGGATAATTTTCAAGCCGATGACGTGATTATGGCGTTTGAAAGTGCACGAACTTTTATATAAGAATATGAAATTACAGAAAATGACCAGAAAAAAGTGAATTTGGAAAAAATCTCATTTAATTTGGAAAATGAACGAAAAACCCAACACATTGGATGTATTAAATCAGAAAAATTAGTGTTTTGACTTTAATCCGCATTCATCTATTTTTTTTTTTTTTTTTTTTTCATGCATTCTGTGTAAAATGATTGTCGGGGCTTTACATGTATTATAAGTGCGAAAGTTTGGATGGATGGATGGATGTTTGTTATTCAATCACGCCACAACGGCTAAATGGATCTAGATAAAATTTAGTACAGATATAGATAATAGTCTAGAATAGGACATAGGCTACTATCTTTACAGAAATTCCCACGTTCCCCCCCTGCGGGGGGGGGGGGCAAAAGACAAGAACACGTTTGTCCGAGTATCACTTGAGAACGACCGGACAGAATTCAACAGCGCTTCGCAGGAATTTAGGTGTTCATACAACTTAAAATTATATCTATCAACTTTACAGAAATTCCCCCACGTTCCCCCTTGGGGAGGGGGGCAAAACACAAAAACACGTTTGTACGCGTATCACTTGAGGGCTGGACGGAATTCAACTGCGCTTCGCAGGAATTTAGGTCTTAACCCAACTTAAAATTATATCTATCAACTTTTCAGAAATCCCACCACGTTAAAATAAAAAAATAAAAAATAAAAAAATATTTAAGATGTCCGGACATTTGTCCTCGAAATTAATTCATAGGAGGTACCTAATTTGAATATAAGTAATCGGCGTTAAGCAGGCCATTCAATATTCGCCAATGTTTTCACCGAAACTTGGGTAAATAGTCTAATACCATAAGCAAAGCATCGTCAAATAATCTAAATTTTAAGAATTAAACACAATTGTTTGATAGAATTTGTTGAGATTATTTGAACCATCCTCTATTAAAAGAGCACCTCTCTAAAGGATCTACATTTTATAGCATGGTAGTTGGCCCTATTAGAGAGGTTTCGCTGGATTTTAAAGTAAACCTTGCGCGCGTTTTCGACGAAAACAAATACCTTAAATGTATTTAAACACTCTTTATGATGTTTCAGTTTAAAAGAAGAAATTTCTGGACACATTGTTAAACCAGACAAAAAAGTTTCGCATGCGTCATATTTATAAATCTCTTTCCAATTCCACCTACTCGACACACTATTTAACCTTTAATTTCTTAACTTTATGGGAAAGAATCTGTAACTAAATGCGATCCAACAATTGCATAATGTATCTGAATATTTTTCCTAGTTATTAATGTTAATTATACAACATTGCATTCAAACCATGCATCTGAATAATCTATATAATACTAGCAGACCCGGCCACGCGTTGCTGTGACTAAGTTATACGTTGAATTATACGGCTGTAAACTATTTAGTACAGTCAAATTATTATTTACGAACAAAGACGAAAACGTTGTAGCCGATGTAAAAACCCACAGGGTTGAGATTTGAAACTTAGGTCAAAATTTGGAAGCGATTGATAAAAATTTTCGTAGTGTTGATATTAAGCACAAATTAATTTTATTGTAGGGTCCTATAAATTTTAATGGAGAAGTGATATATATTATTTCTAATGCTACTTTGGATAAAATTACTAAAATGACTAATATATAAATTAAATTCTATTAAAATTCTATTAAAATAAAAGTATAAAAGAAACAGATGATTTTAAAATCAATTTTTATGGAGGAGTGAAATATAATATATGCTATAATGGATAATTTTACTATAAAATGACCTCATCATTTTAAATATTTTAAAGAGGGCAACAGCTGTAGTTATAAAAAGGAAAACAATAAGGCTAAACCAGAAAAATAAGTAAATTTGATAAATATTTTAAAACTTTAAAATTGGAAATCTTATGAAATATTGGACATTTAAAGTAAATACATGTATCATTTTAAATAGAAAAAGATTTTGGAAAAGTTTAGTGTATTTTAACGAAGTGATGAGAAGTTTTTGAGTATGTTAAAATTTTAATAGTAAATTCAAGTTAATAAAGATGGGAAACATTGAGGATTAAGATAAGAATAATTATAAAATTAAATTAAAAAAAAAAAAAAAAAAAAAAAAAAAAAAAAAAAAACTTTTTATATACCATGCTTTTAAATTTTAATATACTAATCTATATAAATAAAGAGAAGTGTCTGTGTGTGTGTGTGTCTGTGTGTCTGTGTGTGTATCTGCGCTCTGGTGCTCACACTACTGATCGCAGAGCTTCCAAGTTTGACATATAGGTACCTGAGACCCTGCAGGTGTGCACCTCATCGAGATTTTTTCGAATTTCGAATTTGAATTTTTTAAATTAATGTTTTTTCGATTTTAAATATTGGCTTCAATGTTTCATTTTTCATGAATTTATTCTTCGATTGTTATCGTCTGCGTATCGTAGCAACGGCTATTATGCAATTCATTTTTTATTTAATACATTGATTTGAAGGCGATTTTATTTTCTTTTTTTCTTTTTTTATTATTATTATTATTATTATTATATTTATTGAAAATCAAATGGTAATGCAATAGAAATAAATTGTTACGTTTATGTATAAATTTTATGCTATAGCAACTTTTTATTTTTCATTTATTTTTAATTAATTCCTTTAAAAGAAAACCCTTTATTATTATTATTATTATTATTATTATTTATAATATTTATTGGGTAAAAAAAAATGGTAGTTTATAGAAAGGATAAACTGATTAAAATTCGCTTTTCATGTATTTAATTCCTTTTAAAAGAAAATCTACTTTTTTATTTTATTTTATTGCACTGGTCGGAATCAAATCGTAATATAGTGTAACTAACAGGGGCTATAAAACACAGGGTTCAAAAACTAAAATATATAATAGATGCTGAGATACAGTCATCTTTATAATCGTAGTTCTTAAATAACAGAAAATCCACAAGTCGTCGATTAAATACCCAGATTGAAGTGCCCGCTAAAGACTTTTCTGTAGATAGTGGGAAACTGGATCTGATGCAGTACGGGCAGAAAAAAGAGCTGCCTTAGGCAACGGGTACCCGAAGAAGCGAAATCTAAAGCGATTTCAGTGTTTTTTTTTTTTTTTTTTTTTTTGTAATGGAATGTAAAAAATAAATACTGATCCAATTCTCCTGAAAATTCATTTGAATATAGTGACCAGCGAAGCGGGCGTAGCCTGCTAGTAATATACTAATTAAAAGGAAAATGATAAATATTCTATCATAGTTTGAAGTCAAATTTGTTTTCAAATGTCTAAATAAAATATCTGATGTAAGATACTAATATTTTGCAGCGGAATAGATTTCATTTCTGTCATCCTTGGCGAAAAAAAAAAAAGAATATCGCCAAATTATCTGGCGAAAATATTTAATTCCTTTCAAAAATCATGGTTATTTTAACAACTTATATTAAAAGAGTAATGAATAATATGAAACAATATTTCGTACAATACATATTACATGTCATACATACGTACAATGAATAATACATATTACATTTCGTACAATGCATACATCTGGCATGTATATTTTCGTGTTACGCTTTTGATCGCCAAATAATAATAATAATAATAATAAAAGCCAAGGGCGACAGAGTTTTGAAATTTAAATTAAAATTTTGTCAATTTGACAGCAAAATAATTCAATCTAACACCCGCGATAACTAATACATATCTATACCCAAATATAAGGATTAAAATCGGGAAATAAATTTCCTCGATTTTTAATAATTTCTTACAAAAAATCCAGTGGGCAGTTAACATAGGAAATCTTTTTCTTGGCTGCACAGACGGTCAGTGAGTCACACTTCGCTTGCGTATAGAACTCATAGGTATAGTATAGCATATATAGAATAGAGTGATCATTGGGGAGAAAAAAGTTATTCCGTTTCATTTGGGAAAAGACGACGTTTTTACCAAAATATGGCCGTCTTTCCCCGAGTGAATACACACGGGAATACATACTAATATTTTAGCAAATAAAATTTATGAATAATTTATTTGCTAAAGGGGAATAGAACACTCCAGATACAGTTTCAAATTCATATTTCTTTCTTTTTTTTTTTTTTTTCAATACCACTTAATGGCTGTTTCCAAAGCTTTTATTTATTTTTTTATTTTATTTTTTTTTCGGCATCAAAAATCTTTGTACGATAACATGGGGATGAGAGATCTATATATATTACTATATCTATGATAGAACTACATTAGCACTTTATCAATGTGTATAAAATCTTTAAATTGATTATGACGTCAATTTTCGTGAGATGCATAATTTAACTTTTTATAATTTTTTAACGTTCACGTTTGATTAAATGTATATATTTTTATGTCGAAAGAAAATGAACTCCTATTTTTTTTTTTTTTTTTTTTTCTTTTTTGGCAACAATTAAATTAATGGAACTCACAGATATTTTGGAGCAACTTTAATAAAGGTCTATAATTAACAAATAATTGCAATAAAACAATATTGTGACAATAAATTGAGATAAAAACTATCCTATCTCTCAAGTTGGACCAAACTGCACACAGTGTGCAAAATTTCATTAAAATCGGTTCCTTAGTTTAGGAGTTTACCCCGGACAAACATCGTGACACGTAATTTATATATATATACAGATTAGTTCCCCATCATACTTAGGTAAACGTGAAAAATTTTGACCTCGGTTTTTTTACTTTTTTACACGTTCTTAGGTGTGAGGAATCCGAAAATGACAAAATTTGAATGGTGTCTGTCTATAGGGTGTCTGTTAGTGTGTTTGTCCGTTAGTCCGTTAGTGTGTTAGTCCGTAAGTTTGTTAGTCTGTTTACGCGATATCTCACGAACAAATGATCGCAGAGATGTCAGATCAGTTTTAAAATATGACTTTCGATACTGGCAAGAACCCTATTCATTTGCAACATTCAAATTAAAAAACTTCGTAAGTTATTTACGATTTTCTTAACATGGGAGAATAGGACAAAAATTCACTTAAATATGCATTAGATGGAAACTTTTTACTGTAAATATGTCAGACCAGTTTTAAAATATCAGTTTTGATGCCGGAATGAACATCAGTAACTATAAATATGCAACTTTGAAAATTTCGCAAGTTATTGGAAATTTACGAATTTCTTAACATGGCAGTATAGGGCAAAATTTCCCATAAACGTCAATTTTTAGAGATATTTTCATCGTAAAGATGTCAGACTACTTTTGAAATATTATTCAGGACACTGGCATGAATATTAATGACTACGAATTTTCCAATATAAAAATTTCGTAATTTATTGGAAATTTACGAATTTCTTAACATGGCCGAATAGTGCAAAATTTCGCATAAACGTCAATCTTGAGGGATATTTTCATCTTAAAGATGTCAAACAACTTTCGAAATGTTATTTAGGATACTGGCATGAATATCATAGACTATGATTTTTCCAGTTTAAAAAATTCGTAAGTTATTTGGAATTTGCGATTTTCTTAACATGTCAGAATAAGGCAAAACTGAGCATCAACTTCCATTTTGAGAATCATAAATACATTAGACAACTTCAAAATTACATTTATGATATTTGTTTGAACATGATTGAATAAAAATATTCTAATAGTTTAATTTCGTAAATTAATTGTAATTTACGATTTTATCAACATAGTGAAATTGTAAATTTTTCATATAAATATGAATTTTGAGGATTATTGCATTGGAAATAGTAGCAGGAAAACTAAACAAGGGAATTGACCCTGATAAAATAAATTAATAGATTAGAATAAGATAAATATATCGAAGTGAACGGTGGATAGCCTATTAGGCGGGGATTTCATTCTGTCACTGTATCAAGCTTTGGTCAGATTCATTTCTTTTAACATGATTATAATATGTCTCGCTCTAGAAATTTCTGAGAACATAAATATGATGGGGAACTGAGCAGAGTCCACTTATGCCAACTAGTTTTTCTAACGTGGACCAATTACGACTACATTTTCACTAAACGATACGATAGTGATGTATATAATAAAATACACAAGGATAAAAAAATAATATTTATAAATGGACAATGTTTAAGCATGGGTTTTGCTTAAGAGGCCTCTCTACTTATCGTCCCTGGAAGCCAGAGCCAATGTTGTTCTATGGAGAATTTCGCCCCGTTAAAACTTATTATCTAATACATATTTTTAAATTCCGCTTTCCCATTCAGAAACTTCACAACTATCCGCGATTGTAATGAAATGCTCGCCCTCTGGTGGGCTAAGGTGAAATTATCATACCACTGATAGCTTTCACGCTGAAACAATGATAAAACAACAAGAAAGCACAATAATAAATGCACGTGGCAATTATTACACGTGGCAATATTTACTAACAACTGCAGTTGAGAAAGCGGCATCTATCGATCATTACAAACGCGGATTAAACAATTTATCCGCGTTTGTAATGATCGATAGATGGCGCTCTCTGAACTGCAGTTGTTAGTAAATATAATAGCCACGTGTATAGCCACGTTGTTGTTTCTCCGCCATTACACTATGGAAAATCGATTGCATAATATGATGATATGCAGTGGTGTGATAATTTCACCTTAGCCCACCAGAGGGCGAGCATTTCATTACAATCGCGGATTGCTTCCTAAAAATACTTTTTTTTTTTTTTTTTTTTTTTTTAACTTTTAATAGTTTGAGTTTGCAAAATGCGAATTTTCACAATGTGAAAATTTTCATTTTTGAGCTTAAAAATTAAATCCTGAAAATTAGGAAAATAAATTTTTAGAAAACGCTAAAATTTTAAGCAGTTGTGAATTTTCTGAAAGTAAAAACGTAATTTAAAAATATGTATTAGTTAAGGAGTTATAATGAGACCAATGAGACAAAAATTTCCTATAGAATAACATTGGCCTCAGCTTTTGGAGACAATAAGTCGAGAGTCCCTTTAATGATCTAATAAGAAAAAAATGAAATTTGTCTTATGAGATCATTTTTCGGAAATATGTCTTTTTAAAAGTTACATTTTCAGAGCCTTTACATCATTTAAACCTAGCAGTACTTTAAAGATATATACAGAATGTGAATTATTATCATTAATTGACTAAAAAACAGAACATAAAAAGTTTAATCAAAATAAGAAGCTTTTTTTTTTTTTACAAAAAAATATGCCAAAACAAAAAAATAAAATACCTTCGCCAATATTGCGAGAAAAATTTAACAGAAGCCATTGGGGTCCTAAACTAAAACTGTACTGCATGCGAAGTATGAAAACTGGGACGTCAACCCATAGAATAATAATAAAGAAAGAAGGAGCACGTCAATAGTCTAATGTTTACAAACCACTTCTAGTGAATTGCCAGCGGAAGCTATTTTTGCTACTCAAAGCCTTAAAGTAGGTCACCCATGCTCGGCACATTTATCACTGTTTGTTGCGAGTGCTACCTAGCTGACTGATTGACAGAGAGATGAGACGATTCAAAAATCTCGCCAACAAGTCGCCAACCAATCAGATTGAAGCATTTTTACAACCATATACCCGGCATTCCTGGATTTTACAAACTGAAATCAAAACATGTACGCTCCTTCTTCCTTTATTATTATTCTATGCGTCAACCACGAATTTTGTTTTGAAACCGTTCTTTGAATGATTTTGATTTCATTATTGCACAATATTAATTTGGTTCTAATAATAATTTGGCTTCTGGAAAATAAAAATTTTAATTAGATGGTGAAATTGGTATAATATTTACGAGTTTCAAATTTTAAAAGTAAATAAGAAAAGAAATAACGTGCAAAAATTTCGCGCAGGTCAGCTAGTGTATGTTATTTTCATTATGATTTGTGCAATTTTAGAGTATTAAAAACCACTATAAAAAATACCTCACGAAGAACATAACATATCCTTTTGTGAGTCCATCTCTACCAACCAGAAGGGATAATTTTAATATTTTCCAGTGCGGAACAAACTATATTCAATCCAAGTAATACGCATGAGTTTTAAAATACTTTTTAAAAATACAGAGAGCAGACACAGATATACCCCCACCAACGAACATAAACTGAATTTCCGGTGCTTGACACTGTGGACGACTCGAAAAGCTTGAAGGGGTGCCAAACTGACCAACAGATTGAGATTTGGTAAACATCCAGTCATTCAATATTCTCTTATCGCTTATTTCCTCTGAACCACAAGGGTTTTCATCCCTATTTTAACCCCGGGCTCGTTGCGTCAGCACTTGCGCAGGCTCTCCCATGGTCGCAAGAAACGTAACTGAAGTATACAGACAGACGAAAATCTTAAACACTTTAAGTTTGTTGAAAATTGTTAAAAATACATTTTTAACCCTCAAATGCAAAGTGACTCAAAAAAGAAAAACTGACTGTAACTCCTATTTAAAGGATTAATCATAGTGAATGTTTTACTTTTATTTTGATGTCATATTATATTGGTCCATTCAAACGAAGCATGAAAAGGAAAGAGTAAATCCGCACGATTTTTAACATGACATTTAAATTAACAATTTTTTTTTGGCGCGTCCAAACGACTTCGTGAAAGTTAACCTTTTCCTTACGGGTGGGATTACCGCAATCCCAAGCAAAAATGTGTTTAAGAATACGGGGTTGGTATTACCGTCTTCCCATGCAGCATGGGGCGGCGCCCCATGCTTTAGGGGAAGAAATGTTTGGGACGACGGTAATACCAACCCCCTATTCTTAAACCATTTTTGCTTGGGATTGCGGTAATCCCGCCCGTAAGGAAAAGGTTAAGAATGACAATAAAATTAAATTTTTTGCAGATTTATTTTAAAATTTAAAGATGATTTTCTTTATTTTATAATAATTAATAAATAAATGTATGCATATATATATATATATATATATACAGAGTCTGTTCGCACATTTTTTAGACGATTTTGATGGAGTTTACTAAAGCAATGTCACTCATATTTCGAGTTTTATTTGTTCAGTTTGATAGCCCTTGTTCTTATCTAACATTCTACATCATAATTTCTATGATAATAATGTTTTTTATAATATCGGAAGAGGTATATTTTTCTACTCCTCTTGAACGGCTTTCCAGAGTCCACAAAGCGTTGTAGGTCGGTGTTTGGATAATGTTGATTTTAAGAGTCGAAAAAACACAAAAATCCAACAGTGATACATCAGAAGATTTAGCAGGAATGTCAGTGAAGGGTATGGTTTTAATTCCCGTTTTCTGTTCCATTTTTTTCTAGAAAAGCAATTGCGGATTGTGATGTGTGACTGCTTGTTTAGTCTTGATACAGTTCAACGCATTGATAGCATTGTGGATAAACATCTGGATTTT
Organism: Salticus scenicus; assembly: GCA_963930645.1. Taxonomy (NCBI): domain Eukaryota; kingdom Metazoa; phylum Arthropoda; class Arachnida; order Araneae; family Salticidae; genus Salticus; species Salticus scenicus. The sequence continues at coordinate 138,559,128 of OZ005658.1, forward strand.
CATTTTTAAAAATTGGAATTAAAATATGTTCTTGAGAGTATTTAGAGTTCATTTTGACATTTTTGTCACTTTTTTTTTTTTTTTTGCTTTTACCTTGCGCTTGTATGAAAAACCAGTGGCAATCATAAATCCTTTTGAAAAACTTTCTTTTGATGATTTGAGCCAGGTAGCAAATTTATTTTCTCCATTTTTGTGATAATAAATTGACCTTTTTTTATTGCAACCACTTAAATAGACCCAAGATTCATCTGTTGTTGCAACATTTTTCCATTTTTCTCCTGATAAATGCTTTTCATAAAGATTTCACTAAAAACTATCTTTGGAAAGAGCGGAACCCTATCCTTCCATGAACTGCCATTTTAAAAGCGCATTTTTGCATCTAAACAAAAATTCTAAATATCAGAAGATAAATAAAACTTCCAAAAATATAACTGTTGTGAAAAGAAAATTCTCCATGCAAACGATTCTTTCTTACTGCGAAATAAAATCGTCTAAAAAATGTGCGAACAGCCTCTGTATATACATATATATATATATATATATATATATATATGTGTTTCAATTTAGTTTGAGTAAATGTTTAATTTAATTTCCTTTTTTATTTTGTTTTGTTGCAAGATATGAGACTTGAGCTGTATATTTGCTGGAATTAGCTATACAGTTTTCCGAAATCTTGCATATGCTGGTAGAAATGCAAATTTCCTGATGAGTAAACATTTCTATTTCTCCGCATTTAAATTTAAATTTTCAATTCATGAATTCCCCTTTTTCTTTCCTTTTAATTGAACTCTTTGGTAATTTTATCCTTTTATCTTTTCTCTAAAATGTTGATTGTTACTAATATTTAATGGTTTTTGCAAATTATCTCATCGTTAGGCTTATGTGTTATGTTAGTGTCATTTCTCTTCTCCGTAAGTACTTTAACATGTTTTTACTAATCATTGGTACTCAAATTAAATTATTACCGTGACAATTTTTATTCGAAATAAATCTTAATTAAAATTTAAATATATGTTGGTGTCTTCATCTATCTTTTGTCTGCTGAGTGTTAAAATGGTATTAAATTATTCAAATTATATATATATATATATATATCAGGAATTAAACGGTATTATACCTGTTTGCATTGCACGGTGTATCATTTTTGTAAGACTTCATTAAAAAGTAAAATAAAATAAAATAAAACGCATTCTTCGATCAGATTTCATGAAACCATGAAAGCATCTGCGCAAGTGCTAACTCAACGAGTACAATGCTAAAATGTGGGTGACAGTCATCTGACTCAGAGAAAAGGAGCAATAACACAGAGCGCGGAATTAATGGATGTTTTCCAAATTTCAGACTGTTGGTCAAGCTGGCATCCCTCCAACATTTAGGACGCGTCCTCACTGCTAGTTTTAGAATATGCGACCGCACTGTACGTACTATTTATTTATTTATTTATTGGCATAAATCAATATAACAATGTACACATAACGTTTTTTGGTCAAAATTTAAAAAAAAACATGCATTTAAGGGTTCAATCTGGAAAAAAAAGTGCTATTGTGATGTAAGAAAACTTTTTATATGTGTGTGATCAAAAAGTTATTATGTTTCCTGAGAAATATTTTGCCTGTCTTTTTTATTCGGATAAAAGTGTCCCAAAAGCGCCCAAAATGTCTCATAAAGTCCCAATACAATAAGTCTATTTATCTTTCACAACTCATACAAAGACTATTCATGCAGTATATGAGGAATAAAAAGAAAGTGACTTCGGCAGAATCTATCGCTGCTTACAGTTTTAGTATTAGAGTAAGATTCGAGAAAAAGCTATTTATCCACACTGTCAAAACAAAGTCCTGTTTGCTGCATAGTTTGCTGCCAGAAATTTTCTGTAATTCAGAAAAAAATACGTTCTATCATCGGAAAAATTGCGTTGATAAAACATATTTTTCTGAATTACAGAAAATTTCTGGCAACAAACTGCAGCAAACAGGACTTTTTTTGACAGTGCATTTTGTAAATCTGCTTGTCCGTTTGCTTAATTCTTCTTCTTCTTTTTATTCTTTTTTTTTTTTTTTTTGTTGTTTTTTTTTTCTTTTAACCTTTCTGATACTTTTAATTATTGAATTTATTTTTCTCTTTTGTGAGTTTTATAGAAATAAATTTCAAAACTAAATTAATATTTTATGGGGTTTACGTTAGCAGGCTCGTACTGGCCCACCGGGCAACGAGGCAAATGCCCGGTGCGCCCTCCGCCGAGGAACTTTTTTTTTTTTTTTTTTTTAATGTAAAAATTGATGGTTTTTGTTTAAAATTGAAGGAAATATTTCGGTAGAATTTATTCTCAAAAGCAATCCCGAAACTTCTTTATCTGAATGCCTACATGTACGTATTATAAAGGAAGAATGCGAGTTCTTGAATATGATCATGTGCGCCCCACTACACCAGGCACACAGAAGACTAAGTAAAAGGCGTTTTGTAAGTACCACTAAAGAGGGCGCCTTGCATTCTCCACTAAAGAGCGAACTTGTATTTTTCAACAAATTAAGCGCCTTGCATGTTCAGTGGAACACATATGTGAGCACCATTAATCAAATTACAGTTTTAAAACACGTAGTGTTATTATAAAAATCAACTACAAACTATTACTAAATACAAATACGAAACATGGCGCCTTTTATATTCAGTGAATAAATATATTTTAAACACTACAAATATGTAAAACAAATTTTAGCGCATATCGCCCAATGAAATATATCGTAACTTTAGTGATAACACTATATGCGCCCCGCTAGGCATAAAAGGTAATTTTTAAGAATTTTATATGTAGACTCCTTATAAAAATAAACTAAAAAACTATTTTGAAAAAAAAAAAAATACAAAACAGAGCGCCTTTTACATTTACGGAATGGTACATGTATTTATTTCATCACTAAAATGATTTATATAAATGAAATAAAATCAATAAATAAAAACTGTGCCCCTTTCAGTGACGTAGAAATAACACCATATGCGACCGATCTGGCATAAAAGGAGCCCCCTTTTTAATGTTTTTATAAACAACAAAAATTGCTTAGAAACAAATATCCAATACTCATGAAATACTAAACAACACGCCTTTTAGCCTTAGTGACGTGCACATATTCTTAAATTTTATCAAAACATGGATTTAAAAAAGAAAAAAAAAAAAAAAAAAAAAAAAAAAACATGTTCTGGCAATATCAAGAATAACAAATAATACAGAAAACGGGGTATCTTGCATGTTCCACAAAACAGGGCGACTTGCATGTTTAGCGAAACACATACGTGTGCCTCTCTAATCAAAATGTATGTAAAAATAAATAAAAATATATCGTCTTTATAAAAATAAGCTGAAAACTAATACTGAAAAAAAAAAAAAAAAAAAAAAAAAAACGCCCTGTAAATAATATAGTAAAGTCGAAATGACACCATATGCGCCCCCTCTAGATAAAAAAGTGTCCCGTTTTTAAGGCACCCTGTCCTGTTTTAAACGGGACGCCTTTTAGCCTTAGTGAGGTGCACTTGGCCTACATATATATTTTAAAAACTTCAAATATGCAAAAGAAATTTTAAGTGCCCAATTAAATGAATCGGTCATTTGAGAAACACCTCATATCCAAAAAAGTAAACTTTCGGGAAATCAAAAAAAACCCCAGATGGTCCATAATTTAACATCATATATTTTTCGAATATTTTTATATGTTTCTACAGGGGTTTGGTAAGCTAATTCTATTAAAATAAAATTTTATTATTTTTATTTTGATATTTAAAAAAATTATAAACGTTGTTGGAGATGTGTTGTTTCTCAAATGACTGACTAAACGATATGTTATCAGGTATGAAATAAAAGGTAAAACAATTCAAATTATTAATAAAAGTCAGTATTTCATTTTTCAAATAATATATACACATTTTCCAAACATTGTTTCTTAAAATAGTTCAATGTCATCCATATCAATAGTTGGCCAGTCATAATTTTTTTAATACAATTCACCAACAATGTCTGCAGGTATATAGGCTTCGATTTTCTTGAGGTCATTGATTTTGTTGATATTGATAGGTACCACATTTTTGCGGGTAAGCACTGATTTTTGGAAGCTCTGGTAAGCCAGTTCCCGGTTTTTTCAAGTCAAAAGTTTGTTCATTGGGTCCACTAATAAAGTTTTTTACTTTAACTTGGCCTACATGTTTATTAGAGTAATGAAACACCATAAAAGTTGAAATGTTGAATTTTATTTTGTTTTCCTTTGGGATGTTCCTTGCTTGAGTCTCCGTAGATATTACAATTTTTTTTATAAAATTGACCACACCATGATTTAAAATCCTTTACTTTTCCACTTTCTACTATTTCCACCAGAAACTTGTCCTGAATAGCAGCAGAGTGCAACATAAGTTCCGGATACTGTTTTACTGTGTAAATCCTGTCAGTTGTTTTAATTTTTCGTTTGATTACACTAAAGTCGTGGTCACACGGAAGGAGATGAGGTGTTTCTCAAAAGAATGGATATTTTCAAAGGATATTCCACCATGGTTACTAAGTGGAGATGAATTGTTTTATGCGTATTGGATTTGTCTAGCCTTCCCCAACAATTTAATATGTCTAACTCAATTTTGGCCAAAAGTGGACATGAGGTGTTTCTCAAATGACTGATTCAAATATATCGTAACTTTAGCGATAACACTATATGCGCCCCGCTAGGCATAAAAAGCGCCCTGTTTTCAACAGTTTTATATGTAGCCTCTTATAAAAATGAACTGAAAAACTATTTTTTAAATAAATACAAAACAGGGCGCCTTTTATATTCAGTGAGTACACATATATAATTTAAACACTACAAATATGTAAAAAAAAAAAAATTAGTGCTTAATATAAAGTATATCGTAACGTTAGTAATAACATTACATGCGCCCCGCTAGGCATAAAAGGCACCCTGTTTTCAACAGTTTTATATGTAGCCTCTTATAAAAATGAACTGAAAAACTATTTTTTAAATAAATACAAAACAGGGCGCCTTTTATATTCAGTGAGTACGCATATATAATTTAAACATTAGAAATATGTAAAAAAAAAAAAAGTGCTTAATATAAAGTATATCGTAACGTTAGTAATAACATTACATGCGCCCCGCTAGGCATAAAAGGCGCCCTGTTTTCAACAATTTTATATGTAGCCTCCTTATAAAAATAAACTAAAAAACTACTTTTGAAAAAATAAATACTAAATAAATAAATGCAAAATACAAAACAGGGCGCCTTTTACATCTACCGGATGGTACATGTATTTATTTCTCCACTAAAATTATTTATATAAATGAAATAAAATCAATAAATAAAAACTGCGTCCCTATTAATAATGTAGAATTAACACCATATGCGCCCGATCAGGCATAAAAGGAGCCCTCTTTTTAATGTTTTTATAAACGACAAAAATTGCTTACAAACTAATATTAAATGCTCATGAAATACTAACCAGCACGCCTTTTAGCATCAGTGAGGTGCACATATTCTTAAATTTTCTCTAAAAATGGATGAAAAAACATGTATCCCTACCCCCTCAAAGCCTATCAAGAATAACAATCAATATAGAATGCTTAACCCTTTAACGTTCACTACTTAATTTATTTAAAAAATTACTAAACTAATTTTGAAAATGGCTTTTAGACACGTAGCTGATCATAAATATTTTAAAAAAATCGCATTGTTCCTTTTTGAGAAATTTTTGGTTTGAAACATCTATAAGTTAACCTTATTAAATTCAAATAATATTTAATTTAATAAATAAAACACTTTGTAAGTAAGCATTATCGACTACAAAGTTGTTTCGGGTGAAAATAATAGTCCAGCTTTTCATTAAATGAAAAAAACGAGACATTAGTAATTTAGTGCATCATCAAACCAGCAATTCGCACTCACGCACACAAAGAAACTTCAAGTCACTTATGCAATTAGCTTCTAGTGAAGCATTATTTGTTAAATTTTGGAATAGTGCTGATATATACAGACTAGAGCCCTCGATTTACAGAGTAGCGACACGCATTTCTCTTCGCCGCTCCCCCTCGGATTGGTCAAGAAGGGTAAGTGACGTCACGGCCGCCATTTTGTGGATGAAACTGATTCTTAGCCATTGAATGTGTATTGAAGAGATCGCTATCATCTTTCGATAATTACTGTTTAAAAGAAAAAGATGCCTACTTGTTGTGCAGTATTCTGCACTAACAGTAATATAACTGGTTTCCGTTTATTTCGATTACCTTCTGAAAAGCGTAATTCAGAGAGAAGAAAAATTTGGTTCCTGATTGCAAAGAGTTCCAAAGAAATCTAAGAATTGTTATTTTAGCTCAGTTTCTTTATGGTGGTGTGAAGGGAAGTTATGGCTTTGATGGAAATTCTGAAAAAGATATAATGTCCATATTTTCTGAATTTAAATCTGAGAAGGAAAATAAAAAATATATAGAAGAAGAAAATACTTTGGAAAGAAAACTTTCCTTCGATATAAGTTTCGAAAACACAAACATAGAAATTTTTTCCTATACTTTACAAATAAATGATATTCCAGAAAATATGTTTGAAAAAAATCTATGTTTCGATTTCGACATCAGTTTAGATAGAAATTATGTGCAAATAATACCTGGTGGCGTATCAAATCGTCGAGAATTGAAAATAAACAAAACCCAAAATGATGCTTTATATAACCTTGCTGATTGTATCATTTATAAAATTGTAAAAAAAAACATAAAATTTGTTCTTCATGTATAAACTATATGACTACTAATCAACTAGATGAAGAAAATGAATCAGCAATGCTAATACATTTGAAAAGTTTAAAAAATAAATCAAAATCTATATTTAAATTCTTTCTCGACCTTGAAATTATTTTTCAAGATAAAAAAGAGAATTTATTATCCTCTAAACTAAACATGACATCTCTATGTAAATATGTACAATAATTTTTTTTTTTTTTTTAATTTCTAACTTGTTCTTCCATTTTTGACTTAATTACTTTTAATTTTTTTTAAATATCGTATATATATTTTCATTAAATGGAACAACAATTATCATCAACCAAATCATTCCAAAAACTGCTCTAGCAAAAGCTTGGGAATGAGAATTGCAGCTTCAGATATTTTTTAACATAAATTTATTTTCCCTTTTTTAGTATGACAGGATTATTGCTTTCAATGTGACATTTCGCTTCGTCATCATTTGCCATGTTTCACTTTGAATATATAAGGATGTTTTCCCGTTTGGCAACAATTTAAAAAATATATTAAATTTAAATTGATATAAAATCCGCAATAGAAATTTTTATAGTAATCGTTACTATAAAACGCAACTCTTTATTTTATTTATTTATTTATTTATTTATTTTTTTTTTTTTTTTTTTTGTCCTAAAATATAAAGTTAGTTATTTAATATTTTTTTATTTACTTATTTTTACACTTCTTGTATATCTAGAAAAGTTGATTTTTCTTTTTTTATTTTCTTATATATATATATATATAGAGAGAGAGAGAGAGAGATTTCTTTGTCAGTTAAACAAATTGAAATTATTCTTTTCAGACTTACCTTATTTTAATCATATATATATATATACATACTATATATATATTATAAAATTAAGAAATAAATTCAGCAATCGTTGATAAAGAACGCAACACATACCTCGTGACTTTATGTGGAAGTATTAAAAAAAAAAAAAAAAAAAAAATCCTGTCGCACAAAATTAAATTTTTTGTTCTGAATTTTTTTATCTATTACTCATAAAACAAAAACATGCTTCTGTTTATTTATTATTATTATTATTTATTTATTTGAAACAAATATCCAAAAAGCATCGCATTGTAAATATGCAACTAAATTTATGTTCTATATTAATGAAGAAAGACATCATATGCTTATCATATTTTAATCAAGTTTTATTTATAAATTTAAATACTTTGTTTCTCATTATTATTATTATGTATGTAGTACAAACTGATATTGTTTTATAATATTAGTTTTGCGTTTTACCCTTTCTCTATAATTCTGGACTATAGTGAATGAAAACGCTATTTTCTATGTATAAACAAATAATACTATTGCAGTTAACTGTAAAAATGTAATATTAATATTCTGTTATAGTGTTAATGCTATACAAGCACTTAAAAAAATATTGTTGAAAAATATTGCTTGAAAGAGTTTTTTTTTTTTTTTAAGTGAAGTCGATCTTTTAATTTCAGTAGCTTAATCGAATAAATATTTTTATCTTTTAAAGAAGGTTGTGCAAATCTCACCAGCGATAAAATAGAAATAGTAATAATAATAATAATAATATATATATAGTATACATGTAATTTTTCAATTAAATCATTTATGTATTTTATTTTTTATACTTTAAAAAATTGAAGGGTACTTAAAAATAACATATATTTAAATGTATGCGATCTTCAAAAGTCCTTGTTTTTAACCGTTTAATATCTTTCTCTTCCTATTAAAACACGAAGAGAGTGGAGGTAGCTTATCCACAAAATGGCGTCCGTTTCTCCCGTGTCGCTACTCTGTAAATCGAGGGCTCTAATACAGACAGTAAAGGAACAAAATTTTAAAACCTGATTAAAACAAGGGGGAAAAGTTAAAAAAACTGCTGCATAAAAATTCTTAAATTATGCCAAATGTTTGGTTTCGCTGCGAAACCAATGATCGTTAAAGGGTTAACAGGGTATCTTGCATGTTCCACTAAACAGGGCGATTTGCATGTTTAGTGAAACACATACGGTACATCTCTAATAAAGATGCATGTAAAATTTTTAAAAATATAGCGTCTTTATAAAAATAAACTGAAAATTAATACTGAATAACAATATAAAAAAAGTGCCTTTTATATCTTTTTTGCTCCGTGAATGTAAATTCCATCTTTGAACGAACTGTACTTCGTCTTATCCTTCAAAGTAAACAAAACAAGTACATAAGAAAGTCTTTCCTTTCTAGAAATTATTCTTAGTTACTTCTCGATGTACAGCTGGGGCTGAGACAAAGCATATCTAACCTACCACAAGTCTGTGTAACCTACAGATTAGTATACGCTTTGGGACTTTGGGCTGAGAGGATGACAATGAACGTCATCAGTAATTTTCGATGTGGGCACAGTTGAGGCTTTTTCAACAATAGGGGGATAAATGTGAGCGCAGTTGATGTGTTCCCCTTTTTGTCACCTAAATGATTATAGTTATAGTACATTTACATACGAAGTCTCTTTCAACAACTATTATGGTGATAGATATTATTTGTTCCCACACGTTTACGCATTTCAAAGAAATCCGGAACAGAAATGCTAATAATCTTATTTCTACTACTGGGAAAACACGTGCTTCAAATTTTTTTTTAACGAATAGCTGAAGATGGGGGAGGGACATTCACTGTGAAACCTGCACATCTTTAATTCTATATAAAGTAACGTGAAAAAGTGAAGGTGGAATTATCTGAATGGTATCAGCCAAGCCACGTGAAATACAAGAATTTTCATTTTGGGAAAAATAATCTAAGGTATGATTATTCATTGTTATTTTTGTAATTTTATTATTATTTGTTGAAGTGCAGGAATGTGGAGAGATAGAGATTATATATTTGAATTCTTCCAAAATTGCGATAATTTTTTTTATTTCACACTTGTAGTCCTGTAGACTGGAATTATATGCTCCCTACATTAACTTTTTATGAAGCTTTAATAAAAACTTGACATATGCTTTGAAATAAAATAAAATAATATATATATTTCGCTTATACTCTACAGCTTATATGATATGTTAATTGTCTGTACATTTGTTAATTTTTTTTTCTTTTTAATTTGGGCAACTGATCTGATACAATTTGCTGTTCTAGATCGTGGCCTACTTGAACTTGCGTTACTGGCATATCGGGCGCTTAGTTTGTGCCGTGTTCGTTTATTTTTTATTTATTTTTTTCCCTCTCTCATTTTTTAAAATTATAATATGGTCATATCTATATCTCATATCATTATCAAGTTTATCTTTCATACAAATGCCATTATATAATTCTTTGATGCATTTAACTTATTAATTTATTTTCTTTTAAGTTAGACTCACAACACTTCTGTATACTTCTGAATCATAATTTCTTTATTATAATGAAATAAATAATATAAAACACATTCTAATAATTTCTTATGACATTCTGTTGTTTTCAATAATCTCCGAGCAATATTTGTTGCTTGTGAAATAGCTTAAGTGAAAAATGCTTAATTTTTTCTTAATTTTTCTGACTTCATTCGCCCTTTCCTTGCTGCCTACCAGTGTTTTTGCGCTCAAATCTGGTAGGTGTAAGGTGACAGGTTCGATCCCAGGTTGCACTTGTCGGTCTAGTCTTTCGAATTTTCCGTGGTTTTCTCCAAAAATTGCTTAAATACGTATTTCACTCTTAGAAAGACCCCAATGGCGGGCACTCTCCCTCAGGCCTAGGATCCTGTGCAGTCAATCGGCTTTAATTCCAACAACCTTTTCTTTGCTCACTGTCCATTTTTTGAATATGTTTTAAACCACAATTTCTATAGATACAGTCATCGAAACAACGTTATTTATGGTTTTTACTCTAAAAAATTATGACGCAATTTAAAAATTATGGGTTTTGTTATATAAAAAATTTACCACTGTAAACTTAACTGTGAGAGCTGGAGTAATGTGTTTAATTTCATGCTCGAGGGCATATTTTAACATATTCAAATTCAAGTGGACATGGCATTTTTCTTTAATGGGATGTTAGCTAGAGGGGTCGTGTACAGTATTCTCTTCTCAGAAAGGAAAGTTATGTTTTTTATGTATCAAAAGTTTTATGTAGTGATTTTTTAATACGATATATTCCATTGGTGAAGCGCTAAAAAGAAAAGAAAGCTGTCTAAGGTGGAAAAGGAATACATTAAAATCCTTTGAGAACTCTGGTCGTGTATGAAGAAAATTTTTTGTAATCACCTTGGTATCGGTGCAAGATTGATTGCACTTGGATCCCAGTTCTCCGTGGAATGCCTTTCATTAGGTCTTTTTAAGGACTAAGAAGTCTTAGCTCCTATTCCCATATTTACACAAGTTTCGGAGAAAATTATGGAAAACTTCGTATGATTAGTTCAAGCGTTTAGACCTGAGATCGAAATCGACACTACTTATACCAATTTAGAGAGCAGAACTTCTCGGCCACTACATATAATAACCTTGACTAATGTTTAGTAGTAAACTAGCGCCCTTTTTACCTAGATTGTTGGCGCCCTTTTTATTCAAATTGCCAGCGCCCTCTTTGTTATGCCAGTACGACCCTGTACGTTAGTCACTTTTTTTTTTTTTCTTTTAACCTTTCTGATACTTTTAATTATTGAATTTATTTTTCTCTTTTGTGAGTTTTATAGAAATAAATTTCAAAACTAAATTAATATTTTATGGGGCTTACGTTAGTCACTTTTTTTTTTTTTTTCTTTTAACCTTTCTGATACTTTTAATTATTGAATTTATTTTTCTATTTTGTGAGTTTTATAGAAATAAATTTCAAAACTAAATTAATATTTTATGGGGTTTACGTTAGTCACTTTTTTTTTTTCTTTTAACCTTTCTGATACTTTTAATTATTGAATTTATTTTTCTCTTTTGTGAGTTTTATAGAAATAAATTTCAAAACTAAATTAATATTTTATGGGGTTTACGTTAGTCACTTTTTTTTTTTTTTCTTTTAACCTTTCTGATACTTTTAATTATTGAATTTATTTTTCTCTTTTGTGAGTTTTATAGAAATAAATTTCAAAACTAAATTAATATTTTATGGGGTTTACGTTAGTCACTTTTTTTTTTTTTTGGCAAAAACAAAACAATTAGATATTAATAAAAAAATAAAAAATTATATTCGATATATTTTTTATAATTTGTGTATCTATATATATATATAACTGGTTGTTTGTTTGTCCGGATTTTTAGTTCGCTATACAAAGCTACAGTACTTTTCTTTTCTATAGAAAAACAAAACTTTTCTTTTTTATTAATATTTTATGTGTAACTTGTGAAGTTCTTGATATCCTTACCTTAATATTAAATAATTATAATTTATTTTTATTTATTTATTTATTTATTTATTTATTTATTTATTTATTTATTTTTTTACATCTTTAGTATTGGACTCCTTTGACAAAATTTGAAATTTTTCACCGAAATAGCTCGGACGTTTCTCGCCAAGGTCTTTACTTTATGCAACTGTGAATGGGCTCTTCCCACCTGACGTCAGCGGTCACATGATAGAGGAAAAACAAATAGCAGACATAAAGTCTTGTTTATCCATAGCGATTGCTGAAATAACATGTTTTCTATTCTTATTTTTGATCAATCGTATTTAACTGTGTTATTTTTTATAAATCATCATTTTTAATCCATTTTATATCATTATTCATCATCTTTTGTTTGCCGTATACATTTACAATCATCATTCAGTTTATGTTTGTTATTGATCTTCATGAAGAACATGTTAAATACTCTGATTTTTGGTACTTAAATCAGTGACAGTGCAATATCGTACTGCGTATATCTATTCAGACCAGTAACTAAGTTAATTAACTTTTTGTAACACCTTTATGCAATTAAATTAAATGAAAACATTTTAAAGTTTCAAATTATAATCCATAAACATTCCACAAGAAGCTATTATTTATTGCTAGATCAGTTAATGTTACAGTTACACTACAATATACAAAAATCGATTCTTATAAGTAAAAATAAATAAACACATAAAATGTTTTTTAAAAATTATTAAATTTACAAATACAATTATTCTACTGTTTACAGATGCACAATATTACTTTTATTTTATTTTATATTAAATAATAAAATTTTTGTTCTTAAGAACGATATTGAATTCGATTCTCAGAATTCGATTATTCATTTTCCTCTATCACGTGATTGAGCAGACGACGGTGGAAAGAGCCCATTAATCGCAAAAATGGCCAAAAATATTTAAAGTCGCCAAGGGTATCCCATTCTAAAGTTGTGACTTTTTGTATTTATTTATACGTAATATCTTCAATTAAAGACTTCGGGAAATCGATATAGCTTTGATATATGTCGTCCCTGGCGGTTTTGAATTTAGCGATCTTTTTTTTTTTTTTTTTTTTCCAAGGACGAGAAATACCAAATAACCTCTGGAAGTGTTTTTCATGCATATCTCTTTCCATTTTACTTTTTTATTCAGTTTTTTCGTTGATTTCAAAATTGTATAAACATTACTTCAACCTGGGCAACGCTTGATAGATCTGCTAACATACCATAATATTATAAGATAGATAAAAGTTTCAATATGCAACTTTTAATGTGATTATAAGTAAAATAATTTGCTTAACTTGTTCTGAATTTTACATTCAATATCACTGAAAGACACAATATACATTAGCATATACTACTAAATCTTTAATGATGCATTTAAGCTTAAAAAATGCTTTTATTGGATAGAAATAATATTAAATGTCCAACAACAATATAACCAGAAACCAATATATATTACTTCCATTACCCTACTACCGTAGGTAATGGAAGTATTGTATTCGGTCTGAAAATTCGATATCGGGTTTTCACCTGATTTACACGTTTTAAGGTCCCCTGAGTCCAAAAAAGTGGTTTTTGGCAATTGGTCAGTGTGTATGTATGTGTGTGTGTGTATGTATGTGGAGAATCTTCTGGCTATTATAGCTCAGAAACTAAGAAAGATAGAGCTACGAAACTTTAGAATTGAAATACGTCTGGCGTACAGATGAAATTTCCAAATTTTGGTGAAAATTGAAAAACCGGAAGTGGGACATCGGAAACCGGAAGTTGGACCGTAAGTCCGTATCTCAAAAACGGCTCTAACGATTTTCTTCAAACTTGCTAAACACTCTATTAGATGTCCTTTCGAATGATATAGTTGGTTAGTTCAAGAAAATTGATAGGCGTCCTGTATAAATAGCTCAATTTCAGGCCTCCCAAGGGCGTTCCTTTAAAAACGGTTGTACGGATTTTTTTCAAACTCGCCATTTTAACTCAATTTTAAATATGCTTTTGTATGTAATTATTGTTTTCCTGTCAATAAGTGAGTTTAACCGGAAATGGGACATCGGAAACCGGAAGTGGGACCGTAAGTCCGTATCTCAAAAACGGCTCTAACGATTTTCTTCAAATTTGCTATATAAACACTCTATCAGATATCCTTTCGAATGATATAGTTGGTTAGTTCATGAAAATTGATAGGCGTCCTGTATAAATAGCTCAATTTCAGGCCTCGCAAAGGCATTCCTTTAAAAAGGGTTGTACGGATTTTTTTCAAACTCGCCATTTTAACTAACTTTTAAATATGCTTTTGTATGTAATTATTGTTTTCCGGTCAATAATTGATTTTTTGTGAAAGTTGGTTTCTCAAAAACGACTCTAACGATTTTCTTTTTTGGTCACTTTTATATTTTCTGATCACATTCTCTCTCAAAAATGCATATAATACATGTAATAGCGGGTAATGGAAGTCGTGTGGTTGTTTCACACCAGATTTTTTTTTTAAATCTCAAGTCTGTTTTTGTTTTCTAAGTAATAGATGTAAAATTCTGCACAAAATAGAATTTAATTTTGTACGACAGATCTTTTTTTTTTTTTTTTTTTAATTCTTCCACACAAAGAAATGCAGTAACTATGTTTCATTCCCTAGCATCAGTTGCTGCGTTCTTTTATTGAAATTCTTAGGTATAACTTTAGCATCACAGCCCTTTGGCGACTGTTAAATTTTTGCTGTCATTTTGAAGATTAGTTAAAATGACTATCGTAATCGTTCCTATATTTGCTATAAGTACTTATATATAAGAAAAATGACTACAGTGAAACGTATTACATGTTATGCTTATAGGGCTAAGGCAAAATTCAACATTGAACCGTTCTATATATTTTACTTAAATTATTTCATCATAATTTTATAAAGCAATTTTTGATATAAAAACTGAATACAAATTTAAAAAAAAAAAAAAAATTAATTTGTTGTCAAACTAGTATGCTGCGGTAATGCCCTTGGTGAGAAACGTTCGAATTACTTTGGTCCTAAATTTCAAATTTCTCCCATAGGTTCTGCATTAAAGCTGTTCCATTTCTTTAGCACGATTTTTCTCGATTTATTTTTAATTATTTTTAAAAAATATTTACCATTTTTTTCTTCATTAAAAAGACAGATATTTACTGTATTTATTTTTGGCTCTTAAATAATAAAATCATAATAATAGTACGACCTGTCGTACTTATAAAAAAATAATAATAATTTTTGTTTAATTTTTCCATTGTTGAGATAATATAGATATACGCAAGTTGACATCAGATTTTCATACTTTAGTTAACTTAAAAATTATCTAATTGTCTGATCGATAAGTTAATTAATCCGACGGATTCAGAAAAATTGCCCCTTTCATTTGGTTCCTTACTTGTAACTAAATTTTGATTAGATTTTTTGAAATTAATTAAAATATGAAAATAATAACCTGGTAAAAGCTTTAAAAATGGAGATTTAAATTTTTAATTGTTGCCCCCCCCCCAAAAAAAAAAATAAAAAAATAAAAAATTAAATAAATAAATAAAAAAAATAAAAATATATATAAAAAAATCGATATCGTTTGTTTTGATACTGATTATAATTAATTTTCTTTTCTTTCCTTTTTCTTTCAAAAAAAAAAAAAAAAAAAAAAATGATTTTGATGAAATTTAAATTATTTAATTATAATTATTTTTAATTTAATTTTAATTATTTAATATTTTCAAATTATTTAATTATATTTTCGATAAATTTTAGATTTTGATAAATGTACAACTATCGAAAAATGATTTCGGCAAATGTCCAAAAATAACACCGCAAAAATCCCAGATTGAGACTAATAGTCGTCAGAAAAAAAACTTTGTTGCGTAATGCAAATATGAACTTTTTTTTTTTTTTTTTTTAAATCTCTGAAATTGTACCAACATATATTTCTTGCTCATAGCCGACGTATGCAAAGGTTCCCCATCACATGAATATTTCCTATATTTGCTATAAGTACTTATATATAAGAAAAATGACTACAGTGAAACGTATTACATCTTATGCCCATAGGGCTAAGGCAAAATTCAACATTGAACCGTTCTGTATATTTTACTTAAACTACTTCATCATAATTTTGTAAAGCAATTTTTGATATAAAAACTGAATACAAATTAAAAATAAATAAATTTGTTGTCAAACTAGTATGCTGTGGCCATCACAAAACTTTCTTCTATACTTTTCTATACGAATACACTCAGTACAAATAGTTTATTAAAATGATTATTTAATAAATTTTTCCTTCCGTGACAAACAAAGACAATTTTCATCCCAAAGAAGTGTCTAGAAGAAGAAATCTAAATAAAATAAGTTAATTTTATGATAACATCTTAGAAAGTCCTTTTTTTTTTAAAGGGGAGGGTTAAAAATGAAAAAAAAAAAAAAAAAAATCGATAATTTTATTGTAAATTTTCACAGATCGATGGTTCAACTATTAATTTTAAAGATATTGAGGAATTATTTTACAATATAGTAATACTGAAAATTTGCTCCCCCCGTGGGTGTCCCTTTGCCCCATATAAGAAAGCGATGCTCGTTCGTTTGCCCAATATATTCTGTTTGCCCGTTCCTGTTTTAGTTTCTTGGTTGACTGTTACTATTATGAACAGTTTTTAACCAATTCACAATTATTCGTTTAAAAAAAATCTGATTGTTCACATTTAAAAAAATGTTTGTTCAATACCGCCATTGTAAAAATTTTGAAAAAGCGGGGTAGCAACGTCCCCTGTTGGGCGATTTTCATCAAAAGTTGATAGCACTAATTTATATCTGATGCAACTCTTACTAATTTGTATGAAAGTCTGTGTAAGAGTTCTTAGGATACAGTCTTACTAAAATTTTGTCGCACTCATACAAATACACAGACAAATACTTTTTAAAAATGGTTAAATCATGTTCTAGATTTCTCAAAAAGTGAAAATCAATCAAAAAGGCGAAGTCGAAAATTTTTCCGAAGCCAATACTTTCTTCTATTGAATATACAGAAGAAAATAAAAATATTAATGAAAAGTCCTTGAAATAATACAAGTCAGTACTACCATAGCCTCCTAAACTAGATGCCTTTCGCGTGGCTCGGAAACTCAACAGTTCAAGCGGTAGACAGCGCCACCTGGTACAGATTGCGAGACTTTTTTATTCAACGGTCACCAATAATTTTAAGAAGTGATATATGATATATATAATCGACGTTTTTCCGATTCTATTCGCCTTTTATGTATATGCAATCCCACTTTTAAAAATTTTTGGTAGCTGTTGAATAAAAAAGTTGCACAATCTGTACTTTTTTATTCAACAGCCACCAAAAATTTTTTAAAGTGGGATTTTATATACACAACAAGCGGATATAATCAAAGAAACGTCGATTATATATATCATATACCACTTCTTAAAATTAATGGTGACAGTTGAATAAAAAAGTCGCGCAATCTGTACCAGGTGGCGCTGTCTACCTCCAAGTTTCCGAGCCACGCGGAAGGCATCTAGTTTAGGAGGCTATGGTATTATCTACTTAACTACATCCTAATAAACATTCCTTATTGTTGTTAGACCCGCCCTTGTTTTCACACCAGTAAATTTTTAAAGTAATATTCCCTAAATTCAATTACGATTAAATAAGAAGGAAAATATTCTAAAAAGATACTGGTGTGAAAAAGAAGGCGAGGCTAACAACATTACGGAATACTAGTACGCTGGTAAGTATGGTACTAACTCTGATATAATTATTATGTTAGTATAGCAATGTATGCATTTTAAAATAATTACCTGCGAATTTAAACAGATGGGCAATGTTATAGTTAAAATAGAGTGATACCTAGAATTTTACGGTTTTCTTTAATCTGTCATAACTAATAACTATAAAATTCAAAATATCATATGCAGATTTTCTGTAAATGTATTACTTTTTATAATGCCATATACTAAATAACTTTGAAAAAACTGAACATATTAAACTGATTAGATACAACTCATATTCAAAATATTAAAATAATTACATTTCTTTTACAAATTGAAAATATCGTTTGGTAATTTAATGTATTTTAATGCAAATATGCAAGCGATATTTTTTTTATGAACTTATTGTTGATTAAACTTATTTATTATCTTAAAATTAATATCATTTTTGAAAAGATTAATTGAAATATACATATATATATTTTTTGAAAAGTCAAAATATTTGAATATTTATTCAAGTGGTTCAAAATATTAGAATATTTTGCATTTATTCTCCTTTAATTATCACCAATTCATAACTTGTGGCATCATTGTTTGAATTCAGACGATTTTATTTAAAATCAGTATTCTTTTTGCAGTTTGTTTCCTTTTTCGTCTTAAAATGGGTCGAGTGAGTGATATTCCTGAATCTGTTAAATTTCGTATGGTTGGTTTTTATCGGCACGTTAAAAATCCATGTTATATAGCGAATTATTTACATTGTTCGCAATCAAGCGTTAGCAAAATACTAACACAATATTAAAAAAAATGGAAAATGTCAAAATATTCGCCGAAATGGCTGCCGAAAATTAAAAACATGTCCTAGAGATGACAGGAAACTAAAGCGTAGAGGTAAGATAAACCGTTTTAAAAGTGTGAGATTCTTGTACCGAAAATGGAAAGAACGAGGAGTTGAAGTTTCGACATCGACAACATTAAGACTTCTCCATAAATTTAAGTTTGAATCTCGTGTACCAAAAACAAAACCTCTCATGACTGCAAAACAAAAGCGTAAAAGATTGAATTGGTGTAAATCAAAACGTTTATAGAGCGAAGAAGGTTGGGAAAAAATATTATTTAGTGATGAAAGTATGTTTTGTGTTTTATATGGTAATCAAGGTATTCGAGTTTGGAAAAGGAAGAAAGAAGCATTTGATAAAGAATGCCTTAAACGTTCGGTAAACTTTGCTGCTAGTGTCATGGTTTGGAGTTGCATGAGCACAGAAGGACCTGGAAAGTTATGCATCGTCTACGAAAAGGTTAACTCTCAGATATATCGAGAAATTTTGGAATATTACATAATTCCATCACCAGAAGATTTATTTGAAGATGATTTCATCTTTCAACAAGATTTAGCGTCACCGCGTACCTCGGTGTCAACTAAGGATTTGTTTCGCCAACACAACATTAAGGTACTTCCTTGACCACCAAACTCATCAGATATTAATTCCATCGAAAACTTATGCGGTATAATGAAGAAAAAACTCCATGAAAATCCTACTTCAAGTAAAACTGAGTTAGTGGCACGTATAAAGTCTATTTGGGCTAAAACACTTTGTACATAGTATGCATGGTCGATTGTACGCTGTTATTAAAGCTAAAGGGTATGCTAAAAAATATTAACTACCATTTACTTCATATTCATAAGGTGATATTTTTGCGTAAAATAAAATATTTTAATATTTTGAACGAATCTAAATTGTATTCTGATATTTTGATGTTTTTCAGAAAGCTATTGTATACCTAATTTATTGTATTTTATATTTTGTAAATGTTAAAATCTTATCTAAACATTCCAGATTTTATTTATAAAAAATTTAATTGCATTTACTTAGCATCAAAAATAAATAAATGGAAAATAATTTCTTTCTTATTACTTTTTCTCAATTATTTTAATATTTTGAATGTGAGTTGTATATAAAAAAAAAGTTTGAAAATATAGATATTACATTTTCTAAAAATATTTTATAGCAACATGTTTACAAAATATCAATATTAAAATTATTCGCTATTTATAGACACAAAAAAGTATGTAATTTTGTTTATTTTTAAATTTATTTTGTAAATTTATTAGATATATATGTACACGTAAGCACTTTTTATATTAAATTTTTTAATTTTATATAATGTTTGCCTAAATTGTTTGCGTTTACACAAAATTGTTATAAAATTTTCAAAAATTTTAATAATTATCTAGAATGTTTTAGAATATTTTTATTCTCAAAAGTACATTTTAAACTTACAAAATATAGTCCTTATTTAAACAAGTTCTTCTTTCTCAGAACAATTTTGCATTTCTTTAAACTCAAATGTTATAAAAAGGTTCTTTCAGTTTCGAAAAAGAACGTTTCAAATTATTCGAACATTTAAACTTTATGTAAGGATTACTTAAAATATTTATACAGAACAGCTTAAGTTTAAGCAATTTGAATGAAATATATTTTATTTCATAAAAGTATTCCAAACGTTTCAAGAATAAAATATTAAAGATATCGTTTTTTAAAAATTAAATAACTCTTTTTATTCAAAACTAGTAGGCTACGACCGCTTCGCTGGTCATTGCATTTAAATGAATATTCAAAAGGATTGAATCAACATTTATTTTTTTATATCACATTATAAATAAAAACTTAAAAAAAATAAAAAATAAAAAAAATAAAACCTACATTGAAATTGCTTTAAACCTCAGTTCGGGTAGCCGTTGCCTATATCTCCCTGCTCTTTATACTATATTAAATAGAACGTTTCTTCAGTTTTGCACTCGTTTTGTTTCCGCGGAGGATCAAAATTATGATGGCATGTCTCCAGACCACCTCTAGGGGTGAAATCCAGACCGTCGCCAATTACCCGTTGTGCAGCACTGGTGCGACGTATTACCCAACCAAACAACCATGCACGCGCAACAATGCTCTATGTGAATGATTATGTGAATGATTCTCAAAAATTAATCAACAATTGTTTACAAATTTAATAGATTATGTATGGGAAATAAGTAATAACTTCAAAACTGATAGTTTTTAAAAAGTTATTCATTATTCTTTAATATTAGACTGTTTTTTGTTTAATATTAGACTCTTATTTTAAAATAAATGCAATCGAATGATATTGCGTTGTGAAAAATTGCAACGTAATAACTTTAAATCTAATAACTTCATGTATATAGTGTCCTCACAAAAAATGAACAGTTTATAGAGCTGTTTTAAAAAAAGTATAACACCTATGCCGTATCTTAAAAAAAAAAAAAATCATCAGTTTTTACTCAAAAAATAAATAAAAAAATAAAAAATAAATAAAATAAAAATAAAGTAAATAAATGATTAAATAAATAAATAAAAAATAAATAAATAAAATAAAATAATAAATAAATAAATAAATAAATGGCCGACTTTCATCACCAAAGTAGTTGAATCTAGGCCAATCAAAAATAGGAGTTGTCCACGTTCCGCCGACAAACTCTTTGCTTTATATATATATATACACCGTAAAATCCCGAAAGTAACCCCCCCCCCCTTTTTGAAAAACAAAACAGATAAATTTCAGGTGGGGGGGGGGGTTATAATCAAGATTCTTTAAAAAAAATGAAGAAAAGGGAGGGAAGGATATATCGATGGAGGGGGTACTTTCGGAATTTTACGGTACTTACTTAAAAGGAAATATTAAAGGTAATTTCTTACATTAAAGGTAAAAAATAATGATTCCATTGATAGCATGCATCCGACACTTTATTAAAAATTAGTTAAATTAGAAATAATATATAAATATTAAAACTTAATTCAATGCCAAATTTAACTTACAATGCCGACGTACCGTAAGTGCGCCCGAAGATTGGATGTAGCTTTGTTCGATGGAGAAAAAAAAAAGGGGGGGGGGGGGTTTACTTTCAGGATAACGGGAACATTTCACTTTCAGCGAGACAAGGGAGGGGGAGGGTATATTCGATGGGGGGGGTTACTTTCGGGATTTTAAGGTATATATATACATATATACATACACTTTATTAAAATTTAAGATTCGTTTAAAGGATGTAAAAAATCCTTTATGTTGAATAGATCTTTTTTAACAGTTATGGCACTTAGGGTTCATTTACAATTGTTTAAAGTATACGCACTTCAGATATAATTTAATTTTCAAATTAATCTTGGCGATTTTTTTTTTTCTTATACCATAAATTTTAAAGTTTACAGAAAATGCTTTGAATTGATGTACCCAAGCACGTTATTCTATCAGGCGAATAAATGCAAACAAAATTGCAGCGTGAACTGTGTCTACTGTTTTCTCGATGAAGGGCCGTGCTAAATTATTTCAACTTAAGACAATTCATTCATTTTTATTCAGCATCACTTAACCATACGTGCCAAGTCTCCCATTTTTCAAGGGAGACTTAATGCCGGAAAGTTTTTCTGATTGTTTTCATCTTATTTAATCATTGAAAATATATGTGACTTATTCCCTTTAAAACATATTGGTATTTAGTCTGATTAAAAATTTAAAAATGTCGGCAGCTATGAATTAACGCTAGCATTTTAATGCTTACTGCATAAATTAAACTATTTAATACTGTTACAAAACGATGATATTTAATTTATTGAATGGAAAAGAAAGTACGAAAATACAAGACAGTTAGATAATAAATAAAACAATTTAATAAATTTTTTTTTAAGTGAAGATTTTATGAGACTTAAACACAGTTGCCAACATTTAAATTTATTCCGGAGCATTTTTAGACCACAGCCTCTAATTCGCAACACTTTATTTTTAGCGTATTTTTGTACTATATATAATTATGATAAAATAAGAGAAATTTACTCTTAAAAAAGGGGGGGGGGTATGGAATAAAGGCGGAGCTAAAAATGCTCCTGAATAAATTAAAATGTTGGCAACTCTGCTTAAAGATGTAATATCATTTAGTACTTTTTAAGCCTTGAAATCCCACTTTATGTTTTACAAATCGTGCACATCAAGTTTGACCATAAGGTCACCAATTATATTCTTTCTCTCCACCAGTATTCACAAGCAATTCGCCCTGTAGGCTTCATAACAAACTGTTACATATTCTTCTTTTATAATAGTGGTGTAAGAATTGGAAAAGTATTATACGAACCCTGACCAAATTCGTTTAGTTGTAATGAAATTTATTTAAAGGAGTTTCAGGCGTATGGAATATATCTAAAAAGTCGCCAACACTTTAGTTTATTCCGGGGAGTTTTTAGACCCGCCTTTATTCCATACCACTTTTTTTTTTTTTAAGAGTAAATTTTTCTTGTTTTATCGTAATTAAAATGGTGCAAAAGAGAGGCGAGGCTAAAAATGCTCCGGAATACATTAAAATGTTGGCAACTATGCATTTTAACGCTATTGAAAGCAAATATGTCCAAATTAAGAAGCATTAAGAACACAACATTGGATTAAACAGTGTTTTCTCTGATCGTTTCGCAAATGTGCTAATAGTAACTTCGATTGCACGCAACTTGTGTTCACCATGTTTATTATTTATTAATTTTTTTTTTTTTCGGTCTTTTTTTCCAGCATTTTCTGGCTGGTGATAATATATATTTTTTATACACTTGTGACTGTCCTTTTTCATATGCTGTTATCTATGCAGATTTTTTATTTATATTTTTTTCCCACGTTTTTACACATTCTAAAGTGCAGTGGTTCTTAATTTAACAATTCTGAAAAATAAATAAATAAATAAAATAAAATAAAACAAACGCTACTTACATTTCAAAGTATGATTCTAAAGTGAATTCATTCTTAAAAGTCAAACGAGACATTTTTTTTCCCTAAACTGAACCACCTTTACAGCAGTTTCATGGTGTAGTCCCAATTTGTGGCATTTCTTCAAAGCCTGCATGATAAAATGCCAATTTCTTTTCCAAACATTTAACTAAATTAAAGGTAAATTTGAAAATGATAATTAATAAATGACATCGGGTATGAAAACTCTGCTGGTTGCTGTGAAATAAAATTTAAATAACCTAACAACGAACATTTCTAGACTATCCCGAAACATTGTTAAAAATGCTTTATTTTCTACGCCATTTTTTTTCCCCTTAAGAATAATTTTGAGTTAAGAGAAGTGGTTGAGAGAACATCTGGTTCGTCTGCAACTAGCTGTAAACAACCGTATTTAATAGAAAAAAGTGTTCACATTTTCTCTCAACCAGTAACTCGAACGACCAACCACGACTGTTAGAATAATAAGAGCCGCCTATAGATACAGTGGATAGTGCAACACACATGTGCAAGTGGAGCTCGTCATCCTATCTGTCATACTTACCAACATTCTAATTAATATTCCGTAGTATTGTTAGTCCCGCCCTTTTTTTCACTCCAGTAAATTTTTAGAGTAATATTCTCCAAATGCAATTACGATTAAATAAGATGAAGAATTCTCTAAAAACATACTGGTGTGAAAGAAGGCGGGTCTAACAAAACTACGGAATATTAATTAGTATGTGGGCAAGTATGTATCTGGCATAGTAAATTCATGGTGCGTACAGAAACGCCTTTTTCCAAGGATTCTTCCCCCAGAATTTTTATACAAGATATTTTCAGGGATGGAATACGGGCGCAGAATTCATACCGGAATCCGTTTAAGAAATTTCTCTACCTATAATATCGTTGATTTAAGAAGTAGAAAATTTTCTTACATTGAGAGTGGTATGAATTCTGCGCCCGTGTTCCATCCCTGTATTTCCTTTTAAGTTTTAAGGTTTTTATGATATCAACATACTTGCCAACATACTAATTAATATTCCGTAGTATTGTTAGCTCCGCCTTCTTTTTCACACCAGTATCTTTTTAGAGAATTTTTCTTCTTATTTAATCGTAACTACATTTCCAGAATATTACTCCAAAAAATTACTGGCGTGAAAAAGAGGGCGGGATTGGCATCACTACTGAATATTAATTAGGATGTTGGCATGTATGATATTAAGAATTGCTATATATTAGTCGTGCAGAAAATAAAAGAAAACCAAGGAAAGTAGGATCCGTAAGAAAATTCATGTGACTGCAGCTCGTCATTCGATGCGTTTTGGTTAAAATATCATATTATTTAAATTATTATAATCATAAATAATTTAATCCGATATATTTTTAAAATAATTAATGATACAATTAACAAATGATCACGAAATACACAAAAGAGAGTCTCAAATGATTTTTCCTTGGATATCACCATTTAAGGCTTGTCATGTGTATGAGTTTCTAAATATACGAAATTGTACAGAAATCCTCAAACGGGAAAGAAAAATAAAAATTCCAACAAGAAGAAATAGCATAAAATTCGCTGGCCAATCGAATTACAGCCCATTTATTGCATTGAATTACCGTTTGAATGATATCCAGCTACAAGTGGTTTACAAATTGTAACATATTAGTGCATTTCACTAAATAAATGCTCTTTTATGGTTTGCTTTGCATTTTTCTTGCTGTTTTTAAGATACAGCGCCATCTATGAATAAAACTTAAAAATATTTATACATTTATATACTTTTTAATTGCTTATATAAAATATTTCATCGTGCGAAGTAATCTAGTTCAAATCGCACTCTCTTACATCAATTATTTGTTTTAATATTAAAGTTTAAATTATGTTTGAGACTTTTTAACCCTCCTGTATTCCTTTCTTTTTTTCTTTTTCTTTTTCTTTTTCTTTTTTTTTTATTGTTGAATGCCCATGTAAATTTTTTTATTCGTTTTACATGTACAGATCGTTGCAAATATTGGGAGATCATTGTACAGTCGGGGAAAAAAAAAAAAAAAAAAAAAAACGCAACACTCGCTGTAATTTCGTTATTAATTGACGCAGGAACATCTAATAGACATAATTCAACAGGAAATTAAAAGCACTTTCTGAATATGCCGTCAAATTTTGAATTAGAGGTCATCTACATATTGAAATGAGTGCCAACTTTGATTTTTTCAATAGCAATTCCCAATTTTGACTTCATATTCGAATTTCTGAGAGTCTGGCAGTGCGGAAAAGTATACTGTTTGTATACTTTATCTTTAGTATTTGTAGAGTTATAATCAAAAATGTGTTCGGGGGTTATCTGTAAATGTAGAAAAATAAAATTAAGATCCTATAAGAAATAGACAAAATTTTAATGTTTTACACCGGAAATCTTTCAGGAAAAAAATAATTATAAAAATTAATAAAACGCTACGTCTTTTCCAGTTCCTTAATTATTCTGAATTCAATTTTTTAGATTTAGTATATACTTCAGTACTTTTTTAGATAATTTATGTCTATTTAATTACATTATACTTGCGATTAGTCCATACAGTACTCTTTGAAAAAAGTGCAATATTTTTCAAGTAAAAGTGTCTATATAGCTGTACTGATCACAAATAAAGCTTAAATTCTCTTTCGTAGGTAACATAATAGACGAAATGAAATAAGAGATATATATATATATATACAACAACGCATAAACTAAACGTTTTCGGATAAATTATTGTAAGGGTTCATGAAGTAAATATTAAACAATTTTAATCACACTTACCAATTTTTGGTCAGTTGAACTCTTTGGAACTGTACGATTCGTTTTATAATTTCTATGAAAATATATTTACTTAATTAACCCTTTCGCGACTGCTCACGTAGATTCACGCCATTTGAAAATCTGTAACTCTGTCAGTGGGCGTTTCTTTCGCAATTTGTGTGCTACATATTTCTTAAGTGTGTACCCAGTGTTCATATTTTTGCAAAAAAATATACTACGGATAGCAATATATTGATTAGAAATAATATAATTATAATGTATATCCATTTGTAATATAATCGTGAATACAGAAAATTTGTTCTAAAATATTATATTTTGAGATTATAATGCCCGTAGGCGGGTCTTACTGTCAAAAAGACAAAATTCTGCTGTCGCAAAAAGTATTAAAATATATTTATAAAAGTTAAAGTATGTTTTTAAAAATGTATAAAGTTAAAATATATTAATAAAATTTTAAAGACTAAAGTGTCCTTAAAATAATATTCCTCCCCCCTATAAAATAAATAAATAAGTAAATAAATAAAATAAAATAAAGCAATATATGAAGCAAACGATTAAGCTTTTTTTAATTATGACGGTAGTTAAGAAATAGTTAAGAAGTAGTTATTTATATTTGACAATTTCACATTAAACCCATTTTTCCATTTAAAACAGTAAACCCCGCCTATTTAGTTATTTTTTTTTTCTTCTAGTGTTCGTTTAAAAGATTAAAAATTTATCACCAATTAATCGATGAAGTAAATACCACTTGTGCTTATTTTTGTCAACATAAAATAAGGTGTTTAACACGAATATTCAATGTAACATTTACTTTTTTTTCTGTATTGTTTTGTTTTGAAGAACGATGAAGGCGGGGCTGGTCTTCTTTAGAAAACTGGAATTCTTGATGCTAACACTAATGCCTAAAAATCATCATTTTTGTTTCATTTCTTTGCGTTTGACGTTGTTGTTATATAATTTGACCCGTAAGTAAAAAATAAAAATATTTTCTTTGTTATTTTTAAAGATTTGATTCGTTATCTCATGCAAAACTTTATAAGAGACGGCCCCCTAAACCACTCCAAAAGAAAGATTTATTTATATCTCGAAAACTAATAACTGGAATGAGCTGCAAATTTGCACACCCATATTTTTCAGCTTTAGGATTCGTTTTATGTAAAAATTAATATAGGTCATATATTCATAATTTTTATGAATATGAATTTATTAATATTTTTCAGAATTAAAAATATTTTTCAGAATCAAAAGTAATGATGGATTATGTTTGGGTTTCTTCACTGTATCTCGTAAAAAAAAAAAAAAATTATATCGATCAAGTTACTTTTTGTGAAGATAATAATAAAAGTTTGAAATATGAATTTAACATTAGCACCTTCAAACTTTGAACGCTTATAACTTTGTGAAAAAATAAGTAAAATATACATCAAATATACTTTTTCGCGTTGTCGCGATCCCAGGAATTCAAATATAAAATAAAAATGGGGCATTACCATTGAAAAAGTTGGTGCGCGTTTTCATATGTAGACGACCCCTAATTCAAAATTTCGGTTCATTTTCTGAAACTACTCATAATTCCCCGTCGAATGATACCTATTACATTTTTCTACATCGATTAGCAACGAAGTTACGTTGAGTGTTGCGTTTTTTTTTTTTTTTTTCCCCGACTGTACATACCTTTTTCGTTTTGAAATTTGTGAATATTTGGAGATATTTTATTTATTTGCAGTGCAATAAAATCTCCTTTTTTCCAGCATTATTCTATGAAGACTTCACATAGTGAATTTTCATATATTGTTTTATAAAATACTGCAACAGCATTCGAGATCCTCTAAGATATTTCTTTGGAATGACATATATAGTTTACGTTCCGCATTTCTGTTTTCTTATGTTTAAAAATGTTTCTATTGAAAAACATTACGAGAATTTAAAATGAAAGTATTTCGAGAGTATTTCATACTCTATATATGACAAAATATTTGAAATATATCAAATTCGAACATATTTCGAAATCTTACATAGCAGAAAATACAATGAAAGTTCATGAACTCTAAAAATATTTGTATTTTCTTAAACTTTTGTCAGCCAGCTAGATAGATTTGGCAGTTTATTTTGTCTTTTTCTTTACGATCTGTCTAACAAATTGTCTGGAAGAAAGCGAAAGAAGAAACCTACGTTCCAGTTAGGAATGTAAAAGACTTTTTTTCTTATTTTGTATGCAAAATCGGCATTTTCTAGAAAAAAAAAAAAAAAAATATATATATATATATGGTATTACTTTAGAATAAAATGCTAAAAAAAGAAAAAAGAAATTTACAGTTATTTGTTTTTAATTTTAATAGTTTTATTAATACACAAAGCTCTAACTATTATCATAGATATATTCATTATTAAAGATGATGCCTAATGTAATAGTAATTTGGAAAAATTTTACAGTATGTGCAAAAGCAAAAAATAAACAACTAGCAACAATAAATATTTCTCGGCATGTTGCCAAAGATTTATTTATTAATTTTTCTATCTCTCTCTCTCTGTACATATACTTCTTTCTTTTTCCGTAGCGTTTTTAGTATTTCCTTTTTCTCATAATGCTTTTATGGATGAGTAATTTTTTTTTTTTTTTTTTTTTTTTTTTTTTAAGAACTAATTACGCATTCAAGAAAATTATTGCAGGGTTGCAAAATGTTAATTTATTTCGGGGCATTTTCAACCCCACCTATATTCCATACCACTTTTTTTTAGAAGAAAAATATTCTAAAAATAAAGTGGTGCGAAATAAAATTCGGAATAAATTAAAATGTTGTCAACTACGTTATTGGGCAAAGAGTACAGCGTATAAAAAGGCGGGTACTAATAATACTATCGAAGAAATTAGAAATTTTTCAGCTCTGATATGCATGCGAAGTTAATTCGAAAAAAGTACAAGTAAATAAATAGTGTTATATAATTAAATATAAAAGCTATATATATATATATATATATATATATATTTAAGTACTGTGTAACATTATAAAGTACCGTAATTTCTGGTAGATACCCCGCAGGTTATATAATCCAGTTTTGCGCCAGAAATTTCAATTGATAAATAAATTTTATTTGTACGAGCTCTTCCTTCGAAAAAGTATAGATTTCCCTATTAAAGGAAATTTCTGGTTGAGAAATGGCACATCTTAACTGCGGGGTATCTACCAGAAATTACGGTACAAAAAATTGATTTGGAAAACTGATTAAAAATGATAATTTGTCACGACATATGAGGAGAGGCCAAGTTCCGTAATTTATTCCGGTGCATTTTTAGCCCCGCCCTTTCTTCAAACCAATACTATATAAGATTTTTTTTTTCTTAATTTACGGTGGTTATACATTATACAAAATTATTCTATAAATTAAGTGGTGTGATATAAGGGCGGGACAAAAATTGTTCCGGAATAATTAAAGGAACAGAGCAATTCTGCATATGACGTCCCAATCGCCACGAAAAATTAGTGAAAATCATTACAGTCCACTGATTAAATAAAATAAATATTTTTATTATTTTTTGTATGTATGTATGTTCGGTTTATGGCATCGGGTGTTGCCTTCCGACAGAATCCACAAGTCTGTGCCAGGTCTTCCGGTCATGGGTCCACTTTTCTTCCAGACCCCTATCCGTCATCGCTTTTTTTACATTATCCATCCAAGTCTTTCTTGGTCTTCCTTGTTTTCTTTTCTGATTTGGTATATAGTTAAAAGCGATTTTAGGTAATCTTTCATCGTTCATTCTTTTAATATGACCAAACCAGATTAATTGCTTTTTTTGAACCTCATCTAATATGGTTTTCTTTATTTTCATCATTTCCCTGATTCTCTCATTTCTCACTCTCTCCATTCTTGATATCCTGCATGATCGTATCAATTTCTCTCATTACCTCAATCCATTTTGATCTAATTCCCTGTACATTCCAGGTAGCCATAATCATAGTCTTTTCCGTAGCCTAAGTCGTTGACCGTTAGAAGCATCCGGTTTATTATTCCTGTAGATTCTTTTTGCATGAGAGTTTTTTTTACATGAAATAGGGTGCAGGCCTATTGTCACAACCCCCAACCTGGAGGACCAGGGTGTCCATTTGGTCTGGCACCTACCCTTCGACCAATCCGGCTTGGGAGGCCCTACCAGTAGCTACGCTACCGCCGGCATAGCTCTCCGGGTCACGGGTGCACACAAGCCCACCCACCACGACAAGGTAGAGACACCATGGGTGATTTTTTTCCGGCAGTCAAAATGTGTTAGGTTGGTAACTATGAATAAAAGGGAAATGTGTAGTAAAATTGTTTCCAGAGATTGCTGTGCAGAGCGATTACAAAGAATATCCAACAAGATTGTTCCTGGCTATGTCATTAAATTTATATTTTGGCAGTAAATTTAGAGAAAAAATAAAATTATATTTGCCCAAAGAAGTGTTGTGTTCCTTAGACTTTTCATAGAAATATTACAATTGTCTGTAAATTGAACGCAACAAACATTAAAAAAAAAAATTCTAGATAAAAGGAAAAATGTTAGTTATTTTACATATATGAACAACACCAGACAACACTATTAGACTAATTACTGTCTGTATATAGCTCACGAAGATATTTGAAGGAATGTTCTAGATAAATAAATAACGTTTTTTAGACTCCATACATAAATAACATCTAACAAGAATAGCACAATGTTTTTTATCTCCAAACTGCTACGGAGATAGTTGGTAGATATTTCTTTATAAACGGATTTTTCAACCGTCATGAATTGCATAAGATAGCCAGTTTAATTAGTTTAAAGTTTAATTAATGTCTGTCAAACAAAATATTAGGTCTACCTTAACGTTCTGTCTCTTTGAATTAAAATACTGACATCGGAATATAATTTAACAATTTTTTTGCAGCAATTTTTTAACATTTTCCCATTATTTTAATCAGGTTTTAAAGTTCTGTTCTTTTTATGTTTGGTCGATAGCAACACTATTCCAAAATTTAAAAAATAATGCTTCAAAGGAAGCTAAATGCATAAGTTACTTGAAGTTTCTTAGTGTGCGCAAGTGCAAATTACTGGTTTGATGATGCACTCACACTGTAAAACAAAATTGTAAAATCACGGTATTTGACCGTATAATTTTAAGGGAAATGACCGGTTTGCTACCTAAACGGTCATAATCCGTAAATTAAAGTTTTGGAAGCATAATTTAGGAAATAACCGTATAGTTTTACAGGAAATGACCGTTTTGCTAGCTAACCGGTCGTAGCCCGTAAATTGATGTTTCGAAAGTATAATTTTTTGAATTTTTACGAGAAGAAGCCGTTAATCTACGCAAATTGCTTTTATCTCTCACCAAACCATTTTCTTATGAGAAAATCTCTTCAAATGCTATAATTTCAGTAACATCAAGAGATAATTCCATTTTCTTCCATTTTCAAACTGAAACTATGATTGTTATTTATACTAATTGAATGTGTTTAATTATGCACGCATGACGTATAGAAACATCCATTGGTTTTAATAAGATATTGTTTTCTTAATTTAATTAAAAAAATTTCCATCTGACTGAAACTGAGTAATTGATATTGATGAAATTGATTTTCTTTGTCTGTTAACACGAAAACATTAAAAAAGAAAGCGAAAAAGGTTTCTTGATTTGAAGCCAGATTTCTAAAACACAAACTACAACCTAATAATTGTTTTATCCACTAAACGTATTTTTTTTTTTAAGTATACAGTATTCTAATTGCTCTTAACCCTTTAGTTAAGCCTTAGAAAACGGAAAATTTCAATGTTGTTTCCACAATGCATTTTTTACAATATGCTAAAATAAAGTTTATTTCAATATGAAATGAATATGTAATTAACCATTTGAAGGTAAATCTTATGATTATTATGTATGATTTTCACTGTTAAAAAACAAAACTGTTTTATCTGAATATGACCATCAGATATGTACATTACATTATATATAGCAGGTTCTGCTCTCGAAATACTTCAGTCCTTTCTTCATTCAATGGATTTGGATTTTGGGAATAAGGCTGATTGACTGCTGTAGGTCCTAGGCCATAGGGGGAGTGCCCTCCGTGGGATCTTTCTAAGGGTTCCTAGCCCGTATTTACTCAAGTTTCGAAAAAAACCACGGAAAACCCCGAACGGATAGGCCGAGGAGCGCGACCTGGGATCGAACCCGTCACCTTAGATCTACCAGCTTTGAGCGCAGAACCGCTCGGCCGCTGGTGGGCTCCCTTCAATGGAATACAGCAAAAAAAAAGAACTCTTCTGCTATTCTAAAAAGTGCAAATACGCCTAATACTTCATAAACACAGTTTGAAATTGGCCTTATAATGAAAACCTGTTTGGATGAATAAGAATTAGACTCTAGTTATTTCTTCTTTGCACCTACTGCTGAAACCATAAAGATCGAAAACTATGAAAAAAATCGTATTAATTGGAGATACAAATTCTCTGTATTTATGTAAAAGATTTATTATTATTATTCAAAGTTTATTCTGCGTCTCGGTTAATTTTCAGAGATCTCACATAGTTTTCAAAAGTTTCCTTTTGTTTTTGAAAAAGTGTGAGAAATTCTCACCCATTATTTGCCTCTAATGAGAACCTTGAAATAAGACTACCTCTTTAGTGCTAGTGTTTACGAATAAAAAAGGCTCACCAGCGGCCGAGCGGTTCTGCGCTCAAAGCTGGTAGACTTGAGGTGCCGGGCTCGATCACAGGTCGCGCTCGTTGATCTAGCCTTTTGGAGTTTTCCGTGGTTTCCTCCGAAACGTGTAAATACGGGCTAAGACCCCTCAGAATGACCCCCTCGAAGGACACTTCCCCTCAAGCCTAGGACCTACAGCAGTCAATCGGCTTTATTCCCAAATCCAATCCAGTCCGTTTACAAATAAAAATGATTTCGAAAAATAGATTTTCTTTCCCAAAATTCAGTATCGTAGTTTTTATAGGAAAAAAAAAAAGCTTTTGATTTTTCAATATGAGAACTGACTGCCTTCTTAATTTTGTCAAAAAATAGCAAATTTAGATTTTAAAATAGTCTCAAAATAAAATGATTTTTATGCATAGTTTGAACGTTAACAATTTAATCAAAAAATTCTGTAAAAGTAAAGCACTTTTTGTAACATAAATACAGCATAGGTTGCTGTATATTTGTATAGCTAGTTCTGTAAAAAGTAATTGAAGATTTGTTACTTCACATTGTGCTGTAAATCGGTTTAAAATAATTTCCAGAAATCTTTTGGTGCGTATGACAAAATTTATCAACTAGTCAGTTCTGATGTTGACTTTATCTGTTTTTGTAAAAAAATGACTCTGTGATCCCAACGACGCGGTTGGGAAAGCGCTGGCCATTGACACAGGTGGTTGTGAGTTCGAATCCCGGGCTACCCAAGACGGTTTGCTTCGCATGAAAATTAATAAGTTAGCTTTTGCATGTAAAAAAATAAATAAGTTTTTTAGTGTTGTGGATTTCTCCCTGCACGCATGTGTAATAATTGCAAGAAACTTTTTTAAAGCATTCGAGAAACTCAAACTTTAACTTTTAATTTTACGGTTAATGCTACTTTTTTTGCAGGTTGGTTGTATGTTTCATCACAACGTAAAATTACTGGCGATACATCATTCATCGTCTAACTGTATTTTTATGGGCTTTGACTGGAATCTCTGCTGCTGGGCTTTGCCCGTAATTTTACTGCAGCATTTTTTACAGTGCATGTCTAGTTTTTTTTTTTTTTTTTTTTTTTTTCATTTTATGAAGAGCTGGACTATTATTTTCACCTGAAACAACTTTTATGAGCTTTTGTAGTCGATAATGTTTACTTACAAAGTGTTTTATTTATAAAATTAAATATTATTTGAATTTAATAAGATTAACTTATAGATGTTTCAAACAAAAGTTATCGAAAAGGAACTATGCTAATTTTTTAAAGATATGTGTCTAAAAGTCATTTCTACCATTAGTTTTGTAATTTTTAAAATATATTAAGTAGTGAACGTTAAAGAATTAGCAAAACAGTATTAGGTACACATCTTTTAAATACGAATTGTTGATAGCGCTTTAATAATTCTGCTGCCGACTGTATATGGCTATCACAAATTGTATAGATAGGGGGAAAAAATGATTATTCATACACTGATGGGATAAAAAAATCCCAACACCAAAAAAAAAGTTATTGTATAGCAATGAAATTTCAGCAATACATTTGTCTAGGTAACATATTCAATTGATTAAAGTTTCAAGATCACAGGTAGAGCCATTGGCGAGAAGAGCCATTTCAAATGTGAAATGTTGGTACATTAGTAACCGGTGTAACCGCCAGAATTTTGAATGCAAGCATGCAAACGTGCATGCATTGTGTCGTACAGGTGTCGGATATCAGTTTGTGGGATGGAGTTCTATGCCTGTTGCACTTGGGCGGTCAATGCAGGGACGGTTAATGCTGGTTGTGGGTGACGCTGGAGTTGTCGTCCAATGATGTCCCATACCTGATCGATTGGAGAAAGATCTGGTGATCTAGCAGGCCAAGGCAACATGTCGACACTCTGTAGAGCATGTTGGGTTACAACAGCGGTATGAGGGCGAGCGTTATCCTGTTGGAAAACACCCCCTTGAATGCTGTTCATGAATGGCAGCACAACAGGTTGTATCACTAGACTGACGTACAAATTTGCAGTCAGGGTGCGGGGGATAACCACGAGAGTGCTCCTGCTGTCATACGAAATTGCTCCCCAAACCATAACTCCAGAAGTAGGCCCTGTGTGTCTAGGCCGCAGACAGGTCGCTATCAGGCGTTCACTTGGCCTCCTTCTAACCAACACACGGCTATCACTGCGACCAAAGCAGAACCGGCTTTCATCAGAAAACACAACAGGTCTCCACTCCGTCCTCCAATGAGCTCTAGCTTGACACCACTCACGTCACAAACGGCACTGGTTTGGAGTCAGTGTAATGCACGCTACAGGGCGTCTGGCTCGGAGCTGTCCTTGAAGTAACCGATTTGTAACAGTTCGTTGTGTCACTGTGGTGCGAACTGCAGCTCGAATTTCAGCTGCAGACGCAGTACGATTAGCCACAGCCATACGCCGAACACGGCGGTCTTCCCTCTCAGTAATGCCACGTGGCCGCCCGGAACCCGGTCTTCTTGAGGCAGTACCTTCCCTTGACCACTGCTGCCAACACTCATGCACAGTGGATACTTTCCTGCCAAGTCTTTCTGCAATATCGCTGAAAGAAAACCCACCTTCTCGTAGCCCTACTACACGACCTCGTTCAAACTCAATGAGCTGTTGATAATGGCTTCTTCTTCTTCTTAGAGGCATCCTTGACTAACATTAACCCACTACGTCAAATCTCAACTGTAAATAACGATCACGAACCTTACAGCGCTTATTTAAAGCAAACCTCATTTGCATGTTCATAGTGTCGCTACTAGCGACACACTTATGCGCGTAGCTCGAAATTTGAATCGACGTCATCTTTCAGATGTATAAACACGCCTACCAAATTTCGTTTATCTAGCACAGCTTCTTCCTGGTGTTGAGAATTTTTTTCCCATCAGTGTATATATAAAGGGAATAATTTCTGCATTTTTGCGAGTGGGGATTCTGAAGCTTAAATTGAAATGCTTTTATTTTGTGTTCTCTCCCATCATATTAATAAATTATGTGGAAATGTGTTCTACAGATTTTAATTATTTTAATAATATGGGGATAGTTTAGTTTTCAAAATATACCTTGGGTTCAGATATTTTTGATAGAAAAATGCATTTCACTGCCTGTATTGTATAAATCAGAGTTTTTTTTTTTTTTTTTTTTTTTTTTTTTTAATGCACCTATGTAATGTATTGGTCTGTTACATCCTCGAAAAAGTCCTCAAATAAAGTTTTCAATGTCCTCGAAATTTACTTCGATTCGGGAACATACATTATTTGTCCTCAAATCAGTATTTGAATATATGGTCACCTTAATTACAACGCAAAATACTTCGGCATATTTTCAGATTGAGAGGATTTAATGTTGCACTAGGCCTACGTTGTGGGCATTTAGCCACAGTCTGGAATTCAATCGTAAACATAGGAGTAGCTGGGATCACTGAGCTCCAGATTGTAACTCATGTTAAACTCATTCAGCTCAGTGCTGCAGATATGCCATCACAATTTTTATTCTTTGTAGAATTTCAGACTCCATTAGATAGATGTAACCTGAAAACTATTAGTCATATGGTTGACACTGCTAACACTCAGATGTTGTTATAGTTTGTTCATATAAGTTGCATTTAATTTCAATACTTATTTTTTAAATTTATCAAAATTGAAGTTGAATGGATTTTTTCATTGCACTAATTAGAGCTACGCAAGGTGCAATTAGAGACGATCTGGGATTCATCTTTATGAATGGTTCATTTACAGCACTTTTCTAGTTTAAAATTCTATAGCTTTTTCCCAAATTCATTAAAATCTAGCACTTTTTTTTTACTTAGAACTTTAGCATTTTTTCCACAAATTTATCAAAATCTGGCACTTTTTTTAAGTTGATTTAGCACCAGTTCCCGATAACGAGTTAGCAACACTGATTATGGTGAGTTTATACTGTAATATAATTATTCCTTAATTTCCAACTTAGAACTGTAGACCAGATAATCCACACTGTAAAAAATATGTCTATTTGCTGCCAGAAATTCTTTGTGATTTGAGAAAATACGTTCTGTCAACGTAATTTTTTCGTAAATTACGCGCATTATCTCAAATTACAGAGAATTTCTGGCAGCAAATAGGACATATTTTTTACAGTGCAGTTTCACAATAACAATATAATCAGGAAAATACTGTAACGCAAAAAAAAACTTCTTTTTTCAAAAATGTACAAAGATGAAAAAATATATAGATAGATACTTATCTGCATTTTTATCGGAGAAATCTGAGAGAATTGCATGTTTTTCAAAGAAACATAAATTTATTCTCGTTTATTAATATAAAACAAAAAAGTTGAAATTCTGAAAGTTTTTTCAATAAATAAATATATATATATAGAAATATATGTATATATATATTCTCGATTATTAATGTAAAACATAAAACTTGTAAGTCTGAAAACTTTTTCAATAAATAAATAAATATATATATATATATATATATGCGTTCGCTAAAAGGTTAAATACTTCTGTTTGTCTTTTGAACACTTTTAAATAACAGGTTCTAGGGATTAGAAAAATTGTTAAAAGTACTTGAAAGTTAGAGTTCCTATTTCTTAAGTGTGGAGATAAAATTGTGCTCTAGAATTTCTTTTTAAAAATATGTGATAGAAACAGAAGAACATTTCATAACATTTAAACTTTTTTTTTTTTTTTTTTTAACTAAGAAAGTATTTTTATAATAAAATTAAAAGAATACAATATTAAATATTGCAAAAGCAATATTATAATAGCAAAAGCAATATTATAAAAGCAATATTGTTATGCAATATTAAATATTGCATAACCTATACGCATTTTTTTATTTCAATAGTTAGAATGCAAATAATATTGCTAAAAATTAACCTTTTCCTGTGCAAATAGTTTAACTAAGTGTTTAAGCGTTCGATATATTCAAAATGATTTTTTGAAATAACATTTATATCCCACTCGAATTTAAATAAAAATAAAAATATATCCTTGTAAAAAATATTAAAAAAGAGATTTTAAAGTAATCGAGGGAATTATTAAATATCTTGAAAACTGAAAATAAGGTTAAAATGCAAACAATTTAGAAAAAATATAAAATAATAACAATTTTGATTAAAAAAAAAAAATCATTCAAGCTTAAAGGTTTTAAAATCGAAATAAATTGTTCTGATAAAAATAACAAAATCGTATGAAACACCATTGATATAAATAATGAAATAATGATATTCTAGTACTGACTGCTTCAAAATGATTAAATTTAAAGAAAGTCCTATAGGTTGAAGGTTTTATCCATATTATGTTACATGATCATTGTTACACACATGTTCTCGTACAGATACAAACAGCTGCCAACTTGTACCTTTTTTCTTTTGCTACCGGAAATTTTTAATAGAAATTTTCAATAGCCCTTTTAGCAGTTTCCTTCAATTAAACATGATTATCATTATTATTATTTTGCAAATAAATAGTGGTGTTAAAAAACTGTACAAGTTGGCACTTATGGATACATCAAGATGCTAAAGTTTTATAAGCTTTAGTAGCAGTTTCTATAGCAGTTGAAAGAAAAAAAAATCCGTTATCTAAAAATCGGAACTGTTGGCAGCTATGAATACACGCACACACATATGCCCACGCGTGTAAAGCAAAATAATGCGTCAATCATAAATTATGGAAAACTTTCCTATATTTTTAAGGAAAGAAATAAGTATTGTTGCCGAAACTCTTGAAATCTGCAATAGACAAAATTTTTGTTTGTTTGTTTTCCAATTGCTTTCATTTTTTCCAATATTACTTTTACAGCAAGAATTTTTTATTTTATAATGAAAACGTAAAATTTATATATACATACAATTATTTTATTTGCAACTAAAACTTTGCATTAAATTATTTACTCTGATTTTTCTAGGTGTTTGCATTTTTATATGTAAATTTCTAATCATTTTTGTCTCCAAGGAGTAAAGGGAGGGGAAAAAGTTTATTTTTAAGTATTCCCTAGAAAAAAAAAAAAAAAAAAAAATTCCACTTGTATAAGGAGTTAGGATCACAGACTCTTTTTATATATGTAACGCTACATGTCATATACAAAGGAGTTATTCTTTTTTTTAATGAGAAAAGAAATGTTATTTCTATGAGCAGAGTGTGTGAGGTTGAGACTACAGAACGTTTCCACAGTTGTTTGAAATTAAGCTGGATCCAGCAAAGTACAACGTTGGGACGGTTAAATCACTTCGACGCCAGTGACTCGGCGAAAGTTGAGGTCGGGCTAGTTTTGTGTCGGCAGGGTGTTGCAACGAAGGAATTAGGCAGTGAGAGTCAGATGAATGTGAAGCGATTTTAAAAGTATTGATTGAAATGAAGGGAAAGGAGGTTAGAAGGAATAAGTATAAGATGGAGATGGATTTAGTAGATGGGAGTGGATGGTGGTGTATATTATAGCAGATTGTGGAGGGCTGAACGTGTTAATAGAACTTTAATTAATATGATTGTGACGTTCATTGGTCAAAATCATGAAAATTGGGATCAGTTTCTCTATCATTTTGGCTATGCGATTCGTACAGCGGTTAGTGATGCAACAGGAAAAACTCCCGCTGAATTATTTTTGGGCAGAAAGATTCTGACCCCCTTTCAAAAACTGGTATTAGTACAGCAAAATGCATCTCAATTTATTACGCGAAATACTGAAGAATTGCTACCAAAAGTTCAGAGAAATTTGAAAAAAGCTCAAGAGCAGCAAGCTCTCTATTATAACTTAAAGCGTAGAATTTATAAGTGGGAGATAAAATACTCCTAGAATCACATTTTCTTAGCTCAAAGAAAGATGTTAAAGTAGCTAAATTTGGGCGAAAATTAATTGGGCCTTTCTCTGTTTTAAAGGTTGAGAATAATAATCTCACAATCGATTTTAACGGCACCCCTACAACAATTAACATAGATCAGATACGAATATTTAAAGAGCGAACTCAATCATATGCTGAAACTCTTGATAGTGATAAAGCGCCGGGTTCAAACCCATTTGACGAACAGTTCGTTTTTACGCCAAACCTCACCTCCCAGCCTAGTGCTCCTGATTCTTTTACGGCTGATAGACTACCTACTCCTACAACACCCGAACAGTCAGTTCAGGGCACTTCCACTGATCAATCTAGCGTTAGCAGACCCGTCGCACAAAAGCGAGCTCGTAAGGGGTCATCAAACTTTTCTAATGTGAAATTTCCTAGGCAAACTGGTCGCAAACGCGACTATTTATTTTCTAATAGTTCTTTTATACCACAGATTAAAAGGAAGAAAGGTGGAACAAGTTTTTAAAACGCCCTCAATCCACGTCCTCAAATTCTTCTGGAACACATCCACCACATAAGCTACTGGCAGTTCCTGATTCAGTGCATACCGACTCTTTCCAACTTAAGAGTAAGGCAAGGGTTTCAAAAAGACCTCCACCCTCTTCCTCAGCTAGCGGACGACACATGGAAAAATTTTTGGCTGCTTCTGGTTCGGTCCGCACGGACGCGTTCTCTCCGCAGCACCCATTCAACACCCGGCGTCAAGCCAGACTCCGACAACAGGCTCCTCCATATGAATCACCTGCCGAACAAGCGTTTGTAAGAGCGTTCTGGGATAACCCTAGTCCCCGGTCTGAAAGTCTTCAACCATATGGCCTAGCTGACGAGTACAACGAGCAGCTTCACCAAGACCTGTAACCTTACTGACGTTACAGCTGCAAACTTGAATCAGGTGATACCGTTCTTTCTTTTTTTTTTTCTAGTCACAAGTGCATTTCTGTCGGAGCTGCACAAAATGTTCGACATACTTTGAAGCCTTTTTGGGACTTTCTATTTTAGAACTGTTATGAAAGCACTGGACTTTCCCAAACTAAAAATGCAAAATTTAAATTAGTTCATGAACTTTCATATTGAAATTCATGTTTGCGCTTCGATGTCAGCATTTTTGTTCTCTCTTAATATCTATTTTATGTATGTATTACGTTCTATTACATTTTAGCCATCACCTGCAGAGCGGGTAATATAAAATTTTTCTTAACCCTTTGGAAAAATTCCCCTTTTTTTTGTATTTCTATAAATTATGTCTTTGTATATATAGAATGAAATTTGGTAATTGTAAAATTTTGTATATCCTAAAAGTTTCTCTGTATATATGCTTTAGAGTGGGAGAAATGTTTTTTTTTTTTTTGGCTATAAGCATCAATCGTG
This sequence comes from Salticus scenicus, assembly GCA_963930645.1. Taxonomy (NCBI): domain Eukaryota; kingdom Metazoa; phylum Arthropoda; class Arachnida; order Araneae; family Salticidae; genus Salticus; species Salticus scenicus. Next base: position 138,600,324 of record OZ005658.1, read on the forward strand.
CTTAACTTTTAACTAAAAAATACTAACAAATTAGTTTTTCGTCTTTCGGTATGCTATAGCCCAGGAGGGAAATAATTATTGTATATAAACTATTTGCATGTCTTTAGAGACAAACTGTCTCGATTATCTGTCTGAAAGCTGCAGTTTAACTTCGTATACTCTTTTATACTGTACCAGTTTTTCATTTTAGAAACTCTCCAAATGGCCAGTTCTTTCAATCTAATCTGATGTCCAAAGTATTACTCTGCTGTCTGACGTCTCCTTAACTCCTATCGCAAGTGTTGATCTGGGAACGATAGCACTTTTAACCGGATACAGAAAGTCTGAGTATTCTGATGTCCCAGGTCGTTATCTCTAATCTTTAACCCTACAGCCTCTGAATGAATTGGTCTTCAATCTGCATTCCTTGCCGCTGTTTTTCCTAGCCACCTTCTTTTGATGCATGAAGCTAATTAATGCTGATCTTCGTTTAGTCATCACCTGTACTCGTTTGGGTCTACAATTCTTATCCAAGTCGCTGCAAGGATTATTTATTTTAATAGACTTTTTTTGTGAAGCATCGCTTTTTTTTTTTTTTTTCTGCTGAACTTTTAAATTTTCTGTTCAACTCGAATGTCGCATTGTAAAGCGACTTGCTTTTTAACACCAAGCTCAACTACAGTTTAAAATTAAGATTTTGCTTTCCTGGCATAACAGGAAGACGTTTGTTAATCCTATTTTAATTCTGGTATTAGCTCAGTCAGGGTCCCGGTGTTTCTGGGGGTCAAACAGCTCTATTTATTTAAAAGTTTAAAATTATTTTTTTGGTGTTCCCCAGTTTTTCTCTCAGGGATTTAACTAAAAAATTTTTTAAGTTACTCTCACCCGGTTAAAATTTAAGTGACGGCTGCACTCACACTTCCGAGATATGCGATTATAGTTAGAGATGGAATTAAGGTGTTTAAAATTACTCGGTAAAACCCGTTGGGGATTTCCCGACTAAATTTTTTTTCTTGAAGGGGAACAGTCAGGTTGAGACTACAGAACGTCTCCACAGTTGTTTGAATTTAAGCTGGATCCAGCAAAGTACAAAGTTGGGACGGTTAAATCACTTCGACTCCAGTGACTCGGCGACAGTTGAGGTCGGGTTAGTTTTGTGTCGGCAGGGTGTTGCAACGAAGGAATTAGGCAGTAAGAGTTAGATGAATGTAAAGTGATTTTAAAAGTATTGATTGAAATGAAGGGAAAGGAGGTTAGTACACTGTAAAAAAAATAACTATTATCAGCTGCAAGAAACTCTCTGTGATTGGAGAAAATAATTATTTTCTGTAATCACAGAGAGTTTCTTGCAGCTGGTAATAGTTATTTTTTTACAGTGTAGGAAGAAGTATAAGATGGAGATGGTTTAATAGATGGAAGTGATGGTGGAATATATTATAGAGGATTGTGGTGTAGGTTGTGGAGATTTTTTATTTGGCGAGTATTGAAGTGTGAAGTAGTGGAGATTTAGGCCTGTATTCCAGTCAAACACTTATGGCTCGCATCTCAATTTCTATTGCAAAATTTTAGAAGGAGAGGAATCTGCCTGCTCAAGTCCACTGAGCTAAAACGAGTGGTTTTTCCGTGCAATTTCGAACAGTGTTTCTTTCTTTCTAGTTTCGTATTCCAAGTGGATACGGCAGAAAGCATTCGATGCACATGTATTAAAATGTAGAAAGGTGTAGTCTAATGCATTTGTATCATCTTTATATGAAAAATATTTATAATTTTTATTGATGAAATATAAAAGTAAATAATTGCATTTGTTTATTTAGGTTATTTGTTTAGTTAATTTTGCAATTTATTATTGTACATATGAATTTTCGACTGCTGGTTTTTGATGGATTTGCACGTTTTGACACCACCTGAATACAATTTGACCATTTATAGAAAATGTATGATTATCCATGTGTCTGGATGTGGGTGATATAAATTTTCTGACAGCTCTAGGTCAAGAACTATTAAACAGAATTTCATGAAAGTTATATTTAGTTGGACCTTGACATAAATTGTTGTCTATCAACTTTTTCTGCATATCTGTCAACAAGTGGCTCTATTTTCCCGTTTTATCATGGCCGTAAAGGAAAAAAAAATGTATCAATGTATACAATGAGGATCATTTTAATCAATCATTATAAAATTGAAAAGAATTTGTTTACAATAGTAATTGGCCTATATCTAACCTAAAATTTACGGCTCGCATCTCCTTATTTATTCCAAAGTTGTGGAAGGAAACGAATTTCTCTACTGAAATTCACTGATTATAATAATATCTTACGTAACTCCTTCCAATATATTTACTAAGAGTCTTGCAAGCGGGTTTTTCAATAATTCTTCTGTTGGAGCGAAGGTCCAATTTGGTACGGCAAGCATTCATTCTTCATCGTTAATGTGCAATACGATAGTGTTAATATGTTGTACAGTACTTTAATTGTGGAATTCTTTTGAAAAATATCATATTAAAAAATTACACTCCCGAGTAGAGAAAGTTTCTGTTACAAATTTGTTTTCTACAAAATTTTATTCTGATTGACAATTTCTATTATAAACAAAGTTTTCCAATGTTTTGTTAAAAATAATTCTCATTGGTTACATTTATACAAAATTTATGTCTATACTACCACATTAAAAATTATCATAAAAAAGATTAACAGCGCCACTTTTTGGCCAATATGCAGAAAACGTTGATAGACACCAATCTATGTTAAGGTGCAACTAAATATAACGAATTTCTGTTTAATTTTTTTTAATCTAGAGATGCCACAAAATTTATGTCACACACATCCAGGCACACGGATAGACAAATACTTTTTTTTTAATAGCCAAATCATATTCAGGAAATCTCAAAAAGTGTAAATCCATCGAAAAGCTGAAGTCGAAAAATTTTACGAATACAATACTTTCTTCTATTTTATATAGAAGAAAGTATGAAAAGTGCAAATCCTACCATTTGGTTACAGAAAATGAGATATTTAATCAATTATCGACAAAAAAAAAAAATTACGAAGTACTTACATAGTTTCACAAAATTATTATTTTTCGTAAAGATTGGTCCGGTTAAAACTAACAATATCGATTAATAAGTAGGGGGGGGGGGTCGGAGGAGAAAAAAAAACTAATCAGAAAAAAATTACTTATTGCTCATGTACTACTCCAAAGATGATATACTTTTTCTTAATAAGATTCTTTTTTAAAGTCATACAGCTATGTAAAAAAATAAATGCAATTACTTTCTTCATATTTCACCAATAAAATTCTTAAATACTTTTCATATAAAGCTGATAAGTATGCATTATATTACGCCATTTTATATTGTAATATATGCGTATCTAAAGCTTCTGCCGTACCCACTTGGAAAACGAAACTAGGGAGAAAAAATAAATTTTTAAAATGGAGAAAAGAACAACTCATTTGCTCCAGTTATTACTTTAGCTCAGTGGACTTGACTATGCTGATTCCTCTCCTTCCAAAACATTGCGATATAAATTGTGATGCGAGCGGTAAGTGTTTGATTAGAATACAGGCCAATGTTGTGTGAAGATAAAGTTGTGATGAGTGTTGGTACGCGTATCTACTAGCAATTGTAAAAGTAAAGTTAGTTCAGCAGGGAATCCTCTAATCCACAGTGGAGTCACAGTAGCGGAGTTAAAGAGTGCATCCGTCGCTACACCTTCGACTGTTGCTGGGGTGTGAGATATTTAAAATTATATCATTTAATTTCTGATACATATATTTTGATAAAGTAATTAAATACGCTGACTGAGCTATCTCAAGTGCCAAACCGCCCTCCCAGTAATCTGTTCAAATGAAAGTCTTATTTTATATTATATTCAACTCTCGTGTTCTCATTTACTTACCCATTGAGTTATCTAAGTAAGTAGTTAAGATGGAGTTTGCATCAATGCAAACCTCACAAGTGCATCAGTACACAGTAGAGGTGAGTTCGAGGCGATCCGAGCACGCCCGGGCCCGAAATTTTTTTTAACTGAGCTCGCCCGAGCCCGAAAAAATTTGTGTGATCAGAGCTCGATCAGAGTCAGTGGACATTAATCATGTTAACCGGTTATTATTAATAATTATCAAGGAAGTTTGTTCAATGTGATCAATTAGTTATACATTAGTAATGGAAATCTCTAACTAAGCGCGTTGAAAATTATTACAATGAAAAAATCTCTCTTAATTATTAATAACAACCGGTCAATGTGATAAATTCTCAAAAATTGTTCATTTTAACTAAAATTCTTTAGTAATTGTTAATAATAACCGGTCAATGGTATAAATTCTCACACATTATTCACTTTAACTCGCTTATTTGGTTATTATTAATAATCGCTCGTTAGTATTAATAATTACCAATTAAACATATTGACCGTAACATATACAAAACTCAACTGCAACAATGCCGTCTCTAAAACTTAAAAATCAGCGAGTATGAGAAATGTAACGCCAACAAGAATTATGATACCAGCCTTCATGGTCAAAAAGTAAACTGTTAATGGTAGTTACGTATTAAAGAAAATTATGTAGTTTAAACAAAGTTTTTTTTTTTTTTTTTTTTAAGAGGAAGGGGGGATACTGAAAGTGCTCTGAAGTAAATTAAAATGTTCGCATCTCTCATTATGTCGTAAGTTTTAAAAATAAGTCAAGGGTCGTATTTCCCCGACTTTTTTTTTCTTTGCCAGGACGCTTTCTAGGAGGCGAAACTTTTGTCTTTTTCGCTACAACTATTGTTATAGAATAATCTCTGTTCTATTTATTCACCACACATTAACCCTTTAAAATAGGTGGGAAGTATGACCTCTGATAATACCTTCCAAATTCTCATTAATAGTCCATAAAATTGTTAGTATCATGTATATATATATGTAGGATTCGACTTATGTGGGCCTTCAAAACAGAAACTACTAATTCAAGTAATTACTAATCGTTTAAAATTTAAGAGAAAATTAAGGTACTACATACAACCATACAAAACGTTAATATGGATTAGAATTGTACTGCTCAAATGTTCGTTTAACATTTCGTCTAACATAGTTCAATAGTACAGTTCGTGGCATAAACAATTTACTTATTACATCGCTTTTCAGTTACTTCGAAATACAAAGTACGTAAAAAGTGCCAAGCTCCGGCACTGATGAACGTCGTCTAAACAAGCAATACACTCGTCAAAATGTGCGTGCCTTCTCATCCGGCACGTCGACTGCACTTCTCTTTTCCAACGCTCTTAGCAGACGTGCATTCCGGAAACAGCGCCCGTCTACGTCATAGTTGCATCTTTCCGTTAATATTCTGTTCTCTCCGTCGAAACTCAGCTGTTTTGTAGTTACAGGTACGGCGAAGGAAAACTGGGTAGCTTTAGATTCCAATAATCGGGGAAGTAAGGGCTTGTCACTACATTTTCGGCCATCCTGCGTCGGCTGGTCCTCCAGGCGGCCACACTGAAAAAAAAAAAAACACAAAAGCAACACAAAATAATAACAAGCTTATTTACAGTTTATGTACAAATCTTCATAATTTTGCTTTTAAACTAAGTGATCCCACGTTTGAGGATCTTAGCATGAGTAGATGTGCAACGGGAGCCTTCGTGGCATCCATTATTAATCCTATCATAAATGTTTTCATTTTTAATTTTCACTGTTTTACAGTCACAGAAGAAAATCAGTTTTGGCTTTATAGCAACTTGGTTGCCTACTGTGCCAGTTTTTGGTGGTTGTCTACTCAACTTACATTTTGCTTTATTTTTCCTTTTATCTCTGGAAAATTGTTTATTGTCATGTGTACGCAAATCTTTACTTTGGGGCTCAAAGTTATCTTGGGACTCGAACTCGAGAACCTCTAATTGATCATTTTCAGTTTTAATGTCCTTTAAGGCTATGCTGCAGAGGCTTTGTTCGGTTATAAAGTCTATAGTAGCACTTTTATATGCAGGGAAAACTTCTAACTGTATTTGTACAGCTTTGGGAAATAATGCGGCTATTTCGCTAATTGTGGTCTTCAATGGAAGTGATGGAATGAAAAACTTTCTTAAATTTATACTGGCGTCTCTTCTTTTGGGATATTTAGTCTTTTACACTCAATGGAATCTATCGTCACAGTCTTTTTTCTCAATTTCTTTCTTTTAAGGAGTTTGGAATTTTCGTCAACTTTTTCTTTTAACTCTTTTAACTCTTCGGCTAACTGTGAATTTTTTTCAAATAGAATTCGTTTCTCGTCTTTCTTCAAATAAGTGTTTTCTTGCTTTTCTTGCTTTTTTTCTTGATTCATACGGGAAACATTCGTCTGACTTCGTCCCTTTCGGCGAGGCTCCTCCTCTTCCTCACTATCATCATCTATTTGGAAAATACTCGTCTGACTTTGTTTCTGTCGTCGAGGCTCCTCCTCTTCCTCACTGTCATCGTCTACACTATTATCGTCCTTCAAAAGCATCTTCTTATTGTCACCACTATCGTCATTTTCGTCGTCGTCGTCATTTTCACTTACGGCTTTTTCGGAAGATTCTAATGATTTTTTTGACAGCGTAGATTAAGGGGTTTTATTTTCACATTTTTCAGCACTAATTAATGTTTCATTTATTTCTGGGGATTTCTCAAAAATTTTGTTTTTACAGTTAGTGGGGGCATCAATAACAACATTCGTTTTAATTTCGTTTTGATATGCATTTATTGGAAGTACTGTTAAAAAGTTTATTTCAATAGGATTAGGCTTATTTTTTACAATAATGCCATTCTCATTTATTGTCGTCTCGCCCAACATTAACACGTTTAGCCCAACGATGACGTCATGGGGTATTACATCATTATGTACAACATAAATATTGGTTTCACATTGAAATTCGTCAATTGCAAGATTCACATTAAATGAGCCTAACGGCTTTATGAAACTTTTCTCGATCCCCTTCAAAGTAGTACACATAGGATTCAATCTATTCATATTCAATTTATCAAAAGCATTTTTGCGCAACAGTGTTGCTTCACTTCCTGTATCGATTACGCCTATAAAATTTACATTGTCTATTTGTATAATTTTACTCATATTTTGATTTACACCAATACACAATGCTTCAACTTCAGGTTTAGAACCTGGACATTCCGAACTTTTATGCCCAAATTGTTTGCATGCAAAACACTTCAAACCTTTCATTCTATGGGAGCAATCTCTAGATAAGTGGTTTTTATCACCACAATTATAACACATTTTGTTTTCAATTTTAGGACTAAATTTTTCATGTACATTATGTCTGATGGGTTTCAATTTTGCATTATACTCTACTTTATCAAATCTATGCTTATTTTTTTCACTATCACGTTTAAATACTTCATACATATTGATTTTCTCTTTAAAATCGCGAAGATTTTTAGCACCATAAAGCATAATTTTGTTTTCATATTTATCATTGATTCCTTGGATCACATAGTGCATTAACGCGGCATCATTAATGTGCCCGTTCTTACTTAACTCTGGAATTTAAAAAAAATATTCTGTTGCAGTTTCATCGTCTCTCATTTTCTTCTTACTCAATATTTCATGCAAAGAGGAGGAATTTATCTCGATTTTAAATTCCTCAATGAGCGCATTTTTTTATTTTTTATATGTTAGTAATCCTTTTTCAGATTTAATAAACAATAAAGCGTTTCCGCTCAAAGATCGTTTACAAAAAATTATTTTCTGCAATTCGTTCAAATTAAACATTTTAGCTATTTCTTCAAATACAGTAAACCATTCGATGATGTTCTCATGCGGCTCACCGCTAAATTTTGTGATATTATTTTCAAAGTCATTGAAAGAAACAGTTGCACCATGTGATCCAAAATTCACATTATTACTACAATTTGTATTTTTTGTAGTTTTGTTATAATCACAATCACTGTCATTATCATTATTTTTATGGCATTGCACCGAGGAATCAATTTTCGTGACGTCATTATCCCCACTTTCCGATTGAATTTCGGATTCGCTGCTCGATTCATTTTCAAAATCTTCATCATCTGAATTGTTTTTAGAATTTTCCTGTTTTAATAGTTCTAAGTCACATAATTTTAATAACAACCTGTCTCTTAGTTCTTCTTTAGTCCTATCAAAAGGCACATTTAATATGTTACAGATTATTATAAGTTCATTTAGTGAGAAATTATCGTCAATCAATTTCTTTTTTTTTTAAATATAATTTTCGACTCCAACGGCGAAAGTGAATCCTGTAAATTTTTTATTCTGCATCTATTCCTCCGATCACCGTCGTCATCGAATAAAAACCGATGCAGAATTCTAATTTTACTATATTTCTCCGTCCCCAGTGCAACGCTAATTTTAGGAATGTCCCCAAGAGAGACCCTCATGCAACAAAACAAAATTTACGTACCTTCGTAGAGCAGAAACAGCAGGTGGTTTGTTGTTCTAAATTTTGGCTCAAATTTCCGTCTAGTTGATTTTTCACTTTTTAATCTTTGAGCACTTTGCAGAACATATTTCACACAGTATGCACTTGTTTATCCAGATCAGGCAAACACTCCGCACTTCGACCACTATTTATAGCATGATTAAGCATGCGAAGAAATTCCAACACAGTTCTTAAAAGTTCAGTCAATATTTTAAGAGTTCAGTTTATAATTTAAAAGTTCAATGAATTATCAAATAATTCTTCTCAGTCTAGAAGTCTATATTTTAAGAACAGTTTATGTCTGTCAAAATTTAAGTTATTTAAACATTTACGTTAAAATAAAAATTCACGATCTATCAAAATTGACGTTCAATCCCAGTTCTGATATTTTATGTAGGATCCGACTTATGTGGGCCTTCAAAACAGAAACTACTAATTTAATTAATTACTAATCGTTTAAAATTTAATAGAAAAATAAGGTACTATATACAAATATACAAAACGTTAATACGGATTAAAATTGTACAGCTCAAATGTTCGTTTAACATTTCGTCTAACATAGTTCAATAGTACAGTTCGTGGCATAAACAATTTACTTATTACTTCGCTTTTCAGTTACTTCGAAACACAAAGTACGTAAAAAGTGCCAAGCTCCGGCACTGATGAACGTCGTCTAAACAAGCGATACACTCGTCAAAATGTGCGTGCCTTCTCATCCGGCACGTCGACTGCACTTCTCTTCTCCAACGCTCTTAGCAGACGTGCATTCCGGAAACAGCGCCCGTCTACGTCATAGTTGCATCTTTCCGTTAATATTCTGTTCTCTCCGTCGAAACTCAGCTGTTTTGGAGTTATAGGTGCGGCGAAGGAAAACTGGGTAGCTTTAGATTCCAATGTTCGGGGAAGTAAGGGCTTGTCACTATATATATATATATATATATATATATACATGTATATATAGGGTTTTTTTTTTTTTTTTTTTTTTCACACCGGTCATTTTTTAGAGTATTTTTCTTGTTACTTACTCGTAATCACGTTTGGAGAAAATTACTCTAAAGTTAAAATAGTGTGAAATAAAATCTTTTTGTAAAAAAAATAGAACCGACTCCAAAAAAGAACTTCTATTCAAACAACTAAAGGTGAAAGAAAATTGGTAGAAAAAAGAACTGTAAATTGCGCCTAAAAATATAAAATAATTTACTTCGCCAAACAACCTATAACACTACAATTAATCATAACTTTTGAAGTCGGCGCAAAATTAAATAAAATTTAATTAGTTTTTAAAGGTTTGTCTTTAGATCGGTAGCAACAAATGCTGTTGTCTCGAATGATCCATTTTCATATTTCCTTTATTATTTTATCACTGTATACAATTGGTCCATTAGTAGCATCTACATCGAACAGTGAACATTCTTCACAATACGGTATTTATGTTTCTACGAAGTTAGAGTTAGTTTCCTTTGCAAATTTGGTATAACTTTGATAACTATCATCGTTGATGACTTTTGCATTTGTTGATCAAAACTTAAGGCAAAACTATACACGCAAGATGTATATTTTCATAAAATATATTGTACGATGTGTTGTTTCATATTCTTGATTACTCTCTTGATATACCTTTTCAAAATAATCATGATATCCCAAAGAAATTAAATATGTTTGCGAGATAATTTTGCGATTTTCCTTTCACCAAGGACGTCAGATATTAGCATCTTCGCCAACTTTTGCTGCTTACGAAATCTTATTTGTTTTCTTGAATAAAAGTAGTTTTCGGCTGCGTTTTGCAGGTAACAATGTGAGATGTGTATTTTGAATGGGATTTGATTTTTGTATTGAATAAAGGTATCAATTTTATTTAATTTTGCGCCGACTTCAAAAGTTATGATTAATTGTAGTGTTATAGGTTGTTTGGCGAAGGAAATTATTTTATACTTTTAGGCGCAATTTACAGTTCTTTTTTCTACCAATTTTCTTTCACCTTTAGTTGTTTGAATAGAAGTTCTTTTTTGGAGTCGGTTCTATTTTTTTTACAAAAAGATTTTATTTTTCTCTTTTCAGTGAAATCTTATTTATATAGCAGAGCATCAGAAGACGTTCGACGGAAGTTTCACAAATCACAACTTCCAAGAAAAGTGACATTACTCAAAAAATGGTTTATATCACTGAAAAATACATGAAATGCACCCAATGTGAACAAAAAAGTTACATCTCCATCTGGAAAGTTATTCACTCGAGAGACAGTTGTGCCAGTTTATTCTAGTCAAGTTATTTTTAAGTTGATTTTTCTCAAATGCTGCATTTTTAAGTTGTGTCACTTTTCATGCCTTTATCGGATATGAGCAAAAGACTATCTAGTGAACGAACATACGTTAAATTAAAAAGTCTTTAGAAATGTAAAGAACGTATACGCTGTATTCGTAACCGAAAATTCTGTTATAGGCATATATATTGAACTTTACAGTGAATACGTGTCACCCGCTGCGCTGGAAATTGCGCAGCGTAAAGTTCAAGGAAAGAGCAAAACATGCATTGCAGCTGACGGACAGAAGTTTCAACATCGATAATTACATACTACTTTTACCAGTGTAGCTGCATGCGTTCAGCAGTTAGAGTGAAAACAGACTTTTGTGGCTATCCTGTAATTTGTTTATATTTTAATGAAATCATAATAAAACGTATTTCAGGCCAAGATCATTACGACAACAAAAAAATTATTAAAATTAAAGCATCTCTTACGAAGTTATAAGCTAACAAATTTCAACAACAACAATGAGAAACATGATTTGTATTTAGAACCTCTTCCTTTATGAAGTCGGTTTAAAAAGTCTATGTGCTAATCGATATGACCGCTTACAATAACCATACTTTGAATTTTACATAGCATAAATATCGCCCGCTACGCTACAAGATATGCAATGTCGTTCAAGTGTGCACAAAATAGGAAATTGTGAACAAACAAATGCACGTTTTAAGCGTTCTGTTTTTAGCATTAATGTCTAAACTATCTTTGCTTAATACATCGATGATGCTCTGCAATTTTATAATTCCCTTTTTTCCCCCTGTCTTGAAACGTTTACCGAGATAGGATCGCTAACTCCACTCTTTTCCACCAGGTGGCGCTTTAGGCGGTTGAATCGCGTAACACATGTCCACTTTACTATACCTACATACCACTTTTATGACTATAGCTGCATCTGTTCAGCAGTTAATAGAGTCGGGACTGACTTTTTTAGGCACCCTGTATTTTCTTTTGATCGTAAAGATCTTACAATGGGACCTATTTCAGACCAAGACGTTTACAATAAAACTAAAAGTATCAAAATCGGTTCATCCGTTCAGAAGTTATGAGCTAACAAACAAAACCAAAACCAAAAAAACGTACGCTTTGAATTGAGAATCTCCTCCTTTTGAAGTCCGTTAATTAGAGCATCTCTTACGAAGTTATAAGCTTACAAACACCAACAACAACACATAGCTCGAATTAAGAGACACCCTCCTTTCTGAAGTTGGTTGAAAGCGACTTTTCGCTAATCGATGTGACCTCTTACAGTAACAGTACTTTGAACCACACAGTATACCTGTCATCCGCTACGCTGCAAAGTGTGCAACGTAGTTCAAGTGTGCACAGTGTAGGAAATTGCGAATAAACAACTGCACGTTTTAAGCGTTCTATTTTTAGCAATAATGTCTAAAAACTGTCTTTTCGCAGTAAATCGATGATGCTCTACAACTTCGTAATTAACTTTTCTCCCATCTTGAACCGTTTTTTAGATAGGAGCACTAATTCCGCTGTTTTTCACCAGATGGCGCTTTATTTTCTTTAGATTGTAAAGATGTTATAATGGGACCTACTTTAAACGAAGATCTCTACAACAAAACAAAAAGTATCGAGTAATCGTATTTTCAACTATATAGCGTATGTCTCACCAGCTACGCTACAACGTGAGCAATGTAGCTCAAGTGTGTCTAGTGTAAGAAATTGCGAAAAAAAATGCACGTTTTTAGCCTTGTATTTTTAGCAACAATGTCAGAACTATCTTTTTGTACTAAATCGATGATGTTCTGCAATTTTATAATTCACTTTTTCCCCCTGTCTTGAACCGTTTCCGAGATAGGAACGTTAGCATGAATGTCTAAACTACCTTTTTGTACTAAATCGGTGATACTCTTCAGCTTTGTAATTCACTTTTTCTTTAGAACCATTTTCGAGATCGGAACAGTAACTCCGCTATTTTCCACCAGGTGGCGCTGCAAGAGGTTTAACTTTGTACTGCATGGCCACTTTGCTATACTTACATACCATTTTTATCACTATAGCTGCAGCCGTTTAGCAGTTAAAAGAGTTGGGACTGATTTTTTTGGGCACCCTGTATTTTCTTTAGATCGTAAAGATATTACAATGGGACCTATTTCAGACCAAGACCTTTTCAACAAAACAAAAAATATCAAAATCGGAGCATCCGTTCAGAAGTTATGAGCTAACAAACATAAAAAAAACATACGGTTTGAATTGAGAACCTTCCTTCTTTTTTGAAGTCGGTTAAAAAGAGTCGGATACTGACAGTTTTACGCAATTTTTGTTACAATGTTGGCAGCTATGCCTAATAATTAAAAGAACTTTTAAATTCGCTTCCAAAACAAAAATTTAAGGCTTTCACAAAGAAAAGAAAAAAGATATTCTATCTCAATTTTGTTTATATGTTTTCGAACCCCAATCTGAAATTTTTTTCGCATCATAGCAACCAACAGCTCCTATTTTTAGATACCGGTTCTTTTTATAAAAATTTTGGGCCTATTTATTCTGCAAGAACTTCTATAAAAAATACCTTAAAAAAAAAAAAAATCTTTAATAAAATACTGGTATCAGAAATTTGACACATTTGGCAGCAATGCAACAACACTTAATTTTTATTTTAAAAAAGTAACCATTTACGATGTTAAATACGTTTATAAATATTAAAGAAATTATCAATAAAAATAATCATAATAACGGAAAAAATATCGCATGTGATCAAATTGATCATATGCGATATAAACGCGTTATTGCTACGTCAAAAGCAGACGATTTCTTTCAAATAATCTCGTCACTACAGCCAGTTCAAAACCACTCAACTGAATATTTCAAAATCATTCATTGATCAAAAGTAAAATGTATGTTTCTGAACATCAGCCAAAAGAGAAATGGGAGAAGAATAGCAGTTTAAATAGAGTAACATATGTATATGAAATTTATATAAAAGGAGAACGAAGCGAAAAATTTTATTTCCATTAACTTTGAAAATCAAAATGACGTATCATGTAAAATTTAAATATAAAAAATAATGATTAATTTCAAGATCTTAAAAACTGGGGAAAAAATCTTGAACAGGATGAATAAATTATTTTTTTACTGATAATAGTTTACAGATATTTTCTATTATAATAAATAAAATTTTTCAATTCATATGAAATGAAAAACATTCTAAAATCAGTAGTTCGGAAGTATACGAATTTATGTGAATTGTTCTTTATAATTTGTGATTAAAAAAAAAATATTTTTAGAACTATGACATCTTTAATTTAGGAATTTATTCATCAACCCTGAAAGTTCATTTCAGAAAATTTTGGAGTGGAAGGCTGATTATTTATACCAACTATGTGAAACTTTTCCCGGCTCTGGTATTTTTCCCATAGTTTTTATAAAAAATCAGCCTTTCACTCCAAAATTTTCTGATGTGACATCTTTTACAGGGTCAGATCTGCCTGAACGGTGAATTTCAACCAGTTGCCAAATAGCGTATAATGCAATATTAAATTCACTCGATATTAACCTCATCTTTGTTTTGAAAAAATAAACAACCCTAACAGTAGCTGAATGGTTCTACTTCCGAAGCCGGAAAACCTAAGGTGTCTGATTCGAACCTAGGTCATTTAAAATGGCCCAGCATTTTTAACTTTTCCGTGGTTAACCCTTTCAAGCACAGTGTTTAATTTTCAAGTGCAAAAATTCATCCCAGGAATTTTTTATAGTATTTTCCTTGTATAATAAAGAGGTAAAAACTTCATTTATTTTTTGTCTTCTAATATCGGTGGCAGTTGATTTTAAATGAATAGAATTATTGTGTGCCGGAAAGGGTTAACTAAGAAACTCACGTAAATATTGTATAGGACTCCGTAAAAAGTCCTCAGATAGGCTGCTCCACCCAGACATAGGAAACTCACCAATTCAAACAGCCTTGTTAAACAGCTTTTTGTAGGATTTAAGGCCGATTGTTTATTTTAGAGACTTAAATCTACATGAAATTTCATAAGTGAAGGAGGAGAGAAACTAGCCAGAATTCTTTGCCTCCTAGGAACAGTGTTACCAGATCTGGCGGATTTTTTATTTAATAATCACCAATAATTCATAATTTTAACGTTGCCTAATCACTTCGAAGATTGATAGTCTATTATACATATCAAATATCACTTCTCAAAATTATTGGTAATTATTGAATAAAAAATCCGCCAGATCTGGCAATATTGCCTAGGAAAGGTACCAGCCTAGCCTTCTAAACTAGATGCCTGTCGCATTGCTCGTAAACTTGGCAACAGTTCTAGCGGTAGCAGCGCCACCTGGTATAGATTGCGCGACTTTTTTATTAAACAGACACCAATAATTTTTAAATGTGAGATTTGATATACATAAAAGGCGAATAGAATTGAATAAACGTCGATTATATATATATCATATATCACTTTTAAAAATTATTGGTGGCTGTTGAATAAAAATGTCGCTCAATCTGTACCAGGTAGCGCTGTCTACTGCTTGAACTATTGCCAAGTTTACGAGCAATGCGACAGGCATCTAGCTTAGGAGGCTATGGTACTAGTCTACCTTTCTAGAGGTATATAGCCATAATCCATGGGAGTTTTTGCGAAAATCACTGGAAATACCGAACGGAGAAATCAACTAACGCAATTTGGGTTCGAAACCGGTACCACCAGTCTACTAGCTTCGAGAGCAGAACTTTTCAGACAATGGCAGAGGAATACATAAACGAGTGATAAGTAAGAAAGTAAATAATTAATTACTCATTTTTATTTATATTAAAATTTCTGTCCATAGCTGCATAGTATTAATTCTGTTAACGATTAACAATAGCCGTTTTATAAACTATATTAAAAAAAATTTTTCGGATAATATAAAATAATTGTGTTTCATAAAAATTAACGTAAAAAAAATTATAATAAAATCATTTAAAAATTTATCAATTGGTCCTAGAAAAATCTCAAATACATAACCTTCTGTGCCGGAAGCAGACATTTTTTTTATTACAAATAATACCATTATTCAAGTCAACTCAAAAACACTCAACTCAATATTTTACAATCATTGGTCAGAAAGAAAAATGACTATCGGTATATAAGCCAAGTAATAAATTGAAAAAGACTACCAATTTTTAATCAAGCGACGTTTGTATTTGAAATTGATAAAAGAGAGTAATGTGACAAATTTATTTCTAATAACCTTTTTAACCAATCAATGATGAAAAAGTGATCTGAAATTACAAATAATAAAATGTTAATCACTTTTTAAAATTTTCAACATAATAAAAAATAAAATAAAATAAAATAAAATAAAATACGTTCCATTAACTATTATTAATTTATTATTATTATTATTATTATTATTATTATTATATATCACACAGAATATTTAAAGAAAGAATAAATGCACAATTAAAATTTATTTCATAAGTTCAATGGAAATGTTTAAAATTGCTTATTATAGGGTGAAATAAAAGTTTCAGATTTATTTAAAATTCAGTATAAATTCAAGTAATTTACGTACAAGTACAGTGTTGCCAGATTTTGCTGCTTTTTTATTCAACAATCACCAATAAGTTGGAGAAGTGATATTTTATATATATAACAGACTCTTAATCTTTGAAGTGATTAGTTAACCGTTACACTTAAACTTTAGTGGTGGACATTGCATTAAAAAGACGCAAAATCTGGCAACTCTGTACAAATACGCTATTTCTACAAAAATTCTTCTTGCGATGAAAGGTTTTGTTTAAGGGATCAGATTCCTTTTAAAGAAGAAAATAATTGAGGAAAAAAATTATAACTTTATTTGCAATAACTCAAAAATAATTACTTTTAAAACTTGTAAATTTTAACACATGTTAAGAAATGTTTTAACTCTCTATTACAGCTATTGAAACAACTCTACATTGGTACGTTTTGATGCCCGAATTTCTGTAAAATTTTAAAGTTTATGTCGGAGAATCGTATGGATATGATGAAACGTTTATAATGTCCCCCAGGAAGTTTGCTATTTTGGATGGAGTTAGAATCCCAATAGCACTGTGAAAATACTTGCTGTGTGGCCGATCTAAGTTGGTTTGTTTTTAAAGTTTTTGCCGAAGCAGTTAGGGTACATTACAAGGTTGCAAGACTGTGCGACTTTTTTATTCAATAGTCACAAATAATTTTGAGAAGTGATATTAGATGTATATATATATATATATATATATATATATATATATATATATATATATATATATATATATATATATATATATACAGAGCCTGATTAAGGGAGAAGCACACATTCCCTAACAGCACAGTTAGGCTTAACTTATCCACAGTACATCTTAAGGACGTATCTGGGATGTCTTTTCATCCAGAAGACATCTTGAAGATATCCTGGGGAGGCGATGTGCTGTCTGGGATCTCCGCTCTCGCCGGAATATTTTTACAATTATTTTTTACTTCATGTCATAGAAATTCCACGCCTTGACGGGAAATATTTTTTATAAAAAATGAACGGTGTGAAACAATCCAATTTACTCACCGTTATTAGACACCAGAATTCTTTTAAAATAATTTTTAATGAGAATTTTGTGTTTATTATAGGAGGAAAGTGTTTGTTAAAAAATAACGGTGTAAGTATAAATAATGTGTGCTTCCCCCTTAATCAGGCTTCGTATGTATATATGAGGAGCAAACATTCAAACCGTGTTTTCTCCAAAAATAAAAAAAAATGAGTTAGTGATTTTTCTGTGAACTCAACATTAAATAGCACAAAATTATACTATTATTTTAAACCAAAATAATTTTTATCACATTATAAATGCTCTTAGAAAGTTAGGGTTTCAATCAAACAGTGTTTCCTCCAGAGCCTGTTTTCAGTCAAACTGTGATTTCTCCAGCCAACCAGTCAGTACTGCTCTTTCTGGTCGCGTGACTCGTACATGTACCAGCTTTTATGTTTGTTTTTTCGTTAGTTCTATCTTGTTTTCTTCATTTTAGAGGAGTGTACTTTATTATTATTATTATTTATTTATTTATTTTATTTATTTATTTATTTATTTATTTATTTTTTAATGGAAGAATTAATAGATGGTGTATTAGTGAGTACTTCTAATTATGGAACTAGAAAAAGACAGAGAATTGGTGGGGAAAAAAAGAAGCGAAAAAGAAACGATATTCAGCACCTTTAGATAACAACATTTATGCTCCATGCAAACATTCTATTAATACTTTTTCATGCACTGATGTTAGACCTAATGACGTTAAGAAGTTTCGGGATAGACTTTACGAAATTCCGGACAAACAGCGACAAGATTCTATTATAGCCTCATTGGTTGTTACAAAAAATGTAACTCGACGTAGACCTAATAACCCAACCCAAAATAAATCGCAATCATCTCGCTTACAGCATGCATTTTCTGCTTCTTATTTTATTACTAGTAGCAGTGGTAGGAGAATTCCTGTGTGTAAAAACAATTTCATGGCTATAACTAAAATAGGTCGTACAATGCTAGCCGATATTGTTACTAAGGTACATGCTGATGAACCTATTGAGGAAAAGAGAGGAGGTGATAGAAAAAGCCACTTAAGCATTAAAAAAAAAAACAAGGTAAGAGAATTCATCTCAAACTTAAAGGCATCAGAATGACGTAGACACACTTTTACAATTACTGTATGGTGAAGAGTGAAAAAATCAGCCTGATTTTAAATGGTATAAAGATATCATTACTAATAACTTTCATGTAGAATATGAAGAAACAGAGGAAGCAGGAAATTGCTTAAGTGAAGATATTGGTTTAAAAATTTAAATTTCAAATTGGCTTAAAAATTTTAGTTCTTCCTTACAAGTTGCATGATGATTTTTCAAGCGTAAATATTTAATTTAATTTTATAATTACATAACAAAATCTGTTCTGTTAATTACTTTATTACATTAAGAATGTTATTTCATCAATATTCGAGCTACATACTTTTTTATTAAAAAAATGTTTTGTCCACATTGGAAACATTCAAAACATGTTTTCTCCTCTGTGTTTCGGTCAAAGCATGCTTTCTCCACATTGGAAACATTCAAAACATGTTTTCTCCTCTGTGTTTCGGTCAAAACATGCTTTCTCCAAATTTCAAATGCATTTTTCTAATTAACTCTAAGTTTATTAGGTAAAGTAGGCCTACAGATCTTCCTAGTAACCAATAATACAACTAAACAAATGATAATTAGGGTCTAAGAAGGGTTATTTTTTAATTTATCAGTTTTTTGTGTTTTCTGAAAAATTGCATTCGAAGGAGAAAACACGGTTTGAATGTTTGCTCCTCATATATATACTATAATAAACAATTCTCAGATTCGATTAGTCTTTTATGTATATCAAACCTCACTTCTCAAAATTACTGGTGACAGTTAAATAAAAAAGTTTCAGACTACGAACACTGCAGAGGCCTATTCATGCCGGTCCTGACGGAGCAGAAATTTGCTGAGAAGAAAGCCACCCCGAATTCCCAACTTTATAATTTATTCACGAGCATTTTTAGCCCCGCCTCTTTTTCATACCGGGAATTTAAAAAAAATTATTTTCTTCTTATTTAATCATTGTCACATATTAAAGAGAAATAATCTACAAAATTTCGGGTGCGAAAAGAAGGCGGGGCAAAAATGCTTGTAAATAAATTATAAAAGTTGGGAACGCTGACGCCACCCCATCTCTCGTTGATTCAGTCCTGAACTTATAGAATGTACGGAAGCCCTAGAATATGAATTGAAATGACTCTACCGAGATTGTCACAGTGTAAATGAACAAGAAAATAATGAACACTGGTAAAATTTACAGTTTATTATTTTACCGTTATTTTTTTTTCTTTAACTGATTTATATAACGTAAATGAAGAATATTTTTTTGCTATAAATCTGGGAAATAATGATGTTAGTTATGTTTAAAGGTAAATCATAAATATTTTTAAGACAATATTTGTTGAGAATTAATGTAAAATAAATGAATTTAGGCAGTATTGATGTACAGAGCTGCCACCCCATTAATAATCCGGAGAATTGTTATTACCCACTTTTTTTTTTTCACACCAGTTTTTCTTTCGAATATTTTTCATCTTAGTTCATCGTAAATACGTTGGAAGAGAATTACTATTAAAATTTAGTAGTATGGAAAAAAGGGCGGGTATTAACAATCCTCCGGATTAGGTTAGCAGCTATGGATGTAAAAGTTGCATATGCGTTCTATTGTATTTTTATCAGTAAATTTTGTTTCATAATTAAAATTTTTAATTGGTTTAAAAATTTTGTCTGGTATTTTTGCCATGTATCAGTATGTTATAGTTAACAAAACTAGAAATGATGTGTTTCATTTAATTAATCAGTAGGAAAGTTTAGGAATTAGGAATTTTATTACGGAGGAGATGTTTATAAATTATTCGGCTGGTATTTACTTAACGTTTAGAATTGTTTAGGTTATTTGAGTATTTGTGAAAAGCCTTAGTGACAATATTGGAAGATGAATTTTATGATTTAATGTATCTAAACATTATATTTGTGATAGATGTCTTTTTCCTATATTTAATAAACAGGGTGTCCCAAAATTATAGTGACAAATTTTAAGATTAAATAGGGCACTTCATAAAGATCCAGAATTGCGTAGGAATCCATGTCCATAAATAACATTTTAATACTTTAAGAATCGGGTATTTTGAGATATTTTTTAACAAATATGAACGTGGATTTTAAATTTCTATAACAAATTTCTGCGCATGTAATTTAAACTAAGACATTTTATTTACAAAACTTACACAGTTTGTTCAAATCCAACCCGAGTCTCCTAACCATCCTTAGAGGTGTGTCCCAGACGGTCACCAACTACCCCTAGCGCAGTACTAGTATGATGTTAAACTCAGCCAACCAACCAACCCAAACCAACACGAGTCTAAAACATTTACTGCCAAGTCGATTCGATTTCCATACACAGGAAATAAATAGAGCGAAACTGTGAACGAAGGTAGGGTAAGTTTGGATTTAATTGTCTCTGTTGTATAAATTTTGTTTCGCTAACTATTTGAAGTATAAAACACAGTACTAAAAGTATAAATATCATTGAGAATTTTTTTTTTTCTTTGTTGAATTTTCCAGGAGGGAGCAAGAGCCCCCCTTCCACTCCTTGGCCCTATGTGCTCACGCTCATGAATGACTTAATTCTCGCGTCATAGCAACATTATAATGTCATCATGTAAAAACCAAAGAAAAAGAAAAGAAAAAGAAATACAAAACTTACAGATGACCATTAATTTATAATTTCTCCAATTATGCATTGACATAAACCAACCTTAAATTTTTCAATTTGTAGAAATCAAATAAAATTTTTAATGCGATAACTAAGCAACAATTTCATATACAGAGCATTTAACGGTCCCTTAATTGAACATCATTTTTCAAAAGAAAAAATCAGTAATCTTTTGCTGTGGTTTGCTGAATTTTTCTGATAAAAAAGGAGGTATTGAATTAAGGGATCGTTGAATGCCCTGTATGCCCTGTATATATAATAAACAAATTTGAAATATTTGTCCAGAGAGTTAAATATAATTTAGTATCAATAAAGCTAATATTTCTAAAGTAAATATACTCGTTTGTTACTATTTTCATTATTATTATTTTGACAATATAGTTATATTTTTAGAGAGAAATTCTTTTTCCCTACAAAATGGCCAAAAACAAAATATTATTTTATTGATGAAAGATAATTTTCATGCCAACTTTTAATGAAATGAAACAATGTTAAAAATAAAACGCGTTGTTATGTATACACTCTATGACAAAAAAAAAAAAAAAAAAAAAAAAAAAAAAGATGCACCAAGAAGGAATTATCCGAATGGGACGAAAAACGGTAGGTATAGTGCGACCACGTTTTCTACGACTAGCAGTGAGGCCGAGTCCAAAAGTTTAGAGGGATGCAAAATTGGCCGAGAGATAGTTATTTGGCAAACATCCAGTTATTCGGTGTTCCCTTATCCAGAGCTGCCAACCTAATCCGGCAAATTGTTAGTACCGCCCCTTTTTCTACACCACTTAATTTTTAGAGTATTTTTCTACTTAAATCATCATAGATACATTTGAAGAGAATTGCTCTAAAAATTAAGTGGTGTAGAAAAAGGGGCGTTTTTCAATAGGCGTTAACAATTTGGCGGATTAGGTTGGCAGCTCTGCTTATCGCTTGTTTTCTCTCAGTCACCCCTATTTTAACACTGGACTCGTTCAATCCGCACTTGCGCAGAGGCTACCATGGTCGAGAGCTTCACAAATTGAGTAATTTAATAAAGCATTGGTCCACTTCAGTCCCTTATGCAAGCAGTTATTCGGCTTGTCATTGATTGATTGAGTTGGTGGATATACTCTTGCGGGTATCGTGCCAAATTCTATCCAGTTGGCGCGTTAGATCGGCAAAACCCTGAATTGGTTGTAGGGCCTTTTTCATAGTGGTCCAAACGTTCTCAGCTATCCGGCGATCTTGCTGACCAAAGTGTTGAACATTAATTTTAAATTCTAAGCATCAACCAATTAAACATTATATGAGTTTGAAATATAAGAACAATTTTGTTTAAGCATAATCATTAAGTTTGTTTTTTTAATATATCTAGGAAATATGTTACATTTGACAATAAAACTCTTCTAACACTTTTGCGACCGCTGACTAAGAGATTCACGTCATTTGAAAATCTGTAACTCCACTAGTGGGCGTTTCTTTTGCAATTTGTTTGTCATTTATTTCAAGAATATACACAATATTCATATTTTTACAACCAATATGCATAGGTGCCAAGTCTCCCGTTTTTCAAGAGAGACTTCAAACCGGAAAATTTGTATCACTGTTTCCGGCAATATTAATCGTCGAAAATATATATAACATATTCTATTCAAAAATACTAGTGTCAATTCTCATATAAAAGTTTAAAATGTTTGCAGCTCTGCAATATGCTATGGATACAGTTACTTTTATTAGAAAGAGTATAATTATAATGTAAATTCATTTGTAATATGAATCTTAATATAGATATATTTTTTTTTTGTATTCTACCTGGAGATAATAAGGCCGAGGCGAACCTTACTGTCAAAAAGACAAAAACATGCGGTCTCGAAAGTGTTAATACCATATTTCCCAACATCCTATTTTTGAACCGGAAGATTGTTTAGTACATGCCCCTTTTTCCACAGCAGTATATTTTTTGAGTGCTTTTCTTCTTATTTAATCATACTTAAATTTAGAGAAAGTTACTCTAAAAATATACTGGTGTGGGAAAAGGGGGCGTGTACTAAAAATCTTACGGTTTATAATTAGGATGATGGCAAGTATGTCAATACATAAAAATACATATACTGAACAATGTCATTTTCTCTTCTTAATCATTTTAGCCAATCAGATTCCTTGATACAGTTAGAAGATTTATGCATTTGCGTACTTAGTGGAATAAATATATAAACTTCTTATAGCGTTTTTAAACTATAAATAAGAATAAAGAAGGTCTAAATACTAACGTATGTATTAAAGAAGCATCCGTACACAAATATTACATACAATGATAGTACAATAAAATGAAATAAATAAATAGTACCTAGAAAAACAATATTTAAATTGACTGAAATTTTAAAGTTTTACATATAAAATATAAAAGCAATAGCACATAAAAAAAAAGAGTTTCTGAACTGATTCTTTTTGAAGTGCTTTTGGAGTTTCAAGCACACCCTCGAACTTAGCTTTTATGACACGTGTCAAATGCATTCTCCAAGCAAACAATATCCATCGTTCTAACGATAAAGATTTTACAGACATCAGATATCGTTATATAATGGGGATACAGATTTTTCTTTTGGTAGAGCTAGAAAAAAAAAATATATATATGAAAGAATTTATCTTTCAATTCTGAAAAACTTGAGATTTCTTGACAAAGATAAGTTATATTAATATCTTTTTAAAATATTCACCTGTTAAAGCAATTTTTTTTTTCTCAGTTATTTCTTTAAAATCCATTTTTTTTTTTTTTTTTCTTTGACAAACTGGAAAAACATCCCTTTAAAAATACTCTGATTTTAGAGGATTTAGATAAGCAGGAAATACTTAAAGATATAAAAATTAATATTAGAAATTATTATTTTGGATTGAAATTTGATATTACAAATACTGATTTGATATTGGATCAATAATAAAATATGAATAATGAATATAATTTGATGCTTTATAAAAGTATTTGATACTTAAAATCATAAAAATACATAATGCGTCTGAAAAATATTAGTTTAGACAGTTTTTTTTTTTTTTTTTTTTTTTTTAACCGATAGGTGGAAGCATCGTAATATAGTGTCCAAATTGAAAACTGTGTCGATATAAAGTTTTTATTAATAGTCAAGCGAATAAAAGTACCGAAAAAAGCATTTATCCGATATGTAATATATAAAGCATCAGACTCAAAACAGCTGAATTCTTACCTTATGTGAAACTACAGCTAGTTTAAAAGACAACTCATAAAGCAAACATAAATTTTAATCAAACTTTTTGGTATCATCTAATATTTCATAAATTCACGTTCGCTTCGCCATTCAGTTATTTTAATCATGGATAATTAAAATGTCTGACTATTTTATTTCCGAATTTAAAATATAATTTCATAATCTTTGAATATCAGAAAATTTTCGAATACAAAACTAATTCATTCCAATCTGTTCGGTTTTCAGTGTTTTGGTGTACCATCATCCTGACTAGAACAAATTTGAGTAAAATATCTTTTGTCAATGGATAAATTTGTATAGAACCTATTTGTAAACTTTGACAAAGAAAAGAAAAAAGACCTTCAGTAAACAACGTTGAATAATATTTCATAACTCATTTTCGGTACAGTCGAAAAAAATTGAGCAATGGTGAATATATATATATATATATATATATATATATATATGTTGACAATATTACAAAACGTCCCGTAAAACCAAAGTAACATATAGTTATCATATAATATATTCATATTTATCACAAAAGTAACTTTTATTTATAAGACAATTAAGTATACGTCCAGCAAAAATATATGTCATATTATAATGGCAAGTCTACAATTAAAAGTGTTGTATAGCTGCACATATTCCGAATATTTAAAGGACATTTTATCGCCACTATTTTCAAATAGAAGTCTGTAACTTTTAATTTCTCTGATTACTTAAATAAAAATACATTATAGAAAATTGCTGGGGAAAAGTCTTTATACCTTACGTACTTAATATATATATATATAGAGAGAGAGAGATAGATACAGGGTGATTCACTACCGGGGCGACAAACTTACAAGAGATGTAGGGGGCACAAAGACGATTCGGAATCACTCAGCAATATAGGGTCGGAAATTCAATCCTAACGAGAGATAGGTTTTTTTAGCCCCTTTAAACTTCTTTAAAGACATAGCCAAGTGGTTTTTTATTGAATTCAAGTCATCTGTATTAAAATAACCGTATGAATGATAGGCATTTTCATTCATCTGATATATTTCAATACATTTTAAGCACTGTGATGCTAATTAATCCTTTTTGTTTCTCTAAAATGTGAACAAAACAAAATACGTGATACGTGGTAAAATCCCTCAGATTTTACGTATACGAGAGTTAAGAGGTAAAGGGCTATTATGAGACAGCCATTCGTAACAATAATAACAGAAGACTTGGCGTTGGAATATTAAAACCCGAATAACTACTACGTTAGAAACGCCAAAGAAAAATATTGGAAATGCATACAGCTGTTTCGGTAGCCTAAAGCGTACCGTATTCAGTGCAAAAAGGATTCTGAGTCAGGAGAAGTGCTCGTATATATAGGAGAGGGGCCGGATTTAGTTCAACCAATAGGATTACGGAAAAGGTGGGGAGAGTGGGCAATTGGAATTTAGGAAAGTTAGCTGCGTAAACAGTAAAAAAATTAAGGAAAAAGAAGCACTGCAGACGGTACGCTTAAGGCTACCGAAACAGCTGTATGCATTTCCAATATTTTTCTATGGCGTTTGTGACGTAGTAGTTTATTCGGGTTTTAACATTCGTAGTAATTCAGATGAAAACTATGATCACATGGGAATCACTAAAAGACATCTAAATGCCAAAATCTCAAAATAAAATGTGAGTTTTCTGATAATTTTCCCCAAACAACCCCCCTATCTCGTTAGGATAGAATATTCGACCCTGTATTGCTATGCGATTCTGAATCGCCTTTGTTCCCCCTACACCTCCTGTAAGTTTGTCGCACCGGTAGCGAGTCATCCTGTATATATACACACAACATAGTTACAAACTTTTACGTTTTTTCAGGAACAGGAAAATTTTAATAGGAATTTCATATATATATTTGTAACAGTTTTCTCTGATAAGATGAAATGCAAATTTCTATTAATTTTTTTCGGTAGCCAAAAAGTGTAAAAGTTGTCAAATATGATATACTTTGTCGCTGTAGTTAGCTGGAAATTTCTTTTTCCCTCCCTAGCCACGTGAAAGCCTACTTCAAAAGGTACTTTTTTTTGTTTATTTAATTAAATTCAAAATGTACATCACAACACATACGTCACATATGCATGCAAATCTCTCAAAAGACTTAACAAATCAATATTATACATTACTAAACCGTTATATGATATACAAAATAATGTTTTTTTTAGAACTACGTCAAAAATTACATTAAAAGGGCCACTGATTTCTGATATAAATGTTTTTATAGGTAATTCAAAATTTATTTATAAATTTAAACATTACTGGCATGTTATTAAATAAAATGCGACTTATTCTTTGTACCTTTCTCACGGAAGATTCATTTCAAAAACCCAGTGAAAAAAAAAAAAAAAAAAAAAAAACTTTGTTTACCGCAAAAAATTACTATCAAAAATATTAATAAGTTTTTTTGAAGTGGAATCTACAGTGTGTATTCATAAACTTAAATTTTGGAAACAATTACAGAATAATAAGAAAGGCATTTTAATTACTGTTATGTGAACATTATGCATAATTTTTTTCTTATTCTATGATAAGAATTTATTACTTTCCAGTTCTGGTGAAATAATTACGTTTTTTTTTTTTTTTTTTGATAAACCGTTATAGTGTTGCATGAATAACTTCTTAAAGTATTCAGCAGTTTTATGTCAAAACTTTGAATTTAGAAAAATTCGCCAGTTAACTATCAAAAATCTCAAAGTGCATTCGCATAATTATTTTTTGGTGAAATTTATTAGTAGCATTATGAAATACTGTAATATTCTTACTTTTAATATCATTTTGTTTAATAAAGTCGGGATTTATTTTATTTTTTATTCTTTCTTCTATACATACAAGAAGAAAGTATTGGATTCGTGTACATTTCTGACTTTTGATTTTCAACGGATTAACATACTCTAAGATGTCCTAGACATAATTCAACTGTTTTTTAAATGCCTGAGTACCTGTCTGTGTGTTTTAGTATTATTTTGTAGACGTTGTGCCTCACGAATCAACTGACGGAATTTAACCAAATTTGACTTTTATCTGGGCGTTGATCAGAGTTCCCAACTTTTATAATTTATTCACGAGCATTTTTAGCCCCGCCTTTTTTTCATACCGGAAAGTTCGAAAAATGATTTTCTTCTAATTTAATCGTTGTCACATATTAAAGAGAAATAATCTACAAAATTTCTCGTGCGAAAAGAAAACGGGTCTAAAAATGTCCGTGAATAAATTATAAAAGTTGGGGCCTCTGGCGTTGATTTAAATGGTGCTGACTGGCTTTATATATCGGTAACAAGTGGTGCTTCTATGCAGCAATTTCTTCCGTTATAGAGAAGGCTATATCTCAGCTTCAATAGTGTACAAGTGCACAAAACTTGATATGTATGAGTGCCGAGAACAAAAAAATTATCGATACATTTTGAGTGCATGCATATCGGCCAACTGGTAGCTCAGCCGGACCATGTTTATAGGAAGTCAATACCTCAGCTTTATAAATATACTAAACTTCGTATATGATGTGAATATTTTAACAAAATATGTTATGCGCATATCGGACAACAGGTGGCGATGTTATGCTGGAAAATATCTTGTTTATAAGAAGAATATATCTCTCAACTTTTATATATATATAAATGCCCCAAACGTTTTATGTGAGAAAGGTAGTAGGAAATATTATTTAATTTAGCTGTATATTAGACGACAGGTTTAGCTGCTGTCATTAACTTTCTTCGATTTTTCAAAAGGCTATAATTCAGAATCTATTGGTTAAAATTGAACCAAATAATGCATGGTATTTTATACATATGTATAAGATGTATTTTATGCATATTAACTGATAAGTGGCACTGCTTTATAAAATATAAAAGAAAGCTTTATGGTACCCGCATAATTTTATATATCTATATATATATTCAGAGCCTGATTAAGGGGGAAGCACACATTATCTCCGCTCTCACCGGAATATTTTACAATTATTTTTTACTTCGTGTCATTGAAATTCCACGCTTTCACGAGGAAATATTTTTTATAAAAAATGAACGGTGTAAAACAACCCAATTTACTCACCGTTATTAGACACCAGAATTCTTTTAAAATAATTTTTAATGAGAATTTTCTGTTTATTGTAGGAGGAAAGTATTTGTTAAAAAATAACGGTGCAAGTATAAATAATGTGTGCTTCCCCCTTAATCAGGCTATGTATATATTAAGACATACTAAACACACACACACACAAAAAAAAAATGAAATTGAAACATTGAGTTAGTTTTTTCATGTTAACTTTTCTTTTTATAATCAGGGCCATATTATTACATGGGCAAATTGGGTATTGTCCCAGGTACTAAATTGAATTTCTTTCTTAGTGTCGTACTTCCCTGAGATGAAAATTGTCTGCATTCATCCTGGAAAATAATTTTATCAAAAAAATTTTTAGCAAATAATTTGCACTCCATGAATATGCATAACAAAATACAGAAGAAAATTTTGTGATCGTCACAACAAACTAGTTTTAATTTGGCACAGTCATTCAATCCCAACTGAAAGAAAAGTGTTAATAAATCTGTTTCAAAATGTATTCAGTTCAATTATAAAACGTTTTTCGATTTGTGACATTTCTATCGTGGTATTTTTGTAAGGCGGTGTTTTGACAACGATGACGGGCGATAATTTCCCGGTAATGTTTTGACGTAAAAATACTATCAAATAAGTTCATAATTTTTTATTGATTAGTTAAAGTGTTAAAGGACATTTTTACTTTCCGAAAGCATTGTAATCATATCAAAAATCTGAATTCGAGATTTTGGTGTTTCTATACCTTTTGAGGTCCCCTGAGTCCGTATTCACTATTTTTACGATGATATATGTATGTGTGTGTATGTATGTGAGTGAACACGCTAGCGTCTAAGCACTTTGCTCGAATGAGCTGAAAGTTGGTACGCATGTTGTAAGCCAGCGTAGCACGAACCCTATTGATTTTGGTGAATCTAGCACTTATAGTTTTTTTACAGGGACACAAAGAAAAATTCTTTATCATTATGGCCTATGGGGCCAAATTTTTAAAAGTGCGATAACGCCTAAACGCCTTATTAAAATGAAGAAAAAAAAATATACGCATATTATAGGTCACAGTTGCACGAACTGTACAGATTTTGATGAATTGACACTTATGATTTTTTTACAGGGACACAAAGAAAAATTCTTTATCATTATGGCGTATGGGACCAAATTTTAAAAAGTATGATAGCGTCTAAACGCCTTATTAAACTAAGCAAACAATTTATATACACATTATAGGTAATAGTTGCATGAACTGCGTAGATTTTGGTGAATCTAGCACTTATAGCTTTTTTACAGGGACACAAAGAAAAATTCTTTATCATTATGGCCAAAAGGACCAAATTTTAAAAAGTGCTATAGCGTCTAAATGCCTTATTCAATCGAGCAAAAAAATTATACACATATTATGGGTCACAGTTACACGTTGTGTATAGGTTTTGGTGAACCTAGCACTTCTAGTTGTTTTGCAGGAACACAACAAATAATTCTGTATCATTATGATCTATGAGGGTGAAATTATTTAAAGTGCGATAGCATCTAAATGCCATATCCGTTTGGGTGGAAAATTTATATACAAGTTATAGGTCACCATCACACAAACTGTATAGATTTTGTTGACTTCAGCACTTAACAAGTTTTACAGAGACACAAATAAAAATTGTTTATCATTAAGGTCGATAGGCTCAAATTATTTAAAGAGCGACAGCGACTAAACGCCTTATTCAAATGAACTGAAAATTTATATACATGTTATACGTCACCCTCACACGAACTTTAGATAATCTAGCACTTGTGGTTCTTTTTGCAGGGACAAAACGCAAATTTCTTTATCTTTGGGGCATATAGGCTCAAACTTTAAAGTGCGAGAGCGTCTAAATGCCTTATCCGATGAAGATGAAAATTTATATAAATATGTTAAGTCTCTGTTGCACTAACTGTAACCATTTTGGTGAATATAGCGTTCGAAGTTCTTTACATGGACACAACGAAATATTCTTTATCATTACGATCTACGTGTTCTGTAAAATAGCGTAAAATTAAACACCGTATACTATATAAAGAAAAATACTCAAACACCCTATTATAATTTTCTCTTTTGTTTATTTAATAACTCCTCTTACTTTACTTTATCTACAAAACCATTAATTACTCAATATTCGGAAAGTCGAGTGGAGTCACTCCAGATTTTTATTTATTTAATGAATGTACATACTCTTCATAAAATATTATTCAACTAGTAAAAGTGACTTCAAATCTGTAATAATATTATAATAAAAAGTACACACGAGTTTATTAAATAAATAAATAAATAAAGCTGAAGAACGTTATATGCTTACGTTTTAATGTACGGAAAAATTATGAATAAAAATAACGCAAAACACTTTGATAATATGAAAAATCTTTAGTTATTCCTGAGAGAAAAATTTTTTAAACTTGACTTCTTTTGAAGTGCTTTTGGATGATCCAAGTACTTTCGAGTCTAGCTTCTGACATGTGTCAAATGCATTTTCCAACAAGCAACTGAACACATTGTTGTAACAGCGATAAAGATTTGACGGACATCAAATATTGTTATCTTGAAACGACATAAAATTTTTCTCGCCTGAAGCAAAGAAAGGTAATGATATGTCTTATCAAATTTTATTTTAATATTCATCTTTGAAATACAGGTACATGAATATATTAAAAGAAATTTCAAAAATCATTTTTGCACAGATAAATTTTAGAAACAATGTATTTTTCATTTTTATATCTGCTTAAAAAAATTGTTAATTACAGAAAGGAGAGATAAGAATATATATTGTTGCGAACTCGGGGTTGGTGAGTTGCCCTAGAATGAAAAGCGAATCTTGCAAAGGCTTAAATGTTTATTTACAGAAAATTCTAGAAGAATACAGGTCTATAAACCAAGTATCAACTTCAGTTTCACAAGAAAACACAGCTTAAGAGGCCTCTCCACTTATCGTCCCCAGAAGCCATAGTCAATGTTATTCTATGGAGAATTTTGCCCCATTATAACTTATTAATTAATATATATTTTTAAATTCCGTTTAAACTTTCAGAAACTTCACAACTATTACACAATTTAACGCTTTCTAAAAATTATTTTTTTTTTAATTTTTAATATTATATACTGAGGTTGTAAAATGCGAATTTTCGCCATGTGATTTTTTTCATTTTTGAGCCTAAAAACTAAATCTTAAAAATAAAAAAAGCAACAATTTTTTTAAAAACGATAAATAGTTTAATAGCTGTGAATTTTCGGAAAGTGAAAACATAATTTAATAATATGTGCTAGTTAAGGAATTATAATGGGGAAAAATTTCCCATAGAATAATATGGGCTTCTGCTTTCGGAGACGATAGGTAGAGAGTCCCCTTAAATAAATGCTGACAACATCAAATTCACATTACAAACTGTAGCGTAGGATTAACACACAGCAATGACTGCATTCAACGAGGCTCAGTGCTTCCTTATGCAGCAATCAATGCCTTGGCGAAACTGATAACTTGGCGCGATGCAATTTCTTAAATACCCATGTAGAAAAATGGAGAATGTTCTCGAAAATTCCCAACCAATCAGAGCTTAGATATTTTAAGATATCGATAGTAAGGATTTTCTCGCCAAGGTCGCCAAAAAAGTCGCCAAAGAGCGAAAAAGTCGCCAAATTTTGAGCCAAAAACCATTACCCGCCTTGCTGAAGCTTTTTAACGGGTTTTTAACGGAAAACGGATTATTTTAACACGAAAAACAGCTAGAACATGGTTCGTACAGTTAAGTTTTTTTTTTCTAGGACTCTCCAACCAGCATTTTTATACAATATATTTCCTTTTAAGTTTTAAGACATTTTTAATATCAAAATTTCTTAAATAATAATACTGGTGCAGAAAATTAAGAAAATTTAAGGACTGTACGAACTACGTAGAAACGTTGAAAATTATATAATTTCTAACCTGATTAAGCCTCTTTGTATGAAATTACATAAAAATAAGTACAATTATTTACAAATTCGTAATAATACACACACACACACACACACACACACACACACACACACATATATATACATGCATACATATGGAGATTTTGAATTATAAACATATAAAATAAATGAGAATGTGTGCCTGGTTGAAACACTTTGTAACTTACTTTGCTGCATTTAAACACCCCTGAAAATATCTTTTGCGCATGTTTATTGTTTTAAATTATTAAATTTTTTATATTACATACATTTATATTATTGATTTTTCATTTTTATTCTATTTAAATTACTATTATTATTTTCGGTAATGAGCTCTGAGGCCCGGTCATATATTTATGCGTCGTGTCAAATTTTCCATTACTATATATATATATATATATATATATATACGAATACATATACATTTTTGTAAAATATTTATAATATAAACTTTCTTATAGCACAATAAAAATTTTATAATTTCCCAACCCTTTATTTCATATGTGTAACAGAAACAAATAGTGTAGAATAATGTTTAGAAATAAATAGTATCTATTTATTGGCGTTGCCAATCGTACGATAATTACCGAACGTATACTTGCCAAGTCTCCGATTTAAGCAAGAAAGTTCATGTTCATACCAGAAATTTTCTATAATAAATTTTTACTTCAGTTAATCATAGAAAATTAATGTGAAATATTTGTATCAAAAAATATTGATGCGTAAAATTACGTAGTTGCTAAATCTTCTGGTTTTCCTGGAAGATAAAGAAGGAAAACCTCCTACTTATTTTTAATAGAAATATTTAGCAATAATTTCTTGTTAATTGCATAACAATTTACTATTAGAAAATAGTAGGAGTAAATCTTAAAAAAAGAACCTAAACGTTCGCAACTATGAAATTCAGTATTTTAATTTTCTGTGAATTTAATAATACAAAAAAAAAAGTAAAATTATTTCTAAAAATGTCTATATTAGATAATTATTGAAACAATAAATTTTTGGCAAGAGTCAAGATAAATAGCATTTATAACATAACAGAAAAATCTTTTGTTATATCATAAATATCCAGTACCAAAAATAAGTTTTTAAACAAAAATTATAGATCTAGGAAATTACAATATTGTTATATAGTTTGTTTAGGACTAATTTAATACTTTTTGGGATATGCAGAAAGGACTGTTTCACTTATGTAAATTTTAAGTGGCGATAGCAATAATATCACATACATAACTGAATTTACGTGCTTTATAGCGTATTTTTAACATTATTCCATAGATGCCAACATTTTAATTTTTTCCGGAGCATTTTTTAGCCCCGCCTTTATAACGCACCACTTTATTTATAACATATTTTTAAGTACGATAAAATATGTAAAATATTATTCTTAAGAAAAAGGTGGTATGAAATAGAGGCGGGACTAAAAATGCTCCGGAATAAATTAAAACGTTGGCATCTCTTCTTTTCAACAAAGTTGAAAAATGTTTATGACTTTGTTTTTTCAATTCGCCAGTCTGTCCAAACTCTAACGTCTGTAAATATTCTTATAATGATTTAAAACTGATGTATGTTATTAAAGATCAGTGTGATATTTTCTCTATTAACACTTTTGCGACCGCATGTTTTTGTCTTTTTGACAGAAAGGGTCTGTGGGCGTTATTCTTTTATATTATATTATTTAAAATCAATGTTTTTTGTATTCACATTTATTATATAAATGAATATACATTACAATCATACTCTTTCTAATCTAAGTACAGGGCCTGATTAAGGGGGAAGCTCGCTCATACCGGAATATTTTTACAATTATTTTTTACTTCATGTCATAGAAATTCCACGCTTTGACAAGGAAATATTTTTTATAAAAAATGAACGGTGTAAAACAATCCAATTTACTCACCGTTATTAGACACCAGAATTCTTTTAAAATAATTTTTAATGAAAATTTTCAGTTTATTATAGGAGGAAAGTATTTGTTAAAAAATAACGGTGTAAGTATAAATAATGTGTGAAGAGCGAGCTTCCCCCTTAATCAGGCCCTGTCTAAGTATTTGTATCCATAGTGCATTGATTGCATAAATATGGATATTGGGTATATTGTTATGAAATAATGTAACCTACGTAACCCAAAGAAACGCCCACTTGCGGAGTTACAGATTTTCAAATGATGTGAATTCCCGTCAGTGGTCCCGAAAGTATTAAGAGCGGTATAAATAGCATGACATATTTCATAAAAAGGCATCCGAGGCTTTCTAATGCATTAAGTTTTATGAGAGTAATTTAATTATGAGAGTTATTACCTTCTTACTGCACAAAACATAATAAAATAACCATATATTATTCAAATGTAAATTCAACATATATTACAAAAATTCAACATAATAAAACATAACAACACAAAACATAATAAAATTAACATACAATATTCAAATGTAAATTCAACATATATTACATCAATTCAACATATATTATTGAAATACATGTTTTCAACATGCTTTTGTGTATGTATGATTACTATCATTGATTATGTATGATTACTATCATTGATTGGTTATAGGCCCACCCAAAAATAATCAGCTACATTATAAAATATCAAGGGGGCAAGGCTTTCCGTGTTAAAACGGAACACTTACACCAGTATTTTTTATCTTTGATTTCTATCAGATTTGTGCAGTAATTTATTGCGATTGATTACGATAGAAATTATTCATAAAAAGTACTGGTGTCAGTGTTCCGTCTTGAGACGGAATCTTTTGCACTCCTGCAGAATATAATTGAAAAGTGAGCAAAATGCACTTTCGGTTATGGCATGTACTTTAAACACGTGACAGCAAATGTATATCAGGTTACTAGATTTAACTTGTCAACGGAAAAATCAAATATTTATAGAAATATTTATAGAAATCTCGATTTGCATTTCTGACAAAATTCAAATTGATATTCCGTAAAACTCTTAATATCCGCCTCTTTTTTCTTTCTTTCTTTCTTTCTTTTTTTTTTTTTTTTTTTTAACCAATTTTTTTTTAGAGTATTTTTATTCTTATTCAATCATAAATAGATATGGAGAAAATTAGTCTAAAAATAGAATGGTGCAGAAAAAGGGGAGTGTACTAACAATTTTAAGGAATATTAATTAGAATGCAAAGTAGCCAAGATTTTAATTTATTCCGGAGCATTTTTAGCCCTTTCTTTATTTCATACAACTTTTATGTTAAAATTAATTTTTGTCTTATTTTATCGCAGTTATACATTGGAGAATATTATTCTATAAATAAAGTGGGGCCAAATAAAGGCGGGGCTAAAAGTGCTGCGGAATAAAATAAAATGTTGGCAGGTATGAGTACGAAAAGTTTCGTTATAAAATTAGGAAAAATATTTTTTTTTTTTTTTGTATGTATTATACAAAATTACTTATTATTTTTATTTCAACCACTTGTAGTCTTTTGAATAGAAGTTTTTCAACCTTTCCATATATTTTAATTTAATTTACATTTTAGAACGAAAGTAGCAATATATTATCAAAAATTAATGCTTTAAGAAACTCAATATTGAAAAAGAAGTTCTATACGAATAAATTCACACCGATAAATTGGAACTTGACAGCCTTTTCATTCAACCGTTCTTAGAAAAATGACACTTTGATATATAACTTATATTTTTCTTTTTTCCGTTATAGGTATAGCTTATTATTTATGAGAAATTCTGTTTTCTAGTTTCAATATTTCTTTGCTATAACTTATTCATGCGTGTCTTTCAGGCATGTGTTTCAAAAAAGCTCGTAAATCTAAAAAAGAAAAAATATATATTCTACAAAATGATTAAAAAAATATGCTTTTTTTTTCTTTTTTTTTTTCTTTTTTTTTTTTTTTTTTACGAATAAAGATTGTCAGGATCACCCCCTCCCGTTTTTTAAGTTTTTTCTACTGTATAGTAGAATAAAGATTATGAATATTAAAAACAATAATAAAAAAAAAATTTTGTGAGAAAACAGAATAAAATAAGAAAAAGTCACAAACTTCTCACGAGTCAAAATAATTGAACACGACTGTATATAACACACACCAACACACACACACACACACACACACACACACACACACAAAAAAAGTACGCGCGACGTTGTTTTTCTGATAACGAGATAATGAAATCTCACAAGGAAACATTCAAAAGATGTCTTCTTCAAAATATATTATATATATATATATATATATATATATATATGTGTGTGTGTGTGTGTGTGATTCTACTTTTATAAAGCACCAGAAAGTGAAAAAAAATTATCTGCTGAAATGACCACAAAAAATTATCAAAATTAAGCATATTTCGCGATTTTACACTGTTAGGCGATTAAGACTGAGTACTTGGCGGAGAAGCAAAACACGATTCTGTTCGTACACGACAATCTCGGTGCTAGCAAACCTATCGCCTAACAGCGATAAATCACCAAAAATGCTTAATTTTGATATTTTTTTGTGGTCGCTGTAATTCATTTCAGCCGATAATGATTTCATTTTCTGTTGTTTTATGAAGAGTAGAATCACATTTCCTTTTTCAGTATTTTTTGAAGACAACACCTTTTGAATGTTTCCTTTTCAGTTATTGTATCTCAAAGCAGTTGTTGCTAGGTTTTGAAATTAAGTACAGTTTTCAACTTTTATAATATATTCCAGAGCATTGCTAATCCCGCCTCTTTTTCATACCAATATTTTTAATTTATCCTGGTTATATATTGAAAATGAAAGTATTATACAAATAAAGTGATGTTAAATAAAAGCCGGACTGAAAATGCTTTCGAATAAATTGTAAAATTTGTCAATTCTAATTATGTCATTTGCCTACAATTTTACGTTTTCTTTCTTTTCTTTTTTTTTTTTTTTTTTTTTACCTTTTGCAATCATTTAATTTATCTATCTATCTAACTATGCATATAACTCTTGATTTTAAAGATTTATTTTAGAATATAAATCTGCCTGGACTTAATAATTCCATAAACTTATAAAATAGTAAACATATATAACATCGTTCATAGAAAAATCATTTACAAATTTCAAGTAATATTGGTTTGAATTATTTTCTCACAATAACTAATTTTATATATAATTATAATTACTTTTAACAAAATAACTAAATTTATGATTAAAAAGTTGTCATCCTACAAGTGGGTAGTAGTTCCAGTTAGTTAGCTGATCTCTATCTTTATTACAATGAATATAATTTTAACTTTAACAATATGCAATTTTTAACGATTAATTGATGACATAATAGTAATATCTACAGATAATGAAAACATTAATGGTCTTAAATTCAACTATCCTTCTAATTTAACATTAAGTAAAACTGTGTAATTAAAAATACTTAAAACTACATAAACTATATATACTTGATTCAAAGATTAAATTAAAAAATAAGACGATATTTACTGATTTATATCACAAAGTTAAAGATTTTAGTTTTTATGATAAAATATATACACATTTTGAATCTTGTCTTCATTTATATGTTTATAGAAATATACTTATAAACCATCTATTTAGAATAAAAAAAAATATGTTCCTCAAAATTTAAAATTAAAAAATATTAATTTTTTTTTTTTTTTTTTTTTTTTTTTTTATGATACAACATATTCTGGCTTTCCCAAGAAGCTTCTTTCTTCAGTAATTTACCTTTTGGATTATGCTCTTTATTTAATATATGTATATATATATATATATAGTGAAATTTTTTAAAGGAAATTAAAGAAAAGGTTGAGGATGGGTGTGTAGATGTTTGATTAAGGAGGTAAGGTAGTGTCGTTTGGCTCGGTTGTTTGATTGAGTTATTGAATTTAATAGTAAAAAAATGTCTCACTACATTTAAAGTATCTTTTAATTTTTGATCCTATATATTTTATTCTACATACTTATTAGATTTTAAGTATACTATTTTGAAGTATATTATAACAATTATTGTAAATATATTAAATATATATATATATATATAATGAAAAAATTGTCAACACGATTACTTCTGAAATGCAGAATCAATTCGAATCTAAGTTGAACAGTGCACTTATCTTCGATATACTTCGAATGTGTTCGTTCGTCAACTTGATTTGTTGCTACATTTTGTTTACACGTGAAGATCACTTGATGATCTAATACTCATACGAAAAACATATTTACGATCAGATTTGCTTATAATTTTATGTATACATAGATCATATTAAAATCTCAAACAAGTTTACTAATTAAGACGATCCGTCGTCTTCTTATAATTGCGGAGGCTTGAAACTTTCAAAATCAGATAAAAAACATGTTTATAAACCAATTTGAATGAAACTCTGTATCTGCAAAGCTAATATCAATATTTTAACTAAATTTATTAATAAAGTCTATTTGTCTTATTTTTTTTTTTCAAAATGACGTCTACGGGAAAGTTTCAAACTCATACAAAAAATGTATTTCTGAACTAACTGATTTGCATGAAAGTATGTATACATATAATCCATATCAAATTCTCAATCTGGATTTTAATCAACTCGGTATCAAAAAGACTCTAACGATTTTCTTCAAAATTGTACAGAAAAATTCATAGGCATTCTGTATAAGTATGACCATTTGAAATCTCGCAAGTGTGTTTTCCTAAAAGCAGTTGTACGTTTTTCTTCAAACTCGCCTGACTTACTCTCTTTTAGATATCTTTTCGTATGTAACATTGGTTTTCGATGAACTGTGAGTTTTCCATTAATAGAAAAAAATCGAAAGTGGGAGCGATCGGTATCTCAAAAACGGCTCTAACGATTTTTCTTCAAATTTGCTGAATAAATCCCTTTTTACATGTCTTTCGCAGGTATTACTTGGTTACTTCAGAAAATTTGACAGGTGCAGTGATTAGGTAGGTCAGTTTTAGATCTCGGACATAGATGTTTCATATATATATATATATTAGTTTGCTCTTACAGGAAAATTGTTATGTGTCTTATTTGTTAGGTCAATTTTATATCTTCTGGCGACCACACAATCTGCAAAAAGAGTAAATAACGTGTAATAGTGATAGTGAGTAGTGGAAGTCTTGTGGTTCAAGGTTGTTACACACTAGACTTTTTCTACATATATACGACTATAGTATAAAATACATTGAAAAATAATTTTTCTATTTAAATCAAAGTTAAAATTATAGACAGTTAAAAATTTATTGAATAATTTACAAATAAAATTTCATTCATTTCAAAATGAAATTAGTATTTATTTATTCATAGAAGTTTTAATAAAATTTATTTCGCGATGTCAAGTAAGGAGTTCGAAATGACCCTCTAAAGAAACTTTTTCAATTCACTGAGTCTGTTAAATAAAATTTCATAAGATAAACAAATAACTGTTTATCATAGCTGCTAACATCTTAATTTATTCCGGAGTATTTTTATCCTCGCCTTTGCTTCATAAATCTTATTTTTAAAAGTATTTTTTTTTAATCGAAGTTATATTATATATTGGAGAACACTTTTCTTTAAATAAAGTGGTGCGAAATAAAGGCGGGGCTAAAAATACTCCTGTATTCATTAAAATGAAGGCAGCTATGCTGTTTATTGAAGTCCAAAAGTCAGGGTTTACTGTTTAAAATATAATGTTCTATCGATCGCAAAGAGTTAATTCGCCTTATTGAGCTACAATAAATTTTACTTAGCTCTATAGATTTACAAATTATTATAAAAAAATTTAAGGCACTTGGAAAAATTTTGCTTAAGCGTAACACCTTTTCACAGGAAATTCTTATTCTAAATAAAAGATATTTCTGTGTCGTCTTGTTTGATATTTTCGTATAGATATATAACATAATCTACGCTTTATTTGAAAAAAAGTACCCGGAACTCAATATCATGATGCTCGTAATTTCGGATTGAATATCAAGAATGACATATTGCAATTTGTAGCCTCGAGGTCAAAAGATGAATTTAGGATTAAACCCTGTCTCAATTTCTGCACGGATAGGTTTTATGTTCGAATCTCTTCAAAAAATGTCTGTTATCTATTCTAGAGATAAATTTAAATATACTTTCTAGACTTTCTCATTTCTTTTGAAAGCAATAGAGGTTGGCACATATATTGCAAGAGGCATTTCTTTCATGAAGTAGGCATTGTTATAAGATAAAAATAATGATAAAAATGGATTTATTAAAAAGAATATGTTGAGGCTACTTTTTTTTTTTTTTTTTTTTTTTTTTTTTTAATGTCGCTGTTATAAGGAGCTTTTTTTTCTTCTTCTTTTTAGTAATAATCCATAAATAGTTGTATCGAAAATCATTGTTAATAATGGACAAAATTATATATGGCGTCAAGATAATTAGGTAAATACAAATATTATCCATACAACTATCATCCATCAAATATTATCCATATTACAAATATTATCCATAGTTGCCAACATTTTAATTTATTCCGGAGCATTTTTAGCTTATTTCGCACCACTTTACTTATAGAATAATTTTCTCCGATACATAACTATGAGATAGTCTGTCTTATAAGTTTAGACACTATGTATTTTTTCATATTATGATTGAAATTGGGTTTTATTTATTGTGAAAATGCATCAAAATGAATAAAGCCTCTTTTAATTTAGTATCTGAATGCTATTAATAATGTAGAAAATATATAGTGGTTTTATTTTAAAATTAAGGTAATCTGTTGTCTCATAAATATAAAGACAAATCAGTTTTTATGCAAATTTACTGAAATTTGAAAGTGACGTATTACGTCACGCGGAGTATGAAGTTACAATGACGTGTAAAATAGACTTTAAATTGAAGCTTACTTTCTTCAACCACTTTTTGAAATACCGAGAGCTTCTCAGTTAACATTGAGTGAGGAACGCATCACAGGGCAAATGGAAGCTAAGGGCGCGAGTATAAATGACATTGCAGCTGATTTGAAAAGGTCTAAAAGAAGTATTTACAGAATTCTTGCAAGTAAATATAAGATTCAAAAGAAAAAAACGATCTGGAAGGCCTCGTTCAACAAGTAAACGAGATGACAGACATATACTTCAAAACGCGTTGCGTCATGGTCTCTCTTTGCACAGTATTAAGCTGATG
This sequence comes from Salticus scenicus, assembly GCA_963930645.1. Classification (NCBI taxonomy): domain Eukaryota; kingdom Metazoa; phylum Arthropoda; class Arachnida; order Araneae; family Salticidae; genus Salticus; species Salticus scenicus. The sequence goes on from OZ005658.1 coordinate 138,641,569, forward strand.
TCTGGACTTCAAGTTTCAAAAGACACGATCCACCGAAGAATTAGAAACTCTCTTCATCTTCTTTTGAAAAAGATGACCAAGAAACCAGCTTTGACAGCCCGTCATAAAATCAAACGATTAGAATGGGCAAAGAAACATATGTCATGTGGAAGTAAGTGGATTTCAGTCATATTTTCTGCAAAAGTAGAATTTAGATGGCCGGAATGGGTGGGTTTATTATTGGCATGATTTGCGAAAAGAACCAAAAATATTTTTCAGCAGACAGCAAGGTGGAAAATCTGTGATGGTGTGGAGTGCATTAGAACTTTAGTGTGTTCCACCGCACTTTAGAATGTAGAAAAGAGGGGGAAAAGAACTAAAAACCCATAGAAAGAGCATGGGACGAAAACCAAAAAAACTGACAATGTCAAGTGTGTTTAAAAAAAAAAAAAGGCTCACACCGGAAATAATAAAATGACAAAATTGACTAGAAAAAGACATCGAAGAGCGGGAATGGGCAGGCTGGTGCATTATGTAGAATAACAGGGTAGAGAAGCTAAAAACTCCATAGAAATAGCATGGGAAGAAAACCAAAAAAAACTCACAATGTCAATTGTGTTAAAAAAAAAAAAGAAAAAGGCTCACACCGGAAGTAATAAAATGACAAAATTGACTAGAAAAAGACATCGAAGAGCGGGAACGTGCGGGTGGAGCGTTAAATCTATCGTCGAGGGTACCACCGCACTTTAGAATGTAGAAACTACATAGAAAGAGCATGGGACGAAAACAAAAAAAACTGACAATGTCAAGTGTGCTTAAAAAAAAAACGGCTCACACCGGAAGTAATAAAATGACAAAATTGACTAGAAAAAGACATCGAATAGCGGGTACGGGCAGGCTGGTGCATTATGTAGAATAACAGGGGAAAGAAGCTAAAAACTCCATAGAAATAGCATGGGAAGAAAACCAAAAAAAAAACTCACAATGTCAATTGTGTTAAAAAGAAAAAAAAAGGGCTCACACTGGAACTAATAAAAGGACAAAATTGACTAGAAAAAGACATCGAAGAGCGGGAACGAGCAGGCTGGTGCATTAAAGTCGCAATTTAGAATGTAGAAAACGAGGGGAAAAAAAGCTAAAAAACCCATAGAAAAAGCATGGGACGAAAACCAAAAAAACTCACAATGTCAAGTGTGCTTAAAAAAAAAAACGGCTCACACCGGAAGTAATAAAATGACAAAATTGACTAGAAAAAGACATCGAAGAGCGGGAACGGGCAGGCTGGTGCATTATGTAGAATAACAGGGGAAAGAAGCTAAAAACTCCATAGAAATAGCATGGGAAGAAAACCAAAAAAAAAAACTCACAATGTCAATTGTGTTTAAAAAAAAAAAAAAAAGGCTCACACTGGAACTAATAAAAGGACAAAATTGACTAGAAAAAGACATCGAAGAGCGGGAACGAGCAGGCTGGTGCATTATGTAGAATAACAGGGGAAAGAAGCTAAAAACTCCATAGAAATAGCATGGGAAGAAAACCAAAAAAAAAAAACTCACAATGTCAATTGTGTTAAAAAAAAAAAGGCTCACACTGTAACTAATAAAAGGACAAAATTGACTAGAAAAAGACATCGAAGAGCGGGAACGTGCAGGCTGGTGCATTAAAGTCGCAGTTTAGAATGTAGAAAACGAGGGAAAAAGCTAAAAAACCCATAGAAAAAGCATGGGACGAAAACCAAAAAAACTCACAATGTCAAGTGTGTTAAAAAAAAAAAGGCTCACACCGGAAGTAATAAAAGGACAAAATTGACTAGAAAAAGACATCGAAGAGCGGGAACGAGCAGGCTGGTGCATTAAAGTCGCACTTTAGAATGTAGAAAACCCATAGAAAAAGCATGAGACAAAAACCAAAAAAACTCACAATGTCAAGTGTGTTAAAAAAATGGCTCACACCGGAAGTAATAAAAGGACAAAATTGACTAGAAAAAGACATCGAAGAGAGGGAACGGGCGGGCTGGTGCGTTAAATATAACGACCAGGATTAATGCGTCTCCTCTAGTAGGATTCAATGGTTAAATGTCATGAACGATTTTAATTGGAAAACAAACATTCAGAAACTATCAGGAAATATTAAAAAAACAATTTGTTGCCGTTTTATGGCATTATAGTAGGAACAGACTTGCATATTTCAGTAGGATAATGCATTCATACATACATCGATTTCCAGAAAAGCATGGCTTCATCGACAAAATCTTCATGGCCTGCGTTAAGTACCGATTTAAACCCAATCGAGAATGCTTGGGGAATATTACTCCGCCGGGTTTATGCAAATCCTAAGCAGTATTTCTCCGTCGACGAACTGAAAACTGCCATGGAGAGAGAATGGTACAATATTGAACCCGAAATGCGATAAAAACTTGTTGAACCGATGGAAAATCAAGTTTTTAATATCTAATTTCATGTAAAGGAAACACGATTAAGTATTGAAGTAGTAACTGTTTTATATATTTCAGCAGTATTTGATATTGTGACTAAACTTATGAGACATGAAATTTTTGTTATATTTAACACTATGTCGCCCGGCGACACAACAGTGGTGTCGTATGTAAAGTATCGCTCCACCTAAGACTTCTATAATACGAGCTGACTCGCAGCTGATCATTGTTGCCCATAGCTTGGCGACGTTTAGTTGCAGACGTATTACTTGGCGTCTTTATCGCCTAAAATGGCGAGTTTGCCTAAACAGAAGAGCGAATTATTGTTTGTACTTGATAAGTTTGGCGGTAGTATTCAGCGAAATTTTCTTATAACCATTGTAAAAAGTAGCCATCATTGTTGCTGTTAAATTAGTTAATTTTAAATATTTATACACGTTGAAAAGTAGTGTAGGTTGTAAAATACAACATTTAGATAATCGAACAGCAATAAAAACAAATAATTGATACAAAAAATGTAAGAAAACATATCATAATTACACCTTATATTTGTGATTAAAAGCAAAGCGTGCAATTTTCTTTTGGACAATTAATAGCCCATTTCTTTCGCCTTTCTTCATCTTTTGGATATCTAAACATTCTAAAAGCAGTTTATGATTTGAGCAATTTTCGACTGCAAAACCTCCATTTTATGCGATTTGATAACACTTGAAATTCGGACCGCGTGGGCAACAATCGCTGAGTGGGAAACAAAATGCCTGATGAGCCAGCCTGTATTGGAGGAGCTCTAGCTCCACCAGTGGGCGTTTCTTTCCCAATTTGTATGTTATTTATTTCTTTAGTATACACTACCCAATATTCATATTTTTACAATGAAATATGCTATGGATACAAATACATTTATTAGAAAGAATATAATTATAATGTATATCCATTTAGTATTATAATTGTTAGTACAGAAAATTTTGTTCTGAAGTATTGAAACTTGAGAGAATAACGCCCACAGGCGGACCTTACTGTGAAAAAGAAGAAATCATGCGGCCGCGAAAATGTTAATACTTTTGTTTTAACTTTTTGTGCATAAAGCAAATGTGATTTATTTTTGTATTTATCTTATTTTTGTGCTTATAAAAAATAAATAATAAAGTAATTAATGACCAGTTTCCAGTATTTTATATTTAAAATGGACATTTTGTTGAGTGACTAAACTTTTGAGACAGACTGTAAAATGAGAAGAAATTACTCTTAACCTTCTGCAGCGCAAGGTAATTCGGATCATTTAAATTATACTGTTACCGGAATTTACGAACAAAATTAAATTAAAAGAAATTTTAAATATATATAAAGAAACTACCTTTCTTGCTACGTTATAAATGTGAATTTTTGCTAAAAAATTTCTGGGTTGAGATTTTGCAGCTAGAGCTTAATAATTGCGTTCTCACAGCGAGGACAGCGCGCTACAAAGGGTTAAAAAGTAAGTGGTATAGATTAAAAGCGCAGCTCAAAATGCTTCGGAATAAATCTAAATGTTGGCAGCTTTGATTATCTCTCACATATTTTACTTTAGTATTTTTTATTTTAGGCGACTATTAAAAATCTTTCCTTTATTAATGAGATGGTTGACAAGAATGCTTGTATTAAAAGCTTACAGTTGAAGAATTTTAAAGATGTTCAAAAATATTTTTAGTCGAAAATATTTCTCATAATTTCAAAAACATTTTCAGTTGCATATAAATAAATAAAACAGCGATATAGTTCTTTTCTTTTTTTAAATCTGCATGTGATATCTTGTTGACTCAGTAGCTATCAATATCCCTTCATGACAAAATACCGCAAAGATTTGAAAAGCTTCATACATTGAATATTTTCATCTTATATGAAAGAAGTTAAATCCAATTTTATGGGAGTAAGATGGTCTCGTAAAGATGAATTATTTGGATATATTACATTTACTTTATTTTATCATGTCTATTGAAAGAAATGTTTATCTAGATGAAACATAGGAAAAACCTGAAAAAAAGAAGTATAATATCGAAATATTTATATGCAATGTTAAAAAAAGAAAAGGAAAGAAAGAAAGGAAAGAAACATAAAGTTACAGTAAAGTCTCGTGCAACGTGGTGGCAGACATGACAAATAAATACATACTTGCCAACCATCTCATTAATAACCGTACAATTGTTAACGCCCCCTGAAAAAACGCCCCTGTTCTCACACCACTATATTTTTAGAGTAATTCTCTCCAAATAGTGTTGCGATTAAATAAAACTAAAATTACTCTAAAAAGTTATTGGTGTTAAAAAAAGGCGGGTACAAAAAATCGTACGGTTCATAATGAGATGGTTGACAAGTATGTAAATAAAACAGTTTTATTTTTTAACGCCACTAAATTTTTAGAGTACCAATCTATTGGTTCATACACTCGATTTAGTTTTTGTGTAAAGAAGTTCCTTTGATATAAAATTAGTGGTGTTAAAAAATAAAATTGTAACATTCATGAGGAAAACTTGCACCCGCGTTGCATTTTCTGTGTATTTACTGTATATTTACTGTCTATTCACAGTTACTTTTAAAATTGTAAAATTATAAGGAACGTTTGCAATTTCTATAACGAATTTCTATAACCAAAAGAAAAATGATTATAACCAGTTTAACATAATACAGCAATTTTTTTTCAAAATTCATTGTGTTGATGAGTCTGTGGAAAATATAGATTTTGCCATTTTATTTATAACACAGGTGCCAAATCTCCATTATTTTCAACTAAGACTTCAAACCGGAAAATTTTTATAATTGTTTTCAGTTTATTTAACCCTTTGATGACCCAATTTAATTTCACACTTCCGGTCAGTGTCGGATTTTTTTTTTCTTTTTATTATTCAATATCCACCACTAAATTTTAACTATAGCGGTTGCTCAATCACTTCGAAGGTTAACATTCGTGCATAATTTATATATAAAACATCACTTCACAAAATTATTGGTGGTTGTTGAATAATGAATTCCCTAATTTTGACATTAATTTTTAGAGCATTAAAGTCGGCAAAGGGTTAATTTTATGTGTTCGTAGAAATAATATGTGACAGATTCCTGTTTAAAAACACTGGTAGATAAATCTGATTTAAAAATTAGTGATGTCTGAAGCTATATTTTAATATCGCAGTATAATTATAGATGATTATTACATAGTGACATGGAAATCAGAGTATGATGTCGGACTTTGTAAAGAATAAATTATATAACACAATAATAATATTAAATCCTATATATATGAATATATATATTTCACTAAATTTATGTGGTTATCTGTAACCATCATTGAATTATCGTGCAAATCCATGAAATTATAAGGCATAAAGAAACGAAAAAAAATATCGTAGATATCTCTAAAACGAATGCTTGTATGGTAACCAAAAAAGAGGCGCATAATTTAATTCTGTAAAAGTCCATTATGACACTCTTCGGCAAATTATTATTAAGTTATTTGAAGTATTCAGTCATTCAGTCACCTGCATATGCACATATGAACATACAAATGGGGAAAAAACTTCGCCAATCGCTAGGTGGTGATGAAGCAAAATAATGCAAGGGTTAAAAATTTAAATAACTAGTAATATTTTTTTCTTTTAGAGTTTCATATGCACAAATTTAGTTAATCAACCACATAAAAATCGCGTTTTTGGTTAACCGTGTTGGTTAACTTTCAGTAATTCATCGTGAATTAAGTCAAACAGCTAATCGCTGGGGACATAAAAAAAATAACCCTTTGCCAGATCAATTTAATTTCAGCCCTCTATTCAGTGTTGCAAAATTTAGGTACTTTTCTATTTAGGGTTCACCACTGAATTTTAACTGTTACGGTTGCCTAATAACTTCGAAAGTTATTCACCCATTATAGATATAAAATTTCACTCCTCAAAATTTTTCGTGAAATTTGAATAAAACAGTTATTAAATATGACAACTTGTTTAGAGCGTTTTAGAGTTTTGGGGTCGGTAAAGGGTTAAGAAGCTTGCTACTTTTTTTTCTCTATCGGAACATTATTTCCACGAATTTAATTAATCAACCGTTATGTCGTTACGTAACGACATAAACATATTAAATAACTTGCTCTTTTTTTTTCTTACTGGAACTTCATCTGCAAGAATTTAATTAAACAACCACGTTTAATTCATTTTATTTGTTTGCTTATTCGATATTTCTTAATTCATTTTTTTTTCATAAATGCTCTGATGGTTAATTAATATGAAACATTTCACTGTTTAAAGAAAAATGTTATAATTACTTCCATAAAACACACTATACTGTCCGACATGATAACAACTGTAAATGTTACATTTTTTAAAATTTTAAATCAATATGATAAAATCTTTTATGGTGTAAATAAAGGTAAGAAATGCTTTAATTTAAAAATCTCTAGACATTTTAAAAGCTCTTCCGCCTCACTGTTATTCAGTGCTATTGATACATATAAAATAAACATGTTGTTCGACATGAAAAAACTTTTACACTTTTTAAAGCAACGATTCTTGAATTGATTTACTGTATCTTTTACGAAAAAAAGAAAAAAAAAATCTGTTCAAGCAGAAAGTTTGTAAATTCCCTTGCGCATTGTACGCATTAAATAATTCAGTTTACTTCTGTAAGAAACGGTTTTAGTGCATAGTAACTTTTGTGAAAAAGTAAGGGCTGAAGTGAGGTATAATCTATTTTGGTTTCTTTTCTTCTTTGCAGCGTGTTAAAGTTAGGTTTTTGAGGGTGATTGTCTATACAAGAGACTTTATTTAGGGCCGGGGGGGGGGGGGGGTAATGCCTTCATTGGTGTTCTTTAAGGAAATGTAGCCAGCATTCCTGTAATTTATATATATATATATATATATATAAAATCGCATAAAGACACTTGAGCGTGTCCTGAATTCAAAATCCCAGTCTGAAATCCCCGCCTAGCTTTTTTGTGAGCAGAACCTATTGGCAAACGGTGGTGCTCTTTTTAGAGTACTCTACATATACAAAGAAAAATATTTGATTTTATTATTATTTATTTATTTATTTATCTGCCCGTTTAACGAAATGATGCAGAAAAAAAATTCTTCATAATGTTAGGCAATATCTGTGTAGTTCTTTTAACCCTTTAAGGTTCACTACTTAATTTATTTTAAAAATTACTAAACTAATTTTAAAAATGGCTTTTAGACACATAGCTGATCATAAATATTTAAAAAATAAAAAAATAGCATTGTTCCTTTTCGAGAAATTTTCGGTTTGAAACATCTGTAAGTAAACCTTATTAAATTCAAATAATATTTAATTTAATAAATAAATCACTTTATAAGTAAACATTATCGACAACAAAAACTCGTAAAAGTTGCATAGATCCCAACATTTCAATTTATTCCGGAGTATTCTAACCCTTTGCGGAGCAAGGTGATACAGATCATTTAAATTACACTGCCACCGGAATTTAAGAACAAAATTAAAATATAAGAAATTTAAAATTTTCAAGTTAAAAAAAGGGCTTTTTCTGCTATGTTATAAATGTAAATTTTTGAAAAAAATTCCAGGATGAGTTTTTGCACTTGAGAATTAAAATTAGGTGTTCCATCAGCAGGAACACTGCGACTGAAAGGGTTAAAGGAGAACTTTATAAAATCTTAATTAAAATATTATTTTTTCTAAAGGTGCATTTAGGTAGGGAAAAAAATGCTTGAAAATAACATTAAAATATTTCTTTAAAGTTTTTATTGCATTTTTTTATTTAATTTTTTTTAAATTAATTAATTAATTTATTTATTTTTGTAAACAGTTTGTGTATTTAAAACAAAATTAAAAAAAAAAAAAAAAAAAAGATAGAAGCCTGGTCTTATTGCAATTGCAGGATACATCATCTCTTTCTGGTTGATATTGTTTAAGTTTCAACAATATATAATTTATTTGCTTAATTAAAAAAAAAAAAAAAAAAAAATCAGATCTCATTCAAATTTGATGTGTTCATACTAAACGTAAATACTAATAATACTTCACAATAATAATTATACTAATAACAATAATAATTATTAAAATTTTAAAATTATAATCATTCACCAATTTCCTATTTAATAATATTTATAATAATAATATTAATAAGAATAATATTATTAAATTTTAAAATTATTCACCAATTTCCTAATCATAATGACTTTATCATCACTTCTTAACCTATTCTTTTGTTAGCTTAAGACTATAATTACTAATAATAATTATATTAATAACAATAATAATTATTAAAATTTTAAAATTAAAATTATTCACCAATTTCCTAATTCATAATAATAATAATAATATTAATAACAATAATAATTTTTAAAATTAAAATCATTCACAAAATTCCTAATCATAATAACTTTATTATCACTTGTTGGCCTTTTCTTCTGTTAGCTTAAGACTATAAATTACACTCATATAAATTGAACATCTAATCGTACACTTTTTCTTAAATCACTTAATAGTAACTTATTTTTTCCACGTTAGATGGTGCGCTCATACGTTGAGTCGAACGTATGCCCTACAGTGAAAATCGTATTAATCTTCTTTATACTTAAATTTCCCTCTAGAATATTATTTAATTGTGCATTCAGCTTTTAAATTATAAGAACAATTTATCACTTCATGCTTACATTTATTTCATTTCAGACACTATTTCGATTAATCGATTCTCTACTTTTAATTCATTCTTTTCAGTTTGTTCGTTTTGGCAACCGCCCGGACTTTTATTCGATTTGGATTTGATTTATATGTGGCCAGCACCTTTCACGAATTCCAATTTTCATTATGGTTAAGTTATTTTATCAGCCAATTTCCTTTTATCTTTCTTTCTTTCTTTTTTTTTTTTTTATGCAAGATTGAAACTAGTGTTGTATATTGCTGAAAAAGCTATACAATATTCGAAATCTTGCATTCCATGTTGACAGTACTGCTAGTTTCCTGATGAGATCGGTACTGGCTTTCAGCATTTTTAACTCTATTTTTCCTTCATGCATTCCTTTTTATTTCAATAGTCATTTTGGTTAATTTCTTTCAATTCTTATCTTGTGTTGCATGAATTTACTGGACTAATGGATTATAACAACTAACTCATAGTTTAGGTTTAAGTGATATACGTCATTTCTCTTCTGCGTAAGTACTTTAACATGTTTTTACTATTCAGTGAAATTTACTTAAATGGTAATTGTGACAATAAATTTATACGTAATACATCTAATTAAATTCATTGTTGGTATTTTCATCTTTCTCTCATTTGCTGAGTATTGTAAAGGAATTAAATAATTTAATATATATATATATATATATATATATATATATAGTGAAAATATTGCCATCACGATAACTCCCGATATAATGCTGCAAATCGAACCAAATTTGGACTGTGAATTTATATTATAAATATCTTGGATGAGTACGTTAACAAAGTTACTCCGCTTTTTTGTTTTCAAGTGACTTGAAATTTTCAAACCCACATTGTTAAAAGCGTATTTAAAGCTGGATTTGCTTGAATTTTAATGTAAATAAAGACCACGTCTCAATCAAGTTTATTAAAGCACTTTATCCGCCATTTTTAACAAAATGGCGGATATTTTGAGTTAAGCAGGGCTACTTGAAATCAGGCTACCGCTTTAAAATTTAAAATCACGATAACTTCCGAAATAATACTCCAAATAGAATCAAATTTTGACACTAACAATATTTTATAAATATCTTGGAGGAATTTTTCTAATCATGCAGCTCTCCGCCATTTTGTTTTCAAGTGGAGTCCGCTTGAAAATTTCACATTCACATTGTAAAAAGCGTATTCTGAATTTGTTTGAATTTTGATGTATACATAGGCCATATAATGGTATCAACCAAGTTAATTAATAAACTTTATCCGTCATTTATGACAAAGTGGCAGATATCTTGAGTTAAGCAGGGCTACATGTGTTAAGCAGGGCTACCACTTTAAAATTTAAAATCACGATAACTTCCGAAATAATACTTCAAATCGAACCAAATTTGGACAGTGAATTTATCTTACAAATATCATGGATAAATTTGTTAACTAAATTGTTCCACCATTTTGTTTTCAAGTGGAAGCCACTTGAAGCCAATTCAAAGTACTTCCGTACTTCAACTTTGGTAATAAACAGTAATTGTGTCAAGTTTGGTTGAAATCGGTTCAGTGTTTTGGGAAACATACTTACCCATACACATACATACAATGACTGTAATCTGAAGATTAGTTAAAAGATTTTTTTTCTAAATATACAGTTAAGTTCAAAAACTTTTTAAGAATTGCATTTTTAATATAATTTCATATATTAATTTGGTAGCATGTGTTAAATATATTAAAACTTTATTTTGAGCATTAGTATGTGTTTTACTGTGTATAAAATAAGGCTTTCTTTTCATCAAAATTAGTCGAATAAATAAGATTTAAAAATAAATAAATAAATAATAAAATAAATACACATGTTCCTATTAAGACATATTGGTAATATTTAATATATATATATAAGAAATAGAAGTCATTAGAAATCATTTAGAAAATTTGCAGCGAGTTTTAGTCCTCAAAATCTATTCATATATATATATGAATAGATTTTGAGGATTAAAACTCGCTGCGAAATTTCTAAATTACTTCTAATTTAACAAAAAAAACCTGACAAACACTACAAAATAATTGCTACATTTTTTTTTTTCCTTTTTTTAAATTTCGATTTACAAGAACACTAAAAAATATAACATGAAACTTACAAGGGAGTACGCAATCTTACAGTTGTTTTTAAAAATAACGATAAATTTTCTTCGCTTTAACATTTTTTTTTTCGTATCCATATAATAAACAGCATTTGTGATTTATGGAAAACTTAAAAATATTTTAATTTAAAAGTCTAAAGGAATTTTAAAATGTCTTCACCGTTCATAAGATCCTGATACTTATAAAATAAACATACAGTTCTACATGAAAAAGCTTTCACATTTTCCTAAGAAAAGGTTCTAGAATTTATTTCTGTATCTTTTACATAAAACCAAATCAAGTAGAAAGTTTTCAAAATAACCTTTTGATCTACATATATTTAACTATTCAGTTTACACGAGTAAAAAAACTGTTTTACTTTTAATTAAATTTCATAAATATATGAGCTACGAATAAGAAATGTCCATATAATACATTTGAAAATGAATTTTATAAAACTTTTTCACAATTTTTTGAAAATATAATAAATTTAAAAAAATTGCTCTTACAAATAATACGGAATATTTGTTTACATATTATTTTCCTGTAAACAAATTATATATTTATAGTAGAACTTTTGATTCGGCTTCATTTTCTAATTTCGTTTTAATAAATAAAACAAGAAAGAAAAATCATGCTGTACGCATTGATTAGTAACACTTTCCAACTGTACGTAATTGTTGTATCGAATAACTTTTAGTATTCTTTGCCTACGTTATCACACAACAGATAGAAGGACTGAAAAATATACAGATAGACTAATAGATTTTAAAAATACTCTTAGGCATTTTAGAAAGTGTTAAAAAGACTTAACGCAAAATAAAATGCAACCATTAGATTATAATTACAGATTTTGATCTCTTTGAATATTTTAGTGCAGCCCTGTAAATCAGAAAGTTAATCCTATCATATTCTATACAAAACATTATTTTAGAATATTAACAATACATTTCAATATTTTTTATGATTTTTACAGTAGAAAGACTTTTAAATATAACTTTCAAAAAATTCTGTCGTAAAACGTAATGCATCGGCATTTTTTTTTTTTTTTTTTTTTTTTTTTTTTGTTGTTGTTGTTGTTGTTGTCCCTGTAAACAAACTAGTTGTACAGGACCTATTAATGTCATTTAAAATGGAAAACATTATATGTGGAAAATACTTATAAAAAAAAAAAAAAAACACTCATAGAACACAATTCTTTCGAATGCTTTTGGGTGTCCATGTACACAAACAAGAAGAGATATTCACTCCATTTTCAATAAAATATATCAGTTTCGATAAATTCCATAAATATTTACAGGAGTTAGAGCTCAGGCAGACAGACAGACAGATGGAAGATACACAAACTGAATTAATATTCACACTTAAAAATGTTAGTAAGTGTTAAAGACGCTTAATGTAAACGAAAGTACAGTCCTACCAATTTTTTATTAATAGCTCTTAATATAAATGAAAATTTTTGTGTCACGCTGTAAATCTAATGCTAATCATGCTATGTTCCATGCAAAGCATTTTTTTGTGCATATAAATAACTCATTTCAATTTCCTGAAACTTCGTGGAAAGTAAAGTTATTAAAATTTGATTTATAGAAATATCATTCATAGAACGCAATGCTTTGGAATACTTTTGAGTGTCCCTGTATATAAATCGGTGGTGGTATTTTCTCCATTTTTAACAGGAAACTTCCAATAGGGAATTTGAATAACATATTTCAATTTCATCAAGATATGTCTACAGTGAATGTATGAAAATATGGTTTATAGAAATACCTCTCATAGAACACAATGCTTTGAAATACTTTCGGGTATCCCTGTACACAAACCAGTGGAGGTATAAACTCCATTTTCAATAGGGAACGTCCGATAGTAAACTTGAATAACATATTTCAATTTCATTAAGATTTTTGTACAGTAAGGGTATGAAAATATGGTTTATAGAAATACCTCTCATAGTACACAATGCTTTGAAATAATTTCGGGTGTTCCTGTACACAAACCAGTAGAGGTATAAACTCCACTGTCAATAGGGAACGTCCGATAGTGAACTTGAATAACATATTTCAATTTCATTAATGTATGTCTACAGTAAAGGTATGAAAATATGGTTTATAGAAATACCTCTCATAGAACAGAATGCTTTGAAATACTTTCGGGTGTCTGTGTACACAAACCAGTAGAGGTATAAACTCCAGTTTCAATAGGGAACGTCCGACAGTGAACTTGAATAACCTATATCAGTTTCAAGAAATTCTAAAAATATTTACGGGAGTTAGTGTGCTGAGAGACGGACAGACAGACAGACAGACAAACCGAAGTCATTAGCACTTTTCAACCTTGTTCGAAAGTGTTAATGAATTATAACTCCTTAAAAAGGATTCATGAAAGCATTATTATTTTTTTTATTATGCATTAATTAAAACTTTATTTTGATCAAAGCAAAATAATTAAATTTTATACCGATTTTTATTTGTTTATGGAGATTATGTTGGTGCCAACTTGTACGTTTTTCTAACACCACTTTTTCGAATTAAAAACTTTATATTACTTAATTATATAAAACTAAACATTTGTGAATATTTTCCGTTATTTCTTCCGGTAAAAAAAAAAAAAAAAAAAAAAAAAAGAAGAAGAAGAAGAAGAAAAAAAACGTACAAGTTTGCAGCTACGTTACTGAAATTCTTGCTTTCGTCTCCAGGACCACTTTGTTTCGAATAATCGAAATATTTTCAAAATTTTATATTACAGACATTTTTACTTTCCAAACATACATATGTAAGGGAAATATTATAATCATATCAAAAATCTGACTTTGAGATTTTGATATTTCTACATGATTTGAAATCTCCTGAATTCATATTTGCTACTTTTACCGTGATGTATGTAATGTGAGTGAACACGATACATTTAAACGCTTTGTTCGAATGCGCTGAAATTTGGTACGTATATTATAAGTACCCGTAACACGAGCACTATTGATTTTGGTGAATCTATCACTTATAGTTTTTTTTTCTTTTTAAGGGACACAACGAAAAATTCTTTATCATCGTCTATGGGCCCAATTTTTTTAAGGTGCGATAGCGCACTTTAAAAAATTTGCACCTGTTTCGATTGAACTGTAAACTTATACATATGTTATAGGTCACCGTTGCACAAAGTGCATGGAATTTGGTGAATTTAGCATGTATAATTTTTTACATGGTCACAACGAAAATTTTTTTTATTATGCTCTACGGGAACAAATTCTTTAAAGTGCGATAGCGTCTAAACGCCATATCCAGTTGAGCTGAAAATTTATACACGTGTTATAAGTCACCATCGTATGAACCGTAGGAATTTCGGTGAATCTAGCGCTTACAAGCTTTTTACAAAGACACAAAGAAAAATGCTTTACCATTATGATCTATGGGCCCCATTTGTTTTTAAATGCGATAGTGTCCAAACTCTTTACTCGATTAAGCTGAAAATTTATACATATATTACAGGTCACCATTGCACAAAGGGCATACACTTTTATATTAATCTAATACGTACCTTTTTTTTTTTTTTTTTTTACAGGGACACAACGAGCAAATTTGTATCATTATGCTCTATAGGCTCAAATTGTTTGAAGAGTGATAGCGTCTAAACGCTATATCCAATTGAGCTGAAAATTTATATGCATATTATAGATCACCGCCAAACTAACTGTAAAAATTTTGGACAATATAGCACTAATTTTTTACATGGACACAGAGAAAAAAAAATTTCATTGTGTTTTATGGGCTCAAATTTTAAAGCGCGACAGCGTCTAACCGCCTTATTCGATTGAGCTGAAATTTTATATACATGTTAGCATGTCATCGTCGCACGAACAGTATAGATTTTGGTGAGTCCAGAACTTAGAGGTTTTTACCGGGACACAACGAAAAATGTCTTTATCATTATGATCTATGGGTCCAAATTACTTGAAGAACAGTAGTGTTAATTTAAACAGCATGCTACACAGAGAAAACTACTCAAATACCCTAATACATTTCATTTCTTTTTTTCTTTTTTTTTTTTTTTTTTTAATTCAACGATTTATTTTACTTTAATTTATTTATACAACCATTAATTTACCTAATGTTCGGAATGTCGAGTGGCGTCTTTCCAGATTTTCTACAAATATAAAAGGACTTAATATCCATTCGTATGAGAATTCAAAACAATGAACTCCTATTTCATTTCTATTTTATGATTTTATTTTAATGCATAAAATGAATAAACATTTCTTAAAAAAAACTTTTTAGTTCCCCATCATACTATAGGTATGGGGAATTTTGGTAATCGTGAAAAATTTCGACCTCGGTTTTTTGTCTTTTTTATACGTTTTCAGGTGTGAGGAATCCGAAAATGAGAAAATTTGTATCGTGTCTGTCTGTAAGGTGTCCGTTAGTCCGTTAGTTTGTTAGTCTGTTTACACGATATCTCACGAACAAATGATCGCAGAGAGGTCAGATCAGTTTTAAAATATTACTTTCGATACTGCCAAGAACCATATTTATTTGCAACACATTCGAATTAAAAAACTTCGTAGGTTATTAGAAATTTACGATTTTATTAACATGGGAGAATAGGACAAAAATTCACTTAAACGTGCATTAAATAGAAACTTTCTACTGTAAAAATGTCAGACCAGTTTTAAAATATCAGTTTTGATACCGGAATGAACATCAGTAACTATAAATATGCTACTTTGAAAATTTCGCAATTTATTGGAAATTTACGATTTTATTAACATGGGAGAATAGGACAAAAATTCACTTAAACGTGCATTAAATAGAAACTTTCTACTGTAAAAATGTCAGACCAGTTTTAAAATATCAGTTTTGATGCCGGAATGAACATCAGTAACTATAAATATGCTACTTTGAAAATTTCGCAATTTATTGGAAATTTACGAATATCTCAACATGGCAGAATAGAGCAAAATTTCACATAAACGTCAATCTTGAGGGATATTTTCATCGTAAAGATGTCAAACCACTTTCGAAATATTATTTAGGATACTGGCATGAATATCATAGACTATGATTTTTCCAATTTAAAAAATTCGTAAGTTATTTGAAATTTACGATTTACTTGACATGTCAAAATAAGGCAAATTTGAATCATAAATACATTAGCCAACTTCAAAATTACATTTATGATATTTGTTTGAACATGATTGAATACAAATATTCTAATAGGAAAATTTCGTAAATTATTCGTAATTTACGATTTTATAAACATAGCGAAATTGTAAATTTTTCATATAAGTATGAATTTTGAGGATTATTGCAATGGAAATAGTAGCATGAAAACTAAACAAAGGAATTGACCCTGATAAAATAAATGAATAGATTCGAATAAGATAAATATATCGAAGTGAACGGTGGATAGCCTATTAGGCGGGGATTTCATTCTGTCACTGTATCAAGCTTTGGTCAAATTCATTTCTTTTAACATGATGTTTAACATATTTTATGAGAACATAAATATGATGGGGAACTGAGCAGAGTCCACCTATGCCAACTATGTTTATTCTGTATTAAATAACTACATTCTTCTGATCAAAGCAAAAAAAGAATAAATTATTTGTCTGTTTGTGCTCTTGTTTAATGAGTATTAAGGTTTTTGCTTTCACCTAGGAGACTACTAACATCCATGTTTTATTTGGGATTGAACCAGGGATCTTCTGTTTCAGAATTCAACTTCCTTTCAACTGTGCGAGTAGGCCGACTCAATTTTATTTGAAGTACATAATAGGCATATGAACTTTTCCATAAAATGACATATCAGTTACAAAATTATGAAAATAAATTTTAAAATATAAAAAAATTAAAGCTGTTTTAATATTACTTTAGTATGCCTTAGCTTCCTACACTGTAAAAAAAAAAAAATCCCGTAAAATTACGGGGAAAGCCTGGCAGCAGAGATTCCAGATAAAGCCCGTAAAAAGAAACGCTTAGACCGTAAATGAAGTATATAATAACCTTAAATTACGTTACATTTCTGTAAAATCACTTTGCCCGTAAAACCAATGGTTTTTTTACGGGCTTTGTCGAGATCTCTGCTGCCGGGCTCTCCTCGTAATCTTACGGGATTTTTTTTTTTTTTTTTTTTTTTTTTTTTTTTTTTCGGGTATATTATAATTCATTCACACGATTTTCACATACGGGAATTTGAATGTCACTATTTTTATATAGTAATTTTAGACTTGACTAATCTCTGATATACGAAGATATCTCTTTACAAATATTGCTATATAAAAATTCTGATATCCAAATTTCCTTTTTTGAGAATAGTTATTCAAGTATTCAGCTATGCCAACGTTTTAATTTACTTCAAAGCAATTTAGTATACGTTCTTTTTTCACATCCCTTTAGGATATGTAGAGAAATTTTCTCCAATACAAAATTACGATTAAACAAGAAGGAAATGCCCGTTAAAAAAGTGGTGTGAAAATAAATAAATAAAAGGTCGGATACTAACAATGCTCTGGAAAAAATTTAAATGGCGGCATGTCTAATGCGTTTATTAACCCCTTAAATACCCGGGCGTATATGTTTGTCTCACTATGCTGATGCATTAACTTCCCCGGGTGTGTATACACATCTTGCTTTGCCGAACTACGAATCTTTGTGTAATGCTGCTATTCTAAAGGCTCGACATCGACGTTTTGGACCGAATGCAATACTACCATTACCTGCGGTATTCGGGTAATGGAAGTAAAACGTACCAAAATATAGTTCTTAAATATACCTCTCTCAGAAAGCAATGCTGTGGAGTTCTTTCGGGTGTCCCTCTCCGCAAACTAGTGGTGCTTTTTTTTCTCCATTGTCATTAAGGACACATCTTTTAATGAATTTCAATAACATATATCAGTTTTAAGGAATTCCATGAATATTTCCAGAATTTAGAGCACGGACAGACAGACAAACCGAAGTCATAAACACTTTTCATTCTTATAGGGGAAAAAAAAAGAAATTATTTATATTTTTCTTTATTTCTTTATTTCTTTTTATTAGTTCCCCATCATACTATAGGTATGGGGAACTTAGGTAATCGTGAAAATTTTCGACCTCGGTTTTTTGACTTTTTTACACGTTTTCAGGTGTGAGGAATCCGAAAATGACAAAATTTGTATGGTGTCTGTCTGTAGGGTGTCTGTTAGTCTGTTAGTGTGTAGTCCGTTAGTTTGTTAGTCTGTGTACACGATATCTCAAGAAAAAATTGTCGCAGAGAGGTCAGATAAGTTTTAAAATATTACGTTCGACACTGGCAAGAACCCTATTCATTTGCAACATTCGATTTTAAAAACTTCGTAAGTTATTAGAAATTTACGATTTTCTTAACACGGGAGAATAGGACAAAAATTCCCTTAAACGTGCATTAAATGGAAACTTTTTACTGTACAAATGTCAGACCAATTTTAAAATATCCGTTTTGATGCCGGAATGAACATCAGTAACTATAAATATGCTACTTTGAAAATTTCGCAAGTTATTGGAAATTTATGAATTTCTTAACATGGCAGAATAGAGCAAAATTTCACATAAACGTCAATCTTGAGGGATATTTTCATCGTAAAGATGTCAAACCACTTTCGAAATATTATTTAGGTTACTGGCATGAATATCATAGACTATGATTTTTCCAATTTAAAAAATTCGTAAGTTATTTGGAATTTACGATTTACTTAACATGTCAGACTAAGGCAAAATTGAGCATAAACTTCCATTTTGAGGATCGTAAATACATTAGACAACTTCAAAATTACATTTATGATATTTTTTTGAACATGATTGAATACAAATATTCTAATAGGAAAATTTCGTAAATTATTCGTAATTTACGAATTTATCAACATACCGAAATTATAATTTTTTCATATAAATATGAATTTTGAGGATTATTGCATTGAAATCGTAACATGAAACATAAACAACGGAGTTGACCCTGATAAAATAAATTAATAGATTAGAATAAGATAAATATATCGAAGTGAACGATGGATAGCCTATTAGGCGGGGATTTCTTTCTGTCATCAAGCTTTGGTCGAATTCATTTTTTTTTAACATGATTATAATATGTCTCGCACTAGAAATTTATGAGACCATAAATATGGTGGAGAACTGAGCAGAGTCCACCTATGCCAACTAGTTTATTTAACTGTAAGAACGTGTAGAATATAGTTAACGCTATGATTTTTAATCGGATTGTGTACAAAGGGCTTCAGTTGATGAAAATGACGCCTGAAGTAAGATCTCTGACTCGCGTAAGAAACAAAAATGGCTAATTCGGACATTTCATTGAAAAAATATATATACAGTCGGCTGCAAAATTATTCGAGCACTAGCAATAATCCTTGCCAAAAAAAGTACACTTAATACAGCTTTGTTAAATAAATCCTTGTCGAGTCATGTTCTTAATCAGTCTAAGTACATGATTCGACAAGAATTTACTTAGCAAAACAGTCTTAA
This sequence comes from Salticus scenicus, assembly GCA_963930645.1. Taxonomy (NCBI): domain Eukaryota; kingdom Metazoa; phylum Arthropoda; class Arachnida; order Araneae; family Salticidae; genus Salticus; species Salticus scenicus. Next base: position 138,661,214 of record OZ005658.1, read on the forward strand.
GTGTACTTTTTAAATATAGGAATTATTGGCTAGTGCTCGAATAATTTTGCAGGCGACTGTATATACATACATTAATCTAATATTTGAATGTTTTTTTTTTTTTTTTTTTTTTATTTATTTATTTTTTTTTTTTATGAGAAATAGGACAGTTTTGTTTAAGTTAATTGTTTTGCTTCTTGCCAGTCCAACAGCTAACAGTCGATTTGCAAGTATATAAAAATGTTTACAATTCGGACATATTTAGACTGTAAAGTCATATGATAAGTAAAGAAGCAAAATGATAAAACTCAGTGTTGGCAAACATCCTGACATGTTCAAGATGAAATACAGCAAGCGATTGCAACACGAATTTCTGAATGCAAGCAATAGCAGTCGTGTTACTATTAATAATAACAATAATTAGTTAAAACTTTTGTGAGAAAAATGTTGTTAATATGTAACTTATCAGATTTGTTTAATAATTCATATTGATAGGGTAGGTGATCCAGTGATTGACATGCTCCAGTAATTGGCATCAATCCCGATATAATTAATAAATAAGAAAAATAATAAAATCATATTTTTTACCTATAAGAATTTTAACCTTTTATGTCAAACACTGGAGCATAGGGTGCTAATAACTAATAAAATGAATAACTAGCAGTGTCAAACACTGGAACACAGGGGGCCAATAGCTGATAAAGTGAAAAACTGACAGTGTCAATTACTGGAACACTGAGTGGGTGTCAAATAAAATTCATAAAAAAAATAATTGTTATCAAATGTATATATTTTAACATATACGTGGTTCTCAATGTCTTTCCTACCATATGTACTAACTTAATATTCCTAAAAATATTTTCTGATGACTAGAATATTAAAAACACGAGAGATTGCTCTGCTCTATCACTGGTGCACTTACCCTAAAATATATTTATAATTATCAGTTTAAAAAAAAAAAAAAATTAATATTGCAATAAATAAGTGTTTTAACATCTTCTATCAACATATTTATAAACATTAAAGAAAAGATCAAATTCGAATAAAAGATGTACTCATCATCGACGGGAAAAGCAACTTGCTTTATTCAAGATGAAATACAGCAAGCGATTGCAACACGAATTTCTGACTACAAGCAATAGCCCTGTCGTGTTACTATTAATAATAATAATTAGCTAAAACTTTTGTGAAAAAAATGTAGTTAATATATAACTTATCATTATTGTTTAATAATTCATACTTATAAATATATTTATAATCACCAGTTTAAAAAGAAATCAATATTGCAATAAATAAGTGTTTTAATATCTTCTGTCAACATATTTATAAACATTAAAGAAAAGAATACATTCGAATAAAAGGTGCATACATCATCGACGGGAAAAGCAACTTGCTGTATTTAAGATGAAAAACAGCAAGCGATTGCAACACGAAATTCTGACTACAAGCACTAGCCCTGTCGTGATACATTAATAATAATAATTAACTAAAACTTTTGTAAAAAAAAATGTAGTTAATATATAACTTATCATTATTGTTTAATAATTCATACTTATAAAATATATTTATAAACACCGGTTTAAAGAGAAATTAATATTGCAATAAATAAGTGTTTTAACATCTTCTGTCAACATATTTATAAACATTAAAGAAAAGATCAAATTCGAATAAAAGATGTACTCATCATCGACGGGAATAGCAACTTGCTGTATTCAAGATAAAATACAGCAAGTGATTGCAACACGAATTTCTGACTGCAAGCAATAGACCTGTCGTTTTGTTACTATTAATAATAATAATTAGCTAAAACTTTTGTGAAAAAAATGTTGTTAATATGTAATTTATCAATATTGTTTAATAATTCATATTCATAATATATATATATAATTATCAGTTTAAAAAGAAATTAATATTGCAATAAATAAGTGGTTTAACATCTTCTGTCAACATATTTATAAACTTTGGAGAAAATAACAGATTCAAATAAAAGGTGTACTCATCACCGACGGGATTATTATTACTATTATTATTATTATTTAAATCAAAATAAATAAATAAATAAATAATTATAATCAATTAAATTTTTGCCAGCAAAAATGTAGTTGTACACTGTACAGCTAGATTTAATGTAATATATTTGTGTTCCTGTATTTCGTTTCTATAATAGTCTAGTGGATCCGTAGATCAGGAGCCTCAACGTCCTATTTGCATCACACATTATTCAACAGGTCATTTTTACTTATTCCTTATTATAATATATATATATTGATTCGATTGACTTGCTACTTAAAGACGTACGTTCCTGAGGGGGCTACCGCCCACCTCAACCCTTCGCTGCATCTCTCTTTCTATACCTATCTGTCTATCACATGTATGTATTCTTAATAACTGACAGTCTTCTATTATTTCTCTGAAATTCATAAATATTTGTACCAAATTTCCTGCAAAAAGATTACACAGCGTATCGGAATCATTTTGTGTAACCCTGTAAACTAATTACCAATTCTATGCCCACATTTTTCCACAGAAAAACATGCTTTTAAAATTCTAATGAAATTTCATTATAGTTAATGGGATGTAACCATGTTAAAATACACTTTCAAGAAATACTGAATATAGACCAAAATAGTACTGAATTCTTTTACGTATCCCGGAAAAAGGGCCACAGTTATTATATACGCCAATAATAAGAATAAACCTAATTAATTATCAATTATTATTTTTTCAAACTTATTTGACATCATCTGGGTGATTACAGTATGTCATCAAAATTATTTTGTGTGGTCCCATAAATAAATTATTTAATTTATACATACCCCTTTTTTATACAGAAAACATGCTTTTAAGCATCTTTATAATGTATGTTAATTCCATTATGTTCAATGCAGCATAAACGCATTAATGTGCGCTTAAATAAAAAATTATCCATATTCTCTAACGTCACGAAATACTTTTGTGTGTCTCTGTAAACGGACCATAAACATTGTACATAACAGTAAAACCTATTCAGCTTATTCTACGTTTCTCATGAATAAATGTTCGAAATTTGACATAATTTGGATGATTACCTGAGATTGTCAGAACACTTTTGTAAGGGCCTATGCATTAATTAGGATGCCTGAGAGCACATATTTTCTGCAGAAAGCATAAATTTAAGCATCTCACTAATGTACGACAGTTTAATTTTCTTGATTGCGAAGTAATGGCGTTAAAATGCGTTTAAACGAAATTCACCCCATAGGCCGTAATGATAAGAATTTTGGCGTGTCTCTGTACACAATTCATAAACAATATACGCATAAAAAATTATACAACTATTTCTATACAGAGTCTGAACGTGTGTGCATATTTGCAAGTCAATCGGAGGATTATTGCGCACGCTATTGCGGTATATGCAAATTTTGCCCGTAGGCCACGATGATAAGAGAAATTTGGCGTGTACCTGTTCACGAACTACAAACGGAATACACACACAAAACTAAATTAATTACTTCCGCGTGGCTCATAAATATGTGTACCAAATTGCAAGTAAATACCATGATTTTTGCGTCCGCTTTCGTGGTATATACAAATTCTTCCTATAGGCCCTAATGATAAGGAAAATTTTGGCGTGTCCTTGTACACAAACTGCAGATGGAATAAACACTCAAAACTATACATCTTATTCCGTAGGGCTCATGAATATGTGTACCAAACTGCAAATCAATAGCGAGGATTGTTGCGGCCGCTATCGCGCGACAAACAGACACACACACATACTGAACCCAAAATCTTTTTGAGTCTCAACAGGGAGGCCTCCACTGACGTTTCGGCAATAAATGTATCTGGATATATTTCATTTATCAGTTTGTCAATTTTTAACACTTTCCAACAAGTTTGAAAAGTGTTAATGACTTCGGTTTGTCTGTCTGTCTGTCCGCGCTCTAACTCCCGTAAATATTTATAGAATTTCCCGAAACTGATATATGTTATTCAAGTTCACAATCGGATGATTCCTTTTGAAAATGGAGTGCGTACCTCTACTGGTTTATGTACAGGGTCACCCGAAAGTATTCTAAAGCATTGTGTTCTATGGGAGGTATTTCTATAAAGCGTGTTTTTATTGCTTTACTGTACACAAACCTTAATGAAATTGAAATATGTTATTCAAGTTTACTATCGGATGCTCTCTTATGTAAAATGGAGTAAATACAAGCACTGGTTTGTGTACAGAGACACCCGAAATTATTCCAAAGCATTGCATTCTATGAAAGGTATTTCTGTAAAGCATCTTTTAATAACTTTACTGTACACAAATTTTAATGAAATTGAAATATATTATTCAAGTTCACTATCGAATGCTTCTTATGTAAAATTGTGTAAATACCAGTACTGGTTTGTGTACAGGGACACCCGAAAGTATTCCAAAGCATTGCATTCTATGAGAGGTATTTCTATAAACCAAATTTTAATAACTTTGCACAAATATTAATGAAATTGAAATATGTAATTCCCATGCACAAAAGATTGCTTTCTATAGAATATAGTATGATTAGCATTAAATTTACAGGGCCACACTAAAATATTCAGTTACTTTAAGAAATATTAAAAAAAGTTTGCTGGAATTGCACTTTCGTTTATATTAAGTAATTGTGACACATTCTAACAATTTTTAAGTGTGAATATGATTTTAGTTTGTGTGTGTGTCTGCCCGTCTGTCTGCTTGTCTGTCCACGGTCTAACTCCCTTAATTACTTATAGAATTTTTCGAAACTGATATATGTTATTCAAGTTCACTACCGGATGTTCCCTATTGAAAATGGAGTGATTACCTCTGCTGGTTTGTGTACAGGGATACCCGAAAGTTTTACGAGAAAGATAGGAGAAAGATATTTCTATAAACTACATTTTAATACCTTTACTGTAGACAAAACTTAAGAAAATTGAAATATGTCATTCCAGTTCACTATCGAATTTTTCTTATGTAAAATGGCGTAAATACCAGCACTTTGTTTGTGCACAAAGGCACTCGAAAGTATTCCAAAGCATTGCATTTTATGTGAAGTATTTCTATAAGCCAAATTTTAATAACTTTAGTTTTCACAAAGCCTAATGAATTTGAAATATGTTATTCATATGCATAAAAGAAAGCTTGCTATAGAATATTCTATGACGAGGATTAGATTTACAGGAACACATAAAAATATTTAGTTTCTTTAAGAGATATTAACAAAAATTTGCTGAATTGAACTTTCGTTTAGATTAAGCGTTTTTAGCGCCTTGAAACAATTTTTAAATGTGAAAATTATTTCAATTTATGTATTTGCCTGTCCAATTGTTTATCTTTCTATCTATCTTTCTCCCGCCCTAGCGTCCGTTAATCAATGCAGAATTTTTAAAAAATGTTATATGTTAGTTAAGTTCACTATTGTATGTTTCTTATTTAGAATGGCATTAATATGTCCTGTACTACTAGTTTATGTACAGGAACAACCAACCAAAATTCCAATAATTGCGTTTTAAGTGATACACTTTTTTAAAAATCACATTTATGTATCTTTCTACTGTAAAAATCATTAAAAAAAAAAAAAGTATTGTTAATATTGTAACATAACATTTTGTAATATGATTAACCTTCAGATTTACAGGGCTACACTAAAATATTCATATCTAACGGTTAATATTATAATCTAACGGCTGCATTTTCTTTTGTGTTCATAAACCTTTTTAACACTTTCCAACAATGTCTAAGAGTTATTTTAAATTCAATTTGTCTATCTGCATACTTTTCAGTGCTTCTGTCTGTCTGTTGTGTGATAACGTAGGCAAAGAATATTGAAAGATGTAGGATACAACAAATACGTGCTGTTTGAAAGTGTTAATAAACAATGCGTACTGCATGATTTTTCGTTCTTGTTCAGTATTGTATTGCATAAGTACTTTTAAACAACTTCATTAAATGCATTTCTAATCTTAAGAGCAATAAGTGTCAGCCAGATAAAAAGATTGAAAAACTGTAAGATTTCTTTACCATATGGTTTAGTACCCACGCTTAACACTTAAATATTTCAAGATATTGATAAGACGACTATTTGTTTGTTCTAGAACACAGCAGAATGAAGGCTACTGCATTTTTCTGTTTCATGTGTTGTTTCGCTTTGGCGGTAGGTAAAAGAAAATTTTATCTTACTTATTTATTTATTTTATTTTATTAAATGACTAATATTGCTTTTAACTAACTGATGCCTTAAGACTTCACCATCACTAGTTAGATTAAACCATTCTATCTTCCCTCGTGTAATTCTAAGGTACTTTTGTTGATTCATATTACAAGGATACAATCATTCAAAAAAAAAGTTTTTCAAAAAATGCTTCTTTTTTTCTTTTTCTCACAATCTATAAACACGTCGGCTTTTATCTTACAAGGAAACATTCAAAAGGTGTCATCTTCAAAAAGTATTGAAAAAAATATATGTGATTCTACTCTTCATAAAACACCAGAAAATGAAAAAAAAAACTATCGGCTGAAATTAATTACAGCGACCACAAAAAATTATGAAAATTAAGCATATTTGGCGATTTAGCGCTGTTAGGCGATACGTTTGCTAGCACCGAGATTGCCGTGTACGAACAGAACCGTGTTTTGCTTTTCTGCCAAGTAATCAAAATCAATCGCCTAGCAGTGTGAAATCGCCAAATATGCTTAATTTTGATAATTTTTTGTGGTCGCTCTAATTCATTTCAGCCGATACTTTTTCCATTTTCTGGTGTTTTATGAAGAGTAGAATCACATATATATTTTTTCTATACTTTTTGAAGATGACACCTTTTAAATATTTCCTTGTTAGTGAGCATTTTTTTTTTTTTTTTTTTATAAATTTATATATATATTTTTCGAAATTTGAAATTTGGAGCTCTGAGTTTACTTAAGGGGCACACCTAGTGTGACAGCCTAAAAAAAAGGCGATTTTGGGGAATTTTTTTTTTTTAAACTACTGTATCAATTGTTTTAAAATTTTAAGGGTATATTTATACATATTTTAAGAATACACAGTAAAATTTTTGAAGAAAAAAATTAAATATATTTCGAGATACACGCGATCTCCGACGGCGCTAAAAAAATATGTCCTCCACTGCTGCAGTGATTCCGGCCTTCTCCGTAGATGAAACCTAAAAAAAAAAAAATTCTCGTTAAACTAGAAGATATTGTCCATACAATGACCTACCAGTTTTTTGATCTGATCAAAAATCGAATTTTGGCAGGCCAAAAACGACCAAAATTTTGGGTAAAATTCAACTTTTTTTTAAAAAAACGCCGCCATTTTGTCAATTTTTGATTTTTTTTTTTTTCGAACGTAGGTCATTGTATGGACAATATCGTCTAGTTTAACGAGAATTTTTTTTTTAGGTTTCATCCACGGAGAAGGCCGAAATCACTGCAGCAGTGGAGGACCTTTCTTTTTTTAGCACTGTCGGAGATCATGTGTATCTCGAAAAGTATTTAATTTTTTTCTTCAAATATTTTACTGTGTATTTTTAAAATATGTATAAATTCCTTAAAATTTTAAAACAATTGATACAGTAGTTTAAAAAAAAAAAAATTTCCCCCAAATCGCCTTTTTTTTTAGGCTATCACACTAGGTGTGCCCCTTAATAAATAAAATAAATTTTTTATTGCCATTATTTTTATTGTCATTATTGTTATTATTATTATTATTATTATTATTATTATTGAATCAGTCATTAGGATAAGAAGCCATAATTACAAAAAGAAAAAATATATATATTCGAATAGAAGACTTTCAACATTTGAAATTCCATTTTTGGAAAAGAAGGATCCTTTTAACGGTTCAGAACTTTCTGAAAAAGAAAACAGGATTTTAAATATATATATATATATTCCATGTAAGGAATAATTTGCATAATTAATATCTCGATAAATTAACACGGGATTTGAAAGCCGGAGACGATAGTTTGGAGATTCATCTTTAAACGTTCTAAATAAAAGCCTAAATGCCTCTAGTAATCTTAAAATCGAAAAACGCATTATCCTTTTCTTAAACATTACAAGATATCATGAAAAACGGCAGTTTTTCGAGTGACGCAAGCGGAAGCCCAAACTGAACGCTGCGAACTCATATATACGGCTAGTTTGACATCAGAGAGATTTGTAAAAGCCGACACTTAATATCTCAGCAAATATGCCATATTTTGTTCTGATCTTTTCAAAATAGTCTTTTATCTACGGTCTTAATCTATCCTTAAAATTTTACATTTCTACATGTAGTATGTTTTGAGATCTGAATCTCAATTTAAAGCCAAAAAGGGAAAACGATTGGTGTAATGGACTAAATTCTGAAAAATATCTCTAAAACGGCTCGAAGGATTTTCATATAATTAATATATGCTGTTAATAGGATCTTTCTTAATCTAGTAACGTCTTCGTTTTTTTCAGGAAAACTCTTGTTTTTCATAAAAATTGTTTTAAAAATAGAACTATATTACTCCGCCAATTGCATGCTTTTCTTCGGCGAAAATGGCCGTAAATCGGTTCTTACTTCTTGCTTGCAAGGCTTTGTTGGTTGGCTGACCAACGTGAATGCAGTCAATAACTTTTTGTTATGAAGAAAATATTTTTAATTTTAAAATTTCCCATTTCCTCAAAAAATTATTTAGATAATATTTAAAGTAAAAGAAATATTTTGTAATCATAGATATTCTATTTCACCGTTATTTATAATGAATTAATTTCTTTTTAAAGCGAAAAAGTTTATCACTCATGCACACAAATTTATACCATGGTTCATGATCTTTGGAGCGCATGCGTACATCCAAAATTTTTGGCGCTCGCTGACTCGCTGTAGACAGGCGCTAATTGTTTACCATCGAGGTTTTGCACTGTATTCCTCCGCCAATTAAGCTTTCATTTTCATTAGGTTTTTCTATTTTATATATTACTTTTATAGATTACTTCGAAGTGTATTATTTAATAAAGAAATAAGATATTCTAGTTTATAACCCTAAATTATATGATACTGGAAGGTTTTAGTAAATGATTTGAGAAAAGCGAAACCTAATACTATGTTTGCATCTACAAAGAAAATAATATTTAAACCAACATTAGAATTCGGAGGTACGTGTTTTATTATGGTTACATATTTTTTTTCGAATAGTCAGTAAATGTGTTTATATCTTATCTTTGATCTGTTTGCACTGCCAAGCCTAAACAAATTATTACTCATAATCGCCTGTAATCATAATATGCCTGTTTTTTAGTTCCATGTTTATGTATTGCTCGGTAACCTAGAAAATAATGATATATACTTGCTGTTATTTCGCTGCTTATCAATAAAATTTGCACTTTTTTTTTCTTTTTCAAGCTATTCCTGAAATATTTTTTGCTTACGATCGCCGTAATACACAATTATTATTATTATTTTTTTTTTTTTTTAATTAAGTCTTACAACATAATAACTTTTATAATCTCTAAGAATTATCTGAGGATGATAATTTCACATCTAAAAAAGATGTTAAGAATAAAGTTATCAGTTTTGGTTTTAGTAATTCACTATGCTGAAAGTATCAAAATGTAGCAATGAACCTAATTATGTAAATACACTACAAAAGTTCTGTATGAAAGCGTGCTGTTTACCATTTAACTAAATTTTATGTTCAAAAGCCTTTTTTTTTTTTTTTTTTTTTTTTTTGTAATTTTAAGATGTGCAAATTTTTATGTATGCTTCAATTATTCTTTCTTGCAACTACTCGGTATCCGGTGCTCGTCCAAGCACTCAGCAACTACTCGGTCAAAGTGCTATTTGGTGTAGCACTAATATCTAACAAAAGTTGTTTTTGTTAACAACAGTACTTAAATAAAGATTATATCTTTAAAATCGAGTTAACAAGGAGTGCACGTATTTTAGATAATGTTGCCATCTAGGACATTTTAGGAGATCAAACAAATATTATGTCCACCCCCGTTAAAAAAGGTGATACATGATACAAGTAAAAAAATAGTGAATTTGAGTTTATGTCATATGAAAAGCCCAGTGGCAGAAACGCCGGAACACGGCGACATAGTCGCGGACACAGAAAAACGGCTTGCAGACAGTTTTTGTCTGCACTAATAAAAAAAAATTGACCCTAACTTTCAGACACTCTTTGTCTGTACTACTAAAAAAAAAATTTCCCACAACTTTAAGACAGTTTTTGTCTGCAGTCATAAAAAATTGTCTGCAATTTAGATATTTTTGCCCACGACAATGTGCTACTGATGTGTGACGTCTTAGACGCTCTGTGGTAGGAACTCTAGAGCTCCCTATAGATGTCTTGGTAGGAACACACAAAACAGTGCTTAACAAGGGCGACCTAGGAGCCTAGATCTCCCTTGATAGGCAGTGTTATGCATGTATTCTTTTTCTCCTGTTACCTGTTACTGAGATTCTACGGGAATGTAGGAAAGTGCTAATTTCATTTAAAACTGCTCCAAAACTTCTCCTCCACTTCAAAATTCACTTATAAAAATTTCTGTATCAAAACTAAAATTAATACTTTTATTATTTATAATTATTTATATTGTGTTGTGTCAAACATTGCTATGAAATATTTAATTGAATGAGTTAAACTTATTATTTTATAATTGTTTATACTATATTATTTTGTAGTAAAATTGTATTGTGTATTGTTGCACGAGATCACCACTGTTGTTAACACCCCCCCCCTCCTCCCAGATTGCCGCTTTCAGCTTTCAGGCTTTTTGAGTACAGATTACGAAATTTTAAAAACCTGTTGCAGACAGCTACAAAATTTTATGTCACTGGGATGAAAAGTGTCCCACCTAAGCTATATCATGCAGTTTATCCACCTGAGTGAGAGGCATTTTTGTTAGTTTTATTGTAAGCTAGTCAATGCTTTATTGTTATCTTTAAGTTGATTTTTCTCAAAGATTATTTCTTATTGCTGGGGTGCAACATGATGTTGTCATCTAAGAAAGTTTAAGTATTTATTGAGAAATCTAACAGTTAATAACTTTCTTTGCTGTGAGCTCAGCATCATGCCACTGTGTATTGTAATATTTTCTAGTAATTTTCTACATTTAAATCAATCACCATTTCTGAAAAGGAATTTTTTATGTTAATTTCTCATAATTAAAAAAGTAAAATATTACTAAATGTAGATGGTACTATTTAAATAGTTCGAAAAAAATTAGGAAGTTGACAGCTGATTGTCAGTAATTAGCTGGCCAAATATTCGGCATTCGGCCAAAATCATTAAATAAACAGATTAACCATGAAAAGTGTCTAAAACTGATTATTTTCGTAGAGCTAAAGTTTTAATTAATACAGACATGGTACAATCTTACAGAAAAAAAGGCTGAACTTTTCCCGATCCCCCCCCCCTCAAAAGTGGTATCAGGCAACTGACACAATATAAATTTTTCAATAATAAAAATAATGTTAAATTTGATTGCATACATGCACACACAATAAACAAAATCAGAACAATAAATCTCATATTGAATATCATATTAATTATAATTAAAATAGTTGTAAGTGCTTAAAAAACAGACAAACTTATTACGTATACTTGAAAATAAGTTTATTCTGTAGAAGCATTGTTTGCTGGGGCAATTGATTAGCAGAATAATGTAGTTCTAGTTTATTAGGAAAATGCAGTTGAAGAGCTATTTCTTTTTCATTTTCTCAAAGTTTGAATTTGACATTTCTTGAAAGCCAATCACATAGAAATTGCTAATAATATATTGCACAAATTCAGGCTGACCCCCCCCCCCTACACATGTCCAAAAAGTTTTAATGCAGATTTGCATTGATCCCAAGAATAATAATTTTCAAGCTTAAAAAGGCTGAAAAGTAACATGTCTGTTAATATCTTTACTTTTTCTTTTCCTCTTGAATTTCATTCTGTACACCACTGAAAACAGAAAACTCTCTTGCGGTAAACATTGCAAAAAGAGCCATTCTGCCACTTTTTTCTTTTTAACTGTGGTATGCTCATGCATGCAAGAACATAGCAGCGCCGGATCTAGGGGGGGGGGCTAGGCTAAAAGTACTGACATTCATAATCAGGGGTCGATCCAGGCAAAATTTGGGTCCCTTTTGCGGCCCCTTCACAAAATTCCCCATAGTAAAAAGGGACCCTTCACAAAATTCAAAGTCATAAAAAGGGACCCTTCACAAAATTTAAATTCATAAAAAGGGACCCTTCACAAAATTCAAATCCATGAAAAGGGACCCTTCACAAAATTCAAATTCATAAAATGAGTCCCTTCACAAGATTTTTTTTAATAAAAATGATACTTTTATTAGATGTTTTCATGTTTTCAGTATTATTTTTAATTAATGCCTTAATTTGGCTCAACGAAACTATTAACCTGATATTAAACATTGCATAAAATGATTGTAAAAACGAAAAATTTAGCACAGTATTTTACTTTTTCACAAAAATATTTTATATTTCACAAAAATATTTTATTTTCACAAAAAAGGGACCCAAAAATTAAAACCTGGATCGACCCCTGATAATTGAATATTACAATTGGAAATTTTTCATTGATATGGAATAACATCTTGAAAAATCTTACCCCCCCCCCAAAAAAAAAAAAAAAAAAAAAAAAAAGTTTTAGATCCGCCACTGGAACATAGTGCATGAATAAGTTGCATTTTCTTTTTTGTTTAGAAACAGAATTTACTATTAATTAAAGTGAATTAAATTACATTTAGTTTAAATTAATATTTTGTATTTTAGAAGATTAATTTCTCAAGTAAATGTTTGAATATTGAAGTGTGGAACTTTAAAACAGGCATATTCGAAAAATAGAGGTTACAAGTGATTTGTTTATACTTGAAGATATTTTTGTTTTAGCCAACAGATCAACAGACATTTATTTACTTTTCGGAAATATGAATAACTACATTTTAGAAAATAAAACTATAAAACACTTGCCTCTAAATCATAGTAATGGAAGCGTATATTTGTAATTTATTTTCCTTGTAGCTGCAAATCTTATGCATTTCATGAATTGCTAATAGAATAGGGATAATTTTGGATTTGGGTATGAATTATATTTCATGAAATAAAATGAAAACTAATAATTTCATATGCCTACAAGAATTCACATTTATATACATCATCATTACCTATAATTATATACTGAAAATATATTAGCAACATTGAAATTGAAATTGACACAAAAAATATTTTAGTTTTTGAAGATGGCAATTCAATCAAAACAAGTACTTTCAAACAGTGCTGCTAATTAACATGCTGCTATATATTTTCCAAATTTAGGTATATACTGCACATTATGTATGTTTACTTTAACATTTTATCGAATTGAAACATTTGGGGAGCAAATGTTCAAATCAAGTTTTTTCTTAAAAAAGAAAAAAAAAAAAAAAAAAAAAAGAGTTATTTTTTTAATTTATTAGTTTTTTTTTTGGTCTAAAAAATTGTATCTAAAGGTGAAAACATGGTTTGAATGTTTGCTCCTCGTTTATGTTTTAATAGTTTTAATGTAATTAATGATTTTAAAACATGGGGTACTTTGGGTCAGGGTTGTTCGGTTTTTTTCCAGTGGAAAAAACCTGGTTAAAATCGCCCCGGACAAAATACCGTTTTGTCCACTATTAATTATTTGCGAGTCCTAAATTAAAAATTACCTTTATTCTTTCCATATATATAAAACAATTCTTTATCATTATGTGTATGTGAGAGCTTGTGAAATACAGTCGCCATTGGCGACCAATATTTTTTAAAACTAGTAATAATGTTTTCAACTTTAAGGATTTTTTTTTTTTTTTAATATATATATTTTGGTGAAAGAATTGGTCCCGAAATCGGGCTCCAATTCTACTTTCGCTGTTTTGCCCTCACCACTTTTTGAGACACTGTGTTGAATTAGGGAATTTACACATCTCCGTGCATGTTTCACAACTCTGTGTTAAATTATTGCACCGTTTTAGGGAATTGGTTTACACTGCTCCTGTCTGTGCATGCTATCGATCTGGTGCTGAATTTTTGTACCTGTGTAATGATGTACCATTGCCGATGGTGTATTAATTTAGTGAAAATAATAAAACCAGTTTCATGATGTTAAATTTAAACAAGTGTTTCCTGATGTAAAAAATAAATCATTCCAGCCTAATAAATAATTGATTTTTAGTTGGTATAATAATTGGTATATAGAATCTTAATTTCTATATTCCAGGGGTGCAGAAAATGTTCAGACCTCTGAAATTTCCCCAAAAATAACGCATCAACCTATTATCTGAAAGTTTTTTTTTTTTTTTTTGGGGGGGGGGGGGTAACGGGTATTTAAAGGGAATACACTTGTAAAAGAAGAATACAGCTGTTAATTTGTAGTTTAATATTCGAAAATTTGTTTTTTCAGTAATTTTTTCTTACTTCCGTTTTCATTTTTATTTTATTCTAAGATAATAATTATTCAAAATTTCCCCAGACAGCCAGAATTTCCCCCCGAACATCGTTCGCACGTTCGGACATATTCTGCACCCCTGCTATATTCAAGTAAATTTTGAAACGGAATAAAAAGAAGAAAAAAAGAAAGAAAGAAAATGTTGGAGAATATTTTTTTATGGGCTACCATAATTTTTTGTTGGCGACCATATTTTTTAATAAATTCCTGAACCCTGTGCAGGGTTTAAACTGCCATAAGTTTTTTTAGCATTTTGCTAAAACATGTTGGTCAGAATTTCACTAAAAAGCTAAAACTGGATAACTATATAAAATATCTCTATATAATAACTCAGATTTTTTTTTGTAATATTTGCAGGCAAAAACTACGAAAGAACTGAAATTTTTGGGAATCATTATTTGTATAGTAATTTGGATTTATTTTTAATGATTGAATTTAAATGCAAAAATATTTAAAACTATGTCAGAATTTGCTTCATAGAAGCATTCTTAGCACTAGTATTTCACGATTATCTACCACTACACTTTATTTAATTTTTAAATTGCTTTTTCATTTTACATGTATGATATGAGTACCTCTTTTTCTATTGTTGAAATCAAAACATGGTTTTCCTGATTCATATTTTTAAAGTCACAAATATGGATGCTTGGTTAAAATCATCAATGAACAAAAGGAATAGAAAACAAAATTGAGGATAACAAAGCTAACAAGGAACACCGTGTCTGGCTGTGATTTTAATGAAACTTTAATTTCTGATAGAGAGCATGTACCAAATATTTTTTATCACAGAAATTTTTGCTATCATCCATGTTTTCTCTATTTATTGAATTTTTAAAATGTTAAAAACCACATCAGCCACATATCAACAGTAAGCTCCGACTTTGGGTGTGACTTAAAAATACTAAATGATTTTGCGCTTTCATGTTTAAGTTACAAATGAAAATTTATAGTAGTACTGAAAATTATTTCAACTGAATTATTCATTTGAGTATTCATTTGCTGTATAAATACAAATTTTTCGCATATTTTTGAGTAAAATTTGATAGCATATCAAATATGAAAGAAACGCCTCTCTCTCATTGAAATCCAAGCCGGACGCTTGGGTGATGTTCCTTGTAAGTAAAAGAAATCAATGGTATCCAAAGAATTAATTAACTTTCGAAAAAGCTAAAATAGTGCTTGCCTATTTTCGCTAAAATGCTAAAGTAATTTTTTTGCCAGGTTAAACCTGTGTATGTAATTAAAATCAATTTAAATATTTCAAAATAGACATAAATGATTGAAATAGGCATGCAAAGTTAACAATATTTAATAAATAAATATATCTATTTCTAAGGGTGAATTGGGTGCAAAAGTATAGTTTATAGTTTCAATTTTAATTCCCCTCCTTTCCCCCCCCCCCCCTCCACTGCTTTCAACTACATTATCATCTCCTCCCTCATAGTCGTAAACACCTTTAAAAAATTTGTTATTAAGCATGATGAAATGAATGATTCACATATATTTCATGGAATTTTTTACTTTCTGAAAATACATAGGTAAGGAAAGTATTGTAATTATAACAAAAATTTGACGTGAAGTTGGTGTATCTACATGTTTGAAGTTCCATGAGTTCATTTTTGCTATTTTACGATAATGTATGTACATATCTGAGTAGAGTGAACACAATATTGTCTAAATGCTTTATTCAAATGAGCTAAAAGTTGGTGCATATGTTATAGGTTATCGTAGTACAAACTGTATACATCTTGGAGAATCTAGCACAATTTTATTTATTTATTTTAACCAGGACACAAAGATAAATTCTTTATCATTATAGTCTATGGGCTCAAATAATTTAAAGTGTGATAGCATCTGAATTCCTTATTCAATTCAGCTGAAACTTTTATATACATGTTATCAGTCACTGTTGAATGAATCGTATAGATATATTTTGCTGAATCTAGCATTTATAGTTTTTATTACAGGGAAATAACGAAAAATTCTGTAACATTATGGCCTATAGTCTGAATTTATTTAAAATGTGATGGCGTCTGAAGCCTTATTTGATTGAGCTTTGAATTCATATACAAATTTTAAGTATATGTCACACAAACTATCTATACATTTTGGTGAATCTAACACTATTAGTTCTTTTACAGATATACACAAAATAATTTGGATGCATTCCATTCCATTAAACAATATATTATTTGTGAGCAAATAATCAAATAATTTTCTCGATTGTTTATTTAATGACTTCTCTTACGTTATTTTATTTAAACAACAGTGAATTACTTTCATGTTCAGAAAGTCGACTGGAGTCACTCAACATTTTTATTATTTCTCTTTAAGTTTCTGCATATTTATCAAATTGATTATATATATATATATACAGTCATACACATGTCACATTTATATTATTAAAGACATTACTTTTGTGAAAAATAAATAAATAACTTTTCTATGTGGAAGTAAAATTTAATTTTGTATTTTTGTCATCTGGAATTTCTATTACCAAGTAATAATTTTTTTTTACAAAATTAAAATAAGAAATATATTCAGAAAATTCAAAGTCGTTAAATTAGTACCCATTTTCCAAAAATTGATTTTTTAAATTTTTAGTATTTCATTTTGTGGTTAAAAAAAGCAATTTGTGTGAAAATTTGCATTTTTGAGCGAAAAAAATATATAAAAATTTTTAAAAATCAATTTCTTCGAAAATGAGTACCAATTTAATGGTTGTGAATTTTCTGAAAGTGAAAACGGAATTTAAAAACTACATTTGGTAATGAGTAATCTCTCTCTCTATATATATATAAAAAAAAAAAAATTACTGTCGCTAGCGTCAAATTTTTTTTGTCTGCGACAGCATCTTCTCGCGGAGGGCAGGGTCCTTCGCATCATGAGAGGTATCAATGTGTTCCAAATACTTCAAGGAAGACATTTCAGCTGCTTAGAAATTTCTATCATTTTAATTAAAGAAGTTATTAGCTATAAACGACAAATTTATGAAAGTACTCTATTTGCCACCTTGAAAAAAGTTTATCCCAGTGACGTTGGTCTTCTGTCATGAAGTCATTTTACACGGCAAAAATAAAATACGATCCATGGTTGTAGGTAGGTAGGTTGGATTTAACATCGCCCAAGTACTGCGCTATGGGTAATTGGTGACTGTCTGGGAAGCACTTCTAGGGATGTTCCCGAGACATACACCAGAGACATCACAATTTTGATCCTCCATGGAGGAGATTCCCCAGACGTATATTTTTGATGGGAACATGGAGGACTTTGTGGCCACGACAGATTTTATGTGCACCAGACACCATTAGTGCACACGACGGTCTTTGACCGGCTCAAGTATCGAATCAGCAATCTTCCAATTATGAGCTCGGTGCTTTATGGACTGGCTATACCGCTGCTCGGAACCATGGTTGTAAAAAATAAATGTCAGTGTTGCTATTAATAACTTTTTTTCTCTACTTTTAGAAAGTAAATTTTCTTACATGGGAAAATTAAAATATCCATGGTTGTAGGTAGGTAGGTAGTTAGATAGGTTGGATATGACATTGGCCATTACTGCACTATGGATAATTGGTGACGATCTGGGGCACACCCCTAGGTATGTTTCGGAGACATGCCATCACATTTTTGATCCTACACGGAAGAGATGGCTCCCCCGCTTCAGTGACCCAAAAAGGTATAGTTTTGATGGGACTATGGAGGATATTGTCGCCACAACAGATTTTACATGCACCAGCCACCATTAGTGTACACAATGGTCTTTGGCCAGCTCGAGTACCGAACCCGCAATCTTCCAATTACGAGGTCGGCGTGCTATCGACTGGGGTGCCGCGGTCCTGATCTATAGTTAAAAAACAAAGGTGATATACTAAAGCTATAATAGAAAATAGTCTGGATATTACGGATTTCTTTCTATTAAAAAAAAAAAAAAAAACTGATTTTAAGCATGATTTTTATAAAAATAAAATAATGTGCTATTAAATATTACATATTTCAATTTGACATTGAATATGGGGATTTATATAATAATTTTCTGCTTTTCTCTTGTGTTATGCACTATTAACATTCCTATTCAGTGAAAGGAAAGCAGCGGATAGGCGGGCAGAGCTCTGCATGTGTTAACAAGTAAAGTGAGTCGGGGAAAGGCGAAGCCTCCCTCAGGGGTTGGTGAGCGGAGCGAGCAGAGGGCAGAGCCCCCTAGTTATGAAAATAGATCTTCCCATAAGATAGGCCATAGCTGTT
This sequence comes from Salticus scenicus, assembly GCA_963930645.1. Classification (NCBI taxonomy): domain Eukaryota; kingdom Metazoa; phylum Arthropoda; class Arachnida; order Araneae; family Salticidae; genus Salticus; species Salticus scenicus. The sequence continues at coordinate 138,679,872 of OZ005658.1, forward strand.
GCCAAGATTAGGTATTGTCCTCTCTTAAGAATAACTTCTTCACATTCTACATCATTATCACTTAAATTAGCATCAGACAATTTGTTTTTAATTAGTTAATAGATTGTGAATAACTCCAAAGTCATGATATAATATCAAAGTTCACATACTCATCAAAATTTATATTTAGAATGGTAAAATAATGACCAGTCAAGAAATTTTGTGAATTTCAGAAATGTGGAAAAGACATAACTAATATTGTGTGACTTATAAACAAAGAAATTTTTCATTCAAATGAATAGGAATGAATCAGGACTTCACTAAAAGGTCGTATAAATGTAAAAGATGTATAAATTGGGTTTTTTTGTAATGGAAATTTTGTGATTACGATAACTTGACATAATACTCAAAATTGAATTGAACCAAAGTTATACAGCAAACTTATCGTACAAATATCTTAGATGAGTTCGTTAACTTAGTTGCTCTGCAGTTTGTTTTCAAGTGGCAGCTACGTGAAAATTTCAAATCCACATTTTGAATTTTGATGTTTACATTGACCACATAAAGGTCTCAACCAAGTATTTATTAATGAATTTTATCTGCCATTTTTAACAAAATGACCGATATCTTTAGTACGGCCATTTCAAATCAGGATACCACTTGTAAATTTATCATCAGAATACCTTTTGAAATACTGAATCAGTTCAAGTTGGACATTGAACTTATCACACCAATATCTTGAATGAATTTTGTACCAATATTTAGTTTCCAAGTTGCAGCCGCTTGAAATCAGGCTGCTACTTGAAAATGCGCCACCATAGTAACTTTTAGAATACTAAACTGGTTCAAATCAAAGTTGGGAAGTGAACTTACAATTCAAATATCTTGGATAAGTTTGCTAGGCAACTTGCTCCACCATTTTGTTTCCAAGTGGCGGCCACTTAAATTTTTTTTCTTACAATAACTTTTGTAATACTGAATCAGTTCGAATCACGTTTGCACAGTTGACATATCATTCAAGTACCTTTGATAAGTTCACTGGGCATCTCAGTCACTCTGTCCTTTTGTTTCAAAATGGTGGCCACTTGAAAATTATCACAATTATCCTTGAACCGATTTGCTTAAAACTCCATATATACATAGCCCTCATTAATAAATCCATCAAATTCATTAATAAAATGTAGCTGCCATTTTGAAAAAATGGTGGCAACTTCTTAAGAAAAGATAAATCAACCTAACCTTCCTATGAGCCGGAAGGACTTGTTTTAATTTTTTGATCAATAACCTCTAAAAAGTAATGATATCAGTACAAAAACCCTTAACGGGTTAAAAGTTTGTGACGCAGCTACTTTATCGCTATAAAATTTTGAAATATGGGTCTTAAAAATAATGATATAAATTTTAAGTGACGCTTTACTATTAGTTAAAATATACGTAGATTTTCTTATTTGATCATTTGCTTTTTTCTTTTATTTATATTTACAATGCAAACATAATATTTTTAACTTCAAGATAAGACAAATATATTAAATATACTCACTGATACTTTTTCATTTGCACTTCAATTTCAAAATAACAGTTTTAAAAGGAATGATATAAAAATTCCAGTGACTCCTCGGTGTCATTTTAAAAGATTTGTTTTTAGATTCCATTAAAATTACCTTTGTTTTGTCTATTAAAGTATATTTACACATTGAAACAGTGCTTTTAATTTTCAAATATACTGTCAAATAATCACACTTTCACTGAGTTTGCATTATAAATTGAAATTATTTATTTCAATAAATTGATTTGTCTTTTACGTCACGCTATCCAAAACTGTGAGTAAAATTTATGTAAATGTTACTTTGTATCATAGTATCCAACTAAGTGAAAATTTGTGCAAAGAGATAGTGTGATGCAAAGAATACATTTGCACAAATTTTGTTTGCAGTTTTGGATAGCGTGACGCAAAAGACAAATCAATTTATTGAAATAAATAATTTCAATTTATAATGCAAACTCAGTGAAAGTGTGATTATTTGACAGTATATTTGAAAATTAAAAGCACTGTTTCAATGTGTAAATATACTTTAATAGACAAAACAAAGGTAATTTTAATGGAATCTAAAAACAAATCTTTTAAAATGACACCGAGGAGTCACTGGAATTTTTATATCATTCCTTTTAAAACTGTTATTTTGAAATTGAAGTGCAAATGAAAAAGTATCAGTGAGTATATTTAATATATTTGTCTTATCTTGAAGTTAAAAATATTATGTTTGCATTGTAAATATAAATAAAAGAAAAAAGCAAATGATCAAATAAGAAAATCTACGTATATTTTAACTAATAGTAAAGCGTCACTTAAAATTTATATCATTATTTTTAAGACCCATATTTCAAAATTTTATAGCGATAAAGTAGCTGCGTCACAAACTTTTAACCCGTTAAGGGTTTTTGTACTGATACATATATACATAAATAATCTGATGTGTCACTCACACGACTTTCTCTTACCCTGAAATTTAATACTATAAATACAGGTTGGAACTTAGGAGGTAACATAAGGAGTGCTGTTATGTAAACCTATGTTAAAATAATTCAACTTAGGCTTCGGAAAAGTTTTATATGAAATTTAGTTAGCGTGAGGGGGCTACCGCCCCTTAACCCCCCCCCCTTTCATCACTGCACCTACATTTAATAAATAGAATTTAAATCTGTTATTAAAATTAAAAGTTCACTTAAAATTATTCAGACAACATTCACACGCAACATTCCTTGGAAATTATTAGTCTTGATCAAACTTTTCCAGCAACAAATTTTTATTAATTTGAAAATACTACTTTTGGATCTCCTGAAATTATTCATTTTTAAGTGACTCTGGGAGACACAGACAATAATCAAACTTTAAAAAACTTGACATTGGTAATCAAGAAACCTGAAAACGTTTAAATACACAAAAATCAAGCGATGAATATTTAGCTTAAAACATACATTATTTATCATATGTCTATGAAGAATTCATTTCCATTTCTGAGCAGCTTTCCTGGATATGGTAAAATATTATAGTAAAGCACTTCCCCTAACAATAAAAAAGAATGTTATCGCTTAAATATTTGCATCCCTGTATATCTTTCGAACAATATACAGACCACATAGTGCACCTAAATGCAATCCTATAGTAATAATATACAGCACAACTTGAAATACACTTGCATGTCTTTTCAGCTATTGTCGCACTATAATCTAGTTATTTTGTGTAGCCCTGTAAATGAACAGTCAATGATTTCCCTGCCATATTCTACATGAGGCATGATTTTATGCATATAAAAAATATATATTCATTTCATTTGGTTTAGTGCAGTCTATAGATGTTAAACTCTACTTACTTGCAATTTCCCCCATAGACGTAATATATTTGAATACTCTTGAGTGTCCCTGTACTCGAACTATTTGCTTCATCTCAACAAAAAGCTTACTGTATGATACACATTTAGAATACCGAGTTTGGAATTTCTGCTACTATTTTTATTTAAAATAAAATGATAAAACACACACACACAGAGATACACAGACAGATACACAGACAGACACACGCACAGACACACACACAGACTATTCGCTAAAAACATGATTATCGGATTCAGGGCACTTCAAAACGCGTAAATATAGCAAAAACCCAAATTTGCAAATTTGACCCTAAAACAGTATTTTATCTCCCTTATGGGTAAGAGAAAGTAAAAAGAGAACTTTCAGTTTGAAAAATTAAATTTACTATATTTATTTAATTTTAACTTAAACTGCTAAAATAATGTCGAACATTTCACTTAAAAAAAAAAAATCGTGCTAATTTTGATAAATTTTTCTGGAGTCATTATTTTTGTTAAAATTTTGTGCTAAATTTCATAATTTTAGTACTAAATACTATCAAAATAGTGAAAATTAGCACCAAATTTCTAAAGCAATTACGATTCATCCGTAGTAGCTTAAATTATCGCTTTTTTTTCTTCTTCTATATTAAATAAAGTACTGGATTCATAGATACATTTATTTTCCTGTTTTCCGTAGGTAAACACGTTTTCAGATGTCCTGAAAACCATTTGACCATTTTAGGAAATATGTATGTGTGGCATTTTTTTTTTTTTTTTTTTTTTTTTTTTTTTTTTTTTTTTTATTAATCATTATATGTCGTTATACAGGAAAGTGTTCCAAAATTTACAAAAGATGTATGATTTTACTTCTTTTTGTTTTAAGTAACATTTATTCTACCATTTTGGAATTCATTTTAAAATTTACCGCAGCAATATCCCTTAATATGGGAATATGATTCATGATATATGAGTGATGCTTAATTATTTGTGTTAAGCTCGTCGAAAGATAATTAGATAATTAAGTCCTTCATTTACACTTTGCATTTAATGGATCTACATATATAGCCCGTAATGTGGGAAAATGTTTCTTCATGCTTTATTTCAGGTGACCAACTGCAATTAATAAGGAATATTTTATATCAAATTGTAATCAATAATAATTGTGGACTAATAAAAAGTGATAATCGCATTTATTTTAGCTTTAGCTCTCTAATTCACATAGTAGCGTATATATGCTGCAATAATCTTTTGCAGCAATTTTACGCAATTAAATAAAGAAAAATATCATTCGTAAAAAGTGGTACAGAAGCTCTGCCAGAGTGTTACCCAATATTTTGATATACGTTACTAAATGTATATATTACAATGTTACTATGCAGGGTGTTTCAAAACTCATGGGCAAAAATTTAAGGGGTAGTAGAAAACATCTAAACAAGCCATTTTCACCATACAATGCATGGGCGGAGAATAAGTGGTGACCGCTAGAGGGCGCTGTGATGGAAAGTATAAAGCTCGGGTTTTCTTACACATCGTCATTTCTACTGTGAATTTCAGCAGGCATGGCGACAGACAGTAATCAGGAAAAGGCAGGCATGCTTTTTATGTAAGGTTCTGGTGATTTCGAATGCTCTGAAAGCCGCAAAATTGTACAGGCAGCGTTATCCGAGAAGACACGTGCCAGACTGAAAATTTTTCGATCAATTCCATCGGTGCGATACATGACGTGACAAAAGTGGGCGGACGGGACAAGTTGTAGACGCATTCGCTCGAACATTTTTCTGTCTGACACTTGCTTCTCGAGAAACGCTGCCTGTACAGTCTTGCGGCTTCCAGAGCATTCCCGTTCGCCAGACCATACATAAAATGCATGTCCGCTTTTACCTGATTACTGTATGCCGCCATGCCTGCTGAAATCCAAGGTAGCAATGACGATGTGTAAGAAAACGCGCGCTTTATACTTTCCATTACAGCGCCCTCTAGCGGTCACCGCTTGCTCTCCGTCCATGCATTGTATGGTAAAAATGGCTTCTTTAGATGTTTTTTACTACCCCTTAATTTTTTACCTATTTGTTTTGACATGGACATATATGTTACTATGAGCATATATGTTACATGTATAAGATGCAAAAGTTGACGTTAAACATTATTAAACATTTATTTGTTCTCTTTTGTACATTTTATTCCATTTCTGAAAATAATGTTAATTCTATGAGTGACAGGTTATTTTCCTTTTAATCTAGCTGGCCGAAGTAGGTCAGAAATGTAGGACTGCCGCAGACTGTGGTGAAAGGGAATGCTGTTTAAAGATAGGTCCGTATTCAGCTCCTAAATGCGATCCACTTAGAGAAAAAGGTAATAATAACTAACTAGATGCTATTTTTAAAGTTTTTAATTCTCGTTTAAGCTGGTTTTTTCATGTACAATTTACTATTTAAGAAGGACCTGTTTTTAGATAATACTTTTGCACTAATTACTAAATTGATAATGATATCAACAAAATCAATTTATCTATTTGTTTTAGTCGCCACTTAACGAGTGCGGATGGATGTTTGCAGGCCCTAGGATGTTGTACATGTCGTTTTTAAAAATTTATTTTTCAGGTGTTACACATTTTTACTTTCTCTTACCCATATGGTAGACAAAAGTATTGTTTTGGGGTCAAATTTTTGAAACCGAGTTTTTTGTTATATTTACGCATTTAGCGGTGTTCCTGAATCCAAAAATCATGTTTTTAGCGGATGGTCTCTGTGTGTCTCTGTCTGTGTGTCTGTGAGTCTGTGTGCCTGTCTGTTATTAACATATCTCAAGATCAAATAACAGCAGAAAGTCCAAATTAGGTATTCTAAATGTGTATCGTATAAAGATGCCACACTAAGCTTAATAATTTCCTTAAAATGAAGCAAATGGTTCGTGTACAGGGACACCAAGGGAACTCATATACATAACGTCTATGGAGGAAATTGCAGGTAAGTAGATTTTAATGTCTATAGACTGCACTAAACCAAATGAAACGAATATATATATTTTATATGCGTAAAAACATGTCTCATGCAGAATATGGTACGGAAATCATTCACTCTTCATTTACAGGGCTACACAAAAGAACTAGATTACAGTGCGACAATAGCTGAAAATTGGTGGAAGTGTATTTCAGGTTGTGCCGTGTATTATTACTACAGGATGATGTTAAGGTGCACCATGTGGTTTCTACATAATCTTCAAAAGATATACAGGGCTGCAAATATTTAAGCGAAAACATTATTTTTTATTGTTAATAATGTATGTTTTTAAGCTAAATATTCATAACTAATTTTTTGCCTATTTACTCGTTTTGAGGCGTACTGATTACCGAAGTCAAGTTTTTTAACGTTTGATCTCTGTCTGTGTGTCTTAGGGTAACTTAAAAACATGATTTCAGAAGATCCAAAAGTTGTATTTTCAAATTAATATAAGTTTGTTGCTGGAAATGTTTGATCAAGACTGATAAGTTTTAAGGAATGTTGCGTGTGAAAGTTGTCGGAGTAATTTTAAGTGAACTTTTAATATTAATAACAGATTTAAATTTTATATAAATGTAGGTGTAGTAATGAAGGCATGGCAGATTATTAGTATAAACTAGCAGGCTTTGCCCGTTTCGCCGGTCGCTAAATTTAAATGAATTCTCAAAATCGAATCACTAATTCTTTAAAACACTTTATAGATAAAAACTAAAAAAAAAAAAAAATTATAATCCCTCTGATATCACTTTGAACATTAGTTCGAGTGCCATGTCATGTCGGCTCAAGTCTATACAATTAAGTCCCACTGCCTGCCGTATCGCCTTCTCCCGACATTAAAATTTAGTTATATGTTATGACAATTTAGTTATCTAGACAGACTTAGCTGCTATTATTCAAGAATTACGATTTCGCAGATAGATATATCTCAGCATCGATTAATTCTTTTCATTTTAGTACCAAGTATTATCAAGACCAAATAACTCCGTATTTGAGCCTTCACTCTGTAATAATAAAATTTTAAGTAGAATAAAATTATAATTTAATACAATTAATTATGTAATAAAAATTATACATAAACATGTCTGTTATATATATATATATATTATTTAAAATTTAATATGTTTAATTTTTTTACTGCATTAACATTTGATTTCAATAAATATAGTACAGCCGTGGTATCCGAGCACCGGCTAGCAGAGATCCTCGTTAACCGAAGTAGTTCTGAAAAGGCTACGCCTCCGGGGCGTGATCTTTAACAAATGACGTGAATAACTTCGACAAATTTTGCTCTATAGTACTGTATTTTATAATTTATGTATGTATGTATTGTATAATATTTTTTTACTGATTGCATTTAAATATGTAATAGATGTATTCTTTTACTTCATTGACTAAGTTTTCTTCCATTTTGAACTTTACCGTATGTTTCCCGCTCAATTTATGATAGAATCAGGGTTATTAGACCCTTCGAGTTTTCGATTATCCCAGGTACCCTCAATCCCTATTACCTCGATAAGCGAGGTTCTACTGTATAATCAATAAATAAATAAGAAAAAAAAATCGCCTTTACATGAATGAATAAATTAAATAAATAAATAATAAATATTTTATAGACTTTTTTTTTTTTTTTTTTTTTAAGAGTTCACTTTTAAATGAATTAAATAAAAAATAAGAATCAGATTTCGTTTTCAAATGAATATATTAAACAAGTAATAATAATAATAATAAAAATAAATACTTAAGAGCCGTTACTTAGACACATATACAATTGAAATGAAAGAATAAATTTTAGAAAAGGAAACAGAAATGTCAATGAATAAATTCAAAAAAAAAAAAAAAAAAAAAAAAAAATTAACTTAAAAAATTCGAATTAGAAAAAAAAAAAAAAAAAAAAAAAAAAAAAAACTCTATGAGGTGCACATCTGCAGGCTCTCAGACACCACTCATGTGAGAAGTTTTGTCGATTTGCGATCAGTAGTGGGGCACTAGAGGGCAGACGGACACACAAACAAATGCACACACAGATATACACACACACATTTTTCTCTATTTATTTTGATTGCCGTACTTCCAATCATCTCATTATGAATCGTAACATATTTAGTACCCGCCTTTTATTCACACCAGTCTTTTTACTTTCTCTTACCCATAAGGTAGAGAAAGTATTGTTTTTGGGTCAAATTTTCGAACGCGAGATTTTGTTATTTTTACACGTTTTGAGGTCCCCTGAATACGAAAATAATGTTTTTAGCAAATGGTTTGTGTGTATATCTGTGTGTCTGTGTGTATGTCTGTGTGTATGTGTGTCTGTATGCCTGTGTGTCTGTGTGTCTGTGTGCCTGTGTGTCTGTCTGTTATCAGCATATCTCAAAAATAAATTATGGCAGAAAGTTCAAACTTGGTATTTTAAATGTGTATCATATAGGGACGCTACAGTAAGCTTTTCGTTAAGATCAAGCAAATGGTTCGTGTACAGGGACAATCAAGAGAATTCTAATACATTACGTCTATGGGGGAAATTGCAGGAAAGAAGAGTTTAACGTCTATAGACTGCACTAAACCAAATGAAACGAATATATATTTTTTGTAAAAGAGATAGTTAACTGGGAAAAAGAAATTGTGCATGTAGGAGCCTCGCCTCCTCCCCTGGGGGGGAAGTCCCCCCTCGAGGGGAGTAAATTTTCATGATGGGTATCTTTCAAAAGAGCTCGCCAATACCTTTAAAACGAATGGTTGAACCATCGATCTGCGATAATTTAAAGCAAAGTTATCGATTTTTTTTTACTTTTAACGAAAAAAAAAGAAAAAAAATCGTACTTTGTCTTTTTTTTTTTTTTTTTTTTAAATATTGAGAATAAAATGGACTTTTTTTTGGATATTTGGTGTTATACTACTTCTCTAATATGGAAACCGTCTGCCTTATCATAAAAGATAATTTTTTTAATAATAATTTTAATAAATTATTTTTTAAAAAGAGAATTATTTTTTAATAACCGAATTAAATTCTATATAAATGTAGGTGCATTAATGAAACGGGGAGTTAAGGGAGGCGGTAGCCCCCCTCACACAGAACTAATTATCATATAAAACTCTTCAGAAGCCTAATATGAATTGTTTAACATAGGTTTACATAACAGTACTCGTTATCTTACCTATTAATCTGCAAGCTGTATTTATAGTATTAAATTTCAGGGTAAGAGAAAGTCGTGTGAGTGACACACCAGATTATTTTAGAGTAATTTCATTCTTATTTAATCATAACTACATTTGGAGAAATTTACTTTAAAAATAAAGTGGTGTGGAAAAAATGGCGTGTTTTAAAGTGACATAACAATGTTACGATTATTAATGAGGTGGTTGGCAAGTATGATATTACGGATGCTCTCATTAAAATGAATATGGTGCTTAAAAAGTTAATTTCAAATTTTGATGCATCTTTTTCATTTTTCAGGTGAATTGTGTTTTAGCTTTGGAAAAGTTGAGAAATTAAAAGATGTATACTCATTAATCTGCCCATGCGCAAAAGATCTGGTTTGCGAACTTCATGAAACAAAGAATGAAAAGGGGGTAAGTACTAAATATACGCTGTGTATACATAGTTGCATTAACTGAATGCGTTTACTTCTTTTATTCATTTACTTTATAAATGAAAAAAAAAAAAAAAAGTCTTAAGGCTGCAAACTGAAAAAAATATATATACCGCCTTCTTCTAGAATAAATAAGTGACCATTTTCTAAATCACTTAACTAGAAATATAGATTTCCGAGCTATGCGCATAAGGCACGCCAATAAACTGAATACACGAAATGATCGAAAATTTCTAGTGTACACATTTCTAGATGGTGAAACAATATTCTGAATACTCTAAATATTCTAAATAATTTATATTGCGAGAAATTCTCGCTTGATTTTCCAGAAGTGGGTAATAAACCAAGATTATAGTTACAGAAACCCGCCTCTTGTAGTCTCATTTATTTGCTGAGATTTTTAAATAACTTTGTCCTCGAGAATATAGACAAACGCTGTTGAATTCTAATAGGAGCTTCTAGAACTCGTTTTCCAAGGGGACTAGAATTTATAAGGAAGACATGGAACTATTTTTTCTAGAGCTACAATTTAGATTCTAGATGTCAGTTACAGATTTTTTTCTCAGTGCACGCAATATTCAGATTCACCCTTATTCCATTCCCATGTTATCTTATCGGGGATTTTGCTGTTTCGTATTACAAATGTATCTCGTTCAAAAATTCAGTTTTTCTAGTTGCGTTTTGAAACTTTCCAACTAAGTTGAAAAATGTTAATGACTTCGGTTTCTCTGTCTGTCTCACACTAACTCCCGTAAATATACATAGAATTTCTTGAAACTCATATATGTTATTCAAGTTCACTCTCGGATGTTCACTATCGAAAAGAAGTGAATACTTCTACTGATTTTTGTACAGGGACACCCGAAAGCATTTCAAAGCATTGTGTTCAATGAGTGGCATTTCTATACACCATATTTTAATACCTTTACTTTACAAAAACCTTAATGAAATTGATACATGTTACTCAAGTTCACTATCAGATTTTTTCTATAGAAATTTGGAGTAAATATCTCGACTGGGGTTTGTATTCAGAGATATCCGAAAACAATCCAAAACCTTGTATTCTATGACAATTATTTCTATAAACCAAATTTAAATAACTTTACTTTGTAGAAACCTTAATGAAATTGAAATATGCTATTCACATGGAAAAAAGAATGCTCTCTGTAGAATATAAGAATATAGAATGATTAACATTAAGAATTACAGTGCCACACAAAAAATTCAAAATTAATGGCTATTACTGGAAGTTTTCTGGAATTACATTTTTGTTTACATTAAGCTTTTTTAACATTTTCTAAGAATTTTTAAGTGTGAATATGATTTGAACTTGTATTTCTCTCTGTCCGACTGTCCATTTGTTTATCGGTCCGTCTACCTGCCTCCAGCGTCCGTAAATATTATCAGAATTGTTAAAAAAAATTTTACATGTTACTCAAGTTCACTATGGAATGTTTTCTATTTGAAATGGAATTTGCAGTTTCTGTACAGCTGGTTTGTGTACAGGAACACCCAAAAAGGTGCCAATGAATTACATTTAATACAGACATTTTTATCAACAAATTTAAATAATTTTGCAAACTGCAAAAATCATAAAATAATTAACATTTAATGCTAACAGGCTAAAATATTTTTTACATAGAATATGATATAGAATATAAACCTTTGGATTTACAGGGCTAAATTAAAATAATCAGATATGTTAAGGGCTGCAATTAGAATCTAAGGACTACATTTTCTTTTGCATATAAACACTTTCCAGCAATGTTTAAGAGTAATTATGAATTCAATCAGTCTATCTGTATGCCTTTCTGTCCTTCTGTCTGTCCTTTGTCTCATAACTTAGGCAAAGAACATTGAAAGTTATCCAGTACTGGAAGTACTTTCAGTTGAAAGTGTTAATAGAGGCGTAAACCATGATTTTCCGTTTTTGTTTGAAATCCACTCTGGATCAGTCCGTATAATTTCATGGAAATGTGCTGCTCGACAATTTTTGTTGCTTTTTAAACTTGTGCCTCTTATAGGCACATATGAAACATGTTTAAAGCAACTTTCATTTTTTTCCTCTACTACTATGACTTTGGATTTTATACCTATGTCATCAATCAATAGCCGTTCTCATGGTTAAAAATGGTATTATTAGACATTTACTTTTTGGCACAAATCTATTTGAATTAAATTTATGAGTGATAATTTTAAATATTAGTATTAAAGGAGAGAAGATAAAGGCGTCACATGCTTAGTTATGTTACTGTAACTTAAAAACTAAAATAATTACAATTCAAATTTCAATGTAAAATGTAAAATCTAAAATTTTTACAAATTTTTATAATGAATAACTTTTTCTGGGAACAAAACCACAATATAAAATATCACTCAAATTAATCCCTTTAGTCACACAAAAAAGAAAACTTAGTTATAATTGTGAGGTTTTGAACCCTTTAGAGTTTACAGCCCCCTGATACGTCTGAAAAATGCCAAAAATGATATTTTAAGACCCCCGTAAACCAAAAGATGATTAAATTTAAATTAAAAAAAAAAAAAGAATGTGGAATTGTTAATCTTGTAAAGTATTATGAATAATGAGTGTATTGTTTTGTAGTTTTGAATAAAAAAAAAAATAATAATAACTGCGTAGTTCGGCTAATTAACGCACGATAAAGTAGAAAATTAAATATTGAATCAAATAATTGCAGATTAATTTGTTTTCATTAAAATGTGCTTTATAATAATGCAAAATTACTTTAATGGAATTATGATAATGTACTACAAATTTTTGCTTTTTCTTTACAAAAAATTTTTTTCCTCGCCTTGGGATTTATGGAGGTCTAAAACTGTCATTTTTGTCATTTTTCTGACATATCAAGGGGCTGTAAATTCTATTGTAATTATTTTCGTTATTAAGTTACAGTAGTATAACTAAGCACGTTTTGTATTCTTTAATACTAGAGTTTAAAATTAGCACTCATAAATTTAATCCAAAAATATTTGTGCTAAAATGTAATTTGTGACCCTGAATTTTTATACAGGTCAACGAAAGACGTTTTCATGTTTAAAAATGGGATTATTAGACCTTTATAATTTCACACAAATCTCTTTTAATTATATTTATGAGTGTTAATTTTTAAATATTAGAATCAAAGTAGATAAGGTAAATGTGCACATACTTAGTTTAGTTATACTACTGTGACTTAATAACTAAAATAATTACAATACGTCAAATCTCAAGGTCAAACGCAAAACTTTTACTAATGTCTATAATGAATCATTTTTCCAGGTGACAAAACCACGAAATAAAATATCACACAAATAAGAAAATTTAATTATTATTGTGATATTTTTAACTCTTTACAGATTGCAGCCCCCTGGAATGTCAGAAAAATGGCATTTTAAACCCCCCATAAACTAAAAGGAGATGAAAAAAAAATCTTTGTCATTTTATTTATTTATTAAAATGTTAGGAATTCTGTCTATATTGTTTTGTGGTTTTGGTTTTTAAAACAGATATATATATATGAAAGGGATGAAAATAAATAAATTGGAATTGTTAAGAAACCCAATTTAAAAGTGTAAAATTCGCTAATCGAAATTATAATTGCGAATAATTCGTATTTGCCCTTTTAAAGATTGATTTCCATAAGAAGACTTTATCATTCAGAAATCAGAAAAAGAACGAAATTATAAGTCGAAATTCGCTGACGTTAACGCAATTTGCAACCAGCGCGGCATCGATCATGCATATTAATTAATCCCAGAAATTCCTTTTAGAGCCCAGATGATCTAAAGAACCAGACTCAACTCAGAGCAGAAAGCAACTCAGACCAGAAAGCAACTCAGAAAATCCGGTATAAAAGGCCAAACATTAAACAAACGGACAATTCTTGTCACGGTTTTAACTTTTTAAACACTTTCACGCTAAACCCTCCTCCGAAATTACGAAGGAGTAATAGTTTTCATAACAGAGTACGCCGGGAAGCATAAAATTTCGTACGGCTATCAACGAAGTTCCCTGAGATGGGCCTTACTTTGCCATGACATCCCATTGCCTTGCCTTGCCATGTCGCCAAAACTTTGCCATATTTAAGAAATAAATCTGTTTCGTTAAAGAATTCCTAGTGTTTATTGTGTGCCACGACGGACATCTCGCAATTATGACACCCCCGTCATCACAAAGGTCCGGCAGTGATGGACCTGACATTAAAACTTTGTTTGGCTTAACTCCTTCGTAAGAGTAGGAGAAGGCAGAATCAAATATCTTTTAAAATTTAAACAGCTATAAAAGTAAAACAGCATCAAAATAAAGAAAAACTTCTATATAATCTCCAAAGGACAGTAGTTCCAATTATTCATAGATGTTCAGAAATGGAACTTCCTGTTATAAAGAATCTTGAGTCCAGAGAAATTTTTGATGCTTCATCTCGTTTAATCTAACACGTTAATAGTCGCTAGTTGGTCGATTCGCCAACCATTTCGTCAGTGTTTATTCAACAGCCACCAAAAATTTTTAGAAGTGGCATTTAATATACATCATCGACAATCAATCGGGTCGATTCGCCTCCTGAAACCGAATAGGACGCCCATTTTGCCCTATCACCCACCGTTTTTTAGGAATGTCCCCGTATTTTTATAATTTTTCTGTGATTTTATGACTATAAATTTGATTTTTAGGAGGGGGATGATTATTTTAACCGTTAAATATCTTTTAAAACTTTATTTTTTAAACTTTATATATTTTTGTTTTTAGGTGTTAAATTAATTATTTTTCATTCTTCGAATCAAATTCATGGTCATAAAATTGTCGGACAGGAAAAGAAATTGAGGGAGGAGGAGGGGGGGGTATCTTGAAAACGGTGGGTGACTGGGCAAAAAGGGAGTCATATTCGGATTCAGGAGGTTATTTTTTATAAGAATCATCAAGAATGGTATCAGATATCGAAAAAAAAATTGTAGAGCACTGTTATTAACACTTTCCAAATGTACGTAATTGTTGTATCGTATAACTTTCAATGCTGTTTGCCTACGTAATCACACAACGATCAGACTGTAGTTCTGAAAAGCATGCACATAGACTAATTGAATTCTTAATCCTCCTTAAACATTGTTAGAAAGTGTTAAAAATGCTTAACACAAAACAAAACGTAGCCCTTACATTCTAGTTGTAGCCTTTAATGTAGCTGAATATTTTAGTGTAGCCCTGTAAATCTGGAGGTTAACATAATCATATTCTATACAAAATGTTATTTTAGCATATTAATAATAATTGTCGCTTTCTTTATGATTTTTACAATAGAGAGTTCTCTTTAAATGTAATTCATAAAAATATCTGTCCTAAAATGCAATGCATTGGGATATTTTTGGGTGTCAATGTACACAATCCAGGTGCACAGGACCTATTAATACCATTTAAAACAGGGAACATTCCATAGTGTATTTGGATAATATATATATTAATTCAGAAAATGTTTCGAATGCTGGTGGCGAGAAGACGGACAAATAGATAGATGACAATCGGGCTAATAGTACACAAAATATAATTATATTTACTCTTAAAAAATGTTAAAAAAGTGTTAAATCTCTTAATGTAAACGGAAATGCAATTCCAGCAAATTTCCAATAAATGTTCTCAATGTAACTGAATATTTGTGCGTGGCCCTATAAATCTAATGCTAACCATACTACATTCTCTGGAAAACATTCTTTTGTGCACATGAATAACATACGAGGTGTGGCTATTAAATAACGAAACTATTGCTGTAAAACATTTTATTTTAAATTTTTACATATTTAGTTATTATAACTTTCAATATACACCCCTTCTCTATCCCTACAACGCTCCATGCGACTTTTGCATTGTTCGAAACAATGCTGGAAGTCTTGTTCTTTGAGCTCCTGCATGAGGCGTGCCGCTTTTTCTTTCACAGCTTCAACTGACACAAATCTTGTTCTTTTTAATGCAGATTTGACTTTGGGGAACAGATAAAAGTCACATGAAGCCAGGTCAGACGAATAAAGCGGATGGTCTAAAACTGGGATGTTGTACTTGGCTAGAAACGTCTTGACAGACAATGCATTGTGAGCAGGCGTGTTGCCTTTATGGAGAACCCATGACTTGTTCTTCTACAATTCGGGTCGTTTTTTCCTTAGTCTTTCACGAAGTTGAGCAAGCACCTCAAGATAGTACTGAGAGTCAGATCGAACCAAATTAGCGGCTTTTTCGATATTTTCATCCGTTTTAGACGTGGAAGGGTGACCCGGGCGGTCATCATATCCAACGCCTTCTCGGCCATCTTGGAAACGCTTGAACCACTCAAAAACTTACGCACGTGATATAAATATTCATCGCCATAAAATTGTTTTAATGAAATGTAAATATCACTAGTGGTTTTACCAAGTTTCACGGGAAATTTCACGACAATTCGTTGCTCTACTTTTACACTTATCATGTTTTCGGCAAAACAAAACAAACACCTCTTACACAAACGAAGGTTATGCCCAGATTGATTTCTCGACAAACACGGGAGGCGCTGCAATTGAAAGAGAAGTGTTTACGCTGCACAGCCGTCGGTCGTTCGTATTTGGTGCATGTGTATTTCATCTGTAGCAGTAATAGTCTCATTATTTAATAGCCACACCTCGTATTTCAATTTATTAAGATTCGTTCAAATTAAAGTTATAAAAATTTGGTTTATACATATACCTCTCATAGAACGAATGCTTTGGAATACTTTCGGGTGTCCGTGTACAGAAACCAGTGGTGGTATTTACACCATTTTCTATAGAAAACATATGATAGTGAACTTAAATAACATATTTCAATATCATACAAATTTGTGTAAAATAAAGGAATTAAAATATATATTCCGCGACAAAAAGATTGGTACAAAGGGTTTTTTCTTTAATTTTTCATAAAATATCATTACCTAAATCGTGCTTATCATTTATTATTATCATAAAACAACACTATTACAGGACTAATTTTAGTTTTAAGACTAATTTAGAAAATTTAAAGACTAAAATTTTTCTAATTTAAGACTACACTACGCGACAAAAAGATAGGCACAAAGGTTATTTTTAAATTTTTGAATATGATTATTTTGAATATGACACAAATATTTAGTATGTTTTTAATATGATAATATTTTGTTATGATAATAAATGATCAGCACAGATTAGATAATGTTATTTTGTGAAAAAAAAAATAAATAAATAAAAAATAATAAATAATAAATAAATAAAAAATAAATAAAACTTTATACCTATCTTTTTGTCGCGGAGTGTAGTCTTAAATTTGAAAAATTTTAGTCTTAAAATTTTTCTAAATTAGTCTTACAACAAAAATTAGTCCTGAAATAGTGTTATAAATTATTATTATGATAATAATAATATAAATTATTATTATGATAATAATAAATGATAAACACAATTTAGATAATGTTATTTTACGAAAAATTAAAGAAAAAATCCTTTGTATTGTTTTTGTCGCGAAGTGTAGTTCATAAAAATACCTCTCATAGAACACAATGCTTTGGAACACTTTAGGGTATCCCTGTACACAAACCAGTAAAGGTATTCACTCCATTTTCAATAAGGAACATCCTATAGTGAACTTGAATAACATATATCAGTTTCAAGACTATCCATAAATATTTGCGGGAGTTAGAGCGCGGACAGACGGACACACAGACAATCTGAAGTCATTAACACTTTTCAGCCTTATTGAAAAGTGTTAAAAACATTTAGAAAGTGATAACAATAAGAAATATTCATGCAGTACGCATTGATTACTAACACTTTCCAACTGTGCATAGTGGTGTATCATATAACTTTCGATATTCTTTGCCTACGTTATCAGACAGCAACAGATAGACAGAAGCACTGAAAAATATACAGATAGATTAATTGAATTTAGAATCACTCTTAGACATTGTTGGAAAATGTTAAAAAGGATTAACACTAAAGGGAATGCAGCCTTTACATTATAATTGTAGCCCTTAATGTATTTGAATATTTTAGTGTAGCCCTGAAAATCTGAACGTTAATCATATCATATTCTACACAAAACATTATGTTTGAATATTAACAATACATGTAAATGTTTGTATGATTATTACAGTAGTAAGTTATTTAAATGTGATTTTTAAAAATGCTTGTCCTAAAACGCAACGTATTGGCAATTTTGGTTGTCCCTGTACACAAACTAGTTGTACAAGGCCTATTAATAGAATTATAAATGGGTAAATTCCTTAGTAAACTTCACTGATATATATTTTTTTTTTTTAATTCTGAAAAGATTTATGGACGCTGGGGGCGCGAGACAGAGAGATAGAAAGATAGATAATCAGATAGACAGATGTACAAATTGAAATCATATTCACAATTAAAAATTGTTAGAAAGTGTTAAAGACGCTTAATGTAAAACGAAAATGCAATTCCTGCAAATTTTTAAAAATAGCTTTTAATGTAACTGAATATGTTTGTGTGGACCTGTAAATCAATTACTCTTTATACTATATTTTTATAGAAAGTATACTTTTGTGCATATGCATAGCATGATCCAATTTCATTAAGTAAAGTAAATTTATTATAAAAAGTATATTTATTAAAATTTGGTCTCTAGAAATACCTGTCACACACCGCAATGCTTTGGAATACTTTTGGGTGTCCCTGTACACAAACCAGCAAAGGTATTCACTTTATTTTCAATAGGGAACAACCAGTAGTGAACTTGAATTACATATATGAGTTACAAGAAAAATCATAAATATTTATGGGAATTAGAGTGCGGGCAGACAAACAGACAGACAGATACCCAAAATGAAATCATATTCACACTTAAAAATTATTAGAAAATGTTAAAAATGATTAATGTAAACGACTTTTCAATTCCTGCAGATTTTTATTAATATCTCTTAAAATAACTAGATATTTGTGTGTGGCCCTGTAAATCTAATACTAATCATACTATATTCTACAGAAAGCATTCTTAGTTGCATATGAATAGAATATTTCAATTTCATTAAGATTTGAGCAAACTAAAGCTATTAAAATTTGGTTCATAGAACGAAGTGCTTTGGAATAATTTTGAGTGTACCTGTATACAAACAAGTGCTGGTATTTATTCCATTTTACATAAGAAACATACGATAGTGAATTTTAATAACATATTTCTGTTTCATTAAGATTTGTGTACAGTAAAGGTATTAAAATATTTTTTATAAAAATACCTCCCATAGAACACAATGCTTTAGAATACTTTCGGTTGTCTCTGTACACAAACCAGTAGAGTTACGCACTTCATTTTCAATAGGGATCATCCGATGGTGAACCTAAATAACATATGTCAGTTTCAAAAAATTCTGAAAAAATTTATGGGAGTAAGAGAAGGAACAGAACCACAAACCGAAGTCATTAACACTTTTCAACCTTGTTGAAAAGTGTTAAAAACGATTAATATAAACGAAAATGCAATTCCAGCAAATTTCCCATAATTTCCCATAATGTAACATGATTATCACTTTCTTCTATATTCAATAGAAGAAAGTATTGGATTCGTAAAATTTTTCGAATTCGGGTTTTTGATGTATTTACACGATTTGAAAGCTATAGAACACGATTTGATCATTTTTAGAAAATGTCTGTCTGTCTGTGTATGTGTGTGTGGCAAAATTTTGTGGCGACTGTATCTCAGGTACTACTGCACAGAATTTCATACACATTGGTATGTAGTTACACATTGACATAAATTAGTGCCTATCAACTTTTGGTAAAAATTGTCTAACAGCTTGCGTTGCCATCCCGCTTTTCCTAAATTTTTAACATGGGGTATAGGACAAAATTTTGTATAAATATGCATAAAGAAAATTATTTTTTAATAATCATTATGAAATTTAAAAGAATTATTTTTAATAGAGATAGTCAACTGAGAAAAACATTGTGTGAATGGAGGAGCCTTGCCTCCCCTCTTGGGGGGGACGTTCCCCCTAGGGGGGAGTAAATTTTCATGTAAATTTTCATGATGGGTATTTTCCAAAAGAGTTCGCCGAAACCTTTAAAACGAATGGTTGAACCATCCATCTGCGATAATTTAAAATAAAGTTATCTTTTCTATTTTTTTTTTTTTTTTTTTTTTTTTTCAATTTTTAACAAGATTTTTTTTTTCGGATATTTAGTGTTATACTACTTCTCTAATACCGAAAACGTATGCAATATGATGGAAGATAATATTTTAAAATAATAGTTTTAATAAATTATTTTTACTGAGTGAATTTGTATAGGAAAATATAGAAGAAAGTCATGTGGCGGCCACAACATACTAGTTTTTGTGTGGCCTGTAAATCTAATGCTTATCATACTGTATTGTATAGAAAGCAGTCTTTTGTGCATATGATTAATATATTTTAATTTTGTTAAGATTTGAGCAAAGTTCTTAAATCTTGTTTATAAAAATACCTCTCATAGAAGACAATGCTTTGGAATACTTTCGGGTGTCCTTGTACACAAACCAATGGTGATATTTACTCCATTTTCATTTTGGAACATTCAATAGTGGACTTAAATAATATTTCAATTTCCTTAAGATTTGTGTAAAGTAACGGTATTAAAATATAGTTTATAGAAATATCTCCCATAGAACATAATGCTTTGGAATACTTTCGGATGTCCCTGTACACAAACTAGTAAAGGTATTCCCTCCATTTTCAATAGAGAACATCCGATAGTGAACACTTGAATAGCATATCAGTTTCAAGATATTCCATAAATATCTACGGGAGTTAGAGTGTGGACAGGCAGACAGACAGACGGACAAACAGACCAACCGAAGTCATTAAAACTTTTCAACCTTGTTTGAAAGTGTTAAAAAGAAGAAGTAAATCAGATGTTCTTAGCATGAAATATTTTTTTATTTAAAATAATTTGATTTTAAAAACTTCTTGTATAAAAGTTAAAAGAAACTGGAGTTGTAGATGACAATTTAATCTCAGGGAGAAAATTGGCTCTCAACCAAAATTTAAATCCTGTTTATTGTAATAATTTAATTTATGAATTGTGCGAGAGAAGATAGTTTAAAATGGTTTACTTTTGAGACAGATTATCATTATTATTATTATTATTATTAAAATACGAGAAATAACTATTTTTATTTAGCGCCATCTAAGGAAAAAAAAGTATAATATTTGTCTAGGTTTAAAAAAAAAAAAAAAAAAAAAAAAAAAAGTAATATTTTTTTTTTCTAGAAAATCCAATTTTTCAATTAAATATTAGTGTCCCTATTTCATATTTCAAACTTGCCTCCACGTTACCATTTGAGGGGATGGCAGATAATCAGTTTTGGCTTAAGTAAACAGCTTTTTCAAAGATATTAAACTTTAATTTTGTTATTTTTCTATTCGAGGTATGTTTCTTGTGATATTTCACTGGCCTCATTTATCGTTAATACGCTTATATAAAAATGTTTGTTATTGTGTTTTTACCACCTCTCAGTAAATTTTATTACATTATTTCTAAATTTGTCTTTCGGGTGTCCCTGTATACAAACTAATGATGATATTTACACACTTTAATAATTTTCATTTTGAAACATCCGATAGTAGACTTGAATAATATTTCAATTTCATTAAGGTTTGTGTAAAGTAACGGTATTAAAATATGGTTTATAGAAATACCTCCCCTAGAACATAATGCTTTGGAATACTTTCAGTTGTCGCTGTACACAAACTAGTCCTCCACTTTCAATAGAGAACATCCGATAGTGAACTTGAATAACATATATCGGTTTCAAGAAATTCCATGAATATCTACGGGAGTTAGAGCGCAGACAGGCAGACAGATAGACAAACCGAAGTCATTAGCACTTTTCAACCTTGTTCGAAAGTTTTAAAAAGAAGAAGAAAATCAGATGTTCTTTGCATGAAATATTTTTTATTTTAAAATCATCTGATTGTAAAAGCTTCTTATATAAGAATTAAAAGAAACTAGAGTTGTTGATGGCAGTTTAATCTCAGGGAGAAAATTGGCTCTCAACCAGTCCCGGACTGGCTCCTTTGGGGGCCCTCGGCTAGAAGTCGAAAAGGGGCCCCCCTTCACCAAGGAATTTTAAGGAAACATTAGAATATGCCATTTTTGAAAATTTAGCTTACATGTCTAAAAGCCCTATTTAACTTTCTTGTCACTTGGAAAATAGTTGAGTAAAAAACTAAGCTTTTCTAATTTAGTTTACTTATTTTAACAATAAATATTTTAATATTTTTTATATACCATACCTAGAATAGTTGCATGCTAGAAAAAAGAAAAGCATACTAATTGATTACGAGTGGTTTATTACTTAAAAATGAGATCGAGAAATATTTTTAAATTTAGGCAAAAAATCACACTGTTTAAGCCATAATAATATAAATCCTACTATAATACTTAAGTAAATATTAAAAAAGGACATAACGGTAATAAAATAACAAGCATAATGAAAAACAGAAACATTGCCCTCTTTAGGATTTAATCGATATAAAATGTAAAATATATTTTATGACAAAAATGGCTTTACAAAATCTTGGTTACAGATAAAGTGAACTAAAAAATATTAAGTACATAATGGCAGGTTATTTACTAACCTAACAGATTTTGGCCAGTTCTTCACTGGTCATGGCTACTTTATCTATAATGACATCTTTATCCAAGTTATAAAACAAGTCTCTTTCTACATTCATGAAAAGAAGATTAGACATATGATCCTGGCTTAAGGTAGATCTAAGTCGATTCTTAACTATTTTAAGTTTAGAAAACACCCTTTCACAGGTGATTTGTGTACAAGGTATAGCTAGTACAAACTTGTGAGCTACATAGAGGTTAGTAAACATTCCAGATCGTGAGAGTTCAAAAACAATAGAAAAGGCACATGATAAACACCGAAAACATTTTTTCTTGTCAGAGCAGAAATCATAAGTATGTTCGACTTCTTCAGATTCAGATTCTATATCGTCAAATTCCCAGATTTCTTCAGCTCCATTCAGATTGTCCTGTTTTTTTTCAATGTTTTCAGCCATTATAAAACTTTCATATTGATCTGCAAACTGTTTCTGCTCTATCAATAACTGACTTCTTTCAATTTTACAAAGTACTATAGTGCAATGTTAAATCCAACCAACCAACCTACCTATTTGAATTTTTCCTGTAAAATCTGTTTTACAATAAAAAACTTTCATAACGCAAAAGTCAGAAAACTGAACAACTTTTATAAAAAAGTTACTGATTCGCATGCAACTTTCCCTTTTTTGTGGTAAAATGATACATTTTAATTCCCTGGATTTTTGGGACTGAGTTAAATTAATCATGAAATTATTAACCAATGAAAAAGAGTACGAGCAGATTAGATTTACACCAAAATTCGGACTATTTAAGGTGCTGCATTCGAAAAACGGTGCTTTTTTTGCGTGTTATTCTTGTCTCAACAAACTCAGGCAAAATTTCACCCTGGGACCAGGTTAGAAACCAGAGCGGCATTAAAATAATAAATTGAACCGATGCACTCGGTCCGCATCCGAATACTCATCACACTTTAAATGCCTGATTGCCCGAAATAAACTGCAACCTGTTTCAAAGAGCATGCAATAAATGACTGTTAATCCACTGGAATCTTTAATTGAGATGTAATACTATGGATATAACTTGTCAGTAATATCCCATTACATATATAGTATATAATGCAAAAATTTGGGAAATTAATGCAGCCACAGAACATGAAAATGAAACCAAACAGAAAAATTTATTAACCCCAAAAAATATTGAAGTCATCATTAGGGAAGCTTTACAATGCAGGGTGGAAACAGTAAAATGTTTCAAGAGCTACTACTAAAAACAAAAGTAACTTAGCTCCTTGCATCTCACCAAGAGAAACTAGTTGGCATAGGTGGACTCTGCTCAGTTCCCCATCATATTTATGTTCTCAGAAATTTCTAGTGCGAGACATATTATAATCATGTTAAAAGAAATGAATCTGACCAAAGCTTGATACAGCGACAGAATGAAATCCCCGCCTAATAGGCTATCCACCGTTCACTTCGATATAATTATCTTATTCTAATCTATTAATTTATTTTATCGGGGTCAATTCCGTTGTTTAGTTTTCATGCTATTATTTCCAATGCAATAATCTTCAAAATTCATATTTATATGAAAAATTTACAATTTCGCTTTGTTGATAAAATCGTAAATTAAGAATAATTTACGAATTTTTCCTATTAGAATATTTGTATTCAATCATGTTCAAACCAATATCATAAAAGTAATTTTGAAGTTGTCTAATGTATTTAGGATCCTCAAAATGGAAGTTTATGCTCAATTTTGCGTTATTCCGACATGTTAAGTAAATCGTAAATTCCAAATAACTTACGAATTTTTTAAATTGGAAAAATCATAGTCTATGATATTCATGCCAGTATCCTAAATAATATTTCGAAAGTGGTTTGACATCTTTACGATGAAAATATCTCTCAAGATTGACGTTTATGCGAAATTTTGCTCTATTTTGCCATGTTAAGAAATTCGTAAATTTCCAATAACTTACGAAATCTTTATATGAGAAAATTCATAGTCATTAATATTCATGCCAGTGTCCTAAATAATATTTCAAAAATAGTCTGACATCTTTACGATGAAAATATCTCTCAAAATTGACGTTTATGTGAAATTTTTCCCTATACTGCCATGTTAAGAAATTCGTAAATTTCCAATAACTTGCGAAATTTTCAAAGTAGCATATTTATAGTTACTGATGTTCATTCCGGCATCAAAACTGATATTTTAAAACTGGTCTGACATTTTTAGAGTAAAAAGTTTACATTTAATGCACGTTTAAGTGAATTTTTGTCCTATTCTCCCATGTTAAGAAAATCGTAAAATTCTCATAACTTACGGAGTTTTTAAATTCGAATGTTGCAAATGAATAGGGTTCTTGCCAGTGTCGAAAGTAATATTTTAAAACTGATCTGACCTCTCTGCGACAATTTGTTCTTGAGATATCGTGTACACAGTCTAACAAACTAACGGACTTACACACTAACAGACTAACAGACTAACAGACACCCTACAGACAGACACCATACAAATTTTGTCATTTTCGGATTCCTCACACGTGAAAACGTGTAGAAAAGTCAAAAAACCGAGGTCGAAAATTTTCACGATTACCTAAGTTCCCCATACCTATAGTATGATGGGGAACTAAAAGAATTCAATCACTGCGGATCTGAATACAAAATGAAAAATTATTTAGATACAAAGAAAAAAAAATTAAAACTACACAATAAAATAAATAAATAAATATATATATATAAAGATTGTAAGAAGCACTTATCAAAAACGTTGCGGATAGCAATTGCAATATAAAATGGAAGACCATTTGATTTTGCGGTATCCAACAAATTGTGAAACGCAATTTCAAGACAATCGCATTTGTTGCAAATATTTCTAATCCTAGCAATTTGCGAAAATGAAATATTTTTCGAAATTACACATGATAGCTAATTAGCTAAACAAAAAACTAACAAATGGAAAAAGTTGTTTTAATATTGCTTTCTCTCTCGTTATACCTTTCATATTATTTTTCTTTTATAATCTCTCTCTCTCTCTATATATATATATACACACACCAGTTAGTAAAACCAGACTATGTTATTAAATTACAAACATTAATTTAATATTAAACGTTAAAAAGAAGAAACACTGCAAGTAAATCTCTTAGAAACGAATAAAATAGAACTAAAAATTTCTTGTTTAACAAATTTAATTTATACTAGATTCCTGCTTTTGACTTAGCTTTTCCTTCTTTAGGTATTTGTAAATTGTCTAATTCTTATTATGCAAAATTCGAGGTAGTATTACTACAAAATATTTTTTTTCCTTTCTGAAAAAAAAAAAAAAAAAAAAAAAAAATGAGGCTGTGGTCTTATAATAACAATAATAAAACGCACACACAGTGTTTTTATTAAAAGACTGCTATTTTGTAGCTAAGTTTGAATATATATATATAAATCATACATACAAGTGTAAAGCTAGATTTATTTAAAAAAAAAAAAAAAAACTCCGAATTTAAATTATTAGTACGACGAAACTGTTGTTTCCAGAGAGTGAGTTTAGAGTTGTGGAAATATGCAGTAAGCATATCATGAATCAAGCACATATAATGCATACAATATAGTAGATTTTAATTCGCTATACTAAACTACATCGCTCAACCGATCGCTACGAAATACATAAGTGTTCCTTCTTTTCTGACATGAAAGAAATTATTTTATGTCAGAAAAAAAAAAAGAAGGTCAACGTGCAACAAATTTCTATTATTTAAATAGAGGGATAAGACATTTTATTTACTTTTATTTTTAACCTTTTTGTATATTTAAACCAATTAAAAAATATTTTGCCTTTTTTTCTTCTTACCTAAAGTTAAAAAAATATTTAAAATAAGCTATTAAAAAAAACTTTTAAAATCCAAATTCTTAACGTATAGTATCACATAAATCCTTTAAAAGTTTGAATAAAATTTAATTTGCAATAAAAATGTTTTGTTCATTAACCAAAATTGATGAAATTTGAACTACAAGTTGGTTTTGTGTTGTACAGGCTGTATATTAATTTTACGTTCGCGAGAGAAAATTTAAAAACATTTGAAAACTGCAATTTTTAATCCTACTTCAAAAACATGTGACTTAATGAGTAGCTGATGTTTTCTTTTCTTTCCAGACGGTGTCCAGATAATCGTCTGTGGTTTCCACCTAGTTTTACTATTTTAGTTAATTAAAAAAAAAAAAAAAAAAAAAAACATAATCCGCGTTTGTAATGATCGATAGATGGCGCTTTTCAGCTTTTGTTGTTAGTAAATATAATAGCCACTTGTATTTATTATTGTTCTTTTTGTTATTCTACTTAATATTCGTATTATAATTTCTCCGGCATTACATCATGGAAAATGGATTGCTTTTGGAAAAAATATTTCAGTTTATTCAAAGTTCGATCGGAAGTAGATTTTTAACTGAAGTTGAACAAATATTAGTTTCAAATCATCTGATTAATTCTTTACTTCCATTAGCCGGAGCAACTGAAATTTTAATTTTGTCATTTGGAAATAAATGGAAGCTTAATTCTGGATTTCTTGATCCTTTGGAGTTACACTGTAGCACACAACGGTATGCGTTACATTTTTTACCGGATTTATTCATTTTTATTCAATAAATATATGTGAAACTAAACATCGGCCAGCAATGGCGGCTTGATGAAATTCGAATTAAAGCATGTTTATTGTAATTTCACCTTAGCCCACCAGAGGGCGAGCATTTCATTACAATCGCGGATAGGGAAGAATAGATTGTTAAAAAAAAAAAGAGATTTTTTTTTTTTTTTTTTTTTTTGTGTGAAACAATCACACGACTTCCATTATCCACTATTACACGAATTATATGCATTTTTGGAGATATTATGTGGATTTTTTTTTTTTTTGGGGGGGGGGGGGATTTTCCAGGAGAAGAAACTTGATACACGTGTAAAGACCTATAAAACAGAATTTACATAGCGAATTAAAAAAAAAAAAGATATTTTTTAAACAGAAATTTCCGAGATCTAAATTGAACTACCTAATCAGGATGACCGTTTATTTTCCTGTAATAACCACATATTACATGAGAAAGGGTATCTAAAATGGATTTATGTAACAATTTTCAAGAAAATCGTTAGAGACGTTTTCGAGACACCAACTTTTACGAAAACTTGGCATACTCAATTACTGACCAAAAAACAATAATTACATACAAAAGTACATCTAAAAGCTGGTTAATATGGCGAATAATAATTAAAAAAAAATGCAACCGTTTTATAAAAAAACGCACTTGTGAGACCTGAAATTGAGCTATTTATACAGGACGAATGTCAATTTTCCTGAATTAACCAACTATATCATTTGAAAGGACATCCAATAGAGTGTTTATGGGATGTCCTATTATTGGATACAACTTTGAAGAAAATCAATAGAGCCTTTTTTGAGATACGGACTTACAGTCCCACTTTTGTTTTCTGGTTTTCCAATTTTCACCAAAATTTGGAAAATTCATATGTACACCAGACCTGTATCAATTCTGAGATTTCGTATTTCTATCTTTATTAGTTTCGAAGATATGATAGCCAGAAAATTCCACACACACGATACACACAATTTTATATTAATAACTGATATTGAATTTTAAGAAGTCATTTAAATATAGTGACCAGCGAATAACAAAGTAAAGCCTACTAGAGCCACTGCAACGCATGACCGGGTTCATCTAGTTTTTATATAAAATCTATAATTTTCATCCGAAATTCAGAACCTCTAATTTTAAAATTTAATCATGAAAATGAAATAAGAGAATTGTTTTGCTACTTTTATTTTTTTTCCAGTATATAAACTTAGTGTAATACCTTAACTTGAATTATATTCTAAAGCAATAGAAAAAAAAAAAAATCCACTATTTAATACAGTATATATAAATATTTTCTTTTCCCTAGAAAAAATAAATTTGATTAAAAGTAGCCGCCAGGCATGTGAAAAGTAAAGCTTTGATGACAGTCACTTGATTTATGCTTTATTATAATGATTTTAGGGGCAAAAACAAAACACATAGCAAGAAACAGAAATAGGGGCTGAAAATACCGAAAATGTGGACAGTACTTAAATATTATTTTCATATAAATTTATAATGTTCCGCTGAAATTAAAAACTTGTAATTTAAAAAATTAATTTTAAAAAATTTAATAATAGCATTGTTTTGATAGAAATTTTGGGCTATTAAACTATTTAGAGTTACCTGTATTTAATGTCTCATTATTCTCCTTTAAAGTTTGACTTTGCAACTCAGAAGTTGAACTAGTTAACCAAGTACCGAAACGCTTTGAAATTTTTTCTACCTCTATAAATTTTTTCTTCTTTTTGAGGCGCCACTTTGGTACACGCGTTTCATGTTGAAATAGCTATGACACACTGCACAATACTAATGCGTTCCAAAAACGAAACATTGTCGACTTGAGCTGCGTGCGCATTCTACATTAAAACAATCAAGAAAGACTAGGGTTTTCAGTTTTCACTGCAAAGCTTCAATACACGTTCGCTTTTTTTTTTTTTTTTTTTTTTTGAGGTTAATCGCGATGTTTTTCTCTTTTCCTGAAACTTTAAGCATTGTACAACACACGATGAATCAAAATTTGATGTAAATGCGTAAGATTATTGAAAAATAAATTATCAATTATTTTGATATAGCTGATTATAAATTAGTATATTAATTTTTCTGAGGTTTGTTTGGGGGCCCCCTTGGTCCGGGGGCCCTCGGCGATCGCCGACCAGCCGACCTGGCCAGTCCGGGCCTGCTCTCAACCAAAATTTGAATCCTGTTAAGGGTAATAATTTAATTTATGAATTGTGCAAGAGAAGATAGTTTAAAATGGTTTACTTTTGAGACAGATTATCATTATTATTATTATTATTATTATTATTATTATTATTATTAAAATACGAGAAATAACTACTTTTATTTAGCGCCATCTAAGAAAAATAAAAAAAAGCATGATATTTGTCTAAAAAAAAAAAAAAAAGTAATTTATTTTTTCTAAAAAATCCAATTTTTTCAATTAAACATAAATGTCCCTATTTCATATTTCAAACTTATGCCCATTTGAGGGGGTAGCAGGTAATCAGTTTTGGCTTACGTAAACAGCTTTTTAAAAGATATCAAACATGTATTTTCTTATTTTTCAATTCGAGGTATGTTCCTTGTGATATTCCACTGGTCCCATTTATCGTTAATACGCTTATGTAAAAATGTTTGTTATTGTGTTTTTGCTACCACCCAATAAATTTTATAACATTATTTCTAAATTTGTCGAATTTTTCTCAAAAACAAAGAATAGTATTGTTATTATTATTATTATTATTATTTATTTACTATTATTATTTTACATTATGATCCTTTTTACTTTCTCTTACCCAGGTAGAGAAAGTATTGTTTTTGGATCAAATTTTCGAAAGTTAATTTTGGTTCTATTTACATATTTTGAGGTCCTCTAATCCGAAAATCATATTTTTAGCAGTTGGTCTGTGTGTCTGTGTCTGTCTGTGTGTCTGACTGCCTGTCTGTTCTCAGCATATCTCAAGAAGAAACATTAGCAGAAGGTCCGAACTAGGTATTCTAAATGTGTATCATATAGGGATGCTACACTAAGCTTTTCATTGAGAGGAAACAAATGGTTCGTGTACAGGGACACACAACAGAATTCAAATACATTACGTCTATGGAGGAAATTGTAAGTAAGTAGAGTTTAACATCTTTAGACTGCACTATACCAAATAAAATGAATATATAATTTTTATATGCGTTAAAAAATGTCTCACATGTAGAATGAGGTAGGAAAATCATTCACTATTCGTTTACAGGACTACACAAAAGAACTAGATTATAGTATGACAATTAGTTGAAAATGGATGGAAGTGTACTTCAAGTTGTGCCGTATATTATTACTATAGTATTATATTTATGTGCACCATGTGCTCTGTACATAATCTTCAAAAGATATACAGGGTTGCCAACATTTAAGCGATAATATTCTTTCATATTGTTAGTCGAAGTGCTTTACTATAATATTTTACCATGTCCAGGGAAGCTGCTCAGAATGTGAAATGAATTCCTCATAGACATATAATAAATAATGTATGTTGTTAAGCTAAACATTCATTGTTTGTTTTTTACATATTTACACGTTCTGAGGCTTCCTGATTACGGAAGTCAAGTTTTTAACGGTTGATCTTTGTCTGTACCTCTCAGAGTAATTTAAAAATGAATAATTTTAGGAGATCCAAAAGTTGTATTTTCAAGTTAATATAAGTTTGCTGCTCGAAAATTTGATCACCACTGACAAATTTCAAGAAATGTTGCGTATGAAAATTGTCTGAATAATTTTAAGCGACCTTTTAACTTTAATAATTCTATATAAATATAGGTGTAATAATGATAGGGGGGGGGTACACAGAGGTAATTATCATATAAAATTCTACCGAAGTCTAATTTGAATTGGTTTAACATAGGTTTACATAACAGTACTCGTTATCTTACCCCTTAATCTCCAACCTGTAGTTATCGAATTAAATTTCAGGGTAAGAGAAATTCGTGTGGGTGACACACCAGATTTTTTATATACAAAATTAAATTATTTTCATGCATTTTAGCAAACTTTCATCAACAAGGTAAAATAAAAATTTTTACAAGGAGCATTGCAAGCATATTTTAATTAAATAAATATTAAGTATGGTTAGCATAATTTTGCATATTTAGATTCATATTTATTTGCTTTTTTTATGCTAATGATAAAGTGGAATTAAGTAAAAGCGCGAATTTAAACTCATTAATGCCGCTAAGTAAAAAGGATTTTTTTTTTTTTTAATGGTATTTAGTACATTGTTTGCATAATAAAACTATTATATAAGAAAGATGTTCATGAGTATAAAAACCTAAGTAGTATAGTGTTTTAAGATATTCATGATGTCCATTAAAATTCTGCTCCACTACATTAATGTACGTAAGGTTATAATTATTTTCTTAAACACGGTGTCTAGTTATAGCAAAATGACTATACCTTGCAAGATGAAATCAATTATGTGGATCAACCTGTGGATGCAGAGTGGAACTATCGTTACCATCACAAAAAGCAGAAAGTCAGTTACAAAGTTGTTCAGAATTCTCGATTTTGATACACACATACATATATATATATACCTACCAAACACAGAATGGTCGGTAGCTGTACGGTCCAGCACCGGCAATTACGGCATGCCGATCAGTTCGTTAAAGTGTGCTCAGTCCGTAATCGTATTAATATCGGAAAACCTATGACTGTTTTGTGATCGGAAATACGCTTGTGACACAAAACACGTTACTTAATGGTTTTAAACACATAGACTATCGTTACGCCGATAAGATATATTTCGCCGATACTGATCCAAATATGGCCGATGCCATTTGGCGACGTTGCGGCGGAGAGGACAAAAACTTTATGGAACAGATACTGAAGGTGGTATGTGGGTCATAATCGCTGTTCGACATACCGTACGCCTTTCGTAATAGGCCCAACTCTCGCGTGTTTGTTGGGTATATATATATACATATATATATATATATATATATATATATATATATATATATATATATATATACACTGATGGAAAAAAAAATCCCAACACCAAGAAAAAATTATTGTACAGTAATGAAATTTCAGCAATACATTTGTCTAGGTAACATATTTAATTGATTAAAGTTTCAAGATCACAGGTAGAGCCATTGGCGAGAAGAGTCATTTCAAATGTGAAATGTTGGTACATTAGTAACCGGTGTAACCGCCAGAATTTTGAATGAAAGCATGCAAACGTGCATGCATTGTGTCGTACAGGTGTCGGATATAAGTTTGTGGGATGGAGTTCCATGCCTGTTGCACTTGGGCGGTCAATGCAGGGACGGTTAATGCTGGTTGTGGATGACGCTGGAGTTGTCGTCTAATGATGTCCCATACGTGCTCGATTGGAGAAAGATCTGGTGATCTAGCAGGCCAAGGCAACATGTCGACACTCTGTAGAGCATGTTGGATTACAACAGCGGTATGAGGGCGAGCGTTATCCTGTTGAAAAACACCCCCTTGAATTCTGTTCATGAATGGCAGCACAACAGGTTGTATCACTAGACTGACGTACAAATTTGCAGTCAGGGTGCGTGGGATAACCACGAGAGTGCTCCTGCTGTCATACGAAATTGCTCCCCAAACCATAACTCCAGGAGTAGGCCCTGTGTGTCTAGGCCGCAGACAGGTCGCTAGCAGGCGTTCGCCTGGCCTCCTTCTAACCAACACACGGCTATCACTGCGACCAAGGCAGAACCGGCTTTCATCAGAAAACACAACAGATCTCCACTCCGTCCTCAAGTGAGCTCTAGCTTGACACCACTCACGTCGCAAACGGCAGTGGTTTGGAGTCAGTGGAATGCACGCTAAAGGGCGTCTGGCTCGGAGCTGTCCTTGAAGTAACCGGTTTGTAACAGTTCGTTGTGTCACTGTGGTGCCAACTGCAGCTCGAATTTCAGCTGCAGACGCAGTACGATTAGCCACAGCCATACGCCGAACACGGCGGTCTTCCCTCTCAGTAGTGCCACGTGGCCTCCCGGAGCCCGTTCTTCTTGAGGCAGTACCTTCCCTTGACCACTGCTGCCAACACTCATGCACAATGGATACATTCCTGCCAAGTCTTTCTGCAATATCTCGGAAAGAAAACCCACCTTCTCGTAGTCCTACTACACGACCTCGTTCAAACTCAGTGAGCTGTTGTTAATGGCTTCTTCGTCTTCTTAGGGGCATCCTTGACTAACATTAACCCACTACGTCAAATCTTAACTGTAAATAACGATCACGAACCTTACAGCGCTTATTTAAAGCAAACCTCATTTGCATGTTCATAGTGTCGCTACTAGCGCCACACTTATGCGCGTAGCTCGAAATTTGAATCGACGTCATCTTTCAGACGTATAAACACGCCTACCAAATTTCGTTTATCTAGCACAGCTCCTTCCTGGTGTTGGGATTTTTTTTTCCATCAGTGTATATTGAGCTACAAATAAATAAAGAAAAAGTAAAGAAAATCACAAGTAAGATTTTATTTTATTTTATTTATTTATTTATTTATTTTGTAAAAATTAAATAATATCAGTGAGTTTTCGATCTACCATTTCAAGAGTTTAATTGCAACAAGAGCTAAATATTTAACAGCTATCCAAATACAGTCGAACCTCGATAACGTGAACACTGTTAACGTGAATTCCTTTTAGCATGAACTGTTTCCGCAATCCCCGTTAAAATGAAGATTAGTTTAGTTATATGAAGATTAGTCACTGATAGTATATGGACTACTTGTAACATAACTATATTTTTTACCACCCTTCAGATTCAAGTTAACGAGGTTCGACTGTATTATGAAAACATTGTGCTAATATTGCTTTTATTCAATCTTTATTGTTAGTTTTGTTGTTACTATTTTACAACATTGAATGTATTACCGATATAATGAAACATTGTGTAAATTTAATGTATTTTATTTACAGGTCGAATCTTTTAGGATTGCATGTGTTTAAGAAGTACCTGAATCATCAAGAGAAACTTATTCACAGTCACCAATGTTTGTTTTATTCAATGAATAAAAATTCCTGCATGTCTTATATATATATATATATATATACATATATATTACAATAAAGTCTTTTATTTGGATGTCAATTCTCCTTAATTTTACTTATATTTGAATTATTGCTTCATTTTTATATATAAACTAAATAGAGAACTATTTTTATTTTCTCTTACACATAAGGTAGAGAAAGTATTGTTTTTAATCAAATTTTCGAAAGTGAGTTATTGTTAAATTTCCACATTTTAAGGTCCCTTGAATCCGAAAATTCTGTTTTTAGAGGTTGGTCTATGTGTGTGTGTGTCTTATCAGTATATCTCAAGAACAAAGTGCAGCAGAAAGTCCAAACTCGGTACTCTAACTGTGTATCACATAGGGGTGCTACACTAAGCTTTTCGTTGAGATGAAGCAAATGGTTCATGTAAAGGGACACGCAAGTTTATTCAAATACATTACGTCTATGTTGGAAATTGCAGATAAGTAGAGTTTAATGTCTATAGACTGCACTAAACCAAATGAAATGAATACATATTTTTTATATGCGTAGAAACATGCCTCATGTAGAAGATGAAAGGGAAATCATTCATTTTTCATTTACAGGGCTACACAAACGATCTACTGCCTAGCCAAGGATTAAAGACATGTCATCTGACTGCGAGGTGCGGGAACTTATCTTGTAAAATGGGATAGGGGGGAAACGACAGGAGGAGGTTTTATTACTAGCTTGATGAGAGGGTGACTTTTCTCACCCTTTAAACGTACGTTTCCTTTCCTCCGAAATAACCTTTTTTTTTTTTTTGGCCGCATGCCAAGGTCAATCTTTGAAATCGGGCTTAGCAGCAGATTGATTATAGTGCGACAATAGCTGAAAATTGATGGAAGTGCATTTCAGGTTGTGCCGTATATTATTACTATAGGATTATATTTACGTGCACTATGTGGTTTGTACATAATATTCAAAAGATATATACAAGACTGAAAATATTTAAACGATAACATTCTTTTTTATTGTTAGTGGAAGTGCTTTACTATAATATTTTACCATGTCAGGAAATGTGTTCAGGAATGAAAGTGAATTCCTCATAGACATATGATAAATAATGTATGTTTTTAAGCTAAATATTCATCGCTTGTTTTTTTGTGTATTTACATGTTTTGAGGCTTCCTGAATACCAAAGTCAAGTTTTTTAACGTAAAAAAATAAGAAATAAATCGTAAAATTGGATTTTCGAAGAAATGAACCTAAACAATTTCAATGTCAGATTGTAGGCATTTAACAAAATTTAATTTGAAGACTAAATGTTATTTTCCTTATGAATGTTACACTATCGATAATAAAGGTTCCACGAAACACGCCATGTAGGATGATATTTAAGGACACAGAACCAAAAAGAAAGATATTAAATGGCGATTTGGCGCTGGATTACACTGCATAAAAAAAGTAGACGGACACTTACTTGTAATAATTTAAAGCCCTTTATTTCTTTAATTAGAGATATGAGGTTCATTTCTCTAATATAATTATATTCTTGAGACATCATATATTATTAATTTTTTGGATATAGATTTAATTCTTTTGGATTATGTAGTGGAAAAATTCAGGAAACAAATATGGTGCATATTTGCACTGTAATTTTCTTTAAAAAAAGTAGACGGACACATCTTGTATCTCTAAAATAAAACGTTTAAGGGGTTCGTCTCCCATTTGCTTTAATAATTTCGTATACTCTGTTAGGCATCGAACCAATGAGATTCTGAATCTTTTTTTGACGGAAAATTACCCAAATGTTTGTAAGAGCTTCTTTGAGCTGGTGAACTGATTCATACTGACGTCCACCCTCATAAATTTTATGAACAAGTATAGCCCAAATATTTTCTACAGGATTCATATCCGGACTCTTGGCTGGCCAGGGTAAAACATTGAAGTTGTTCTCATGAAACCATTTTTTAACGTTGTTAGCGGTGTGTATTGGCGCTCCTCTTGTTGGAAAATCCAGTTTTCTCCTCCAAGATCCCACGCAAATGGCAAAAGCTCACTGCTTAGTGTTTCAATATAATTTTTGTGAGTCTGCTTCTTACTTAGGAACACTAAATTTGTCCTTCCAACATAGCCAACAGCTAGCCACACCATCACGCCACCGCCACCAACTTGCCGAGTAGAGTACACTTCGTCTTCTTTCTCTAAACTGTGCCAATAATATTGATATCCATCTGGGCCGTCTAAATTATATTTTTTCTCATTTGAAAAAACTACAGATATCCATTCTGTAGTCCAAGACATATGGTTTTGAGCCCACTGTAGGCGTTCTGTCACGTGGTGATCCTTCCAGCATGGATGTTTTTTTCTTTTCTTATATTGAAAGAGCTCTGAGTGCTTAATGTAGTTATAAATTGTCTGAGAAGTTATGTTAGTAATTCCTGTGCTTATTCGAACTCTGGGAATTGATTCTCCAGTTTTTTCAGCTCAATAAAAAATTTTCTTTGGTCTCTAAGAGAAAGTTTCTTTGGCCGGCCACTTTTTTTCTTTAAGCCATGGGCTTCAGGAGCACGTAGAAAATCACTAATGCTACTTTTGCTTATTAGAAGTATCCTACTAATTTCTCTGACTCCTTTATTAACATTTTTCAGCGCTATAATCTGTCCTTTCTGGTAATCAGTTAGAGGAATTCCTCGTGGCATGGAGCATTCATCTCCAAGAAATTTAACTACTTAAAACCATCTTGTCAAGCACGTTAGCAATTGGCAAAATGTAAAATGTACATATACATGCAAAACTGGTATTCCGCAAAAAACACCCACTTAGATAATTGCAGTTTTTGACCAGTGTCCGTCTATTTAAAAAAAAAAAATTGCAAATGTATATCTTTTCTCTTTTCTGCAGTTCCCTACATTAAATGTATAAATAACTGAATATTTTTATTTGTCTGTCAAAAATATGAAGATTGATAAGTATAAACATGTTAAAGAATTTTAATTGACATTTCCTATTAAACAAAGACGGCATTTAAAAAAAAAAATGTAAAGAAGTGTCCGTCTGCTTTTTTTATGCAGTGTATATATTAAAACCAATAAAAATTGCAAAGTAAGAAACGCCGAAGGGAAAATGTATGGGAAGCATGCAGCTGTTTCGGTAGCCTTAAAATCGTACCGTCTTCAGTGCATAAAGAATTCTGGAACTGGAGAAATGCTCGTATATATAGAAAAGGGGCCGAATTCTGTTCAACCAATAGGATTACGGGAAAGGTGGGGAGAGTGGCCAATAGGAATTTTAGAAACTTTAGCTATGTAAACTATAGAAAATTCAAGAAAATGTGGACTAAATGTAAAATTTTCGACAATCAGACAAATAGGAAACAGCAAAATCACAATTTACAAGATATTTAAGATTTTTTTATAAATATGAAAAACTTCATAGAAATCGAGTTCATGAATGGATTTAGGTTTAAAAATTTCTTTTAGCTGAATCAAATTTAAAATTATGATTTTCCTCCCAGCAATGCTTAGAAATAGCCGATTTATTGGTTTCTTGTTTAACGACGTAATTAATATATTCTTTTAGACGAAATTTAAGACTGCGTTTCGTTTGGCCAATGTATGATAAACCACACTGACAGGAAATATTATAAATGCACCAAGAATTATGCATATCTATAGGATCTTCTAACTGAGGAAAGGTGAGTTTAATGGAAGGTGAAAATGTTATTTTAAAATCATGTTGTTTGAGAATTTTAGCTATGGCTTGACTGGATTTTGGAAAATAGGGTAAAACAATACTGATATTAGAAGATACTGATTTAGTAGACGAAGTACGAGGGAGTTGTAATTTTTGGATAGTTTTGTCTATAATAGAAGGGTCATAACCTCTGTCAATTGCAACGGCTTTCAGATATTTAATTTCCGATTTTAATAAAACAGGATTTGAGCAAATATTAAGGGCGCGGTTAACAAAAGTATTGAAAGCAGCCATTTTTATGTTAGTTGGATGACATGAACTCGCATGGGGAGGTAGAGAGACTGCAAAATTTTTACGATAGACGGTGACTGAAAATCCATCTACAATGCGAGAGACAAGGGTATCAAGAAATGGAAGAAAGCCATTATTTTCTACTTCATATGTAAACAGGATATTACTGTCAATGGAATTTAAGGTTTCTAAGACAATATTGTGACGAGATGTGTCCATAAGCGTGAAGGTGTCATCAACGTAACGTTTCCAAAAAGGAAAAGACATTTTCTTAAAAAGCTTACTTTCAACATAATGTACGTAACTATCTGAGAAAATTGGGGAAAGAGGGTATCCCATGGCTAAACCTTCAGATTGACGATAAAATTTACTTTGGAAAGAAAACGTAATTTGTGATAATATAGTGATAATTGTTGCCTTATAGAGAATAAAATTTTTTTTACAAGTGTGAGATAACGTCACTGTAGACTATGTATGCGAGTATATGCCTTACATGCGAGAAGAGATGAAACGTTGAAAGCAATATTGTGTCATCTAATCGTTGTGAAGGTTACATGAAATTGCAGAACATATGTTTCGATTGCGGAGACAATTATCAGTAAGGATTTTATGCATGTCTCCCAACAAATCTTTAACTAGTCCAGTAACAAAGGAATAGTGTACCCCAAGTAAAATACCTGATTGGCAGGCAATAATTTTTCAAGTGTCAAATCGTCGATGTCATTAATTCGGACAGGAAATTGTAGATGGCTTTGCATCTCTAACTGACCTCATCGCTGCTCATGCTATGTACCATACATATGTCAAAAGGTTGTATATGAGAAATAACTGCAGACCATTTCCCAAAAAAAGTAGCATCTGTACTTTATATAGCAGTTTTACAGCCGAAGATGGAGAGAAGTAACTGATCGCTTTGTATGTAAGGGACACATTCATCGACTCTCTACAAGATAGGTTTTGCTTGTACGTCAAGTCAACAGCCAACCAAAAGATGAATGTGGCACATCCACCCTCAATCAAAAAAGTTGCCTGTTTTCATTCATACTAGACGTACCACCATGTGCAAATATAGTTGGAAGTGGGGCAAGTGTTGGTATTAGAGTTAAGGCCCTCAATTACGTGATTATTTTAGCTTGTGTGAAGTGGCCAGAAGTCCTTGTCTGTATTCGGGTGAGTTTCGAAGATAACCATAGAAAACTAGGAAAAATTACGTCGAACAGCACGATCTTGGTTCGAACCCAACACTTCCTTTTTACCAGCTTCGCAAGCAGAGCATCTTGGCCACTGGTGTGGTAGGGAAAAGATACCACACATAGAAGTTAATAAATAAATGCATAATATGTTATTTCCAGTACAATATTCTGTGAAATAACCTTAGCAACCCTTCTCAAATTCCTCTCGTGCAAGTGTAAGAAGAGATGTTCATACACTTGTTAAAGAGCGGAGGTTAAGTTCTCAACTTTGTGCCCTCTGTGTTTTGGGAAGACTCGCCACAACGGCGCTAACATTTTAAATGACGAGGATGAAGACAATCTCGACGATTCTCTATCTTCAGACCAGGAGTCCAAGACGGACAAATTGCTCCCAGAAACTTTTTTCATTCCCGAAATACAACCATGATCAATCAAGATATTTAAAAAATAACATAAAACGTTTTTAGTTATTGATTGAAGATTGTTTAATGAGGAATACAAATGTAAAAAAATGCATCTTTAAATCTTAAATATGATTTTATGCATTTTCTTCCATTCATTCTTTCATAACAGTAAAGCAAAAAAAATCTGGAGAAACTCCACTCGCCTTTCCAAATTTTAAGTAATCTAACAGTTGTGTAAACTAGTGCATCTTCAGATAGAGAGACTCGTCGTCCTAATTGCATCACTTACTACTTAGCATATAAATTTATTTATTCTATATTATTTAAAATAATTATATATAAATATATATTTTTTACGATAAAAATGAAAAGAATGAGAACGTAAAAAATGGCAGTCGAATAAATCACTACAAAAACCCACAGATGCCAATTAGGCTGCTAGTTAACTTGAATTGATTTGATTATATGTTGTATTTGATCTGTGATATTAATTTTTAGAATATTAATCAAATTAATTAATTTAATTGTAAGACTAAGTAGATTACAATACAATGTAGAAAACATATAAAAGAAGGGTCTTGCAAGGTAATGCTGTAGAAAGAAGCATCTAGTAAAGGATAGTATTATAAGAGAAAAATTCGAGCTTACAATAATGAAATCGACCATAAATGTTGAGATTATCGGACCGAAAGATTATCGGACGATAGATTATCGGACCATAGCACAATAAGATTGAATATTAAATAAAAAGCTCAAAATGCGATAGGACTTTATCAGGAGCTATCCCTAAAAGCATTGAAAAATGAAGGTTTTCTGTTTCTGGTAAGTAATATTAAGCAAAATATCAGAAGATAGCTCAAACCAACATCAAAATATTTCCTTGAAATGAACCAAAATAAATAAAGACAGAATGTATCCTGAAACTTTATCATTGAAATTTTCACCAGAATAAAGTATTGACCTAATAAAACCTAGCAGTTACGAAGTTGAGTTGTAGTGTACTATGTTGACAGTTAAAATTAATTTAAAATTAAATAAATAACTAAATTAATTTTAAATTAATTGCATATTCAATTAAATAAATCATAATTTACTGTTTATGATTTAAATTATTAATTTTTTTAGTGCAAGGAGATTTATTCATCATAATTAATTTTAATTTTTATATTATATTTTAACTGTTAATTATTCTAAATGCTTAAAGGTTGCATATTGCTGCCATCTACATTTTATATTGAACTTAAATAAGACTAATCTATTTTACATTTAATGAAACCAACTTATTTCAAAGGGAAAAAACATAAAGAAATGCTTTGCCATGAATTCAAAAACCAATTTGCATTTAGTCTTAACAAGATGGTTAACTTTAAAAAAAAATTTTAAGAGTTTAGTAGTGTGGGAAATTTAGATAAAATAAAATTAACAATAAAGCAAGTAGAATAATTAGATATTTTTCTATTTTTCCCTCAATTAATTTTCTTCGTATTAGTTTTATTTAATTTTTTATCCTAGTTCTACTAACATTAAATTTTTTATTATTTTGTGTTTTGCAAATTTCTTTGCATTTTTAGAATCCTATTAACAGATTTCAAAGGTATTTTGCATGTAATTATTTGCATAATTTATTTATTATTTATAATTGATCCACAAATTTATCAATTTTACAACAATCTTTCAATGTGGAAATTCCGTTAAACGTAACCATCTTTCCTTATATATATATATATATATTTAGTTCAAAATCCCAACCGACCAACCAGGCTACAACGCCACCCAACCTCCATAATCAAACATATGCCCACCAAATATCCACCTTTTACAATTTTTTTTATTCTTTTATAATATTTTTTTTATTAACACATGCCATTGTTTTTTTTTCCTTTTGTCGGACAGAGACATTTATTGATTCATTAATGAATAAACAAAATCTTTTCGGAAGCCCATATGTAAAGTTTCCTTAATAAATTTATTATTGTTTCTATTTTTAAATTGAGAAGAACATAAATTATTTATTCGGTATAAGTGATTAAAAATGATATTTCTGAATACAGAGATATGCAGGCATGATTTAAAATGAGTAAACAAATTTACTTTAAAGTTAAAATCTTGTCTTTTATTATAAATATCGGTATAAATTGTATGATCTTTAAAAAGAATTTTAAGATCCAGAAAATTAATGATTTTCTTTTTATGTGTTGTCTGATTTAATTTTAAATTAGAAAAATATAGTCTAATGTAATTAATGATTACATCATCAATGTATTGATATAGTAAAATATGGCCATAGCTAAATTTTCACTAATAATAATAAAGATAAAGATCAACCAACATACCTGCCTTCATCCAGCTTGCGGGATGTTCACTTTTTGCAAATAAATGAGGTTATTGTGTATGACATAGTTATTATTTATGATGAAATTAAAAAGAGCTTTAAATATTTCATCGTTAAAGTTATAGGTAATTTAATTTGATTTTTGTATTTAATAAAAATATTATTGATAATTTAATATAAGTCTGATAAAATAATATTATTAAACAGATCTTGAAAATCATGAATAATAATGTTTTCTACATTATCGAGGTTTTTGATATGGTTAATGAGTTGGTAACTATTTTTAAGGCAGCAAAAGTTATTATCTTTACAAGCGATGTTATAAACCTGTTTCAGAATATGAAGTAGTAGTTTATTAGCGTTATCATTGTATGTATTACAACCAATAGTAACCGTTCTAAATTTAATAGGAGATTTATGAAACTATATGAGTATATTTCATTGTAACACAGTCTTGTGCTGATTCTTTGAAATTTATAAATAGTTGTATTAAATTTCAAAACAGATGATTTAATAATATGTCGTCATTATTTTTCGCAGCCCAGTAAGCTGATTATCAATTCTATGCCTACCATCTTCTACATAAAACATGGTTTTAAACATTCTAAAAATCTATGTATATTTCATTATGTTAAATGGGGGGTAGCCATATTAATGGCCCTCTTCACTTACCGTCGCCGGAAGCCTGAGCCAATGTTATTCTATGGGGAAATTTTCCTTACAAATACCTTATTAACTAATACATATTTTTAAATTCTGTTTTACCATTCAGAAAATTCCCAACTGTTAAATTGACGGACCTTTTTTAATTTTTTTTTTTTTTTTTTTTTTTTTTTTAATACTTTATTTTGAAATTGCAAAATGAAAAAATTTCACACTTTGAAAATTCGTACTTTGCAGCTTCAAAATGAAATATAAAAAAAAAAAAAAATAAAGAAATAATTTTTTTAAAAGGTCCGTCAATTGAACAGCTGGGAATTTTCAGAATGGGAAAACAGAATTTAAAAATATGTATTAGTTAATAAGTTATGTGTAAAGAAAAATTTCCCGTAGAATAACATTAGCTTCGGCTTCCGGCAGCAGTGAGTGAAGCGGGCCCTTATACCTTTTATAGACCGCAATGGACAAAATTGTTTCTTGTGTTCCTCTTTACGAGCCACAAACATTAGATAACCAGTAAAAATAAATATTTTCTTGAAACTCATTATAATTTGAGTCTTATTGGACATGATTTGGATAATTACAGAATGTCATTGGAAATTTTTTGCGGTCCTGTAAGTAAATTATTTAGTTTATTCAAACAAAACATACTTTTAAGTATCTTAATAATATATTTTAATTTCATTATTCATAAATGATTGAAAATTTTATTAAAAGTTTAATTTAAATTTAATTAATAAGAGCATTTAAATATCATTTAAAATAATGGTAACAAATTCAAAAAATTAATTTAGAAACACATATCCATTTTCAAATATATAATATAACATTAAAGATTGTTTCACAAGATTAAAAAAAATATATATTAAGATAGATTAAGCGAATATTCGTGAAAGTTGTACGAAGCACATTTTCATTTGTGTTCTGAGATTCCTTTCTCCATTATTAAAATAATAATAATAATAATAATAATAATTATAAAGTATCATTACGGAGGTAAAATTTATTAATGGTTAAATTATATAAGTAATTAATACACTTAGGATTATATATATATATATATATATATTTCGAAAACTAGTATTTTTCTTTTCTTTCCAATTAATTACTCAAAAGATTCAAACTTCATTTGTATAACTTGAATAGTTTTTTACTCCCATTACCCTACTACCGTAGGTAATGGAAGTATTGTATTCGGTCTGAAAATTCGATATCGGGTTTTCACCTGATTTACACGTTTTAAGGTACCCTGAGTTCAAAAAAGTGGTTTTTGGCAATTGGTCAGTGTGTATGTATGTGTGTGTGTGTGTGTGTATGTATGTGGAGAATCTTCTGGCTATTATAGCTCAGAAACTAATAAAGATAGAGCTACGAAACTTTAGAATTGAAATACGTCTGGTGTACAGATGAAATTTCCAAATTTTGGTGAAAATTGAAAAACCGGAAGTGTGACATCGGAAACCGGAAGTGGGACCGTAAGTCCGTATCTCAAAAACGGCTCTAACGATTTTCTTCAAACTTGCTATATAAACACTCTATTAGATGTCCTTTCGAATGATATAGGTGGTTAGTTCAGGAAAATTGATAGGCGTCCTGTATAAATAGCTCAATTTCAGGCTTCCCAAAGGCGTTACTTTAAAAACGGTTGTACGGATTTTTTTCAAACTCGCCATATTAACTCATTTTTAAATATCCTTTTGTATGTAATTATTGTTTTCCGGTCAATAATTGATTTTTTGCAAAAGTTGGTATCTCAAAAACGGCTCTAACGATTTTCTCTTTAGATCACTTTTATGTTTTCTGATCACATTATCTCTCAAAAATGCATATAATACGTGTAATAGTGGGTAATGGAAGTCGTGTGGCTGTTTCACACCAGATTTTTTCCCCTTCATCGTTCTATTCTTTTTTTTTTTTTTTTTTTTTTTTCAATTGGAACAATATACTTAATTCTTCAGAATGACAACATTTGAATAGTACAACACAATCATATTGCGTAAAACTTTTTTTTTTCTTTTTTGGCTCATCTTTCGATACGCTCCACTAAACACAGTCGTCTTTCCTTCAACGTTGTTGTAAAGAAACAGAAGAAAAAAATGTTAAGGTAAAGACATTATGTTTGAAATAGAAAAGACTCATCAAAACTTATGATGGGTTAGGCATTCTTCCGTGTTTTTTTTTTTTTTTTTTTTTTTTTTTTTTT
Organism: Salticus scenicus; assembly: GCA_963930645.1. Taxonomy (NCBI): domain Eukaryota; kingdom Metazoa; phylum Arthropoda; class Arachnida; order Araneae; family Salticidae; genus Salticus; species Salticus scenicus. The sequence continues at coordinate 138,724,766 of OZ005658.1, forward strand.
TTTTTAAGTTAGTTCTTATTCCGCTATATTTGCCTAAGAACTTAAATGGCCTAAGGCCAAAAATATCATTTTTAAGGTTTATTTTTTTATTTCTTTAAAATCGACTTGCAGATTCTTTGCTTTATTCTATTTATATTTGCCTTGTATTCTTCCGAGATTATTTTTGTGCGACCTTAATAGATGAGGGTGGGGAATATTTTCATCTGTTCTTTTCTATGAGTCAGTGTTTCTTTTAATTTCTTTTATATGTCATTTGCTCATTATTACTTTAACTAAAAAGGAATCAAATAAATTATCGAACCTTGTGTATGATATGTAAAATTTGACTAATAGTATTAAATAATTAAAGCAAAAATTTCATTTTTTTTTTCATGTAAAGGGTCAAAAATTACTTTTAACTTAATAATATTTTTTTTTCTTTCTTTTTTCTTTCTTTTTTTTTTTTTTTTAAATTCAATTTCTTTTTTCTGAAATGGGCTGTAAAAAAGCAGTTTTGGAATTCCTTAAATTTTAAACGGACTTCAACAGAAATCGCTATATAATGCCTTTAATAGATTATAGCCTTTCAAAGATATTCGTTAATGTTATACATAATGCACCATTCGAAAGATATCTAAAGTATTCTTGTTGGGGACTATTAAAGTGATATAAGCCGTTCAAATTCTGTACGAAATTTTAGGAGAAAACTACGGAAAACTCAGAACGTTTTTATTCATATTTTACAGAATTTTGAATACCGATTTCCGCCCACATTTTGTACTAAGATTTTTAACGGTATGTAGCCCGGAATTACACAAGTTTTAGAGAAAGCCACGGAAAAGTCACACACAAATATTTTTATAAAAATGTTTATATTACCTTTGTATCTCAGCTTCTAGTTAACATAATTTTATAAGCAATATTTCATTAAAAAAACTTATTTGAATTGGAATTAAAGAAAAGAGATCGTAAATTTCTATTGCCAGATGGCACTTAATTATTTTAAAATTTCAATATCTTCAATTCTAATTAGAAATATATTTTCAGAAATATATTTTATTGCGGACTTTTAAACTAATATAAGCTGTTATATTTCGAACGGGAGTTTCGGAGAAAACCACGGAAAACCCATAAAACCTTTATTCAAATGTCTCTAATTCTAATTATGATTAAATGTCATTTTAAAAGTTATTTGAATTGGAAATCAAATGTATATGTTGCAAATCTCTGTTCCAAGATTGTGCTTTGATATATTAATAGTTTAATATTTCCAATTCTGATTCAGGCTATTTTACATCATGAAACGTAAAGGGACGCCGTAATCGGCACCGAGCGGGACTTTGCTACGATCAGAATTTCCAAAGATCGTAACACGATGAGCGAACAAGCTGTTTCAAGTACTGAAACGGGAAGAGGGCGGTGCAGGCGCTACCGAGCAAGAATTTATTACAGTTAAAATTTTTAAAAAAGCTATTTGCACTATATGTCAATAAGTTGTTGTAGGTCCTCAAACTGGATAAAGGTGTCGTCGGCGCCACCGAACGGGAGTTTCGTACGGTCGGATTTTTCAAGGATCGCAAACCAGATAGATGGCCGCGCGCCGAAGGAAACTATTAATTAATAAGCTTATAGAAAGAATAAGTATTTACACCAGAAGTTCACGCCAATACAGAAAATTTCGTAGTTCAAAAAAATTATCGAAGTTATAACTTAGGGATCCAAATATGAAATTTTAGACAAATATTTATTGGTAATATCAACGATTTTATGTTAATTAATAAGCTTGTAATAAGAATAAGTATGCATAGGCATCTAGAGTTTACGCTAGAGTGTAATATTTAGTTTTACTAAAAGATCATCTAAATTATAATTTAGTGATCGAAAAATATAAAATAATGAACAAATATTTGCTGCTATTATCAATACTTTATCTAAAACAGCACAAGTACTACAGTTGTAAAATTCTAAAATCACATTGTTTATATATTTCTGTTTTATTAATATAATACCAGAAAGGTATAATAAAAATTGTATTTCAGTAACTATTTAAATGTACAAAATATATAAGACAACTTTTTTAACACTTTAAAAGGAACAAAAAAAAAAAAAAAAACCTGGTGTTGAAAATTGAAAAAAAAAAAAAATTATATATATATATATATATATAAATCTTAAGCAACAAAAACATACAACAATTGTTTCAGGTTGAAATAAATAAGTAGAATCATTCATTAAGCAAAATAGAGGCACGAGTGTAATATGAATGAAATAAAACACAATATAGAAATGCACTGATACAGATATTTGAAAAAAAAAAATTAAATAAATAAAATGACATCGACTATTGGGCTACAACAATATTCACTAAACTGACAGCAAAAATTGGAGTTAAAAGCTTATTTTAAATACGTAGACTTACGTGGACTTTGATTTCTGGGCCTTTATTACTGGTATTTTATAACGATCAAAGTGTATTTGTACTCATTAAAAAAAAAAAAAAGAAAAAAAGAAAGATAAAATGAGAAAAATATGTTTTATGAAAAAAAAAAAAAAATTAACTTTAGGTGACAAATGTATCGTCCATTTGTACGATTTTGGAGATATTTATTGATAAGTTGACAAAAATTAATCCCTTAACTGCCCCAGGCGTATGTATACGTTTTTCCAAAGTACGATCCTTTGTATTGTACTACTACCAGTGAAACTATTGACACGGCTTGACAGTGCAATAAAACAACTCATTTCAGATTTGTGAGAGAACAGTGACACTAGAAAGCGAATCTCGTACGTTTTCTTCCGCAGGTAAAGCTATGTCACAATGCTGTAAAGAACCCTACGTATAACATACGACTGTTCAATTTGTATTGGAACTGAAAAATGAAACTAAGGTAAAACTAAAAAAGAAATAATTCTTGTCGTAGTTTTTTATTTTTTTTTTCAATATCATAGGACAATGTAGTTTTTAAATGACATTAAAGAAAACTATATTCAACCTCTGCTCAGCTTCCCAATATTAAGGCTCCTGTATATACGAGCTGGCGCACCAGGCATTTTGTTGCCTTAGGATTGCCACATGTACCCAGCTTGTTCCGTAGATAAACAAACGGTAAACATTATTTCTATCGTTTGCTTTGTCGTATTGTTTTGGAGTTACTTTTTTCATATTTCACATAATTAAATTATGATATGGGAGATTGTTTAGTGATAAATTGTTATAATGACTCAAAAGAACAATATAAAACGTGTAGATTTCCATAAGATAATTTAAGAAAAGTAAAATATTACTTCTATTTACTTCTAATTTTTATTTTTATTTATTTATTTATTTTTATTTTTATTTTTGTGTGTGTGTGTGTGTGTTTTCGAATTGTGCAAATGTAAAAATACGAAAAAAAAAAGTGTTATTTAATCATATTATTTATATTAATAACCGCAAATTAATTAAAGAAGACCTTTTATTACTGTATGTATGAGTCTTAGCGATGTTTTCTGGGGTCGCCAAAGTTGTTTTGTTGCCGTGTCCTAAATTAAATTTATTTTAAAGTTCGCTATTTTAAACGATTAGTATATACTATAAATAGTACAAAAAGTAAGTTAATAAATAAAAATTTTCCTATTTTAAACAGTAAGATCTTAGCATTTTTTTTTTTTTTTTTGTAAAAAATTATTATTTGCATATTAGAAACAGTCCTAACAACACATCTTATTCCCAGTACGTTCACACAATATCCTGCGGATGAAAAACTATCGCGAGAATGCACTGTGTATAGTGTATAAATGTGTTGTTAGAGATATCACTTGTTGCTTATTACTCTTCACAGATCGTAGCTTCAGATCACGGTTTCTTAAAATCGCTAGTGAAGCGATAAGGACGCCAAGCGGGAATGCTGCAGTCTTCCGAGGCAAAAAAAATGGCGGCGATACGCCGGCCTATATATTTTATTTAAGGGGCTCTACCCAACATATCACACCCAAGCAACAAAAGTGACACAACTCAAAAATGCATGGTATTTGAGAAAAATCAACTTAAAGCTAACAATAAACATAGACCAGACAATAATAAAACAGACATGTTGGATAAACTGTGAAACAGAGATGTGACACTACTTGCTACTCATAAATTTCTACTATAGCTGAAACTATATCGATGTTTAAAGAAAATAAATGCACCAAACACTGGGCAACGTCGCAGGATGGTATACCCTATCCAATACGATAATCTCCCTTCACTTCGATACCTCACCCTAAATTGTTGTTTAAATTTATTAAAACCAGTTTCACATTTAAGTTTTTAAGCAACTCCATAATAGTTCCAGTCCAATAACACTGCTCGGCATGAAATTGCCTCTGACACCATTTCAGCATATTCTTATGTAAAATGAACTCCTGAATCCGAATATGACGCCCATTTTGAACTTTTAGGAATGGCCCCCTATATCATTTTTCGGTGATTTTGTAGCTATAAACTTTATTTTTAGGAAGGGGAAGGATTATTTTAACAGTTAAATATCTTCTGAGGGGTTACTGAGTTGGAAAATTCGAAAACGTGGACATTTGCGGCAATGGACTTTCTTTTTTTTTTTTTTTGGGGGGGGGGGGAAATGCCACTGAAATTATGCATTGCATATCTTATATTTTTTTAATCTGTTATTAATGTTATTTTTTAAACTTCTTATTTATATATATATATATATATATATATATCTTTATATATATATTTCTTTTGTGCGTGTGTATGTCACTGAACTCCTCCTAAACTGCTGGACCGAGTTTAATGAAATTTTTTGTGTGTCTTCAGATGGATTCGAGAATGGTTTAGATTTACAAATGAAAGTTGTAACTTAATTAGTTCTTTCTTAATTAATTTTTAACCAACTGTTTCAACAAATTTTCCACCTAGATGGCGTGAGTTGTCCATAAACACGATGTCAGAATTTATTTAATGTTGAAATGAAAAATGAATTTTTAACCGTAAGTGTTTAAAATATTTTTTGAAAGTTAATATTTTTAGCCTGAGGATTAAAATGGTATATTCTTTTAAAAAATTCGTCAATATCCGACGGAGTTATTTTATGTTAAAATGAAAAATGAATTTTTAGGCCATTATTATTTGTGCAAATGGAAAATGTACAAAAAGTACTCCGAAAAATTTCACTAAAGATACGATCACAAATGTTGACGGATATCCAATATATCGTCGAAGAAATCCCGATAATGGCGGACAATCTTATCATCTATGGCGGTCATCTATGTCAACAACATAGACATTGACATTGATAACCGTTGGGTGGTCCCATATTCGCTCTGCTGAGCAAAACATTCAATGCTCATATTAATATTGAGTTCTGCAGTTCAGTGAAGAGTATCAAATACATTTGCAAGTATGTGAATAAAGGCAGTGATATATGGCTGTATTTCGAGTTGAAAATACCAATGTGAATGCTCCTCCGGTGAATAACAACGATGAAATAACACTTTACCAAATTGGCCGGTACGTCAGCTCCAATGAAGCTGTTTGGCGTATCTTTGGTTTCCCAATTCATGAACGGGATCCAGCAGTTCTTCATTTAGCCGTCCATCTTGAAAATGGCCAGCGCGTATATTTCACGAGCGAGTCCTAATTGAAATATTACATCAAGATGTAATTAGTGTTTGAAGAATTTTGAAGTGTGCATAAAAAACTATACATTTTGCAAATTTAGTGCGGAATTGGACTATTATTTTATATAATTTTCTATCAAATTTACACGCGCGTTGATTAACAACCACCCTAACCTACAAATTTATTTGTGTAGCTAATTTATTATATTTTATTTATTTTTTTTTTGAATGGAACACCTTTAATATCGGAACCCTTTGGCAAAATTTTAAATTTGGCACCGAAGTAGCTCGGACGCTTCTCGCCAAGATCTTTAGTTCCACAATTGAGATAGCCATTTCAATTCATCGCAAAAATGGCTTAAAATATTTAAAGTCACCAAAGGGGTCCCATACTTTTGTGCGTGTGCATGTCACTGATATTTTATTTATTTAATTTTTATATGGAAAATTTGGCACCGAGGCAGCTCGGACGCTTCTCGCCAAGATCTTTAGTTCCACAATTGTGATAGCCATTTCAATTCATCGCAAAAATGGCTTAAAATATTTAAAGTCACCAATGAGCTCCCATACTTTTGTGCGTGTGTATGTCACTGATATTTTATTTATTTATTTTTTGTATGGAACCCCTTTAGTATCGGATCCCTTTGGCAAAATTTGAAATTTGGCACCGAAGTAGCTCGGACGCTTCTCGCCAAGAACTTTAGTTCCACAATTGAGATAGCCCTTTCAATTCATCGCAAAAATGGCTTAAAATATTTGAAGTCACCAAAGGGGTCTCAATTTGTGGCTTAGATTTAGAAAATCCGTGCTTTTCTCACGGCCAATTATATGTTGCGTGTTCCATTGTTGGAAAACCTTCGAATTTGTTTGTGTATATTCCTCAAGGATTAACCAAAAATATTGTACATCCAATAGCATTACGATAAATTAAGTTTTTGTAGATTAAAAAAATATACCTGTTATAAAATAAATTGAGTTTCAACTTTTTCACCTTTAATTAAAACGAATTTAAGTTTTTATTTAATACGAACTCTACTTTTCACTTCGCTCATACTATACACATACTCACATGCATCGATTGATTGAATTGTGATAAATGTACATGTAATGATGTTAGATATTGTAATAACTTTTTGATAAAAATTTTCATCAAATCGGTCCAGATTGTTACAGCTTATTCAAAAGAGACGGAATTTTCATGTGAAATTCGTTGCTATCAGAGATTCTCTCATAAATTGAAATATTTGCCGTATGAAATAAAATTTTGTGCTGTTCGACATTCAGCGGAGGTTTTAAATAACAAGTAGCAAGTAGAAAGTACCAAGTAGCAAGAAGCAAGTAGCGAAAGTTTCGGTAATTATGTCTTTTACGTTATAATAGGAATTCACAGTCACCGTTCACAGCGCTCTATACCTGTTTCGCTTATATACCACATCTTTACACACGTACAATAAGTTAGTTATTTTTTTCTAGCAAAATATTCTCTAGAAATAATTTATATGACAAAACAACGTTTGTCGGGTCAGCTAGTATATATATATATATATATATATTGATGTTGTTGTTGTTGTTTTTAGTTGTTAAACTAATTATTTTTCATTCTTCAAATCCAATTTATGGTCATAAAATTATTGAACAGGAAACGAAATTGAGGGAGGAGGTGGTGTGTCTGGAAAACGGTGGATGACTGGGCAAAATGGGAGTCATATTCGGATTCAGGAGGTCATCTTACATAAGAATCGGCCAGAATGGTATCATATCTCGACTTTTTCTTTTCCTTGAAGAGCAGTGTAATCCTCATAATGTAAGTTTATATGAAATATTGTCTTATTCTGCTGCCGTGTTAAAAAATCCTAAATTTCGAATAACTTACAAAGATTACAAATTAAACTGTTAAAAGTTCTTGTCAGTGTTACAAGTAATATTTTAAAACTGGTCTGACTTCTTTCAGATTATTTGTTCTTGAAATATCATGTACACGGATTAAGAAACTAATACACTGAACTAAGAAACTAAAAACTGATATCATACATATAGTCAATTCGAAACACGATAGTCAGTTCGACCGCATCGAAAAGGAAGTCACCACATCTTTAGTAAATTAATTTCGTTTTTTCCCCGACAAATGTCGATTTTTCATTTTCGTTTTTTTTTTTTTTTTTCCGAGAGAATTTAATTCCATTTCTTTACACCAACTTTATAACTAAGCCACATTGTCATTATATATTTTGAAAGCTGCTGTAGCAAGACTTGTTTGTGAAAAAGTTTATTTGATTCTGAACAATAGTGTTTCATTTGTACCTTATCAAATATTGAAAGTCGAAAGCAACATTTTCGACACATATTGCTTTTTTACTATCTAAAAGTCAGAAATGTGGTTCAAAAAAAAAAAAAAAAAAAATATCCGACGGAAATGCAGAAAATGTATTGAGATAACACCATTTCCAAAACTGGTTTGTAAAATTTCGTTTCAACGGTTTTGATGCACCACGTCATGGAACACCAATTGGTCTTCCGGGATGAAAACAAAAAAAGAAAAGAAAAACTCTGTCTTTGACAAAATTTAATTTAATACAGCAGGACTAATTTATATATAGCAATCTTGTAACTAATTTTTTTTTTTTTTTTTTTTTTTTTTTGTTAATAGCTACCCTGACTAATAACAAGCTCGACATTTTTCAGATAACAACCGCTGACAAAGTTATCTTATCTGTAAACACAGAATTAACGGTTATTATGTGAGAAATGTCAAACTGGTTATCAGCCAGGGTGGCTTAGTGGAAGCGCATCCACGCGTTAAGCGTAGGACCTGGGTTCAATTCCCGGCTCTGGTATTTTTCACATAGTTGATATAAAAAAATCAATCTTATACGCCAAACTACTTAAAAGGAATTTTCACAGTTGATGAGTTTATTAATAAATTTTCTAAATATTTTAATAAAGTTAAGAAATTAAATGGCAAAATTGGATATTGGCAGGCATCCTGACATATTGGAAGTGTGACAAAGCAAAATCGCTGTCTGAAAGAAATAGTCCTGTCGTACTAATAAATACTTGTTTGATGTGAACGGCCGAATAACAACTCGTGAGGTTTCTGAGAGATTAAATTAATCAAGTTCGACCGTTCATGACAAAGTGAATTGTCTAGGTTTAACCCGACACGTAGATTCCACTATAGATATAGTAATAAGACATAGATTGATCATTGGAGGGGGAAAAGTGATACCATTTTACTCGGGAAAGACGGCCATTATACTCTCTTATGGATATATTTTTCAGAGTGAATATACACGGTAATACACATATGTAATTTAGCAAAAAAAAAAAAAAAAATGAACTAAAAGAGAATGAAAAACTCCAGATACCTCTTTTTCTTTCTTTAACTTTCCTTTCCTTCCTTTTTTTTTTTTTTTTTTTTTTTTTTACTGTACTCTAGTATACTCATGTCTTCACAAAACTGTTATTATTATACTTCTTTTAGGTAAAAATCGTCTGCATTCATCATGAAAAATAATTTTTATAAATTATAATTTAATAAATTATTTCTATGGCGTAAATTTGTATTTCATTATATATGGAAGAAAGTCTTGCGGTGGTCACAACATACTCCTTATATATTAAAACTTCCGCGACTACTAACTATATTTAAAAGCATTTCGAGCATTCCATATTACTTACTAATATAAAATTTTAAAATATATTAAAATTTTAAAACGTATTCCATTAAATATGAAGACAGTAATTATTTCATAATAATAACAAAGCAACTGATTATACAAATTATATTTTACATAAAGTACTTGAATATAACTTATTTATGAAAACTTATCCCATTTCTTTTCGTATATTTATTAGAACACTTAAAAGACGCGCAATATTTGGGCATTTTCAAAATTCATTACCATTCTATTCTATTATTATTTTCAAGTTTTAACTCTTTAATATCTGATGCCAAAAAACTTTTTCGGCATCAAAAATCTTCGTCGTTAACATGGGGGTGATAGATCTATATAAATTACTTATATCTATGGATTCCACATGTTCTCAGAAAAAACAATTTTTTTCGTAGAATTGACGGAGCAAAGAAAAAGTTGAAAGTCATAACAAATGTATAAAACTTTTAACTTTACTTGTATCAACAAAGACTTAAATTGAATATGGAAGAAATCGACACGGAACCCTCTTAAATGCGTCATTACCCGATGAATGGAACAAAAAATAAAAAGGGAAGGGGCTATTTGAATCGCTAGAATTAAAATAGGATAGAAAAACACTAGCGGAAAAAATAATGAATTAATTTTGGCTAAGGTACTGCAGCAACTTTTGTTGGGGCCAACTTCTGTCTGCTTTTTTTTACAGTGAGTAATAATGAAATATCTTGTGATGATGCCGTGAGTCTTTCAAAATGAAATTATTGGCTTTCAGCCACATAACTTGACGCATTAGCTGAAAGCAAGCAACTAGGAAAAGGAATTATGCACAATTAATAATTGTTTTCGTGAGCTAATGCTGATCGTTTAGAATCCAAAGCTTGAGTAAGAGAAAAGTGCTTCTTTGAATAAAACTTTTTTTCTTTTTTTATCTACCATGTACGCATCTTTTTCAAACATAGTTTTAATGTAGAGATTTTTCAAGCAAAGATTTTCATTTCGTAAATAATGATTTATAATAATGTGTACCTTTTTTTTAATCATAAAATATATATCATTAACAACTTGGAATTTCAATGTCCGCTATTTTTTTTTTAAGTAAAAATAAAAAACTTGTACATTATAGCTGTCACAAAACTTTCTTTTAAGTCATTCCGTAAAGCAACAACACCTATTAGTTAACGTGCATAAAAGTTTAATAATCATAGCTTATCACAATAAAAATTTTACTTATGTAGTTTAATACTATTTTAACCAACAGAAGCTGAAATATAGCCATATAGAAAATCTCATATGATGAATGAGTAATAGCATTGGTACCAAATCACACCAGCATTCTTTCTCATAGTGATAATCTCATAGATATGTTTGGTGCGTTTTTAGGTTATAAAATCTGCGATAAAGCCTTTCCGTTTAGGGTAAAATCAAAGCATTACAGCACTACTTTCACCCGATATGCACCGAAATTAAATCAATACAGTTTTCCATAATGGCTTAATCAAATATCAAGTTTTGAGTAATTATTTACTATATAGACACTGAGATATAGTCTTATTGAAAATTAGAATATCACAGTATAGCAGCGCCACCTGTTAAGCTATAAACACCAACAATTTAAAACTACTAATTTATGTTAAGGTAAGACTAATTATAAAATTTTATCAAATTCTATTCATTAGTTTTAGGATTTAAAGCTGGCACAAAATTTTTGTCACGCACACACAGACGTTTTCTGAAAATGCTCAAATCGTATTTAAGACATCAGAAAACAAGTGAATCACGTAAACTGAAGATAGAAAATTTTTACATATTCAATGTTTTCTGCTCGTATATAGGAGAAAGTATACATATATATATATATATATATGTGTGTGTGTGTGTGTGTGTGTGTGTGTGTGTGTGTATGTGTGTGCGTATGCATATACTGGGTCAGCCAAAAGTTCCTTAAAACTTTAAAAATTTATTTAAAAAAAAAAAAAAAAAAAAAGGAATAAGATGTGCAGTTTGCAAGAAAGAGGTCAAAAAGCAGTCAGATTTTGTTTAAAAGCAGAAATAAAAAGTTGGTTAAAAGTCACCGGTAGAGGGTGGCGAATTCCCGGGGTTCGGCCAATGTTGAAGGGGATGAACGGTACACAAATAATTTCAAATAGCAATCAAAAATCGCTTTTTTTTTTCTTCTAAACAGAATTTGACTCCTTTTTTATCCCTTTCTTGCAAACCACTTACCTTTATTATTAATTCATCGTTATATATATATATATATATATTAAGTTTTAAAATCTTTTGGCTTACCCAGTATATATATACATAGATATACACCAACATCAAACTTAGACTAAAGAAGTTTTCCATTTATAGGAAAGAAAATAAAACTTTGTTATTTACCTACTTTTCTTTCTGCATATTTTTAACGATAACTCTAAAAATTACCGAAGTTTAAACACATAACGTAATTTATTTATACATAATTATTTATTTTTTACACGCAATTTTAAAATTTTGGAAAGGAAGGGACATTTTTAAAGGATTGGATTGGATTTGGGAGTAACACCGATTGCGCTCTAGGGTCCTAGACCTGAGAGGAATGCCCTCCGTCGCAGTCTTTATAATGGTTCCTAACTCGTATTCATGTAAGTTTCGGAGAAAACCACGGAAAACACCAAACTGCTAGACCGACGAACTCGACCTAGGATCGAACCCTGTACCACACGTCTACCAGCTTTGAGCACAGAACCACTCAGCCACTGGTGAGCGGTGTATTCTGGTGTCATGTACGAAGGTTGTCTGTTATTTTACGAAAAACATACCACTATACGGAAAGCGATACTTTTTGTGCCAAAATAGAACCAGGGTATTGATAGTTATTTTGCATTCGACTACTTCCAGACTAACTGTTAAGAATAAATATTTTTGATTCACTCTTAGCACAAAAGTCAATGGTCACTCAAAATTCTACCCCCCCCCCCCCCAAAAAAAAAAAAAAAAAAAAAAAAAAAAAAAATGCATGTTTGAGAAATTTTGACCCTCAAAATATTCTTGTGCCAAAAATGAACCACAATATCTTTCAGTAAATGCATACTAATGAAAATTACCCGAAAAGAGTCTGTGCGGTTGACTTTCGGATTAAAAAAGTATTTGACCTTGAAATTGCGGAAAACCGAAAATTGCATGACTTTGAAGGTACTTTATACTTACGGCAAGAGTCCCCAGGTATAAAATTAGTCAGAAAAGAAGCTTTAAGTAAAACTGAAACAGGACCAATTCACAAACCTTTATACAAAACGTATTTTTTATGGTTTACGGAAATCTTGCCTCCAGCATTTCGCCCCCCGAGAAATGTCATCCCCGAACATTTTGCCCCCGGATATTTCTTCCTAAGTGGGGTGAATTGGAATAAGTTAAACAGTTAAATAATTTTATAAATAAAAAAATATATGCATACGTACAGTATTTTTCGGGTATAACAATTGTCTGTCCACGCGATTTTTTTTTTTTTTTTTTTTTTTTTTTTTTTCAAGGTAAAACAATTGATTATGAAGACGGCTTTTGATAGAGTATTTTGATGTATGAAAGGTTTATCGCGATGAATTAAATGAAATTACGCATGTACGATATTTTTCTTTTCTTTCTTTTTTTTTTTTTTTTCATTCATAAATATATAAATGAACAAAATAGTTATTTATTTACTTGTAAAAAAAAAAAAAAAAAAATCAAAGACATAACAATTATATATATATATATATTTTTTTTCCAAGTGTCTATCGATTCATCTCTATTCAATTTTTTATATTTATTTTATTTAAAGAAAATAAATTGATTAAAAAAATAGTTTGGCCAGATTATTAATATTTTTTTAACAATTAATCAGCTACCAAGAACCCAAACTTGACATTCCTTTATAAACATATATTTTAAAATATATGATTATTTAAATAACAATTATTGTTAACATTCTTTATAAGAGATATAATTTTTTAAAAATGTTCTTCAAATTTTAAAGTTTTCTCAATTTTTGTGGCGTAGGAATTTTAAAATCAATCTTGGGGCTTTAAAAAAAAAAAAAAAAAAAAAAAAAAAAAAGTTTCCAAACGGTTTAATTTATTTTCAAGAAAATGACTTAATAATTAAATGTAATTAATATTTACTCATTGTTAGTTTTAATTAGAAATAGTAACTTATAGATAAACGTTTTCAAAAAGATTTTTCTTTCATACGATTTTAAAAGGAACATTTTTCGATATTCAGTGGTGAGGGCCTAAATCCCCTGAACCCTACTACTTCCTATACATGTATGTCATAATTTTAAAAATGTTTTGTTTTCTTCCAAGATCTTTTACCAGTAACGTGATTCCAATATGGAAGTTTAAGGCTTTATGAAAAAAAATGTGGTAAATTTACTGACTGAAAACTCGCAGTCGTATACTATAATACAGAGTTTAGGTATATTAAGCAATGAATCTATAATAGAAACATAAGAAGATTTCATCTCAAATATTTTATTTCGTTACAGTATATTCCTCATAAATATATCTTTGATATAAAATATAAAATAGTGAAATTAATAATAATAATAATAACAATAATAATAATAAAGCAATATATTACAATATAAATAGTGGTAAATATGATGGTAATGAAATTTGCCGAAGAATTATCGTAAAACTGCAATTAGTTACTTCTGTTGGAAAATTTTTGAAAAAAAAAAAAAATACAGTGATTACAACTCTTAATGTATCTAGTTAACTTAAAAAATCTAAAAAATCTTATCTAAAAAATTTAAGAATATATATATATATATATATATATATATATATATATTGATATCACTTTGGTTTCCATTAAGTTTTTAATTAATCTTTATTTAATCTTTGTTTTAATTTAATATTTCACTTATTTCTCATTCTTTATTGTTCTTACTGCATCGATCGGGGCGTGAAATGATATTAATAATAATAAAAAATTGCTATGAATAGCAATATCGTTTTACGAAATCGTTGCAGTTTTCACAGCTTTATGAAGTATGCGCCCCTTGAAAAGTATGCTTCTAATTTTAAGCATTTACATCCATTTAATTCTGTGATTTATTATTTGTTTTTCTCTCTCATAAGTATAATGGTCCTTTTTTATTATCATTCAGGTCGGCGTAAGTTTTTCAAGTTACTATCGTAACTCATTGGTTCTTAATCTATATCGCAACTTTTTGTGTAATTCTTTCCTCTATGTTAAATTCAGTTCTATATTTTAGTGTGCTGTTATTGTTTTAGTTCTATTAATTGCTAAATTTTAAGATTAAATTTTATTACGATATCTATTATTTATATAATATATACTAGCAGACCCGGCCACGCGTTGCTGTGACTAAGTTATACATTGAATTATACGGCTGTAAACTATTTAGTACAGTCAAATTATTATTTACGAACAAAGACGAAAACGTTGTAGCCGATGTAAAAACCCACAGGGTTGAGATTTGAAACTTAGGTCAAAATTTGGAAGCGATTGATAAAAATTTTCGTAGTGTTGATATTAAGCACAAATTAATTTTATTGTAGGGTCCTATAAATTTTAATGGAGAAGTGATATATATTATTTCTAATACTACTTTGGATAAAATTGCTAAAATGACAAATATATAAATTAAATTCTATTAAAATTCTATTAAAATAAAAGTATAAAAGAAACAGACGATTTTGAAATCAATTTTTATGGAGGAGTGAAATATAATATATGCTATAATGGATAATTTTACTATAAAATGACCTCATCATTTTAAATATTTTAAAGAGGGCAACAGCTGTAGTTATAAAAAGGAAAACAATAAGGCTAAACCAGAAAAATAAGTAAATTTGATAAATATTTTAAAACTTTAAAATTGGAAATCTTATGAAATATTGGACATTTAAAGTAAATACATCTATCATTTTAAATAGAAAAAGATTTTGGAAAAGTTTAGTGTATTTTAACGAAGTGATGAGAAGTTTTTGAGTATGTTAAAATTTTAATAGAAAATTCAAGTTAATAAAGATGGGAAACATTGAGGATTAAGATAAGAATAATTATAAGATTAAAAAAAAAAAAAAAAAAAAAAAAAAACTTTTTATATACCATGCTTTTAAATTTTAGTATACTAATAATATACTAATTAAAAGGAAAATGATAAATATTCTATCATAGTTTGAAGTCAAATTTGTTTTCAAATGTCTAAATAAAATATCTGATGTAAGATACTAATATTTTGCAGCGGAATAGATTTCATTTCTGTCATCCTTGGCGAAAAAAAAAGAATATCGCCAAATTATCTGGCGAAAATATTTAATTCCTTTAAAAAATCATGGTTATTTTAGCAACTGATATTAAAAGAGTAATGAATAATATGAAACAATATTTCGTACAATACATATTACATGTCATACATACGTACAATGAATAATACATATTACATTTCGTACAATGCATATATCTGGCATGTATATTTTCGTGTTACGCTTTTGATCGCCAAATAATAATAATAATAATAATAAAAGCCAAGGGCGACATAGTTTTGAAATTTAAAATTAAATTTTTTTCAATTTGACAGCAAAATAATTCAATCTAACACCTGCGATAACTAATACATATCTATACCCAAATATAAGGATTAAAATCGGGAAATAAATTTCCTCGATTTTTAATAATTTCTTACAAAAAATCCAGTGGGCAATTAACATAGGAAATCTTTTTCTTGGCTGCACAGACGTTCAGTGAGTCACACTTCGCTTGCGTATAGAACTCATAGATATAGTATAGCATATATAGAATAGAGTGATCATTGGGGAGAAAAAAGTTATTCCTTTTCATTTGGGAAAAGACGACGTTTTTACCAAAATATGGCCGTCTTTCCCCGAGTGAATACACGGGAATACATACTAATATTTTAGCAAATAAAATTTATGAATAATTTATTTGCTAAAGGGGAATGGAAGACTCCAGATACAGTTTCAAATTCATATTTCTTTCTTTCTTTTCTTTTCTTTCTTTCTTTCTTTCTTTTTTTTTTTTTTTTTTTTTTTTCAATACCACTTATAATGGCTGTTTCCAAAGCTTTTATTTATTTATTTTTCGTCATCAAAAATCTTTGTACGATAACATGGGGATGAGAGATCTATATATATTACTATATCTATGATAGAACTACATTAGCACTTTATCAATGTGTATAAAATCTTTAAATTGATTATGACGTCAATTTTCGTGAGATGCATAATTTAACTTTTTATAATTTTTTAACGTTCACGTTTGATTAAATGTATTTATTTTTATGTCGAAAGAAAATGAACTCGTATTTTTTTTTTTTTTTTTTTTTTTTTTTTGGCAACAATTAAATTAATGGAACTCACAGATATTTTGGAGCAACTTTAATAAAGGTCTATAATTAACAAATAATTGCAATAAAACAATATTGTGACAATAAATTGAGATAAAAACTATCCTATCTCTCAAGTTGGACCAAACTGCACACAGTGTGCAAAATTTCATTAAAATCGGTTCCTTAGTTTAGGAGTTTACCCCGGACAAACATCGTGACACGTAATTTATATATATATACAGATATATATATATAGATAAGAAAATTCTGAATTAATTTCGTATTATTATATTCATTAATGTTTTAATTATTAAACATTTAATTCGATAAATTACTTTGCTTTATTATTGTTATCAGTATCATAAAAAATCGTATTCATATAACAATTAAATATTATTTATGTATAAATTAATGTCACATTTTGAAAAAAATATCCCAGAATTTCATTTTTCGTAGCTAATTAAAAAGCAGTCTACATATTTTTAATAAATTTTGCCCAATTTGAATCAAAATTAAATCGATAGCTATTTAAAGAAAAAAAAAATTACAATTCATTTGGCATACACGATTATTAAAAAAAAATTATAATAATGATGATTTTTACACGAAAACTGTCTTTAGCTTCACCCATTTTATATCGAAAGTAAACAAGGAAACCATATTTATTGAAATTTAATTTTTCCGACTGAGTGAAAATAATGCCTGGACCGGGACTCGAACCCCGGATCTTTGATTTACAAGGTCAAGGCTCTACCAATTGAGCTATCCAGGCCGACATCCCGGTCAGCATTACTCACTCAGACAACCATTTAGGCAGAAACAATATGGTCTATCATTTAGATAGCTCAACAGAAATAAGCCGCAGGAAATGGAAAACACCATTAAACAATGGGCGAATGAAATACAATTTTTTTTTAATAAAATCACACAATCAACTGTGGAAGAAAATGATATTTATTGAAATTTAATTTTTCCGACTGAGTGAAAATAATGCCTGGACTGGGACTCGAACCCCGGATCTTTGATTTACAAGGTCAAGGGTGTACCAATTGAGCTATCCAGGCCGACATCCCGGTCAGCATTACTCACTCAGACAACCATTTAGGCAGAAACAATATGGTCTATCATTTAGATAGCTCAACAGAAATAAGCCGCAGGAAATGGAAAACACCATTAAACAATGGGCGAATGAAATACAATTTTTTTTTCTTTTTATAAAATCACACAATCAACTGTGGAAGAAAATCATATTTAATTTTTCCGACTGAGTGAAAATAATGCCTGGACCGGGACTCGAACCCCGGATCTTTGACTTACAAGGTCAAGGCTCTACCAATTGAGCTATCCAGGCCGACATCCCGGTCAGCAATAAATATGATTTTCTTCCACAGTTGATTGTGTGATTTTATTTTTAAAAAAAATTGTATTTCATTCGCCCATTGCTTAATGGTGCTTTCCATTTCCTGCGGCTTATTTCTGTTGAGCTATCTAAATGATAGACCAGATTGTTTCTGCCTAAATGGTTGTCTGAGTGAGTAATGCTGACCGGGATGTCGGCCTGGATAGCTCAATTGGTAGAGCCTTGACCTTGTAAGTCAAAGATCCGGGGTTCGAGTCCCGGTCCAGGCATTATTTTCATTCAGTCGGAAAAATTAAATTTCAATAAATATGATTTTCTTCCACAGTTGATTGTGTGATTTTATTAAAAAATAAAATAAAATAAATAAATAAACAAGGAAACGTTGAAATATGTGAGGTATAACATGTTCTTTATACTCCTGAAGTTTAAAGATAATTGCTGCAGAATATTTCTAGGTATTTGACAAAACGTCTAAATTCGAAATTGTCTAAATAGCGTAAGGCATCGTTTATACGTCTTTTACATTTATACGTCCTTTTAGTGAAGTCCCGATTCCTTTCTATTCGTTTTAATGTAAAAATTCTTCGTTTATACGCCGCTAATATCGGTTATACGTCTTTTCCACTCTACTAAAATTCGAGAATTATCTCGATCTGTCATTATTTTCCATTCTAAATATGACGGATTTTTTTAAAAAGCATCTTAAATGTAGGAACACAGGAAGGATCGAAGAATACTGATCAAAAGAATCCATTGAATTCACAGTAGAAGTTTTAATACTCATCGGCAAGCAACAAATCAGATGAATATTAAAGATTTTTAATGTTATTAAATAACTATCTGTATGGATATAAACCGTATGCTTATTATTAAAGAAACGCTATGTATATAATTATAATTCAAAATGTGTTCGTATAGTTCTTAAGAAATGTAATTACTCAATATATAATATATGTAATTAGTACCCAATCATGCATTAATAGTATGATTTTTCTCAATTTTTATAATTTTATATATATAATTAATTATTGTCTTTAAAAAAAGTATGACATATATTTACTAACTAAAGAAACTTTATTAATTAGTATTTTCATATATATTTTTCTTTAACCCGTTAGTAGTCGCTAGTTGGTCGATTTGCCGCCCATCCTTCAGTGTTTCCAGATTGCTTTATTCAATAGCCACCAAAAATTTTTAGAAGGAGACATTTGATATGCATAAAACGCGAATAAAATCGAAGAAACGTCGATCACATCACTTCTTAAAATTATTGGTGACAGTTAAATAAAAAGTACGCAATATGTAATAGGTGGCGCTGTCTATAGCGACTACTAACGAGTTAAGTGTTATTGAATTTGTAGTAATCAAAGTGTTATTATTAAGATTTCGATTATACGTCTTTTCATTTATACATCCTTTTACGTCAGTCCCTTGAAAGACGTATAATCGATGTTTTACTGTACTTATTAGTAGCTAGTGTATTTTTAAGAACAACTTGTGAATCTACATTTATTTTAAAAGACATTCCTATTTCGAAATTAAAAAATTAAAAATATAATAAAACGTGCATTCACATTAATATTACAGTAAGTCTATGAATTATGCAAGCAACAGTTTACCGAGAATTCTCTTTTTATAAGAAATAATCTGATGTGTCACCCACACGACTTTCTCTTACCCTGAAATTCAATACAATAAATACAGGTTGCAGATTAATAGGTAAGATAACGAGTACTGTTATGTAAACCTATGTTAAACAATTCATATTAGGCTTCTGAAGAGTTTTATATGATAATTAGTTCTGTGTGAGGGGGGGCTACCGCCCCCCTCAACCCCCCGTTTCATTAATGCACCTACATTTATATAGAATTTAATTCGGTTATTAAAAAATAATTCTGTTTTTAAAAAATAATTTATTAATATTATTATTTAAAAAAATTATCTTTTATGATAATGCAGACGATTTCCATATTAGAGAAGTAGTATAACACCAAATATCCAAAAAAAGCCCATTTTATTCTCAATATAAAAAAAAAAAAAAAAATCGATAACTTTGTTTTAAATTATCGCATATCGATGGTTCAACCATTCGTCTTAAAGGTATTGGCGAGCTCTTTTGAAAGATACCCATCATGAAAATTTACTCCCCTCGAGGGGGGGGACTTCCCACCCAGGGGGGGGAGGCGAGGCTCCTACATACACAATTTTTTTTTTTTCCCAGTTAACTATCTCTATTACAAAAAATATATATTCGTTTCATTTGGTTTAGTGCAGTCAAGAGACGTTAAACTCTACTTACCTGCAATTTCCCCCATAGACGTAATGTATTAGAATTCTCTTGATTGTCCCTGTACACGAACCATTCGCTTGATCTTAACGAAAAGCTTACTGTAGCATCCTTATATGATACACATTTAGAATACCAAGTTTGAACTTTCTGCCATAATTTGTTATTGAGATATGCTGATAACAGACAGACACACACACAGACACACAGACACACAGACATACACACAGACCATTTGCTAAAAACATGATTTTCGTATTCAGGGGACCTCAAAACGTGTAAATATAACAAAATCTCGCGTTCGAAAATTTGACCCAAAAACAATACTTTCTCTACCTTATGGGTAAGAGAAAGTAAAAAGGAAAAAGAAAACCTTCGGTTACAGGAAATGCAAAAAAGCATGGAAGGGAGAAAAGAAACTCTTTCGATATTTCATACAAAAAAACATATGGTACGTTTTGAACCTGCTCATTAGCTACGCGTTACTGACAAAGAAGTTCATAAAGAACTCAGTTATAAATAGTTCATTGTGCCGGTATGAATTACAAAGAGTGATTCGTCATCCTTGTCTTTACACCTTTTCGTCTTTCGCAAGGTAAATAACCTGCTAAATGATTAACAATGAGTTACTCCAATGTGAAAAGATTGTATTTCAGGAAGGTTTGTTATCCATTTTAGTCATGCTTGTCATTCTTTATAATACTCGAATGTTTCAGGAAAAAAAAAAAATAGTATTATATCTAACGAATATTACGTGTTGCTAACTGCTTGCAAATTAATTAACCGAGTCAATCTGAAATAATTTTAGCCCCATGAGAATTTTAGTAATATTTTTGATAAGTTTTTGGAGGATTAGGATCCATCATACGGATCTCTGATCATAATCGAAAAAATTAAGGGATTTTTTTTTTTTTTTTTTTTTCCGGAAAACTTTTTTTTTTTTTTTTTTTTTTTTTAAGTAATCAATTTATTTATTTAGTTTCAAAGCCAATTTTTATTTTTTTCCCTCCAGTTTTTTAAATCATTTAAACCCTTTGCGGCGCAAGACAATTCATATCATTTAAATTATACTGCCATAGGAATTCATGAACTAAATTAAACTAAAATAAATTTTAATTTTAAGGTTTAAAAAACCCGCCTTTCCTGCTATGTTAAAAACGTAAGTTATTGCTAAAAAATTTCCGGGATGAATTTTTGCAGCTGGATCTTAAATTTTGCGTCCTCGCAGCGAGGACAGCGCGCGTTAAGGGGTTAATACAGAGTCTTGAGCTGAAGAACATTAAATATGTTACATTTTATTTATTTATTTGCTTTTTAAATTCTAGTGTTAAAGCTAATTTTACAATGGGGATAATTCAAAATTACATGATTTGAGCAATTAAAAGTTGACATCACAATTCTATCTAAGTTTTCTAATGCATTTAATCATCTCCAGTGAGGAAGGAGGTGATTTCTGGTTGGTGCGAATGTTCTTCAATTTCCAAATGTCGAGTTCGAATCCTGATCGAGGCATAAATGTTTCTCGAGGTACGTAATCTACTTTAAAACGTTAGTCCTAGTCTAATGGGATTCTATGAGCAAAAAATAACCGCTGAGCGACACAATAAATCTCAATACAGCAGCAATTAGCAGTTTTTGTGTTTTTTTCTCCGAAATATACTTGCATACGTACTACTATCATTTTGAAAGACTGACAAGGAAACCACTAAATCTGGGTCTAGTTACTAGAGTAGACTAGTTATTTTAAACTGAACTCGAACACATACCCTTTTCGCGCTACTGTGTTTTTTATAGTTCAAAAACATTGTAAAGACTAAATTATGAAACATTCAATAATCACACTGCGCTGCAATTTTTTCTTTTTCTTTCTTTCTTTCTTTCTTTTTTTTTTTTTTTCCCCGAGCACCGATACCATTCCTGCTGATTCTTACGTAGAATGACCTCCTGAATGACCCCCATTTTGCCCCATCCCCCACCGTTTTCTCGGGACGCTACCCTCTTTCCCAACTTTTATCACTGTTCGAAAATTTTATTGCCACGAATTTGATTTAGAAGGTGGAAAGTATTATTTTAACACTTAAAAACAAAAATAAAAATAATAAAAATTATTTAATAAAATATAATAATTGCAATTTATAATTTTTAGTGTCAAATTTCCGCCCTAAATTTATTGTTATTATTACTTTATTATTTATTTTTTTATTTATTAGTGCTAGAGGCCTATTTCAGTCGGTACAGTTGTCGAATTTTTATAGGTCACTCTTAATTAGCGCTAGAGGCCTATTTTTAGTGCTAGAGGCCTATTTCAGTCGGTACAGTTGTCGAATTTTTATAGGTCACTCTTAATTAGTGCTAGAGGTCTATTTCAGTCGGTTTGTTGAATGGGGATTTATTGAATGAAGTCCCCCCCCCCCAAGGCCCAACTTTGACATGAGTCCCCCCCCAGGCCCAACTTTGACATGAGTCCCCCCCAAGGAACCCCTATTTCAGTCGGTACAGCGTTGTCGAATTTTTATAATACACTCTTAATAGTGCTAAGGGCCTATTTCAGTCGGTTTATTGAATGGGGATTTATTGAATGAAGTCCCCCCCCAGGCCCAACTTTGACATGAGTCCCCCCCCAGGTACCCCTATTTCAGTCGGTACAGCGTTGTCGAATTTTTATAATACACTCTTAATAGCGCTAAGGGCCTATTTCAGTCGGTTTATTGAATGGGGATTTATTGAATGAAGTCCCCCCAAGGCACAACTTTGACATGAGTCCCCCCCCCAGGCCCAACTTTGACATGAGTCGCCCCCAAGGTACAACTTTGACATGAGTCCCCCCCAAGGCCCAACTTTGACATGAGTCCCCCCAAGGTACAACTTTGACATGAGTCCCCCCCAAGGCACACCTTTGACATGAGTCCCCCCCAAGGCACACCTCCCCCTCATTGGGAAAAAGAGAAAAAAAGGTTGTTTTGCGGCTATAAGACAGTTTGGACTTCCAACGTTATTTGTTACAGTATCTGCAGGTGAAACACATTGGTTTGATTTAATGAAAACTTTATCATGGAAATTAGATCGTCACGAATTAACTAAAGAAGAATTTGTCGATATTAACAAGTTTAGCAGTAGGCCTCTGGCACTAAATTAAAATCTGTCAATGTCAGATTTTCATGTTTTAAATAATGAAATACTGTCGTGTCTGTATATTTTTATTTATTTATTTATTTTCTTTGAACATTTAGTGTCATACTTGCTATGACGAAAACCGTCAGCATTCATCATGGGAAATATTTTTTATGTATGATAATTTTAATAAACAATATGTACTATGTGAATTAGTATAAGCAGATGTAGCGGAAAGTTTCTTAGTGGCTATAGCATGCTAGTTGTTTTATCTTGGGAAAGGTTAAAATTACCTTCTTTCACTTCTAACATAAATTTAATAAATTTATAAATTTACATTAAATGAATTTATTTTTAAACTTACTTAGTGAAAAAATTTTCTGCTTTTTAACTTTCTTCTATATGTATAAGAAGAAAGTGAATTCGATAAAATTTTCGAACCCCAGTTTTCGACGTATTTATACGTTTTGAGATGGTCTGAATACGATTTGACTGTTTTTAGAAAATGACTGTGTGTTTGGGCGTGTGTATCACACATTTTATGGACACTGTATCGCACGAATCAAAGAACTAAACTTGGTATTTACTTGGATTCTGACCTAAACTGGTGCTGATTACATTTGGGGATCAATTGCTCAACAGTGATTCCAGTTTTTATGTTTAATATTGCAATATAGGTCGAAATTTCGTATAAATGTACATAATGAGAATTATTTTTCACGCATGATTGAAAAATTAATATGAATTATTGATAATAGCAATAGTAAACTAGGATATAAAAGTGTATGCATGTAGGAGTATCGTTTCCCCCTGCGGAAAAAGAACCCCCTGGGTGTACGAATTTACAATATGGGTATTTAAATCCCAAATAATCTACTACGTCAGAAATGCCAAAAGAAAAATATTTGTGATGCATACAGCTGTTTCGGTAGCCTTATGCGTACCGTCTTCAGTGCAAAAATCACTGCAAAAAGAACATTCTTTTTGCACTGAAGACGCTACTCTTAAGGCTACCGAAACAGCCGTATGCATCGCAAATATTTTTCTTTTGGCTTTTCTGACGTAGTAGTTTATTCGGGTTTTAATATTCCAACGCCAAGTCTCCTGTTATTAATATGGGTATTTTTTTGCAGAACTCGTCAATATCTTTAAAACGAATTCTTGAACCATATATCTGTGATAATTTAGAACAAAGTTATCGATTTTTTTCATTTTTAACGAAAAAAAAAAAAAAAAAAAGAAAATCGCATTTTTTCTGACATTGGTCCAAAATTGACTTCTTTAGGCATTTAGTGTTAATTCATTTAAATATGAAAATAAGCCAGGCGGATAAAGCCTTATGAATATACATAAGATCATAAAGATAAATATAAAAATTCTACACATAAAGCTTCTAAGTGGTGAATATTTTACTTTAAAAGGGAACATAAATTCCCTTATTTATCGATATTCTTCGGAAAATTGATAGTTATAATATCTGAAAAATTATTAATTTATTAAATGGACTTGAAATTTTGTTATGTATAATCTTTTCCGATTTCAGAAAAGTATGTTACATTAATATTCAAATCACGTCCTTAAAAAATAATATTAGAAAGCTAAACTAGTTCAATAGCAAATATATTTATAACGTTCTCAGTATTGAATTTCATATGACAATCTTTTTCTTCTCAATATGTCAATAGTCCTTCTCTCTACTTCTCCGTCGTTTCTAGAATTAAATTTTATGATCTTTCACACGTAAAACGAAGTGTAAAAAACAATTAATCATTCTTACTCTGTTAATTATATATGACTGTTGCAGTGTTTCCTACAAACTGTTACTGTCAAATTTCAAACTTCTTTAAAGAATTCATTCATCACGGGGTCGAAGAATTGATGGTGTAAACGGAAGAATATTACACGCCGGAAACGTTTTAAAAAGGAAGAGAAATTTGTTTGAAACTTTCATATTTTTGTACCATTCAGATTATTTCAACAAAATAAATTTTAAGTTTATTAGTATTTAGAGATTTGTCTATACAAATGTTCTGAAAAGATAATTATCTCATGCTTAATTATCCTATTAACTATAAATGAGCACTTAGTGTTATATTGTTTTTAAAATGGAAGGCCCCTTTGGAATTAAAATATTATTTGTATGTAAAATAGTGTTTAGAAAGTTGGTATAAAAGTTTTGAATTTTAATATCAGGGCTTAAAATTTACGAAAATTTATAGCTGCCGACATCCTAATTAACACTTATTTCCTTGCGGGTCACGTAAAATTACATTTTTCCTAAAAAACGAGACTCACCTTTAAACGTTTCTCTAAAAATATACTTTGCTTTAAAAACGATTTTATGTGTTCGTGTTTAACATTTTACATGCAACTGGTGTATCTATATACCAGACACATTTACCGAATCATTTTCTAAGAATAAAATTTGAGTAATTTAATCATGAATACGTAAAACCATTTTAATAAATAATATAACATTTTAGATAAACGCCAAAAGGCGGGGCTTACTGTTCAAAATCAGAAAATACCCCGACGTCAATGTGTTAATATTCCGTAGTAACACTTTCGCGACCGCATGTTTTTGTCTTTTTGATAGCAAGAATAATACAGATTGATATACATTATAACTATACTCTTTCTAATCAAATAATTTCTATCCATAGTATATTTATTGTGCAAAATATGAATGTTGGGTACATTCTTAAGAAATAAATAACATAGAATTTCGAAAGTAACGCCCACTGGTGGAATTACAGATTTTCAAATGACGTGCGTTTTCTAAGTCAGCGGTCGCGAAAGTGTTATTACTAATAACCGCCCCTTTCTCCATACCAGTTAATTTTTGAGTAATTCTCTCCGAATTCAATTAAGATTAAATAAGAAGAAAAATACTCTTAAAAAAGACTCGTATTAAAAAGAAGGCGGGTATTAACAATACTACAGAGTAGTAATTTGGATGTTAGCAGCTATATGAAAATTTGTGCCTGCATTTATTGTTGCCTAAAGCCTAATTCCCCTTCTAAATATAAACACCGTCACCAATTATGTGGGGATTTTTACTGAAATAGATTTAAGCAAAATTTTTGACTAGCTTATGATTTTATTTTCTAATTTATATTAATTAAAGATGATGAGAGAAAATATTCTTTTGTGCTAAATAAATAACTTTGTGCGTGATATTTAAATGTAGCTGTGTGGATTTTATCCTAATCACACTAAATTGGTCAAAAATTTATATATGTATATATATATATATATATATTTAATATAAGCACAAATTAATGTATAAATATGATTTTATAAAATAAAAAAAAGGCATGAATGTGTTGTTAAAAGTGTCCATGTTTGCTAAATAAGAGAAAAAACAGAAAAAACATCAAAAATACCGAATGAAAACATCAAAAAAACTGAATGAAAACATCTATAAATGACATGCTTTATGTTTGTTAAAAAGAAATAATCTTGTAGCTTTATATTAAAAACTATTAATTATAAAATTTTGAATATATGTATATATATATGTATACATATGTTACCGTTAAAGCTCAAAATCGGTTAATTTGCAGATTACCTAGCTAATCTGCAGATTAACTAAAATGACCTGTTAAAGTGCGGAATCAAGACTTTTCCGCATTTTAACTAGGTAATCTGCACATTAGCGATTTCAGTATCGTTAAAGTTTGAATGTTTGTTTCGAGGCTTAGTTTTTTTTTTTTTTTTTAATTACATTTACTATGACGTCAAACAGCCATGTGATACAGATACGCGAATGACCTTCAACATAAACTAAAACTTTTACCCCTTCCCTTCCGCACTTCCGCTACCCTATGATGATAAACCGATAAACGGCAAACGCAAAATGTGGAGGTGGAGGATGGAAGCCATGATTAAGTTTATTATTGTGACTAACACAAAATTTAAAGTAACAAGTAAGTTATAATTGTTTTAATTTTGATTTTATTTCTATCTTTTTTAATTCTGTCAATATAAGTTTGATAAGGGTCTGCATTTTATTAATGAAATCTAATCTTAATTAAAAGCTGTCTCTCGTGAAACTCCATTTTGAATTATGAATATTAGATTTACATTACTGTAATTATTTCCTTCCGGACTAAAACTATTAAACCATAACTTTTTAAAACTAATTTATTTTAAAATTGATTTAAATTACTATTACTTACTGAAAAAAAAAGATATATTAATTATTAAATTTGAAAAATATGGCTGAATTAACTGTAAGTGCTATATGAAAAAACTGTAAGTGCTAAATCCACAAAATCTATACAGTTCGTGCAATTGTGACCTATAACGCGTGTACAAATTTTTTGTTCAGATCAAATAAGCGTTTAGACGCTATCGTACTTTAAAAAATTTACCCCCATAGGCCATAATGATAAAGAATTTTTCTTTAGGCCCCTGTAAAAAAACTGTAAGTGCCAGATCCTCCAAACTCTATACAGATTGAGTAACTGTGACCTATAATATGTGTATAAATTTTTTGCTCAATTGAATAAGGCGTTTAGATGCTATTGCACTTTTAAGATTTTGGTCCCATAGACCATAATGATAAAGAATTTTTCTTTGTGTCCCTGTAAAAAAACTATAAGTGCTAGATACACCAAAATCTATAGGGTTCGTACTATGGTGACTTACAATATACGCACCAACTTTCAGCTTATTCGAACAAAGCGTTTAGACGCTAGCGTGTTCACTCACAGACACACACACACACACACATACATACATACATACACACACACACATACATACATATATCATCGTAAAAATAGTAAAAACATACTCAGGGGACCTCGAAACGTATAGAAACATCAAAATCTTGAGTTCGGAGTTTTGACATGATTACAATACTTTCCTCACTATAGTGTTCGGAAAGTAAAAATTATCTTCCATGGTAATGCAGACGATTTCCACATTAGAGAAATAGTATAACAAAAAATATCCAAAAAAATGTTTAATTTATTCTCAATATTACACTTAAAAAAGAAAGAAAGAGATCTGTTAAAAATGAAAAAAAAATCGATAACTTTATTTTAAATTATCGCAGATCGATGGTTCAACCATTCATTTTAAAGGTATTGCAAAGCTCTTTTGAAAGATACCCATCATAAAAATTTACTCTCTCGAGGGGGTGACTTCCCCCCTAGGGGGAAGGCGAGACTCCTACATACACAATTTTTATTTCCCAGTTGACTATCTGTATTAGAAAAAAATATATATTCGTTTCATTTAGTTCAGTGCACTCTATAGATGTTAAACTCTACTTACCTGCAATTTCTCCCGCAGACGTAATATATTTGAATACTTTTGTATGTCCCTGTACACGAACTATAAATATAACAAAAACTCACTTTCGAAAATTTGACCCTAAAACCTCTTTCTATCTTATGAGTAAGAGAGAGTAAGAATAAGACAGGCAAAATTCCTGGTTCTTTTAACACTATCAACGTATTATGTGAAAATCAATTATTTCAAAATCACATATTTATTCATTCAAAGATAATATCACAGATGCTGGTATTCCCTCATAAGACAAACAATTCATAATAAATTCGGTGGAAATGTTATCAACAGTGAAAATGCTGAATCTTTATAATTTATCGATAAAGGAAAAAAATATTTTTATCGATGTAATGCTGTGAAAATAATAACAAATTCTATTAAAAACTGTAAAACAAAGTTGTTCGAGAGCGTAAAATAGTACCGTTACAACACAGTGCTGATAAAATTCAGCCATCGCATGGCGACTAAACAAAATAAAAAATGTAACAAATCACCACTTTTTTTTTCTCCCGAAATCATTAGAAGAATTAACATTATTAACTGGTTATATAAAAATTGTGTATTTGTGCAATTAGTCATGTGACAGCGAAATAACCCCACATTTCGGAAACATCCAGCAAAAATAGGGCACACTTCGTTAAATTCGACATTAAAAATATAGAGAGAGTGAAGTTTCGTTGATTTGTGGTGAAATTATCACTTAATTCGGGAAACAGTTTTGAAATAAAAGCGAATTTTCTCAAATGTCGGTAAAATAATCACCTGTTTCCGCACTTATACACTGCTGGCCACTCGACACCAAGAAGGAATGCAAATATCAGAATGATATTTATTGGGCATATACCTTATAGTAGAAACAACAATTGATTAAATTTCCAGGAAATTCGGAGTAATATGTTCTTAAAAAACAGTACATAAAGCAGCGACCTCTGGGAGCAATAACTGCACTTATCTGCCTAGACATTAAATCGAACAGCAGTTGAATGGCATATTCGGGTGCCGCACTTCAAGAAGCTTCAACACGATGCCACAGTTCATCTACCGTAGTTACTGGTGAGTAGTGGCGTGCCAGTCCCTTTTCAACGATTAAACAGTCATTTTCATTGGTGCGAGATCAGAAGAGCGCGCTGGCCAGAGCAACAGTCGAACACATTCTGTATCAATAAAGGTCCGAACAATACGGACAACTTGTGGTCGGGCATTGTCCTGCGTAAATATTCTGTTACGGAATCTTAGAATGTAGGGCAGAGCGACGGGACTTAACTTGTAAGAAATGTAATGGCCAGAGTGTCAGAAATGCGAACAAGCGGTGATCGAGCCGTATATCCAATGGGACCACATACCTTCATTCTACGTGATGGGCCTAGCCAATTCGAATGCTAGCTGGCAATGTGCATTATTCACAATGCCGTTAAATGCAGATGCGACAATCTTGATGCTGTAAACAGGATTGTGATTTGTCTGAAAGGCGATGTCACGTCATTTCTGCGTTCAGGTTCGCCGTTGATCAGAAATGTGTCCATATCAGTAATGCATCTTTTAAAATAACCGAAGTTTTGTAGCCGCATACTGGATTACCACCTGGAGTGATGGTATGTGGTACCACTGTATACATGTCTCGATCACCTTTGTTCTCATTCCGGCTCTCTGCACAGCGGCCATTAAATTTCTGGCGTGTTAAAGCCTGTCGATCTGCCCTATATTTGAGGTCTCCGTAGAGCAACATTTAAGCACGATAATGCCCAACCGCAAGTTGTGCGTAATATCCAGACCTTCCTTGAAACAGAAAGTGACCAACAGTTGCTCTGGTCAGCGCGTACTCCTAATCTCGCATTAATTAAAATGACTGTTTAATCGATGAAAAGCTACTAGCACGCCACCACTCACCAGTAGCTACAGTGTATGAGCTGTGGGATCGTGTTGAAGCTTCAGAAAGTTCTGTACACGAATATGTCATCCAATCGCTGCTCGGTTCAATGACTAGGTAGATATGTGGAGTTGTTGTTCACACAGGTCGCTGCTTCATGCTGCGTTCCCAAAATTTTATATACTTTTTATTATATTATCACCACTAACGTCAAAAATAATTTTTTCTTGGGTGTTTTAATGCGAAAATACTATGCATAAATTTATTTATAAGTTAATAAAATAGTGGTGACAGTTTAATAAGGAATGCTGCAAAGTGTCATATACATATATATATATATATATATATATATATGACAACTTTTACGTGAGGGAGAGGAGGCTACGCGAAACTTAAAAAAAAATTTTTAGTCATTGTTTAGCAGTTTTCTGCCAGTAAAAATGATGAAATTTTTTTGAAGAAATAGTGGTATGAAAACTCCGTACAAGTTGACATTTACGTGTCATTTTTACTACTACACTGGATGTTAAACGCCATTTGCGACCCCGTGTTCATTGCCCCTTATGTTCGTTTTCATGACTGCTTTCCTCCGCTTAACGGCCCTCTTCACTTACCGTCGCCGGAAGTCCGAGCCAATGTTATTCTACGGGGAAACTTTCTTTGCAAATAACTTATTAACTAATGCATATTTTTAAATTCTGTTTTCACATTCAGAAAATTCCCAACTGTTAAATTGACGGACCTTTTTTAAAAATGTATCTTTTTTATTTTTAATATTTTATTTTAAAATTGCAAAATGGAAAAATTTCACATATTGAAAATTCGCATTTTGCAGCTTCAAAATAAAATATAAAAAAATTTAAAACTAATTTTTTAAAAAAGGCCCGTCAATTTAACAGCTGGGAATTTTCAGAATGCGAAAACAAAATTTAACTAGTTGGCGTAGGTGGACTCTGCTCAGTTCCCCATCATATTTATGTTCTCACAAACTTCTAGTGGGAAACATATTATAATCATGTTAAAAGAAATGAATTTGACTAAAGATTGATACAGTGACAGAATGAAATCCCCGCCTAATAGGCTATCCACCGACCCATCGATATATTTATCTTATTCTAATCTATCGATTTTTTTTATCATTGTCAATTCTGTTGTTTAGTTTTCATGCTACTATTTCCAATGCAATAATCCTCAAAATTCATATTTATATGAAAAATTTACAATTTCGCTTTGTTGATAAAATCGTAAATTACGAATAATGTACGAAATTTTCCTATTAGAATATTTGTATTCAATCATGTTCAAACAAATATCATAAATATAATTTTTATGTTGTCTGTATTTATGATCCTCAAAATTGAAGTTTATGCTCAATTTTGCCTTATTCTGCCATTTTAAGTAAATCGTAAATTCCAAATAATTTACGAATTTTTTTAATTTAGAAAAATCATAGTCTATGATATTCATGCCAGTATCCAAAATAATATTTAAAAAGTGGTTTGACATCTTTACGATGAAAATATCCCTCAAAATTGACGTTTATGTAAAATTTTGCTCTATTCTGCCATGTTAAGAAATTCGTATTTTTCCAATAACTTACTAAATTTTTATATTGGAAATTTCATAGTCGTTATTTCAAAAGTAGTCTGACATCTTTACGATGAAAATATCTCTCAAAATTAATGTTTATGTGAAATTTTCCCCTATACTGCCATGTTAAGAAATTCGTAAATTGCTAATAACTTGCGAAATTTTCAAAGTAGCATATTTATAGTTACTGATGTTCATTCCGGCATCAAAACTGATATTTTAAAACTGGTCCGACATTTTTACAGTAAAAAGTTTCCATTTAATGCACGTTTAGGTGAAATTTTGTCCTATTCTCCCAAGTTAAGAAAATCGTAAATTTCTCATAACTTACGAAGTTTTTTAATTCGAATGTTGCAAATGAATAGGGTTCTTGCCAGTATTGAAAGTAATATTTTAAAACTGATCTGACCTCTCTGCGATCATTTGTTCGTGAGATATCATGTTAAGAGACTAACACACTAACGGACTGACACACTGACACACTGACAGACACCCTACAGACAGACACCATACAAATTTTGTCATTTTCGGATTCCTGACACCTGAAAACGTATAAAAAAAGTCAAAAAAACGAGGTCATTATTTTTCACGATTACCTAAGTTCCCCATATCTATAGTATGATGGGGAACTAAAAATATGTATTTGTTGATAAGTTATTTGTAAAGAAAAATTTCCCATAGAATAGCATTAGGTTTGGCTTCCGGCGGCGGTGAGTGAAGAGGGCCCTTAAGTAATTTCATTGATTTCGAATACACAATGTATTACGCGTTAAACTCTAAAAGAACATGTTTGTAAGTATTTACAGTAAAAAAAAAAAAAAAAAAAAAAAAAAATCATGCAGTACGCATTGGTTATTAAATCTTTCCAACTGTACGTACTTGTTGTATCGTATAACTTTTAACGTTCTTTGCCTACGTTTTCACACAACGGTCAAACAGAAGAACTAAAATGCATACAGATAGACTAATTGAATTCATAATCACGCTTAAACATTGTTGGAAAGTGTTAAAAATGCTTAACGCAAAAGAAAATGTCACCGTTAAATACTAATTGTGGTGCGTAATGTATCTGAAATTTTTAATGTAGCTCTGTAAATCTGAAAGTTAACCAGATCATATTCAATAGAAGATATTATTTTAGCTTATAATAATAAAAATTTCGTTATGATTTTTGAAGTAGAAACTTATTTAACTGTGATTTATAAAAATGCCTGCCCTAAAACGGAAAGCATTAGCTTTTTTTTTTTTTTTTTTTTTTTTGTGTGTGTGTGTGTGACGAAGGGGTGTCCATGTATTCAAACCTGTTGTACAGGACGTATTAATGTCCTTTTAAATAGGGAACATTCCTTGGTGCACATGAATAACGTATATCTTTTTTTAAATATCTGAAAATATTTACAGACACTGGAGGCGGGAAGACGGACAGATAGACAGATGAAGAGTCGCACCGACAGATACACAAATTCAAACTATACCCACGCTTAAAAATTGTTAGAGATTGTTAAAAACGTTTAATGTAAACGAAAATGCAGTTCCAGCATATTTCAAGCATAGTCCAGCAAAGTCCTTAATGTTGATGAATATTTTTGTGTGGCCCTCTAAATCATAATGCCACCGCCACTTTAGAATGTAGAAAAAGAGGGGGGGGGGAGCTAAAAACACCATAGAAACAGCATGGGAAGAAAAGCAAAAAAACTCACAATGTCAAGTGTGTTTTAAAAAAAAAAAAAAAAAAACAGGCTCGCACCGGAAGTAATAAGAGGACATACTATATTATATTGTAAAGATTCATTTGTGCATACGAATAACATATTTCAATTTCATTAAGCTTTGTGCAAAGTAAAGTTAATAAAATTTGGTTTAAAAAAATACCGCTCAAAGAACGCAATGCTTTGGAATACTTTCGGATGCTCCTGTATACAAACCAGAAAAGGTATTCAATTTATTTTCAATAGGGAACATCCGATAGAAAACTTAAATAATATATATCAGTTTTAAGAAATTCCATGAATAATTATTTGAGTTAGAGTGCGGACAGACAGACAAACCGAAGTAATTAACACTTTCAACTTTGTGGGAAAGTGTTAAAAAATGGAGCTGGGACCACACCAAATTTTAAAAAATGCAAAAAAAAAGTATATATATAAATATTTCAGGTGATATTTTAGTTTGTCATCCGTACAATTTTGGCGACATTTGACGAAGGAAATGTGAAAAGGGGGTCTGTTCCATAAAAACTACCAGAACGAGAACCGCTGTTGTAAGAATTTTTTTTAAGATTAAAT
Organism: Salticus scenicus; assembly: GCA_963930645.1. Taxonomy (NCBI): domain Eukaryota; kingdom Metazoa; phylum Arthropoda; class Arachnida; order Araneae; family Salticidae; genus Salticus; species Salticus scenicus. The sequence goes on from OZ005658.1 coordinate 138,759,142, forward strand.
TCTTGTCACAGTTTAATTATTTGATAATCCGGCTATCAAATCATCTAAACGGTACTAATTATATGTAGATGTGAAATATTCTTTTCCGTTGAAAAATAATTTACAACAATCAGTTTTCTAAATTTCCACTAAAATTTCTTTACTTTGTTAATTATAACGAGATTTGTCGCCTCAACATGGTTGAGGTTTGAAGCCCTGAACCCCTCTTTTACTTACGTTTTTGATAGAGACTTACAGACATAAAAGGAAAAATTTTCATCTTCTAAAACTACCTACCTCTTTATTTGCATAATATTTTTAACAATCATTTGTCAATCGTCCTTTTCCTTTCATCTCTACATATGTTTTCCTTTTGCCCATAGTTTTTATTCTTATACTAGTAGGCTTCGCCCGCTTCGCTGGACCCTGTTTTTAAATGAATCACTATAATTACTGAATTCTCAAAATTGCATTAATTTTTATCAAGTAAAAAAAAGAGCGAAACAAAATCTGATTAGGAAAAATGTCGATTTGTAAGTATCGTAAACCTCTATGTACCAATTTTGAATGATCTAACTCAATTTTTTTTTTGCCCCTCCTACCCCCCCTCCCGTCCCTCCTAATAACGTTACGCATTCGAAAATATCCCCATTCGACTTGCAGGCCTCTAAAACCAATCTGTACCAATTTTGAACGGCCTAACTGCATTTCTATTTGTTTTTGCAAATAGCCCCTCCCTTACCACCCCTCCTAATAATTTTACAAATTCAAAAATATCCGCATTCGATTTTAAATATCGAAAACCATTTGTGTACAAATTTTGAACGATCTAACTCTATTTTTATTTTTTTGCCCCCCCATCCCCTCCCCCCTTCTCGCCCCTCCTAATAACTTTACACTTTCGAAAATATCCCCATTCGACTTGCAGGCCTTTAAAACCTATCTGTACCAATTTTGAATGCCCTAACTGTATTTCTATTTGTTTTTGCCCATAGCCCCCCCCCTCCTTACCGCTCCACCCTCTTCCCGCACCTCCTAATAATTTTACATATTCGAAAGTATCCGCAATCGATTTGTAAGTATCGAAAACCTCTATATACCAAATTTTAACGATCTAACTCTATTTTTATTTTTTTTGCCCCCCCTCTTCCCTCCCCCCTTCTCTCCCTTCCTAATAACTTTACACTTTCGAAAATATCCCCATTGGACTTGCAGGCTATTGAAACCTATCTGTACCAATTTTGAAAGGCCTAACTGTATTTCTAATTGTTTTTGCCATTGCTGCCCCACCTGGGGGCTGAATTTTTAAAATTCCAAAAATTGGTTTTTAGATATTTGTATTAGCTATATTTTATAGCAAAAATTTCACGTATATCTGTTTTTTTTTTTTTTTGAGCTATATAGGATTATGCGAAATCGCGTTTTACGCATGTGAAATCCCGTTTCGCCCCCCCCCCCCTTGGGGACCGAATTTCAAAAATTCCAGAAATTGGTTTTTAGACATTTATAGTAGCTATATTTTAAAGCAAAAATTTTACGGATATCTGTTTCTTTGTTTGAGATATGAAGGATTTTTTGAAATCACGTTCGCCCCCCCCCCCCTCCCTTCCCTTGCGGGGCGAATTTTTTCAATTTTTTTTTTTTTCCTAAACCATCCCTGACCTATAAGGAAAAAAACAAAAAAAGAATGATCGAAATCGGTCAAGCCGTTTACGATTTTATAAGGGACATAGACAAACATTCATTTATATATATATAGATTAAAGAGGGTGTCCACAAAGTCTCTTTACAAGTACAGATGTCTATTTAATGAAATACTGAACAGTTACAAACTTAAAAAATATTTTGTTTTAAGAGTCAATTTTTTTTCGGCAATTAAGACACCTCTACATATACACCATTAGTTTCGTGAACCACATTAAGGCGATGCCTGATTTCCAGCTATGTCCTCTGTAAAAAAGTGTTACCAACGGTATCGAAGATGTCCGTGATCTTTTGCTTCAGGTCAGTAATATTCCGCAACTTTGTTCGGTATACACGATCTCTAGCATATTCCCACAGAAAGAAATCCAGGTGCGCGAAATCAGGTGAACGAGATGGCCAAGAAATTGGGTGATCCCGTCCAATCCACCAACCTGAAACTGTTTCATCAAGGAAATTACGAGCATCAAGATCCCAATGTAACGGTGTACTATTTGCTGGAAAAGACGTTGGTTGAAGATTATACAACTGGGATTTCTCTACGACGAAAAGTGGTCCAATAATTCTGTTTCATGCCAGGTTACACCACACATTCAATTTCGGACTATCTTTCTCGAGTTCATGGGAGATTTCTGAATCCCAGATCTCCCATTAGGAGTATTGATTTTCCCTGAAACATGAAACATTGCCTCATCCCTGAAGCATATTCGACATTAGGTTTTTTCTTGGGGCATAACCATTTTTATATTTTAGGCCTCTAGCTCTTCAAAATATTATCTAAAATGCACAAAACAATAATTAACAAAAGTTTTAAGTAAATAACTGAACAGCTATAACAAATTTTATCTTAATATCTCATCAAGATGTTATTTAATGAATTATTGAAGTTGTAAAGAAAACCTGTACATAGACATATAAATTTAATAAGCTATATCTGCACATTAAATTTGTATGTTTCATTATCCATCTTATCTATATATACTGGTATCATATAACCTGAATCGTTCATTCATATATTCATTGAATTAGCTGTTGTCAGCTCTTCAACATTTTAATACACACACACACATTCATATATATACATATATCTTATACAAATACATTTTACATCTGGTCAAAATTACATTTCATAATTAACTATTTTTAAAAAATTAGGATTATATAGTACGAACAAAGAAACAAAAAACAATTGAAAAATAAATACTTCTTCTATAAAATATTTCTGGTACAAATTTCCATTCACATCATTAGATTTATTTAATTGCGAGGATCATTAAAACATGACTCTCTAAACGTAAACAAAATTACCACGCCAGAATTCTAATTCCATCTATTCTTTAAAAGGCTTCAGAACATTAGTAAAATGAATATTCATCATGCTCAAAGAACTGAGAGAGGCTTAAAAATATAATGTCTTAACATAATTTACGCGCACCTCACCGGAACACTTTTCTTCCATTCAACATTATTACTTCCACTTTCGCTTCATCATCGACCACGTGATGAATGTTCTTCTTAAGCAAAAGTGAAATTTCAAGGAAATGGTTTTCCTTGAACAAGCGTAATCTTTTGTCATAATTAATCAAGACATGGAGATTAATTGCTAGCGATCAACAGATTTTAGGAACAAAAAACTCAATTCCATTACTCATTAGAGAGGAATGTAGATTGTGTAAAATGGTATTTATTAGAAAATGTAAATAGAGACGACATGTGATTTAAAATTTGAAAGCATTTTAGGATTAATTGAATTGTTTCAAAGAATGATAATGGTACAAATATTAGAATATTAAAAAATGCAGTGTTATTAGATTTTTTTTTAATACTTGTTATTATATAACTTTTAAATTAATGTTCATATTGGCTGTAATAATCAGTATCTTCCGGGTTCATTTGTAAAAGAAATATATACACATACGAAACACATAAAAGAGATAACAAATTTAATAATTAGAAAATTAAGAAATTAAAAAATAAATTTTATTATTATCATTATTATTAACAGTGTCAAACAATTATCAGTGTTCTGGACAAAGTTTTTCCAATTTGCTTTTACCAAGAAAAAAAGAGAGAATTTGCTTTTCTATTCAAGTCAAATAGAACCATTTTTATAATAAGGGGGAGAAAGTAGTATGAGTGCCACGCTGGATTGTATCACTCGCAACCGGGAAAAAGTAATGCCTGAAATACTATATTTTTCTTTAATAAAAGCATAAATATTAAACACGGAACATATTATGCAAGAGACAGATGAATTATTCTGATAAACAAGAAGGTTTTTTCACTATTTTAAAAAGTATTCATGTTTTATATAACTTCCTATACAGGACTGAGAACAGCCACTTTTTTAATATAAGTTCTTTTTTACTTTCTTCTATATGTAATACAGAGAAAGTATTGGATCCGTGTCTGTCTGTCTGTGTGTGTGTATCACAATTTTTGTGGACTCTGTATCTCACAAACCAATGAATGAAATTTAACCAAACTTGGTATTTAGTTGGACACTGACATAAACTGGTACTGATTAGATTTCGGGATCAATCGCTTAACAGGTGGCGTTGTGATCGTGTTTGTTCTAAACTTGGCAGTATAGGACAAAATTTCGTATAAATGTGCATAATGAGAGTTATTTTAAACTTGTGATTGTAAAACTAATATGAATTATAGATAATAGTAGTAGTTAACTAGGAAAAAATTTTTGTGCATGTTGGGGCATCGGTTTCCCCCTATGGGGTAAGTACACCCCGGGGGGAGTAAATTTTCAAGATGGGTGACTTTCGAAAGGTCTCGTCAATACCTTTAAAACGAATGGTTGAACTATAGATCTCTGATAATTTAAAACAAAGTTATCGATTTTTTATTACTTTTAACGAAAAAAAAATTTTTTTTTTAATATTGAAAATAAAATTGACTTTTTTTGGATATTTAGTGTTATACTACTTCTCTAATATGGAAATCGCCTGCATTATTATGGTAGATAATTTTTTTTTTTTTTAAATAATAATTTTAATGATTTATTTTTACTGAGTGAATATTTATAGGAAAATATAGAAGAAAGTCGTGTGGTGGCCATAACATACTAGTTTTTTTAATAGAAATATTTAGTAATCGTTTGCAGTAGTTATCTTCGATCGAATAATGCAAAGAATGCTTTGTATAAATATTGGTATTCGAAAAAGTGACTCAGTCAACCCGTCTATGGGTTGCATTTCCCATAAACAAGGGTAAAAGTATTGATAAAAGATGTAAACAAGTATTGCAAGTTAAAACATCTTGAAGTAAGTGATGTAAGTGAAAAAAGAAATATTTATGTAAACAAGAAGAAATTTTCACGGTTTCAAAAATTATGCATGTTCTCTATACAGGCTTTATTGCAGTCACTTTTTGATTACCTTTTTTACTTTCTTCTATATGTAATATAGAGAAAGTATTGGATTCGCGAAAATTTTCGACCACCGTTTTTTGACGGATCTACACGTTTTGGGATATCCTGAACACGAATTGATAGTTTTTCAAATATATCTGTCTGTGTGTCTGTCTGTGTGTCTGTGGTTTAGTGTTTTCACCGTATTTCACGAACCAATGAATGATATTCAACCAAACTTGGTATATAGTTGGACCCTGACGGGGCATTGTGCTGATTAGATTTGGGGATCAATAGCCCATCAGGTGGCGCTGTGATCGCATTTTATGTAAATTTTTAACATGGCAGTATAGGACAAATTTTCGTATTTTTCACCGTATCTCACGAACCAATGAATGAGATTCAACCAAACTTGGTATATAATTGGAACCTGACGGGGCATGGAGCTGATTAGATTTGGGGATCAATCTTCCAGCAGGTGGCGCTGTGATCACAAAATTTCGTATGTTTCACCGTATCTCACGAACCAATGAATGATTTTGAACCAAACTTGGTGTATAGTTGGACCCTGACATGGAAAGGGTCTGATTAGATTTTGGGATCAATCGCCCAGCAGATGGCGCTGTGATCGCATTTTATGTAAACTTTTAACATAGCAGCATAGGACAAAATTTCGTATAAATGTACATAATGAGCGTTATTTTAAACTTGTGATTGTAAAATTAATATGAATAATTGATAATAGTAGTACTTAACTACAAAAAAAAAATTTGTGCAAGTGCGGGCACCGGTAAATTTTCAAGATGGGTATCTTTCGAAAGATCTCGTCAATACCTTTAAAACGAATGGTTGAACTATAAATCTGTGACAATTTGAAACAAAGTTATCGATTTTTTTACTTTTAACGAAAAAAAAAAGCGTTTTTTTTTTTTTTTTTTTTTTTAACGAAACTTAACCAAACTTGGTATTTAGTTGGTCCCCGACATAAACTGGTGCTGATTACATTTGGGGATCAATAGCTCAACAGGTGGCGCTGTAATAGCATTTTATGCAATTTTTAACATTGCAGTATAAGACAAAATTTTGTATAAATGTACATAATGAGAGTTATTTTTAACTTGTGACTGTAAAATTAATATGAGTTATTGATAATAGTAATAGTTAACTAGGAAAAAAATTCTGTGCATGTGGGAGCATCGCTTCCCCCCCCGGGGTGTAAATTTTCAAGATGGGTATCTTTCGAAAGATCTCGCCAATACCTTTAAAACGAATGGTTGAACTATAAATCTGTGATAATTTAAAACAAAGTTATCGATTTTTTTTTACTTTTAACAAAAAAAAAAAAAATCTTTTATTTTTTTTATTTATTTATTTATTTATTTATTTTTAATATTGTTACTGGTTGAATATGTATTACTTTTAACAAAAAAAAAAAAAAAAAAAAAAAAAAAACTATCGTATTTTTTTTTTTTTTTTTTTTTTTTTTTTTTTAATATTGTTACTGATTGAATATGTATATAGGAAAATATAGAAGAAAGTCTTGTGGTGGCCACAACATAATAGTTTTATTTATTTTTATTTTTTTCTATAGAAATACTTTAAAATTGTTTTCAAGTAGTTATTTTACGTTTATTAATATAAACCTTGCTTCCTTTATATAAATAAAGTATTCAGAAAAGTTATCGCGCCGATCACTGTCAATGAGTTTTTATTACTCAAAAAAAAAAAAGAAAAAGAAGAACAAGTATGAAACAAGTATGAAACAAGTAATAAACAAGTATTTAAGAAAAAAAAAAAATTAGTATGTTGTAGCCACCACAAGACTTTCTTCTATATTTTCCTGTAAAACTTCATTAAGTGCGAATAATTTATTAAAGCTATTATTTATTACAGCTATTTAACATGGTGAATGCAAATGATTTTCATCTTAGGGAAATCTGACACTAAATATCTAAAGAAAGAGAGTTTTATCGTCTATAAATAACAGCTTAAAAAATGCGTTTTCATAGTGGTTATCTCACATATCAATTTTCGTACAGTTATATGCCTTAGACGTTGAGATATAGCCAACCTGTTATCCATGCAATTTGCAATATAGCAGCGCCACATATTGGCCGATAAGCATCCAGATACAGTCAGCATAATGTCTCATAATGACCTTCTCACATATCAAGTTTTGTTTGATGATACGCAATAGAACCTGAGATATAGCCTTCCTTTAAATTGTGGAAATCGCTGTGTATCAACGCCACAGCAGTCTACACCAAAAGATGACGGGAACTAATTTATGTTAAGGTGCATCTACATACAAATTTATATGCAATACTATGCAGTAGTTACTGAGACATAGCCTTTCCTTGTATTGCGGAAATCGCTGTATAGCAGCACCACCTGTTGGCCGATAAGCATTCAAATTGAATCAGCATAATATCTCATAATAGTCTTCTCACGTATCTTTTGTTTTATTATTCGCAATAGAACCTGAGATATAGCCACCCCTAAATTTGAAGATATTGCTGTACAGCAGCGGCACCTGTTGAGCTGTTGACACCAAAAGTTCAAAGGCACTATATTAGGTCAAGGTGCATCTACATATAATTTATATGTAATTATGAGTAGTAGTTCCGGAGATACAGTTGCCACAAAATTTATGTCACTCACACATACAGACAGAAGGACAGGCAGACAGATAGACATTTTCTAAAAATAGTAAAATCAAGTTCTAGATCTCTCAAAACGTGCAAATCCGTCGAAAACCGAAGTCGAAAATTTTCTCGAATCCAATACGTTCTTCAATTGAATATAGAAGAAAGTAAAAAAAAAAAAAAAAAAAAAGACTGGAGTGACTCTACTCGGCTTTCCGAACAATTATTAACCATTGTGTAGATAAAGTAAGGTAAAAGAAGTTGTTAAATAAACAAAGTAGATTCGCCAGAATCGATACAGTTCGTGTGACGGTCATCTATAACATTTGTATAAATTTTCAGTTTATCTGAATCAGTCATTTAGACACCATCGCACTTTAAAATATTCGAGCCCATAGGCGATAATGATAAAGAAATTCTCTTTGTGTCTCTGTAGAAATCTATAAATGCTAGATTCACCAAAATGAATAGGGTTTGTTGCAGTCACTGTTACGGTGTACAACATATGTACCAACTTTGAAGCTCATTCGCACAAAGCGTTTTTACGCTAGGGTATTCACTCACACACATGCATACATCACTGTAAAAATAGCGAAAACGAACTCAGGGAACCTCAAAACGTAAAAACACATAAAAAACTCAAAATCATATTCGGGACATTATTACAATACTTTCCTTGCATGGTATGTTCGGAAAGTAACAAAAGTAAATTTCAGGGCTTTTTAAACCTGGGGGCTTTGGGAAAATTCTCGACTTTTTGATGCGGTAAATGACCCTGAACTCAGTTACAATTGCCGTCTGTATTAAATAAATCTTTCGATTCAACGCCACAAAAAAAAAAAGAAAGAAAGAACGAAAGATAGAAAAAACTGTTAAAATTTAGACTCATTAACCCTTTATTCAAAAAGGGTTCTTTTTCTGAATCATAAAATGTCAGTTATGAAACACAATTAAAAGAAAAAGAAAAACTTAATAAATGAACTACAACCTTTATATGTGCTCGGTTATTTCGGTTTAAACAAAGCTCAAGTCTACTCCTGTCAGAACGACGAATGTTAAGAGAATAGAACATTAAAAAAATAAAAGTGTGTCTTTCAAAATGAAAAATATCTGGCTAAATGCCGACGGCATAGACCGCGAAAGAAAAGACAGGGGAGGAGGGAGGGGCAAGAAACGAAAATTACAAAAATGAATTTCAAGGAAGTCGCCGCGAGAAAAACATTGAATAAAAAAAAAAAAAAAAAAAAAAAATTCGAATTCCAGAATGAAGTCCAAAGTTTTTTAGAGTCAGTTTGAAATGACAAAAATATTATTTGAGCGGTTCATTTTCCATTATTAGCCCCATGTCATAAAAGTTGGATTAGGTACGTTCGTTTGTATTCAAATATGCAACCTCCATGTTTCAGTGCTCTAAATTTTGATGTGTAAAATATATTTACTTCCATCACCCGTCTACCGTAGGTAATGATAATGCATTCGGTCGAAAATTTCGATATTTAGATTTCACCTAATTCACATGTTTTAATGTCTCGTGAGTCCAAAACGTAGTTTCTGTAAATCAGTCTCTGTGTATGAGTGTGTTTGGATGGTTCTGACTATTTTATATATACAGGGTGATTAAAATTAAAGTTACGATTTCAAAATGCTACAATTTTAAAACTAACGGTCAAAAGGACTTGATATTTTACCAGGGCAACCGTGAGGCAATGGAATTTTATTGGCCGAAGGAAAAAAGTATTTATAAAATGCGCCTATAAATGACGCTGCCAAGGTAATCTCAAAAGAAATGCCTAAATAGATTCATTATACACAGGAATGTTGTTAGAAATAGAATAGAATAGCAGGAAACAATAGACTTTAAGGGTTTCCGGCAACATTTTTAGCAAAAAGGCAAGAATATGTGTTTACAACGGAAACAGTGATAACAAAGAGTAACTTCATGAAATAAACATCTTACGAATGATTAACGGTACATTTCTTTTTTTCCCTTTGCCAAACAAAATTCCATTGCCTAACAGTTGTTCTGGTAATATATCAAGCCATTCTCAACAGTAGTTTTAAAATTAAAGATTTTTGAAATCATAACTTTAATTATAATCACCTTGTATATATATATTAGATAAAACGTTGAAATTTTATAATTAAGAATGGTACAGTATGCAGATGATTTTACCAACTTTTAGTGAAAATTGAGAATCTGGAAGTAGAAATCCGTAACTGAAAAACGACCATAACGATTTTCTTCAAAGTTCCTTTATGTACGTTCTTTCGTATGTCATTTTCTATGTATTAGACGATTACTGCAAGAAACGTTATAGGCGTCCTCAATAAATAGGTTAATTTTAGGTTTTTTAAAATATGACTTTACAGATTTTCTTGAAACTCGCTCTATAAACTCTCTTTAAGGGATATGTATTAGTTTACTACTACATAGACAATTTTAGGTACCTGATTGTGTATTTGGATTTCATGCCTTCTGACTCTGACCGCACTATTTCTAAAGACAGTTTATAATAAGTGCAGTATTGAGTAATGGGAATCGTGCTGAATTTGATAAATTTGGTGTAAATAAAATTTTTTACATACATTATCCTATCACGGAACTGCTATATCGTATTTTATTTGCGAGTACATGATAGCTACATCTCAGAGTGTCTTAAATGAAATCGAGGGTGCCATACCCATCTCGAAGAATCAAAATTGTGACAACATGTTTTCGGACCACCTTTAGGGATGAGACCCAGACCTCGCCAACTGTCCACTAGTACGACGTAAGAAAAGAAAATTTGTATGAAGTGATGAAAACCTTAATATGTAACGTGATTACAATAAAAAAGTATACTAAGTCATCTTTGGTTTGGATTATATAATGCGTTTTATATACCCTAAAATTTATTATATATCACCATACTTACATATACTAGAATGTACTAAACCATTCAGCATAATATTGTACAAATCTGGGACGAATCGGAGGAAAAATGAGTTCCACATATATCTTTTAACTCTAACATACTTTAAAAATGTGTGTCAATATTGTTATGTTTCACGAACTATATAATAATATACAACTATATATCGAAAAAAGTTCGTTACTGAACAGTTAGTAACTCATATTATTTTAGGTGTCCATTTTGTTGAACTATAATTACTCGCACCTCGTTCTAGTTATGGTAAATTCCAAGCGTGTGATAAAAAAAACGTACGCTTTTAAAATTCTAAAATCATACATCAGTATTTTTTTTTTTTTTAATTTGTAATATATACAGAAAATAAAAGGCATAGAATAGTCATATTATAACCTTAATGATAAGCACATTCAACTCTTCAAAAAACTGATAAATTTCCTGTTGAAATTTTTAAAATAAACTTTAATATTTTCAAAGAGGAATATCAAAGCATCGATTGATAAATAAAAAAGAATACTTAACGGATAGTTAGCTTTATTAAAATAGATTTAAATACAGTTTTTTTTTTTTTTTTCAACTTTAGTCGTTCATAATTACCGTATTATATTTATACTTTCGCGTAATTGCTTAATTAGATATTTTAAAACTAAGCATTTTGAAAAATATGAAAAAAATCTTGCAACATATAATGCTTCTTTAATAATTTAAAGGTGGAAATTTTTGAAAGAAAAATCTTAAAGTATAGTTACATCATTAATTTTCAGAGATTTGAAGTATTTATAAAATTCTGTTTAATTCCTCGTAACAATGATAATTATGAAATTTTAAGAACACTTATTCTAACACTGGTTATATAATAAAAACAAACTACAGCTACGGCTATAGTTTTTTTTTTTTTTTTTTTTTTTTTTTACATTTATGTTAGACATATCTTAAAAATTACAAAATTTCTTTCAAAAAAAAATTGTAATTTTTTTTTTTTTTTTTTTTTTTTTTTTTTTTTTTATCTAACAAAAGTTTATGTCTTTTCAATTAAAAAACAAGAAAGAAAAATCATGCAGTACGCATTGATTAGTAACACTTTCCAACTGTACGTAATTGTTGTATCGAATAACTTTTAATAATATTCTTTGCCTACGTTATCACACAACAGACAGAAGGACTGAAAAATATACAGATAGACTAATTGATTTTAAAATTACTCTTAGGCCCTTTGGAAAGTGTTAAAACGGCTTAACGCAAAAGAAAATGCAGCCAGTAGATTATAATTACAGCTTTTGAACTCTCTGAATATTTTAGTGTAGCCCTGTAAATCAGAAAGTTAATCATATCATATTCTATACAAAAGATTATTTTTGAGTATTAACAACAAATTTCAATATTTTTATGATTTTTACAGTAAAAAGACTTTTAAATATAATTTTCAAAAAATTTTGTCCTAAAACGTAATGCATTGGCATATATACATATTTTTTGTCCCTGTAAACAAACTAGTTGTACGGGACCTATTAATGCCATTTTAAATGGGGAAAATTCTATAGGGATAATGTTTAAAAAAAGCAACACTCATAGAAGAAAATGCTTTCGAATGCTTTTGGGTGTCCCTGTACACAAACCAGAAGTGATATTCACTCCATTTTCAATATGGAACATCCGATAGTGAACTTCAATAAATATATCAGTTTCGAGGAATTCCATAAATAATTACAGGAGTTGGAGCGCGGGCTTACAGACAGACAGACAGACAGATGGACAGATACACAAACTGAAATCATATTCACACTTAAAAATGTTAGAAAGTGTTAAAAACACTCAATGTAAACGAAAGTAATATTTCAGCAATTTTTTATTAATAGCTCTTAATATAAATGGATATTTTTCTGTCACCCTGTAAATCTAATGCTAATTATGCTATATTGTAAGCAAAGCATTTTTTTTGTGCAAATAAATAACATATTTCAATTTCCTAAAACTTCGTGGAAAGTACAGTAAATAAAATTTGATTTATAGATATCTCTCTCATAGAACGCAATACTTTGGAATACTTTTGAGTGTCCCTGTATATAAAACAGAGTTGGTATTTAATCCATTTTATACAGGAAACACCCATTAGGGAATTGGAATAATATATTTTAATTTCATTAAGATAAGTCTACCGTAAAGGTATGAAAATCTAGTTTATAGAAATAGCTCTCATAGAACACAATGCTTTGAAATACTTTCGGGTGTCCCTGTACACAAACCAGTAGAGGTATAAACTCCATTTTCAATAGGAAATATCCAATAGTGAACTTGAATAACATATATCAGTTTTAAGAAATTCCATAAATATTTACGGGAGTTAGAGATCGGACAGACAGACAGGCAGACAGACAGACGGACGGACAGGCAGATACACAAATCTGAAATCATATTCACACTTAAAAAATGCTAGAAAGTGTTAAAAACGCTTAACGTAAACGAAAGTACAATTCTAGCAATTTTTTATTAATACCTCTTAATATAACTGGATATTTTTGTGCCACCCTGTAAATCTAATGCTAATCATGCTACATTCTATGCACATAATTCTTTTGTGCATGTAAATAACATATTTCAATTTCCTAAAACTTCGTGGTTGATGAAGTTTGATTTACAGAAATATCTCTCCTAGAACGCAATGCTTTGGAATACTTTTGAGTGTCGCTGTACATGAACCGATGGTGGTATTTCCTCCATTTGATAGAGAAAACATCCAATAGTGAACTTGAATAACATATTTTAATTTCATTAAGATATGTCTACAGTAAAGGTATGAAAATATGGTTTATAGAAATACCTCTCATAGAACACAATGCTTTCAAATACTTTCGGGTGTCCCTGTACACAAACCAGTAGAGGTATAAACTCCATTTTCTATAGGGATCGTCCGATAGTGAACTTGATTAACATATTTCAATTTCATTAAGATATGTAACCAGTAAAGGTATGAAAATATGGTTTATAGAAATACCTCTCATAGAACACAATGCTTTTGAATACTTTCGGGTGTCCCTGTACACCAACCAGTAGAGGTATAGACTCCATTTTCAATAGGAAACGTCCGATAGTGAACTTGAATAACATATTTCAATTTCATTAAGATATGTCTAGACTAAAGGTATGAAAATATGGTTTATAGAAATACCTCTCACAGAACACAATGCGTTGAAATACTTTCGGGTATCCCTGTACTCAAACCAGTAGAGGTATAATCTCCATTTTCAATAGGGAACGTCCGATAGTGAGCTTAAATAACATATTTTAATTTCATTAAGGTATGCCTACAGTAAAGGTATGAAATTATGGTTTATAGAAATACCTCTCATAGAACACAATGCTTTAAAATATTTTCGGGTGACCCTGTACACAAACCAGTAGAGGTACAAACTCCATTTTCAATAGGGACCGTCCGATAGTAAACTTGAGTAACATATATCAGTTTCAAGAAATTCCATAAATATTTAAGGGAGTTAGAGCGCGGACAGACAGACAGACAGACAGACAGACAGACAGACAAACCGAAGTCATAAACACTTTTCAACCTTGTTGGAAAGTGTTAAAAATGACAAAACTTTAATTTTTACAATATCCTATGCAAAAAAAAAAAAATACATGAATGAAATTGTTTTATACCCTAATAAGCTCATATACAAACTTTCAGCTTATAAAAAATTTATAGCAGTTTTTTTAAACAAAAGTGTTGAATGATTGGTCATAAATTGAAAGATGTTTAATTATTTTCACTCATCAGCTGTGAATTTCACTCATCAGCTGTGTAACCTCGAAACGAGATCTGACGTGTAAATTTTTCCTCAAAGAACTTATGGGGACGTTTTATTTATCGCTACTACCAGCTGAACCCAATATTACTCCTTCGTAATCATCATCTATTTACTTTATTTATTATATATATATTTACATAGTTTTAAATTTCCGAAAATTTTCCAACGGTAAACTGATTCTTTTTTTTTTTTTTTTTTTTTTTTTAATATTTCATTTTCAAGTTCTAAAAGGTGAAAATTCAACTGAGTACATATTTTACTATTTATAACTTAAAAATTAAGTAGTAAAAATTAAGAAAAAGCGAAGGAAATTATTTTAATTCTAAGAAATTTTCTAAATATGAAAACGGAATTAAAGAAATAAATAAAAATAAAATACAATAAAGTTATGTGCAATGTGCAAAACAAATGTTGCCGTAGAATAACGTGGATCAGGCTATCAGCCACGTGAGGTGATTCCTGCCTTTTTGCCAAGAGATTGGAAAATAATTTAAGTCAATCTTTAGGCCTTCTCTTTCCATTTCTCGAAGACTTTTTACGATACAATGTTTGACATATTTATTGAAATTTTATTTTTTCGACTGAAAGAAAATTATGCCTGAACCGGGAGTTTCCCTATTCATTTTGGTGAATCTAGCATTCGTAGATTTTTACAGAGACACAAAGAAAAATTTCTTTATCATTATCGCCTATGGGCTCGAATATTTTAAAGTGCAATGGTGTCTAAATGACTCATTCAGATAAACTGAAAATTTATACAAATGTTATAGATGACCGTCACACGAACTGTATCGATTCTCGTGAATCTAGCACTCATAGTTTTTTCACAAGGACACAACAAAATGTTTTGAATCATTATGGACTATGGGTTGAAATTATTTAAACTGCGATAGCATCTAAACGCTTTATTTGTTTGAGCTGAAATTTTACATACATATTATAGGTTACCTATGCACGAATTGTATAGATTTTGGTGACTCTAGCTCTTATATAATTTTACAGTGACACAACGAAAATATCTTTATAATTATGATCTATTGACTCAAAGTATTTAAAGTACAATAGCATTAAATTAAACGTCATCCTATACGGAGAAAAATATTGAAAAACCCTAATACAATTTTCTCCTTCGTTTATTTAACAACTTCTCTTGCCTTATTTTATCTATACAACGGTTAATAATTGTTCGGAAAGCCGAGTGGAGTCACTCCAGTTCTTTTTTTCTACTTTCCTCTGTATTCAATAGAAGAATGTATTGGATTCGTAAAAATTTTCGACTTCCGGTTTTCGACGGATTTGTAGGTTTTGAGAGATATATAACATGATTTGACTATTTTTAGAAAATGTCTGTCTGGCTGCCTGTCCGTCTGTCTGTATGTGCGTGTGACATACATTCTGTGGCAACTGTATCTCAGGAACTTCTACTCATAATTACATATAAATTTATATGTGGATGCACCTTGACCTAATTTAGTGCCTTTGAATATTTGGTGTCAACAGCTCAACAGGTGCCGCTGCTGTACAGCGATATCTGCAATTTCAGGGGTGGCTATATCTCAGGTTCTATTGCGAATAATAAAACAAAAGATATGTGAGAAGACTATTATGAGATATTATGCTGATTCAATTTGAATGCTTATCGGCCAACAGTTTGTGCTGCTATACAGCGATTTCCGCAATACAAGGAAAGGCTGTATCTCAGTAACTACTGCATAGAATAGCATATAAATTTGTAAGTAGATGCACCTTAACATATATTAGTTCCCGTCATCTTTTGGTGTAAACCGCTTAAAATGTGGCGTTGATACACAGCGATTTCTACAATTTAAAGGAAGGCTATATCTCAGGTTCTATTGCAAATCATCAAACAAAACTTGATATGTGAGAAGGTCATTATGAGATATTATGCTGACTGTATCTGGATACTTATGGGCCAATATGTGGCGCTGCTATACTGCAAATTTCATGGACAACAGGATGGCTATATCTCAACGTCTAAGGCATGTGAGATAACCACTATGAAAACGCATTTTTTAAGCTATTATTCATAGACGATAAAACTGTCTTTCTTTAGATATTTAGTGTCAGATTTCCGTAAGATGAAAATCATTTGCATTCACCATGTGAAATAGTTGTAATAAATAATAACTTTAATAAATTATTCGCACTTAGTTAAGTTTTACAGGAAAATGTAGAAAAAAGTCTTGTTGTGTCTACAACATACTAATTGTTTTTTTTTCTTAAATACTTGTTTATTACTTGTTTCTTAATTTTATTCTTTTTTTTTTTTTTTTTTTTTTGAGTAATAAAAACTCATTGACAGTGATCGGCGCTATAACTTTTTTGAATACTTTTTTTGTATAAAGGAAGCAAGCTTTATATTAATGAACGTAAGATAACTACTTGAAAACATTTTTAATGTATTTCTATAGAAAAAAAAAAAAAAATCTGGGTTCGAATTTCCTAAAATAGGGGCAGATCCCTTATATAAGTCTAAGTTTAATACTTTCGTATTTATTAGGGGCTATATCCAGATGTTCCCCCAAAGTACATTTAAATTGGTGTTTCGTGTATTTCATGCTGCGCTAAATTTGAGTACTCTATGTGGTGAGTATACCACTTAAAAACAATATACAGGGTTACCTGAAATTTCACGAACACATTTTTTGTATTGGATTTAATTGATAAATTAGTCTTTAACAAATTATACCATATCCAGAATTGCTCAGAAATGATAAATACTATCTCTTACTCATACTGTGTATATAAAACAGTGTTTTGAAGTTCACATTTTTGTCGTTGAATTTTTGATATAATTGCCCATTTTGATGTCCCCTGAATTAGAACATCAAGTATTTAACAGTTAACCTTCGTCCCTGCTATTAGCGTAACTTAAGAACGAATGAATAAAAGAAGTTTAAATTTGGTATTTTGAAGATCGAATGGGTAAAACCACGAAAATCTTAGAATGGCTAAGTCGACAAGTGCAACTTGTGATCGAATCCGGAATTTCTCGCGTATACCAGCTTTTAAAGCAGATATAATTGACTTCTACTTGTAGGGCTGAAGATCACATGCGAATGCTAGATGAAAATTTAAATTGGTAAATTTGAAAATATGTTATAAGTTCTCTGAGTAAATTTAAATATACAGGGTGATTCTAATTAAACTTTCCCTATAAGCAGCATCCTACAGTGCAAATGGATGGACGGAATGCAACGAAATTTTGTATAGAGACTATACACGAGATGCGCTCACGGAATTTCGAAAAAAAAATGTTCCAAAATGTCCACCAGAGGACACCTTTTTCGTAAAAACATTAAATTTAACACAATAAACGACCAAAACGGAATACAAACAGTATTAACAGTTATTGACTAGTTTCTGATCACCTTGCCATCGAATCACATTAAATAATACCTGTTTTGCATAAAGCTTCCCCTTCTTCGCAAGCATGCAAATCTCGAGATTTTTTCCATAGAACTGACAGCTTTTCCCGGTTTTAAATTTTACTACTCATAATTGTTGTTGTGTATTGTTAATATTGTTTCTGTATTCCGTTTTGATCGTTTATTGTATTAAATTTAATGTTTTTCCGGAAAAGATGCCCTCTGGTGGATATTTTGGATTTTTTTTTTTTTTTTTAATTCCGTGAGCGCCTCTCGTGTACAGTCTGTGTTTACGCATCTGATCAAAACACATGACACAAATTAATTAGATCGCTGATTCGATAATAAAACACTTTAATTTCACAATATAACATTTGTTCGGCTCAAAAAGCACGAACTCGCACGATCACATTTTTCTTCTCTGTTTTCATTTCGTTTTCCACAGTAGGCCCGCAGAAACGGAATATCACACTTTTTCTGGAGGGGTGTGCGAAGCCCAAGCATGTGCGGCACGTAATACTCTTTGGCAAAATGTCAATACAGAACATCCCGCCCCACCTTGCAATGTTTTTTAAACATTCAAGACACGTGTAATAATTACACAATTCTAAAATCACAATATCACAAATAAAATTAAATACTTATGAAATAAAATACACTATATACATATAACAATAATGACACATTTAATAAACACAAATAATTTTACTTATTTATTCATGGGTAGGAGGCACAACTTTGTGATTGGACGTTTATAAGTACCCAAGGCAGTTTTAACTTCAACTATTCTTACTTTTGAGTCTTTGCCTGGGTAAGTAGCAGAAATTTTGCCCAATAACCACAGACATGGGGGCAAATTATCTTCTTTGATAACGACCAAATTTCCTACCTCCACATTATTTTTCTCGAACTTCCACTTGCTCCTCTGCTGCAAGTTGCTCAAATAATCAGAGCTCCACCTCTTCCAGATCACTTGAATAAATTTTGTTAATTTTTGCCAATGATCCAGCCTATTTTCACCAATATTTGTTAAATCAGGTTGAACCATTGATGTAATAGGTCGACCAATCAAAAAATGTGAAGGGGTTAAGACATTAAGATCGTTTATATCCGCCGACAAAGAACAAGTGGTCGAGAATTTAACATTCCCTCAACTTGGATTAAAACTGTTAGAAATTCTTCATAAGTTAGTTTTGAATTTCCAACAACTCTCTTTAAGTAATACTTAATGGATTTAACTCCAGCCTCCCAGATACCTCCAAAATTTGGGGCTCTAGGGGGGAGAAATTTCCAATCAATACCTTCTGATGACATGAAATCGGCAAGTTTTTCATCTGGCTGGTTTACTAATCTGTGCAATTTTTTAAGCTCAGCATTCGCGCCTACAAAATTTTTAGCATTGTCAGTAAAAAATTTTGCACACTTGCCCCGCCGAAAAATGAACCTTTTAAGAGCTGCAATAAATGAGGCTGATGTCATGTCTGACACCACTTCCAAATGCATTGCCTTAGTAACAAAACAGATAAATATACATACATAAATTTTATGGTACACACCTTTCCTTTGACCCCTATACTTAATATAAAAAGGTCCGCAGAAGTCCGCTCCAGTAATGTTAAAGGGAAAGGTTTTTCTCACTCTCTCCTCAGGCAAATCACCCATTAATTGTTCGATTACCGGAGGTTTTGCTTTGAAACAGGTTACGCAATTATGCACAATTTTTCTACATGTGCTTCTCCCATTAATTATCCAAAATTGTTGCCTGATTTGGTGCAGTAAAGCTTGACGGCCTGAGTGCAGATACTTTACCTGAAAATAATTAACAATTAAATCAGTTAATCTATGTTTAGAAGGCAACAAAATGGGGAACTTTCTGTCGTAATTCAAATCACTATTACTCAACCTGCCTCCTACCCTTAAAATACCATCCTTATCAAGAAAGGAATTTAAATTTGCAAGGGGGCTGGTTTTGGATCCTTTTTTGGCACCCATTTCCTCCTGAAAATTGTGTCTTTGAACCATTTTTATAATAAAAATTCAGCTCTTTTCAATTCAGCAGCTTCTAAAGGACGGCTCCTCTTTCTTTTCCCCCGGCAGTTCTCTGTGAACCTGAAAATAAAGCATAAAATACGAATAATTTTAAAATATTTGTTACTTATATTGAGAAAATTGTCAATAAAGGAGTCAACATTAACACTGAAAGAAAATAAGTTAGAGTCACTAATTTTCAGTTCCTCATGAAAGTCACTTAAAGTAATTGCTACTGGAATGTCTCTTTTAGGATAGTCATCCCCAGTAAGGAACCTTGGTCCCCTCCACCATAGTTCATTCTCATTGAGCTTATCTGGGTCTACACCTCTTGAGATTAAGTCCGCGGGATTTTCCCCGGATGAGACATATCGCCACTGTTGTACATCTGTAAGTTCTTGAATTTTGGCCACTCTATTGGACACGAATGTCTTAAGTTTGAAGGGTTCCTTCTGTAGCAAAGAAAGAACGATCGTTGAGTCACTCCATAAGAATATGTTGTTAAAGTCCATTCTTAGAACTGCTAGCACGCGTTCGATCAGTTTTGCCAACAACAACGCTGCGCATAATTCTAAGCGCGGTATAGTTAATTTCTTTAGTGGTGCTACCCTGGATTTACTTGTCACCAATTGTATAGAAACTTCGCCAGATTGCGACTTGGATTTACAATATATGACAGCACCGTATGCCAGTTCCGATGCATCGCAGAAACCGTGAATCTCAATTTGTACTACCGATGGCAGTATAATGCATCTTTCTACTTTCATCTCTCTTATGGACTGCAAAGATACTGTAAATTTACGCCAATCCTTTGATTCTTTCTCTGGCAGGAGGTCATTCCAGTCAAGCCTTAATAACCAAAGTTGCTGCATAAAAATTTTAGCCTTTGTGATAACAGGCCCTAATAACCCCAAGGGGTCAAACAATTTTGCAATAAGTGATAGCACTGACCTTTTAGTAATTTCTGTTAAATCTGCACAGTTCACCTTAAATGAAAAAGCATCTAAATTATGCTGCCAACAGACACTTAAAGTTAAAGATTCCTCTCGTTCAGCAAACTCATAGTTTGCATCATCATTTTTAATGAGCTCGGGGTGATTACTGTGCCACTTGTGCAAAGACATTCCTGCAGACTTAAGAATGCCTATTAGCTCATTTTGAATAATTTTAGCCTTTTCCAAGGAGCTAGCTCCAGTTAGGATATCGTCCATATAAAAATCCTCTCTAAGTACTGGAGCTGCGTTAGGGAAATTTGGCTCTTCATCTTCGGCTAACTGTTTTAATGTTCTCATAGCTAGAAATGGTGCACTGACCGTTCCGTATGTAACAGTTAATAACTCGTAAGTTTGGGGAGGTTCATGAGCACTATTGCTCCACAAAATTCTATGTAAAGCATGTTAACTCGGGTCTATTAAAATCTGTCTGTACATCATTTTCACATCTGCTGTGAACGCATAAATGTATCTTTTAAATTTTATCATAATAGAAAATAAATCTTCCTGAATGACTCCTCCATTATATTGGAGTGAATTTAAAGATAAACCATTGGAAGATTCACTTGAACAGTTAAAAACAACACACAGTTTGGTTTTAGTTTTTTCAGGTTTGTATATTCCATGATGTGTCGCATAATAACATATTTTGGGTTCTTTTTCCTCAATTACTTCTCTAAGATGACCCAATTCTTTATACTCTTCTAAAAAACTCTTATAAAGGCTTAAATACTTTTCATCTTTCGATAATCGGGTCCACAGCGATCTGAGTCGTTTAAGAGCAACCTCACGAGAATCTCCTAAGCACGAAGGATCAGTTTTAAGAGGCATCGATACTACGTATCTCCCCTCTTCACCTCTCCAATGAGTTCGCGAGAAATGCTCTTCGCAAATAGAATTTTCTTTAGATTTGGTTACCCCCATTTCAACATTCTCAATCTCCCAGAATTTTTTTAAAGTTGTATTTAGATCCCCATCAAGAATCAGGCCGCAATGACCCATACTCGCACCTTGTTGCTCGAAACTACCTGAAGCAACATAGCCAAATTTTGTGATCTGTAACAACAAAGAAGAATTTTCCGCATATATCTGTCCTGGCGTAAGTAACTCATAGAAAATCTCTGCACCTAATAATAAATCTATTTCACCAGAGATATTAAAGCTATAATCCGCTAAATGGACTGTATCTGACACCTCAACATTTACATCAATTATCCTCTGAGGAACAAGGTCGGTGATTTTCTTAACTATGAACATATTTAGATTCCTCTGAATATCTCCTGTCTTATTTGCTATGGTAGCTCTCACGCAGCCCTTTACTACAACTGGCGAATCGTTTAGACACGAAATCAAAGTATTTATTTTTTCTGCTTTGAGCTGTAGACGATTTACACATTTTTCACTGACTAGGCAGACTTGACTTCCCACGTCTAACAAGCATCTACACTCCACCCACTGATTATATTTATTTTTTTATCAGCGCTCGAATTGTGCTTAGCAACACATTTCTAGTTCTTACAAAACTCGTAGCAACAATCGAGTCTGTATTCACAGATTTCACCTGAGTCACTTGACTATTTGCCCCTACTCCATACACCTGACCGCCAATGCCAATCTCAGAATAACCTGTATTTTGATTTTGCGAATTTTGTCTCAAATCCCTATTTACATTCTCATTGGAAAAGTGAAGAAGTTGATGATGTGGTTTCTTACACATGAAACAATTGCGCACTTTACATTGTCTGAAATTACAGTTTTGCAATAAACACTTAAAGCAAGCCTTAGTATTTTTTACAACTTCTACCCTCTCGTGTGGCGTTAGCCTTTTAAACTGCGGGCAGTTCTGGAGTAAGTGAGATTCATTACCCTTACACTAACCGCATTTGTTATTTTTCATCTCTGACAAAAATTCATTAGCACTTTATTAAACTTACGAGATAAATTGTAATTCTCAGGCTGTTTACCTCGCGAAGTTGTGTATAAGTCAACCTCCTGCGCTAATTTTAAGGGATTAAACCACTCATTTCCTTGTCTAATACTTATATGCGACGCGACCTCTTTATCTAAAGTTTGGAAGATTTTATCCGCTAAAATTAATTGGTTTAGTGTATCAAAATCCGAAACTTTTCTCAGTTTCAAATAATATTCCCAATTTGTTTTTACACGAGACGCAAATTGCACGCATGTTTCGCCATGTTGTCTAGTCGCCTTTCGAAATTGTTCCAAACACGCCATAGCAGTGGGTTCAAATTCTCGCAAAATTAATGATTTCACTTTCTCATAATCTCCAATTTCCGCATCTTTTAAATATGTAATTATATTGGAAGCCTTTTCGCCTACTAAATTTAAAAGAATTTCCGCTTTATATTTGCTTGGAACATCCTTCGCTACAAAGGCTCTCTCTAAAGAAGCAAAAAATAAACACCAGCCCTCAGGTTTACTAGGCAATTTTATAGTTAATGTTCGAACACTTTTTATTAGTGCATCTAAATTACACGACTCAGAATCTTTATCACTATTCACTTCCGATTTATTTTCAGATTTTAATTTCTGAAGTTCTACCTCAGCTTTAACCCTTTCAAGTTTAATTTTCTCCAATTCCAGAAGTCGCTATTCACCATTTTTTCGTTCATCAATTATTGAATTACCGATAGAAATTACCTGCCCTGGATCCGACTTATACAACGCACTGTTTGATATAATACTATTTAATTCAGCCACGGTCATTTTTTCATTATTTTTTTCTCCTATTTCTTCGGCTATAAGCCTCAGATCGCTTTTTATTGCGTTTTTGAACATATTTATCTTTCTCAATTTACTTTATAATAAATAAAAAAGAGGAATAATCTCACTTACTCAAATAACGAACACTTAAATCACGAATACTAAATAATCACAAACAATAAAATCAAAAATAAATTCAATCAAAAAAAGGGAAAAGAATTTGCTCTTACCTCAGATCACTGCGATCCCTATTTTCTATCACTAAGCTGATGTAATTCATAGTTCCTCTCACAAATAACAAGTATTGTTCACAAAAAACACGTATTCTTCACAAATACCACTGAATTTTCACCAATAACACGCATTCTTAATTAATCAGCAAAATAAACAGCCATTCTGTTCAGTTACTTTCCACAAATGTTCGAAAACCATTGTTCTTATTACGCAATTCGAAACTAAATTATTAACACCAATCACTCGTTAAATTACACTTATTACTCCGGCTCGACGGACCAGATGTTTACGCACCTGATCAAAACACATGACACAAATTAATTAGATCGCTGATTCGATAATAAAACACTTTAATTTCACAATATAACATTTGTTCGGCTCAAAAAGCACGAACTCGCACGATCACATTTTTCTTCTCTGTTTTCATTTCGTTTTCCACAGTAGGCCCGCAGAAACGGAATATCTCACTTTTTCCGGAGGGGTGTGCGAAGCCCAAGCATGTGCAGCACGTAATACTCATTGGCAAAATGTCAATACAGAACAGTCTGTATTCCAAATTTCGTTACATTCCGTACACCCGTTTGCGTTGTAGAATGCTGTTTATAGGGGAAGATTAATTATAACCACCCTGTATGTATATTTAGTAATAACATAAAAAAAGGCTTTGTAAATACAGGTACTATATTCAAACGCGAGAATCAAGGTGACTGTAACGTATATAGCAATATATGGCAAGTAAAACTTTTTCTATATCTAGCAGTGTAAGGGAATTTAGTATGAGCGTCACACCAGATTACCTTTTTGTTTTCCATTTCTGACATTTTCCTTTCCTCAATTCGTTTCGGTTTTAAGCCCTTACATGTTTGAAAAAGAATTACACAAAACTGATTAGTCACAATTGATTATTATTTTTAGACATATCCTAAAACATCAATATAATCATACTTGATCCCGCATTAACCGAGAAAATTTCTGAAAATTTAATAAATCACTTGTTAATGAAGAAATAATAAATTGACATTAACACAATTTTTTTTCTTTAATTGCTTATTGCTATTATTTTTCTTATTGTTAATATCTGTAGTTAAAGGACGACTAAGGCGCCCTTTGGAAAATGATCATTTCATTTTATTTATTTCTCACTTCAAATAATTACTTTGCTAGTAAAGCAGTACGAAATTTTCGCACTTTATTTATCTCTTCGTTACCTTTAAAATATAAAATTATTATTACCATTTTATAGACGCCATTTTTTCATATGCATGAGCAAATTTAATATTATATATATATATATATATATATATATATATATATATATTTACGTGAAAGCATTATGCTGAAAAAAAAATGCAACAATTAATAATTTAAATGTCTATTTTAAAGCTATGTCTATTTTCATATTTTAATTAATTTTAAAAACCTAATAAAAAAATTCGTTATAAATAAGGTACCAAATGTAAGGGACGATTTTTCTGAATCCGTCGGATTTAACAGCTTATCGATCAAACAATTAGATTTTTTTAAAACTAAAGTATGAAAGTTAGGCGGCAACTTGCGTTCACACACAGACAGAGTCCGAGGAAGTCTCTTAAACTTTTTAAGGATGACAGAGTCAGTCAATGATGAGCGTAACTACATATGCTGATAAAATATTTAACTCTCAAACATTGTTACAGGGGTCTCAGCCTCCATATTTTGACTACCACGATTTCTTAATAAAAAACTTTGCTTTAATTAATCACCGAATTTCTAAAATTAAATAAAGGAAAAAATACTTCAAAAATAAATAAATAAACCTATTGGTACTCAAAATAGAAGAATCTGAGAACCCTGTTCTTGAAAAATAAGAAACGGGAAACACTTTGGATCAATAATACACTAATTGTCTGACTTTTTTTTTTGGGGGGGGGGGGGGGGGGAAGGGAGGCTAAATGTATTTAACTTTTATGCTAAGCCAATACTATCAAACAATTGCATATAAACATTGTATATTCAGAGCTGCCAACCTATTCCGGCAAATTGTTAGTACTCCCCCTTTTTCTACACCACTTAATTTTTTAAGTAATTTTCTTCAAATATATTTTAGATGAATTAAGAAAAAAAACTCTAATAAATGACTGGTGTAGAAAAAGGGGCGGCACTAGCAATTTTCCGGATTAGGTTGGCAGCTGTGTATATTAATGCAGAATGTAGTTTCTGTTAGAGACAGTTTCTAGAGCTTTTTTGATTATATAGTGCCATCTATTAAGGGAAAAATGTGTTAAGATATCTTAGCTCCAAGTTTTACTTCCATTACCGGACTACCGTAGATAATGGAAGTATTGTATTCGGTCAAAAACTTCGATGTCGCGATTTCACCTAATTTAGATGTTTTAAGATCTCCTCCCATAAAACTGGTTTTTGGCAATTCATCAGTGTGTGTGTGTGGGGGGGGGGGGGGGGGGGGTAATAAAAATTCAGCTCCGAAATTTCAGAATTAAGACAGAACTCGTGTACAGATGATTTTTCCAAATTTTAGTCAAAATTGCAAAAGCAGAAGAGGGACATCAGTAACCGTAAGTCCGTATCTCAAAAACAGACTCGAACGATTTTCTTCAAATTTGCTACTTAAATAGTGCATTAAATGACCTTTCGAATGATATAGTTGGTTAGTTCAGGAAATTTGATAGGCGCTTTGTATAAATAGCTAAATGTCATGTCTCGCAAGTGCGTTTTTTTTTTTTTTTTTTTTTTTTTTTTAACTGTTGAACGGATTTTTTTCAGACTCGCCATATTAACTCTGTTTTAAATAGCCTTTCGTATGTAATTATTGTTTTCCGGTCAATAATTGAGTATGCCAAGGTCTGGTAAACGTTGAAATCTCAAAAACGGCTCTAATGATTTTCTTGAAAATTGTTACATAAATCAATTTTAGATATCATTGCTCATGCTTTACGTGGTTATTACAGGAATATTAACAGTCATGCTGAACAGGTAGATCAGTTTTAGATTTCGGAAATTGGTGTTAAAAAAAAAAAAAAAAAAAAAACCTTTTTTTTTTTTTTTTTTTTTTTTAGCGTTATGTAAACTCTGTTTTATATGTCTTTACGCATGTTTTTACGACTTTCTCTTACCAGAAAATTTTTATCTATCTATTTCACTAGGCTAATTCTTCGTCTTCTGATCACATTATCTCCAAAAAGGGCATATAATACGTGTAATAGTGTGTAATGGAAATCGTGTGGTTGTTTAACACCAGATTTTTATAAAACATTTCTTTCATTGACAATTGTAAGTCATAAACAGCTGTTAATAATTATAATAGAAAAATGCACTTTTACTGAAACAATTTTATTTTTTTAGTAAATTTTCTTATATTTCGTTGCATCAATATCTCAATTTTACCAGGAATCGCTTTTTAAAGTTATCTTTTTAAGTTCGATTTCTAATCTTAATTATTTTTTGAAGAATCATCAAGTTGTTATTAAACATTCCTGCAACATTTCTGAGTTTGATAAAGAATTAGACAGAACAGCAGATATTTTATTTGTTACCATGTGGTCCTTTTTGATCTGTATCTCACGCTTAACGTTTAAATACTTCAGAAGGAAGATAAATGACAGTTTTGCCCTAAAGAAAGAAACAGAATGAAGACCGCTATAATTTTCGTTTTCGTAGGATGCTTCGTTATAGCAGTAAGTACGGTATATATTTTTTTTTATTTTTTTTTATTATCTTTTATTTTATTTTTAATTATTTATCTATTTATTTATTTTGGTCATTTTTTGGTTACCATATCATATAATTTCTGAATTTGCAAAAGATACATCCAGCTATCAATTTCAAACTTGAAACTTTTTATCATTTGTATTATTGTGTTGTTTAAAAAACAATTTATTTTCTTTTTCTTTCGTTTCTTTCTCTCTCTGTCTCTCTGTCTCTCTCTCTCTCTTTTTTTCTTTCTTGCGTTAAAAGGCAATCCTATAAAAAATTAAAAAGTGTGTTAACACTATTTTTTTTTTTTTTTGGCATCTAGAATAATAATTTAAACACACGCGCGCGCATACATATAAACACTAAAGGGACAAAAGAAAGGCAGCACATGGATATTTTCCATTTCTCAACCGCCAAATCTATCGTTTAAAAAATAAAATTACGAATAGGTTTTATTACGTCGTCCACCTCGTACACTTTAGGATTGAGCCCAGTGCTAAAAAAAATGCAATTGTGATGAAAATTGTAATTTTAGGAAGTATTTCAGAAATGGCAATGAGGAGGCGAATGACAATGTCACAAAAAGTATTAGTTTTAGAAAGAAAATAAAAAAAATATTCTAATGCGTGAGATGGCAAATTAATTAAATATTGGCGAAGTATTCGTGAGATGACTTTTAGCAAGATATAAAATGTTTTGACTATTTAAATTGGAAATTTGGCTTCAGGCGGCTACTATCCTCATCCAAGCGATTTGACCGCAAGTTAAAAAGCAAATTCTTAAAAACCGATTTGTATCATGTTCAGAACTTAGAAAAGGTTTTAAAAATGTGTATAGAAAAACATATTCTTCATAAGCAATGAAGGAACAATTAAACAAAGGACGTTAGAGAACAGAACATCTGAAAAAAAAAAGCTATTATAAAGGAAAAGAATTACAAAAAACAATACTTCAGTCGACCAAAAATTAAAAAAAAAAAAAAATTAGTTAATTATTAGGCTGAATTGGTTTTCTTGGAGGAGTCAAATCTACTTTATCTCGAGCTGATGAAATAAAAAGAAAAATATAGTATGACGACAAAAATGTAACCGACTTAATGCAAATTGCATTCTTAAAACAGTGACACATTCTCCGTACATTATGGTACGGACGTGCACATTTTTTCAAGGAATCAGGAAAATTTTCATGCTCAAGTGATCAATTAACTCGAAATAAAGCACAGTTATAATAAAAGTAGCACCTGACCGATTATTTTGGAGGTATTTGAAACTTTCCCGCAAGCATTATATTTCGAGATAATATTGCACTTTGCTATACGGCGTCTGTCGTACGTTTATTTAATTTAAATCATTAAAATTACTTATCCATTCCCATGAGCACCCACAATTGTGTAAGCAATCATAACTTTTTTCACTTTAAGTTAAATCCCAAATAGAATATCGTAGAATATCTTCTTTACCAGACCTGAAAATAGTCCTAATTCTCAATCCGCTTGAAAATGTTTAGTCTATAAAAGGCGGGAGGAGAGGGGGGAGGATTCGAAATTTGCAGCCTACAACTTTGCAAGAACTAGAAAAAATTATTTATGATTATTTTGCAGAGTGAAAAGATCAGATTCTCCGATTTCTTTTAAAACACTGTAACAGTACTATGCCATTGCGTATTAAAGCAATAATTCCATATAAAGTTAAAATTAAACCAATGCAGAATACATATTTTTATTAAGTAATTCTTGAGATGTAACAAATAAATATTTTATTTCATATATTAAACTAAAACTTATTTATTTCATATAATAAATCATAATATAATACAAAGTATTTGTTTATTATATTTAGTTTAAAAATGAAGTTTTAGGTAGATTTTTTTTTTTTTTTTTTTTTTTTTTTTTTTAATGTTTCGTAGAGTGTAATAAAGAGAATTAGTAAATACAAAATGCACGGTCGGAAAAAAAAAACAGCACTTGCTGTAATTTCGTTACTAATTCACGCAGAAAAATCTAATAGACACCATTCAACAGGAAATTAAATGTACTTTTTGAAAATGATGTCAAATTTTGAATTAGGGGTCATCTACCTTTTGAAATGAGCGCCAGCTTTGATTTTTTTTCAATAGCAACACCCAATTTTGACTTCATAATTGAACTCCTGAGAGTCTGGCAATGCGGAAACAGTTAGCATACTTTACTTTAATATTCATAGAGTTATAACTAAAATTTGTTAGGTGTTTATCTGTAAATCTAGAAAAATAAAATTAAGATCCTACAAAAATTAGACAAAATTTTACTTTTTACACCGGAAATTATTGAAGCAAAAGAGTTTTATAAAAATTATTATATCAATTTTGACTGCTCAGGCAGCCTTCTTTGAAAAGTGCGCAATATTTTTCAGTTCAGAAATGTCATCGTGGCTGTAGTGATCACCAGTAAAACTTATATTTTCATTCACATTCTTTTGCAGGTGTGAGATAATATATCAACTGAAATAACTTATATACATACACATAACGATGCATAAGCTAAATCTTATCCGATAAATTATTGTAAGGTATCATGAAGTAAACATTAAACAATTTTAATCGTACTTACCAGCTTTGGTCAGTTTAACTCTTTGAAACTGTACGATTTGTTTTGTTATTCCTATGAAAACATAGTTTCTTAATTAAAATATATTTGTAAAAGTAATTTCTAAAACCTGAAGTATCGTTAAAATAATAATCCCCTCCTCTCAACAAAAATAAATAAATAAAAAAAATAAATCAATATATGAAATAAATGATTAACCTTTTGACTATGACGGTAGTAAAGAAGCAATTTAACACGTCTGCATTGCATTTCAATACCATTCGTTTTTTTTTGTTTTTTTTTTTTTTAAATAATTCCCAATATTTACGTTCCATCTATTTCTGTACTTTAAACCGTAAGCCCCGCCTATTAAGTTGATTTTTTTCGTTTTTTTTAAATTCACAATATTAAAATTTATTCACAATATCACTTTAAACAGTAAGCCCCGCCTATTAAGTTGATGTTGTTTCCTTCTAGTGTTCGTTTAAAAGATTCAAAATTTATCACCAGTAATCGATGAGACAAGTACTACTTGTATACAATTTTGCCAATATAAAATAAGAAGTTTAATACGAATGCGCACATTATAGTCGCATTTTGTTTTTCTTTTCTATATTCTTTGGTTTTAGAAGAACGATGCTTATTTTCTTTAGAGAACAAGAATTTGTTTGTTAACATTAAATCTGAAAATCATTTTTTTTTGTTTCATTTCTTCGCGTTTGGCGTTGTAGTTATACAGTTTGACCCATAAATAAAAGTACAAAATATTTTCTTTAATTTTTTCTGTTATTTTTTAAGATTTCCTTCGTTATCCCATGCAAAATTTCATAAGATACGGACCCCTAAGCCACTCCAGAAGAAAGATTTATTTATATCTCGAAAACTAATAACTGCAATGAGCTACAAATTTGTACATCCATATTTTTAAAACAATTAAAAAAAAAAAAAATTCAAATAAGCTTCGTAAGAGTTTTATATGATAACTAGTTCTGTGTGAAGGGGGCTGCCGCCACCCTCAACCCCCCATTTCATTACTGCACCTACATTTATATATAATTTAAATCTGTTATTAAAGTTAAAAGTTCACTTAAAATTATTCAGACAACTTTCACACGCAACATTCCTTGAAACTTCTCAAACTTAATCAAACTTTTCCAGCAACAAACTTATACTAACTCCAAAATACAACATTTGGATCTTCATAAACTATTCGTTTTTAAGTTACTCCAAGAGACACAGACAAAGATCAAACGTTAAAAAACTCTACTTTGGTAATCAGGAAGCCTCAAAACGTGTAAATATATAAAAAACAAGCGATGAATATTTAGCTGAATTACATACATTAATTATCATATCTCTATGAGGAATTCATTTCAATTCCTGAACAGCTTTCCTGGATATGGTAAAATATTACAGTAAAGTACATCCACTAACAACAAAAAAGAATGTTATCGCTTAAATATTTGCAGCCCTGTATATCTTTTGAAGATTTTATACAGACCACATGGTGTACCTAAATATAATCCTATAGTAATAATACATTACCTAGCCTGGAATACACTTCCATCAATTTGCCACTATTGTCGCACTTTTATCTAGTTATTTTGCGTAGCCCTGTAAACGAACAGTGAATGATTTCCCTACCATATTCTACATGAGACATGTTTTTATGCATATAAAAAATATATATTCATTTCATTTGGTTTAGAGCAGCCTATGGTTGTTAAACTCTACTTACCTGTGTAATGCTTGCAGTGTATAATAATTTACTTGTATAGTGGCACACTTCAAATGCACCAGACGATCACACTCGTTGCATTTGATTGAGTTGGCTCTTGTTATACACGGTAGCAGTTGCTCCAAACAGATGATGCAGAAATCGACATCATTATGTGATTGTGAATATTTCTATATTTAGCGCGCAGGGGCGGCTGTTTGACAATTGGAGTAGTCTTAATTTTTCCGAGCTTCTTCTGGAGGGACAGAGATGCTGCAAGGAAGTCCATATTTTCCAGCAGTTGTTTTTATGGATTTCTATGTACTAAGTAATACTAAATGGCTTTAACCAGCGCATTAAAATCCAATTTTTTTGGGTCGGTTGGCTTTTGGGGATTGACATGGCTAAAAATGCCTAAAAATACATAAAAGAACACACACATACACACACACACAAAAAAAAAAAAAAAAAAAAAGTTATATTGACATAAACGACCATATTTGACAATTTGTAAGTGAAACAAATGCTTCAAATTAAAATTCAAGTGTGTCCACAACCGGTTACATAAAGATGCCTATACAACAGGGAATGGCAGCTATTTTTATAATGATAGAAAAAGCAATTTTCGGTCCACATTTTGGCTGTATTCGATATTGCATCACAAAATATAATGAATATAATGCATGAATATGTATTATTTACATTTTTGAATTGATTTACTTCGAATTATCGCACTCTGAAGATATTCACAAATTATTTTTGTACTGCTTTTTTTTTTCCGATGCTTGCGCTTACTAATGCGTCTATTCACTTCGGTGTTAGCACAAAAACTGCGTACTGTCACAATACAAGTTTGGCAGTATTCAAATTCATCATATTTGCTTTCTGTTAAAAGATGTGGTGGGATGCCCACAACCAGAGAATGCCCATAATATGAGACATTCCCCTAACATTATCAGTAAGAATAATATAAATAAATAATAATTTAGTTTAATATACTTTACAATAAAGTTGAAAAGTGTTTATAACTTCGGTTTGTCAGTCTGTCTGCCCGTACTTAAACTCCCGTAAATATCTATGGATTTTTTAAAAACTGATATATATTATTCAAGTTCACTATGGGATGTTCCCTTTTGAAAATGGTGTAAATACCACCACTGGTTTGTGTGCAGGGACACCAAAAAGAATTCTGTAGCGTTGTGTTCAATGAGAGGTATTTCTTTAAATGATATTTTGTTACCTTTATTTCGCACAAATCATAATAAAATTAACATTTTTTACTCATACGTACGAAAAATGATTTCTAAGGAATATAGTACGATTAGCATTAAAATTTACAGAGCCACACCAAAATATTGAGATATATTGAAAATTATAATTGAAAATAGTTTTAAACAAATTCCCGTTTCTGTTAAGCATTTTTAACACTTTCCAATAAATTTTAAGTTTGATTAGAAATTCAAATAAATTATCTGTCCGTCATTCTGTCCTTCTATTGGTTCGTTTTATGATCACATAGACCAGATACATTGAAAGTTAAACAATGAATCACTGGAAAGCGTTAATAATCTAAGCGAACGACATGTATTTTCATTCTTGTTTATAAATAAACTCAATGCTTTTTCTTTTTTATTTCCATTACCAGACTACCGTAGGTAATGGAAGTATTGTATTCTTTCCAAAAAATTCGATGTCGCGTTTTCTTCTGATTTACACGTTTTAAGACCTTCTGAGTCCAAATAATTATTAAAAAAACATTTTTATAAACCATGTTCTTAAATTTTATGTTGAATGATAGCTATGGAATTAACTACATTAGCACTTTATCAATGCGTATTGAACGAAATTGTAAATAATTGTATTTATTTTTGTATAAATTCTTTCAAAGAGTCTTAGTAAGTTGATAAAATGTCAACTTTCTGCATTTCCAGCTCTTTTTCGCGTTAAAATAGTTTAATTTTCCCTTTAAAACGCATTAAAAAGCTCCAATAGGCAGGTAATGAATTTGGCGCCTTTTTCCCTTGGCGATTTTTTTGGCGACTTTTGGCGAGGAAATCATTATTATCGATATTCCAAAGATGGACGTTCTAATGTGATTGGTTAAAGAGTTACGGGAAATTTGAATTTTAAAATAAAGTTGGTTTTAAAAATAATTATATAATAAAAAAAAGTCAATTCCTACTTACAAAGACTATCGAAAAAGTTTTTTTTTTTTTTTTTTTTTTAATATAATTTTGAATTAGGAAATAAAAAGTGCGCATGAAAAATGAAATAAAAATAATTTTAGATAAAAAAAAACTTTTTATATAACATGTTTTAAATTTTCTGATGAATCATAGAGCTCTGATCAATGTGCATAAATTTTTTAATGTGATAAATAATGTTTTAACGCTCACGTTTAATTAAATGTATTTATTTTTATGTCGAAAGAAAATGAACTCGTATATTTTTTTTTTTTTTGGCAACAATTAAATTATAGCTGATATTTTAATGGATATTTTAATGCTATTAGGATGTAATTATTTTCAAATTTTAATTAATTATAAGAAAACTAATCAAAAATTCGGACTTCGAAGTATTGTGTTGCCAACGGGTTCTGAGCTACTGTGTAAGTTTCAAATGTCTAGCTAGTAGGGAAGTTAGTTAAAATTCGATTGTAAGATTTGTACCGGACACACAAACAGACAAACAAACAAACAAACAAGAATAGAAGTTAGTAACAATAGAGTTCTAACAATCACGTGACTTTCTTCTTAGCAACCGTACTTTGCTGAAGGACAATGCTAATTTTTCCATGCCTTTGGAAGCGTAGTAGTCGAATTTTTTTATGCTTTTACAAATACAACACTGTTTTACAATAAATTTGTAACACTATTCCGCAATGATAAAATGGGTCAGTGAGGTCAACTGTCCCTCAGCAAACATGCTCGTAACGTCATCTGTTAGAACTTTACATTAAAAGATAAAAGAAACTTTTTATATACCATGTTTTAAATTTTCTGATGAATCATAGAGCTCTTTTCAATGTGCATAAAATTTTTAATCTGATAATGATGTCAATTTTTGTGAGATGTATAATTTAACTTTTTTTAATTTTTTAGCGTTCACGTTTAATTAAATGTATTTATTTTTTAAATATCGAAAGAAAATGAATTCGTAAATTTTATTTTCGCAACAATTAAATTATGGCTAATATTTTAATGGCTATTTTCATGCTATTAGGATGTTATTATTTTCATATTTTAATTATTTTATAAGAAAACTGATCAAAAATTCGAAAATCGGACATCGAAGTATTGTGTTGTCACCGCGTTCTGAGCTACTGTGAAAGTTTCAAATGTCTAGCTAGTAGGGAAGAACCGGACAAACAAACAAACAAACAAGAATAGAAGTTAATAAAAACATGGTAATAAAATATTAATCCTTTCAAAACAACATATATTTGCATCATGAACTACATTAGCACTTTACCAATGTGTAGAAAATTTTTAAAGTTATAATGACGTCAATTTTTGCCTGATGCATAATTTAACTTTTTACAATTTTTAACGATCACGTTTAATTAAATGTATTCATTTTTATGTCAAAAGAAAATGAACTCGTAAATGTTTTTTGGCAACAATTAAATTATAGCTAATATTATAATGACTACTTTTATTGCTATTAGAAGCTTATTATTTTCCTATTTTAATAATTTAAAATAAAACTACTTGAAAATTCGAAAATCTGACTTCGAAGTATTGTGTTGTCACCGGGTTTTAAGCTACTGTGAAAGTTTCAAATGTCTAGCTAGTAGGGAGGTTAGTTAAAAATAGATTGCAAGATTTGTACCGGACAAACAAACAAACAACAATAGAAGTTGAGCAATTGGTCAGTATGTGTATATGTATGTGTGGAATCTTCTGACTAGCATATCTTTGAAACTAATATAGATAGAACTATGAAACTTCAGAATTGAGACAGGACTTGTGTACAGATGAATTTTTCAATATTTGGTGGAAATTGGAAAACCGAAAGTGGGACATCGCAAATAGGAAGTAGGGCCGTATCTCAAAAACGGCGCGAACAATTTTCTTCAAATTTGCTATATAATCACTTTATTATATGTTCTTTAGAATGATATAGTTGGTTAGTTGAGGAAAATTGATAGGCGCCTGTAAAAATAGCTCAAATTCAGGTCTCGGAAGTGCGTTCCTTTAAAAACGGCTGTACGGATTTTTTTTTTTCCAAACACATCATATTAACTCCCTTTTAATTATCCTTTTGTATGAAATTATTGTTTTCCGGTCAATAATTGAATATGGCAAGTTTTGGTAAAAGATAGTATCTCAAAAATGGCTCTACCGATTTTCTTGAAAATTGTTACATAAATTCAATTTAGATATTCTTCTCATGTATTACGTGGTTATTTCAGGAAAATTAACAGTCATTATGATTAGGTAGGACAGTTTTAGATCTTGGAAATTGGTGTTTCAAAAAATAATTCTGGTGGATAATGGAAGTTGTGTGGTTGTTTCACACCAGATTTATATTTCTATCGCGTCGGTAAAATAAATTTGTATACACGTTTTACGTTATAGTTTCATGTCCATGTAATATACATTACAAATTATTACAGCACACCTAATATGCGTTAAATATTTTTAATGGAGAAATCGAATTAATTCTTACAGCAATGAAAAGTTACTAGGATAGATATCAGAACGTGCTCCTTTGATATGATATGGCAACGATTTACCAAATAAACTACTCGATTGAAACAAGCCAAAAGATCCAGATTTTAATGTTGGATTACTTAATTTTCGTTCTTATAAAAATTAATTTGAGCATTCGTGTTCCAGTAAAAATCAGTATTATATGCAAAATCGTTGCAACTATCCTAAATATAGGCAATATCATTATAAAAATTGTAATTATATACACACATCTCCTGCAATTATAAAAGGGAAAATGGTATCTCTTCAATTAGAATACAATTGCCTTAAAATGATAATAAATGTTTGTTACCAAATTGGCTTTTGTGGGTTATTGTGGCAAATTAAACATTTATTTATTTTTTGTTCTCATTCTTACCCAGATAGCAAGCACATTTGCAGCAAGTTTGCTTTTTCTTGATATTTATTATCTGGTCGTGACAAATTTGACGAGACAAATTTGCTGTGAAACTGACGCAAAGTAGACAGAATATAAATCAATTTTTCGTTTTAATTAATATATTTTTTTCCCTTTCCCACCGTTTATGCTGCAAACTAAAATTGCTATGTAAATATTTGAAATTCAACAATAGGGTTTGAAGATTGATATTGAAGCGGTTCCGCAACGTTTTCTTCCTTGTGTTTATTGGACTAAGGAGCGTGGCGTTGTCCACGTGGTTTCCAAGATAGTCGAAGTCCTGTGTTGACGAGGTTTCTTTGAAATATGTGTGCTATGTTTACATATTTCTATGCCTATTTGAAAATAATCTGACGTAACATGAATTTAAGTTTGAAATGC
This sequence comes from Salticus scenicus, assembly GCA_963930645.1. Lineage (NCBI taxonomy): Eukaryota > Metazoa > Arthropoda > Arachnida > Araneae > Salticidae > Salticus > Salticus scenicus. The sequence continues at coordinate 138,796,376 of OZ005658.1, forward strand.
GTCAGCAGTTGGTGTGACATGACAAGTTTGCTTGTTGCAATGAATTTGCAGTAATCTTGATACGGCAATGTTAACTTTTGTACTAGTTTGTATTGAATTTGCAGCAAATTTGATACAGTAAGAGTGCAACTTGCACGACAAGTTTGCTGCAAATTTTGCGTATGGTGACTTCGGAGTTTGCGTTATCTTGCTTCAGTGTTGTTATGAACTTAAAAGCTTGTCACGCTGAACTTGCTGCAAGTTTGTTGGTTACAAAGCAATACTGCTGATGTTTTGCTGCAAAATAAAGTTAGTTTTTGGGTACTGTTATCATAAAATATATATGCTTACAGTCGGTAACAAAAGTTCTTAGTCCAAAAACAGCATTCGAAAAGGATTTATTTAACAAAACTGTATTAAGTGTACTTTTTTTACATAGGAATTTTCGCTAGTGTTCGGAGACTTTTGTTACCGACTGTACCTTTAAAACTTAAAATTGTTGCATATGCGCGAATATTTTGAAGGTAATTTAGAAATTTGTTATTTTCAATCTTCACTTTGGTAAATATGTTTTCATCAACATCATTCATCATATAAATGTCATATATTTTATTTTTATTTTTATTTTATTTTATTTTATTTTATTTATCTATTTTTTAGGACTTGCGGGACTATTAGTTTCAGTAAGGGTGAAAAATGTTGTCGTCAGTTTTTGTAAACCAGTTTTGTGTAACACCAAAATAAATTAGAAATATCAGTCTTATCGTTAATAATTCGGTACCAAATGAAAGGAGCGATTTTTTCTGAATCCAGGGATTCAAACAGTTTTTCGACACGAGAATTAGATTTTTCAAAATTATTTAAAGTATGAAATTTAAGTGGAAACACTTCACTTTTATTCATTTCAGTCATTTTAAAAAGTACGTGGCCCAGTTTTACGGTCAAAAAATGAGAAAAATAAATTAAAAAAAGAAAAAGAAAAATAAAAAAATAAAAAATAGAAATAAAAATTTTACAGATTGAAATTAATAGTCTTTCGTACTAAACTAAATTCTGTTTTTACAGTTTTTTTTTTTTTTTAACATATAATTTGTTTATTTATTTATTTATTTATTTATTTATATTTATATTTATATTTTATTATTATTATTATTATTATTTTGCCACGTCAAGAATTATAAAAAATTATTTATTTTATACACTATGTTTATAGCTGCAATTACACTAATGCGTATTAATTCTTAATCTAATTCTATATCTATTACTATTGAATTTCTAATTACTAGAAATTGTTAAAACTAGAAAATCCATGCGAAATATTCGCACTTTATTTCTTTTCTTATTTACCTTTAAAATTTCAAACTCATAAATGTTATGCCAATTTCACCACATAATTAAAATTTTAATTTACCAGAAGCTAAATTATTATTAAAACCAAATTAATAATGAATATAATATATAATGAAACAATAATGAAACCAAAATCATTCAAAGAAAAGTTTCAAATAAAATTCATGGTTCACGACCCAATTTTCATACTTCCACAGGCAGTATAGTTCTAATAAGACACCCTTTAAATTTTTGTCACCCTGTTAGCAATGACTTTATTATTATTATTATTATTATTATTAAATAAATAAATAATTAAAATAAAATAAACTAATTCCTATTTTCATTATACTTTTTACTGTTGTGTTTTTAGTCAATTTATGACACAAAAGTTCTGTATATATCTTTAAAATAGTGCTAGGTTTAAAATGACGCTTGCAAAGATTCTGAAGAAACAACTGTTAAAAATACTTTTTTTCGTAAAATAATCTCATCAGACAAATGACGTCCTTCTTTTTCATTATTATTCCATTAAACTAAATCCGCGTACTTAAATATTGCCCATGTATAAATATTATTTTTTCATCCTCGCGTACCGTATCGTTTCAACAAAAAATAATTGGAATTGATCCACGTTAGAGAAATATTATATAGATTATCATATTTCATTTGATTTTCATATCTTATGTAAAGTGACTGGTTGCTGTTTGTTATTATTTCTTACAATTGCCTTAAAATGATAATAAATACTTGTTACGAAATTGGCTTCTGTGGGTTGTTGTGGCAAATTATTCATAGTCTAATTTCAATTAAGAATGTTATTATATATATATATATATATATATATATAAATTCATTTCATTAAATAGAATTTTTATTATGTTTATGTATATTTAGCTAATTTAGGAAAATAACATTTTTTCTTCCCACCTATCTTTTAATCTAGCTCGCTAAATATGGCCAGGTTTGCCATAAAGGTGATCAGTGTGAAGAAGGGGAATGCTGCGTACTGAACAAACATTATCAATCTGGGAAGTGCAAAAAACTCTTAAAAGAAGGTAAGAACTATCTGATAAATCTTTTTCTTCCACTTTTAAATTACTTTCATAAAATAAATATTCTTCCTTTGGGAAATTATCGCTTATCAAGTCTCTCAATGGTTTCAGTCTAAATTCAGTCTAGTGTTGGGGAAAAAAAAGAATGAATAAATCAAACTAAACAAACCCAACTGGGAAATAATCTCTTAGTACAATATTCTTGCAAGCGTTCAAACCTATTTCCTGTACGAAATGTGATGTTTCAGCTAAGGTAAACTTACTCTTATAGTGGAAAGAGTTTAAGGCAGTGGAAACAGTTTAAGTAAAAGACAGTTTATATATTTGCATTAAGCTCCAAATTTGGCACCTTGGAAGGGAAATGTAAGACTTGGTGACTGATTTTCGCTATAAATGGTTGTTCAGGGTTCCCAAAGTTTCGAAGGCCTATCTTCAGCAGGGTGTGAGTTCTAAAATTTTCCATTATATTCTACCGCAGAATGAACTAGAGTTTTCGTTAAATTGTAGCCAAAAGTATAAAAAAGAGCAGATTAATTCCCAGTGAATCAATTGTGCTCAGACATTTGTTTTGAGTGGTAATCTATCAGAGACCATTCTTCAAGCGGTTTATCATGATTGCTTAATCAGTGGAATTTCTAATCTGTGGTGCATTTAACGCTGTGCAGATGACTGTTTTTGTCGGAATGTTACAAGAATATTAGTTGAACCGTCACTTTTGTGATACAAGTGACAGTTTTATAGCATTACTGGATTATTACAGTTTTTATTGAACTGTTTCAAGAACATTAGTAGAATAGTCACTTTTGTGATACAAGTGATAGTATGGTCCATAATATATCCATAATATTCGTTGAATTGCCAGTTTTGTTGCACAGTTTCGAATATATTTGTTTAATAAAGTGAATTCATCGACCAGAATCTGCCTGACATTTTAAAACTGTTTTCTTCCCACAAGACAGTCGCCATTTTCGTAACAATATTCCCATTTTATCCTTAGTGCTTACACTATTTCATGACATTCTTCCTTAGTCAATTTCCCCGTCAAGTACAGGTATCAAACATTTGCTAATACTAGAAATGTAGGGATTTGATGTGAACAAGGTGCATTCGTCAATTTTGATAGATTTATATGTCTTAAAATAGCCTGAAATTGATTTGACTAATTAAAATACATATATGTTTTTGTGTTTCTTGGTGTGTTTCTGTGAATGAGTGAGTAAAAAAACTTTTGTGAGCGCTGTGTCCTACGAACGAATGGTCGGAATATAACCAAACTTGATATTCTGTTTGATCTTACCTTAAATTGGTATTGATTAGTTTTTAGATGTGTCGTCCAAAATGTGGTACGTATAGGTAATCTACAGCTTTTGGGATCTATCTAACAACTAGCTCCTTCTTCCCCCTTTTACGGGAAGCCATCTCAGCTTCTATCATATATACAAGCAAAAAACTTGGTATGCGAGATGGAAATTATATAAAATTATTCTGTTTCAATTTGGGTGCATATCGGCCGACAGGTGTCAATGTTAAACCTTCCCCACTAAAAATAATCCCAAGATATCCTCAAGAAAATAGTATTTTCTTAAGATTTTCTTCAAATATTTTAAAATATTTTAAAGATTTATCTTTTTCTATAAAATATCTTCAGACATTTTGAGGACATTATGAAGAAATTTTATAAATTTTCTTAAGAATGGGCCAAATAAAGACAGTTTCTAGATTTTCTCTAAAATTAACTGCAGAATATCTTGAGATAATTTTTAGCGGGGTTGATTCAATCCCGTTTACAGGAAAGCAATATCTCAAATTCTATGTTATATAAATGCACCAAACTTAGTAAAAGTAAAATCTGAAGTATTAGGAAAAAGTATGTTGATTGAACTTTGTGTACTTTCGCCAACAGGTAGCGCTGATACTGTCTGTGTTTTTTCGAATGGTCATTTCTCAACATTGATTAGTGAAAATTGTACGAAATCTGAGAAATTTAATAGAATAAAAATATTTTTGCATCTCAATTGGTGGGTTGCGCTGTTATATATAAATAGAGAATAAAGTTTTGCGATGGCTACAGCAAATTCGTTTTAATAGAACGGCAATTTCACAACATGCTCATTTTTCACATATAAATATATAATGCCTTTTATCCATGACGCTATTTTTTATAAATTGATAAATTTCTTAAATCAAATATGACGTTAACGTCATAGAACTTTTTTCTTATTTTTTGGAATGTTAATACAGGTCATTTTAATCAGGTCATTTTTCAGACTTACTTAAACATAAACTAATTCAGAAATAAAATTAAGCTTGAGAAACAGCTCAGAAAATTCCGAAACAATTTCAAACAGATCTCACATGTGTAGAAATATTTGGATGATCTAAATTAAAACTTTTTATGCGATAATGTGATCTTAAACATGCACATAGGCAATTTGAGTATTACTAGAAATTTCATTAAGTTGCTATTTTGGTTAATAATGAATTATATGCCAATCATATTTCATTTTTTTAGGAGATGATTGTCCACTTGGTCCAAAAAAGTACGACAAATCTAAAGATGTTTATCTAATGCATTGTCCATGTGGAGAAGGTTTGGAATGCAAGGATATCGTTCACGCAAAATACCCGGTAAGTTGTTTGTCAACAATATACGTTCCTGAAAAGTAACTAAAAAAAAAAAATTATGCTTGATTTGAGGAAAACGTCTTAATAATAAAAACCTATGTTTCCAGAACTAATGCTATAAACTGATAATATTACTAAAACAATTTATTGAAATAAAGAAAATAAATTTGTATCTCTGGTTTAAAGGAATGAATGAAATAATACAAGGATATTTTAACAAAATTAAACATAATCCATACGTCTCATTAATATATTAAAACCAAAGTAACATTTAAAAAGAGACAAATAATATTAAAATTTAAAACTTTAAAAATACATTTTAATTGAAAAACATTAAAATACACGACAGACATTTGAGCTAAAACAGCAGCCTTCCTCGGTGTAAAACATACAAAGAACAACAATTACAGAAATTCGTAATACATCAAAACAAGATTATGTAATCCGGAGAAATAGCTTTAGCCTCGTTCAAGGCAGAATGTTGTAATTTAGTTAAAGCGCCCTCTAGAAACTAAAAAACTTCATGTTAACAATATTTTAGATTCTACTAACTCTTTATGTTCTACTATCCAGTTTACCCTTGAAACTGAAATCAATAATGAAGTACCCTTTCTAGTCATCCTTATAATTCATACAACTGTCACTATTTTTTTACATTTTTGTACTTCAGTTTATAGAAAACCCATCTTCTCTGGTCAATATCTTAACTTGAATTCTGCTAATCCTTTATCTCATAAACTTGCAGTCATCCGTACTATTTTACATTGTGCCAAGCATTATTGTAGTAATTCCGAACTATTAAATATTGAATTATCCAAATTTTTTTCTGATTTAAAAATTAATGGTTAACCCACTAGTTTATTAAAAGAATTTATAAAGAAGAGTTCTAATTTTCATTAAGTTAGTTTATCCTAAAGTTAAAAATTCCAATCACCGTACTACTATCCCTTATTATAAAAGTATTTCCGAAAGTATCTCTAAAATACTTAGAACAGACAATATCTCTACTTGCTTTAAACCTCAACTCCGTATTACTAACTTTTTCTCAAACTTTAAACCAGCTGTCCCTCACATTTCCTTAAACGTTTAGGTGTATTCTATTGTATCTCTGTAAAAATTTTGATTCTATATATATCGGGGAAACTGGCAGAACAGGAGAAATAAAATTCAAAGAACTTAAAATATGAAGCAGGTGATTTAAGATCCAAACTCGTTATCTATTCCCTCAATAGTAATCATATTCCTGATTTTGACAACTTTAAAATTTTAGCTTCTAATGTAAATATAAATGAATCCCGTATTTTTCTAGAGGGCGCTTTCACTAAATTGCAACACTCTACCTTGAACGAGGCTAAAGCTATTCCTCCGGAATATATAAGCTATTTCTGATATATTATGAATTTTTGTAATTGTCGTGCTTTGTTTGTCTGACACTGAGGAGGGCTAGTGTTTTAGCCGAAACGTCTGTCGTGTATTTTAATGTTTTTTAATTAAAATGCATTTAAGTTTTAAATTTTAGTATTCTTTATCTCATTTTAAATGTTCATTTAAATGTTCATTTCTCATTTTGAATTCAAAAGTATAGATGCAGTTCTATATAAGGACCACAAATTGGCGGATTCGGCGAATTTCGTACTCAGCCACCAATACAAACCGCTAAATTATGGCCAAAATATTTACTTAATTAGTGGGAAATGTTAAATATATGTGTATAGATATGTATGTATATAGCTAAAATGACTATAATAAAGACAAAAAGGAATTCGTAATATTAAAAATAGTATAAATGAAAAGAAATTCAATCCGAGAATAAATATGGCATACTTTTTTACATTGGGATCGGATTCAGGTAGAGAGAAAGAAATAAATAAACAAATAAAATAAAATAAAACTGAAGTGACCCTCGGGCAAATAAGCTAGCGACGATTTTGATGAATTAGTGTTGAAATTAATTTTCATAAATAATTAAATTAAAATTACATTTTGTTACTCGAATTACATCATTTTGATTAAAAAAAAAGGTTAAAAAATTGCTTTTTTTTATTTTGTGGGGGAGGGGGGGGGGGTGTTACGACTTTCAGACAGCGGTTTTGCTGTCGCATCGTTACCTATTTTAAAGATATGTGTCGTTGTGCAAATAAAAACAGAAGCGCGAGGTAATGTGCCTTTACAGCGGCAGTTATATACTACTTGTCACATGGTCATTACAAATAAATATTTTCGAACAAAATATTGACCTCCATATTTCATTAAACTAGTGTAACTGCAACTATTAAAGAAAATGGTTACGATGATTAACTTTTGATTGTAATTAATTCACATTTTTAGTTATATCTATACATTGTATTAGGATTGATTCTGTTATAATGCACTACTTTAAACGGATACCTGATATGGATATTTTATTTTAAACTATGATCCCCCAATCCAACCGTTCGGTAATTTTTATATATAATAGCTAACTCATAAACAAATAATCGGAATTTCTTTCGTAGTTGTCACTGTGAGGTTAGTATAATAAATCATCCCCAAAAAAGTACCTGTTGTTTTCCGCCGTTTTTTACCGGAAAGTTCTGTCTTTTTAAATTAAGATATTAATAACATGTAACCAGAAATTTTTGTTTAACAATATTGATACGACTCTAATGTTACCGAGTATATTAAATATTTTAAAGGTTGGTTGGGTTTTACGTCGCACTAGTGCTGCGCAGTGGGGAACTGGCGACGGTCTGGGATTCACCCCTGGAAGCGGTCTGGAGAAATGCCATCCCAATTTTGATTTTCCACGGAAGGGATGACTCTCTCGTTTCAGAAGTCCACCAGAGGTATAATTTTTGAAATATTGCCCAGGATAAATTTCCGATGTCAGTATTTTAATTTAAAAGGACAGAAATTTTTGGTAGACATAATTGTTCCAATCTTGATAAGATCAGTTTCGCTACATTTGGGAACTTTTTTATTCAATAATCACCAATTTTGAGGATTAACCTCGAGTTTCAACCTCGATAGGACCAACCTCGAGTTTCAAACTCGATAAGATATCAGTTTTGTCAAATTTAGGGACTTTTTTATTCAGTAATCATCAATTTTGAGAAATGATCTCGAGTTTATACGTCGATAAGATATCAGTGTTGCCAAATTTAGAGATATTTTTATCTAATAATCAACAATTTTAAGAAGTGATCTTCAGTTTCGACCTCGATAGGACCAACTTCGAGTTTCAACTTCAATAAGATACCACTGTTGCAGTGTTGCCAGATTGCGCGACATTCTTATTTAATAGTCACCAATAATTTTGAGAAGTGATGTTTGATTTACATTACAGACGATTAATCGTCGATTATGTACATTAAATATCACTTCTCAAAATTATTAGTGACTGTGAATAAAAAAGTCGCGCAATGTGGCAATACTGCACTGTTGCCAAATTTAGTGACTTTTATAATCAATAATCACCAATAATTTTGAGGAGTGACATTTGAGATACGTACTAGATGATATATCTTCCAAGTTATTACTTAACCCTTACAATTAAAAATTGGTGGTGGATATTGAATAAAAAAGCCTCTAAATTTCACAACACACTAAAATATCTTACGTAGTTTCGGAAAAAATTACATTTAATGTTTAGTATTGCCACTCCCAACACTCCCTAATTGTTGTGGGTAGAAATCTGAATTTAAGTGTAAAAATATTTCATATTTAGAACAATAAATATAAGATAAAAACACATTATTAGACGCGGAGCGGTTTTCACATTCGGGTTATTATATTTAGAAATATTAATTTCATATTTTGCACAATGACTGGAAACTGTCATGCCAGTATCCTGTTTGTGCAAAAATATTTCTTAATTCCTTTAAATTGCATTTTTGCAATACTGTTCTGTGATCTCTGTTAACACTTTCGAGACCGCTGACGTAGACTGACGTCATTTGAAAATCTTTAACTCCGCCTGCGGCCGTTTCTTTTGAAATTTGTATGCCATTTATTTCTTAAGAATATACACAATATTCATATTTGTAACACCAATATACTATGAATACAAATATTTTGATTAAAAAGAGTATAATTATAATTTATATCCATTTGTAATATGAATCTGAATATAGAAAATTTTGTTCTGTAAAATTTTAACTTAGGAGAATAACGCCCACAGGCGGACCTTACTGTCAAAAAGACAAAAACATGCGTTCGTGAAAGTGTTAATGGGGAACCGAATAAAATCACATAGATGCCAACATATTTATTTATTTCGAAGTATTTTTAGCCCCGCCTCTATTTCGCACCACTTTATTTATAGAAAAAAATTCTCCAATATATAACTTCAATACTATAAGAAAAGTTTACTTTTAAAAAATGAGTGGTATGGAATAAAAGCTAAGAATACTCCGTAATAAATTAAAATGTTGCCATCTATGAAATCATATCATATAAATTTAACATTGATTTTATTTCAGATACCTTTTGTTCGAATGATGTGTCAACCCAAAAGTACATAACCAAGCAAACTGATGATACATTACAGAAATCTGCAGCCCTAAAATGTGTGTCTATAGTACTGTAATGAGAATATTTCTTACAATATAGTATTTTATTAAATTTTTCAAGTTAAAGTAATTTAAAAAGAATAAAATCTAATAAAAAATAAAATCTTTAGTCTAATGAGTTTTGTTTTCTTATTCATTACTTTTAATAAAATACAACATCATTTTTAATTAATCTGAAGCATTGTTATGCGTTTCTTATAACAGGATTTTAGAAACGTATACAGATACATATAGGGTAGGTCAAAAGTTCATGACACATTTAAAACTTCACTATAAGTTTAAATATATGGCATATACAAGAGAGCGGATTGCACTACAATCTTCTTTATAGTAAAAAGTTTGATTTAAACAAATAAAAAAAATAAGTTCCAAATTTTACTCGTAGATGGCAAGTATAGTATCTTAAAAATAGTTTTACAGTATCTTAAAAACAACTAGTAAAATTATCAAAAACGCAATAGAAATAATTAAAGAACGTTTAACGTGCGAACATGTGGATTGGATTGGATTACTGTCCGGATGAGGTTCGAGGTTTAAAAGGTGCAGATTTTGAAATATTCTAATGATTCTAATAAAATAAATTATCTTTAATTTACTTTTATTAGTTCCCCATCATACTATAGGTATGGGAAACTTAGGTAATCGTGAAAAATTTCGACCTAGGATTTTTGACTTTTTTATACGTTTTCAGTATGAGGAATCCGAAAATGACAAAATTTGTATGGTATCTGTCTGTAGGGTGCCTGTTAGTGTATTAGTGTGTTACTGTGTTAGTCCGTTAGTTTGTTAGTCTGTGTACACAATATCTCGCGAACAAATGATCACAGAGAGGTCAGACCAGAAATATTGTAATGATTTTCATTAAAAAAAATTATCTTTAATTTACTTTTATTACTTTCTTCTATATTCAATAGAAGAAAGTATTGGATTCGTAAAAATTTTCGATCTCGGATTTTTGATGGATTTACACATTTTGAGAGACGTAGAACACGATTCGACCATTTTTAGAAAATGTCTGTCTGTCTGTGTGTGACAAAATTTTGTGGCAACTGTATCTCAGGAACTACTGCACTGGATTTCTTACAAATTGGTATGTATTTGCACCTTGAGATAAATTAGTGCCTATCAACTTTTGGTAAAAATTGTCTTACAGATTGCGTTGCCTTCCCGCTTTTTCTAAATTTTTAACATGGTGGAATAGGACAAAATTTTGTATAAATGTGCATAAAAAGAATTATATTTTAATAAACATTATGAAATTTAGAAGGATTATTTATAATAGAGATAGTCAACTGGGAAATATATATATATATATATATATATATATATATATATGTGGGAGCATCGCCTTCCCACCTCGGGGAATCTTCTCTTGAGAGGAATAAATTTTCATGATGGGTATCTTTCAAAAGAGCTCGCCAATATCTTTAAAATGAACGGTTGAACGATAATTTAAAATAAACGATTGAACGATACGGTTGAACGATAATTTAAATTATCTGCGATAATTTAAAATAAAGTTATCGATTTTTTTTTTTTTATATATATACCAAAAAAAAAAAAAATAATAATGTAATATCGAGAATAAAATGAACTTTTTTGGATATTTAGTGTTAAACTACTTCTCAAATATTGAAATCGTACTGCATTATCATGGAAGATAATTTTATTAAATAATGATTTTAATAAATTATTTTTACTGAGTGAACTTATATAGGAAAATATAGAAGAAAGTCATGTGGTGGCCACAACATTTTAGTTTCGTGCTGTTTTTAAGGGACAGTGTCATCTTTCAGCAAAATGTTCAACTAACTTTTTATTTTCTTTGACAAAACTTTTCATCATTCGAAGCATTGATAGATAAACCGCACTCTTGTACGCCAGTTTTTTGATTGTATATTAATATTAAAAATGTGTCAGAGATTTTAGCCCAGCTTGTATTTTTAATTTCTTCTATATTCAATAGAAGAAAGTTTGGGATATTTAAAATTTTCATCGCATATTGAACGATTTCTTCCATGATTATTCAGAAGAAAGTGAAAATGTATAAATGAAATGTTTTCTATTGCAATACGGTACTAAAGTTATCGTACCAAAAAGTTTATCAATTACAAAATTTTCCAGTTAAAAGCTCGTAAGCTGAAATCAAGATTTTTAGTGTGTTTGTGTGTGTATATAACTAATACCTTGTTCCTTCTATATAATTTTGCATAACATTATGATCTAAATATCCACTACAATTTCTTTACATAGTTCATTATAACGAGATTTGTACCCTAAACAGGGTTGAGGATTTAAGTCCTGAACCCCTCTTTTACTTACGTCTTTGATAGAGACTAAAAGTCATAAAAGTAAAAATATTCATCTTCTAAAACTACCTACCTCATTATTTGCATATTATTTTTAACAATTATTTGTCAATCGTCCTTTTCCTTTCATCTCTACATATTTTTCACTTTTGCCCCTAGTTTTTATTCTTATATTAGACAGGGTGTCCACAAAGTCTCTTCACAAATACAGATGTTTATTTAACAAAATACTGAACAGCTACAAACTCAAATATTTCCTTTTAAGAAGCAATTTTTTTTTTCGGCAATTAATACACCTCTACATATGCCCTATTAGTTACGTGAACCATATTAAGGCGATGCTTGATTTCCATCTGTGTCCTCTGTAACAAAGTGTTACCAACGGTATCGATGACTTCCGTGATCTTTTGCTTTAGGTCAGTAATATCCCGCACCTTGTTCTTAGGGTATTTGGGCTTGATATAAAGACTGCGAGAACATTGTATAAAGACTGTGAAATTTGTACATTACCTGAATGAACTTTGTAATTAGACTTCCACTTAGCTCCGGTCCTCTTCACTTTCATGCAACTTTGTCGCCTTTTGTCGCGGGAGAGCTCTGCTCTGGCGACCTTTGTAATTTTTTTCTTTTTTTTTTTTTTTGTTGTTGTTATTTGCTATGCAATAAACAACGGGGGAGGCTTAACCTTTGGAGACGGGCTCTTCTGAATCTCCACAGTGGCTTTGGAGCCCCTCTCTAAAGGTTAAAAACGCTCAAAACCACTGCATAGTGGTGAGCGGCTTCTTTCCGTCTTAGAATCTTAGAATCTTAGAATATCCCGCACCTTTGTTCGGTATATACGACCTTTATAACATATCCCCACAGAAAGAACATATCCCCACAGAAAGAAATCCAACTGCGTGAAATCAGGTGAAAGAGATGGCCAAGGAATCGGGACATCTCGTCCAATCCACCAAACTGAAACTGTTTCATCAAGGAAATTACAAACATCAAGATCCCAGTGTAACCGTGTACTATTTGCTGGAAAAGACGTTGGTTCATCCGTAGAGCCACGAATTCAGTTAAAAGTCTAAGTACACACCAGCGGTTATTGATTTCTCTACGACGGGAAGTGGTAGAATAATTCTGTTTCGTGTCAGGTTACACGACACATTCAATTTCGGACTGTCTCACTCGAGTTCGTGGGAGCTTTCTGAGTCCTAGACTCTCGCATTAGGAGTATTGATTTTCCCTGAAACATGAAACATTGCTTCCTCCCTGAAGCATATTCGACATTTGGCTTTTTCTTGGGGCATAACCGTTTTGATATTTTAGTCCTGTAGCTCTTCAAAATATTATCTAAAAACTACAAAACAATAATTAATAAAAACTTTAAGTAGTAACTGAGCATCTACTAGAACCAATTTCATTTTAATATCGCATCAAAAAGTTTTTTAACACGTTGAGCGTCACGCGAATTCTTAAAGAAATCCCCGTCAGGCCACGCGCGCTGCTTAGAAGAGTTTACCGTGTTTCAATAAAATCCGTTAAAATGCCTTAATGCTATCATGTAATAAATAAAAATTAAGTAAGTTTTAAATAAATTTTCTGTAATTACTTAAAACAATGTAAATCTTTTACTTTTATATCATATTTTACACTGTCAGCCACCGGTGGTTGACGCGGCCTAAATGGAAAGTTCAGCGCCAGTCATCGATAGCTGACATAGCACTCAACATGTTAATGAATTATTGGAGTTGTAAAGAAAATCTGTGGACTCCCTGTATATTGACATTCAAATTTAAAATGCAGTACCTGCACATTAAATTTCTGTGTTTTATTATCGATCTTATTTATATATATACTAGTATCATTTATACTTGATCTTTCATCCATATATTCATTGAATTAGCTGTTAATAGCTCTTCCACATTTTAATAAACACACACATAGATACATATATATATATACAGTCGAACCTCGTTTACGTGAAAGAGAGAAGACTACGTGAATTCCATTATTCTTCTATTGAAATTGAGGAGCTTGTAAATTTAGTTCATTTGTGTATCAGGCAAACTGCCTTCATTTTTAATGGTACTTATTATTCCCAAAATGATGGTATGGCCATGGGTAGTCCTCTCTCTCCTTTACTTTGCGACATTTATATGCACTATTTTGAAGAAAAACTCTTCGGTGTATATAAATTTCCTCACTGGTTTAGATACGTGGATGACACTTTCGTTCTTGTCTCCCCTGACGTCGATTTGTCCAATTTACTTTCTTTGGTCAATTCGATTGACCCATGCATTCAATTCACTTTTGAGGTTGAACAGGATTGCTCTTTGCCTTTCCTTGACGTTCTTGTGAATAAAGAAAAGGATTGTTTCTCAACTACTGTTTTTAGAAAACCATTCTCAGTCTCTTTGCCGCCGCATGCTCTCTCTAACCACGCCCCTCAACAAAAAATGTCTGCTTTTTACACTTATGTTTACCGTGCCTTACACATTTGTTCTGATCCATCTAATCTTTTGAAAGAAATTAATTATTTAAAATCTCTTGCTCTCTCTCGTGGCTATAACCCATCTATCATCGATAAAGCTCTATATAAATTTAAGAATCCTAAACGTTCTGCTCCCAAATTAAACGATCACAGTCTCATCCCAGTTGTTTTACCTTTTTATTCTTCACTCTCTTTTAAAATCTCTAAAATTCTTTCACCGTTTGGTTTCAAAGTTATTTACAAACCCGTCAATAAAATTAAATTATCTTCTCTTAAGGATCCCATTCCCACCGAAAACCGTTCTGGAATTTATTTAATTCCGTGTTCGTCCTGCAACTTAGGTTATATTGGTCAAACTAGGAGGCGTTTGAAATACAGAATGAATGAGCACCGTCGGAATGTTCGTAATGAAGAGATTACCAAATCTTCTATTGCTTCCCACTGCTGATCTCAAGGTCATCGTTTTGATTTTTCCAAAACTAACATAATTTCATCTCCTGTCTGTTCCTCCCATTTGGATATTCATGAAGCATTTTACATATTTAAAAATTCGAAAAATCTTGTTAATGATATTTCTTCCACTCCTTTCTTCTCTGATGCTTGGAAATTACTCACGTAACATAGATTTTAGTTTAATTTTTGTTATCCTTAGATTGTTATATATTTAATCTCACTCATTTATTTATTTTCTTGTTTTTTTGTACAATTCTACTCACACCAGTAGCTATATTTAGTTTCTACTTTATAAACTTTTTCTTTTCATTTTAAACGATTTTGTGCGTTGCCGCTTTGACTGCAGCACTCGTGCTTACTTTGTTCGCCTGATGAAGGGTCGTGTGTTTTTTCGACCCGAAACAATTGTTGCGAGTTTATTGCATTTTATGGTGTTTATTCAAAGTTCGTATGTAATAATTTTTACAACGCCAGTTTTGTGATGCTTCTTTATTAAACATTTAACATGAACTGTTTCCACAATCCCCGTCAAAATGAAGATTAGTTATATGAAGATGAGTTACTGATAGCATGAACTACTGATAACATGAATGGTTTGTTATATCCTCTTTGAGATTCACGTTAGCGAGGTTCAACTTTATACATAAAGACTGTGATGAATGATATCGGTCCTTTTTAAATAAATATACTGCTTATTAATTTTAATTTTATTCAGCAATCTTTGCATGAATATGAGGAATCGGGTGTACAAAAATATGTTAGTAGTGAAAACAAAGTTTTTTTTACAGTTTTTCATGTTCTTTTCGCAGGTTTGTACGAAAGCCTTTCATTAGTGATTTGACGGTCTCTTTTGGTACCCCCTTGATAGCTTTTTTGATCAAACGAGTGAAATGTTCTTTGCTAGTGGAACATTTCTTTGAGGATCTTAATTTTTTTTAAATAGAGCCTAATATTTCTCAATGGGGCGACACTGTGAGACATTTGGTGGGTTTATGGTTTTTGGCACGAAATTGATGGAATTTTGTTTCATAAAATTTCTTGCATTTTTTTAATAATGTCCTATGGCTAGATCTGGCCAAAATAATGTAGGCATATCGTGTTCGTTTAAAAAATGCAGCAAACGCATCTTTAGGCATTCATTTACATAAATTTATGATCAATTGTGCTTTTCGTTACAAATGGCTTACTGTTATCTCCCCACTGACAAATAGCGATCCAAATAAGATACTTTTTTCAAAAATTTTCCAAACTAATGGATGTCTCTGATTCAGGCAGATGTTCAAAGTTCTTTTTTGTATAATACTGAAGGCCAGGAAAAGTAGAAAAGTCCACTTTGACGTAGGTGTCATCTAAAATCCAGTGAAACTTATTCTTCCTTGTATATTCATACAATTCTCTAGCTTTTAGTTTTATAGATATTTTTTGTTTTTCTGTCACTTTAGGAATATTTTATTTTTTATACGTTCTTCAGTTCAATCATTTTTTAGCCTTCTGCACGATTGATAAATTTGTTCGACATTTTTTGCCACATCTCTGACTAACATTCCTCGATTTCAACATACTGTTTTTTCTATATTTTTGTCCAGTTGAATATCATGAGCTCCGAATTTTTCTTTACAACAAGATTTCCTTTTCGTTGGCAATGTTTCATTAAATTTATTTAATACTCTATTTACAGTACTTCTGGGAATTTTTAAGCTTTTAGCAGTGTTATGTCATGGTTTCTGTAGATTCTTTAAGAATTCGGCAACAATCCTCTCTCTACCTTCATATTCATTCATTTCTTTTTCTCAAACTACTGTAATTTATAGTATAAATATCATGAACTTGCATTCTTCAAGGTTGATACATGAAAAAGAAATTTGTTTTAGATGCATAGATGTAGAAATAAATTAATTATACATTTTCAAAATTGACCAATATCATTCGTCACAGTCCTTATATATATACATATATATATTATACGAATACATTTTACATCTGGTCAAAATTACATTTCATAATTAACCATTTAAAAAATTTAGGTTTATGTAATACCAACAAAAAACAAAATGCAATTGAAAAATAAACACTTTTCTATAAAATATCTGCGTCACAAATTAGCATTCAAATCATTAGATTTATTTAATTGAGAGAATCATTAAAACATGACTCTCTAAACGTAAACAAAATTACCACGCCAGAATTCTAATTCCATCTATTCTTTAAAAGGCTTCAGAACATTAGTAAAATGAATATTCATCATGCTCAAAGAACTGAGAGAGGCTCAAAAATATAATGTCTCAACATAATTTACGCGCACCTCACCGGAACACTCTTCTTCCATTCACCATTATTACTTCCACTTTCGCTTCGTCATCGACCACGTGATGAATGTTCTTCTTAAGCAAGAGTGAAATTTCAAGGAAATGGTTTTACTTGAACAAGCGTAATCTTCTGTCATAATTAATCAAGACATGGAGATTAATTGCTAACGATCAACAGATTTTAGGAACAAAAAACTCAATTCCATTACTCATTAGAGAGGAATGTAGATTGTGTAAAATGGTATTATTTATTAGAAAATGTAAATAGAGACGACATGTGATTTAAAATTTGAAAGCATTTTAGGATTAATTGAATTGTTTCAAAGAATGATAATGGTACAAATATTAGAATAATAAAAAATGCAGTGTTATTAGATTTTTTTTTTTTTTTTACTATTTGTTATTATATAACTTTTAAATTAATGTTCATACTAGCTGTAATAATCAGTATCTTCCGGATTCATTTAAAAAAGAAATATATACATACGAAACACATAAAAGAGATAACAAATTTAATAATTAGAAAATTAAGAAATTAAAAAATCGATTTTATTATTATTATTATTATTATTATTATTATTAACAGTGTCAAACAATTATCAGTGTTCTAGCCAAAGTTTTTTCAATTTGCTTTTTACCAAGAAAAAAAGAGAAAATTTGTTTTTTTTTCAAGTCAAATAGAACCATTTTTATAATAAGGGGGAGAAAGTAGTATGAGTGCCATGCTGGATTATATCACTCGCAACCGGGAAAAAGTAATGCCTGAAATATTATATTTTTCTTTAATAAAAGCATAAATATTAAACACGGAACATATTATGCAAGAGACAGATGAATTATTCTAATAAACAAGAAGAGTTTTTCTTTATTTTAAAAAGTACTCATGTTTTTATATAATTTCCTATACAGGACTGAGAACAGCCACTTTTCTTATAATATAACTTCTTCTTACTTTCTTCTATATGTAATACACAGAAAGTATTAGATCCGTGAAAATTTTCGACCTCCGTTTTTTGATGAATTTACACGTTTTGGGATGTCCGGAACACGAATTGATAGTTTTTACAAGATGAATGTCTGTCTGTGTGTATCACAATTTTTGTGGACTCTGTATCTCACAATCCAATGAATGAAATTTAACCAAACTTGGTATTTAGTTGGACCCTGACATAAACTGGTACTGATTAGATTTCAGGATCAATCGCTTAACAGGTAACGCTGTGATCGCATTTTTTCTAAACTTGGCAATATAGGACAAAATTTCGTATAAATGTGCATAATGAGAGTTATTTTAACTTGTGATTGTAAAACTAATGTGAATTATAGATAATAGTAGTAGTTAACTAGGAAAATATTTTTGTGCATTTTGGGGCATCAGTTTCCCCCCTGTGGGGGAAGTACCTACCGGGGGGGGGAGTAAATTTTCAAGATGGGTGACTTTCGAAAGGTCTCGTCAATACCTTTAAAACGAATGGTTGAACTATAAATCTGTGATAATTTAAAACAAAGTTATCGTTTTTTTTTACTTTTAAGAACAACAAAAAACTAGTATGTTGTGGCCACCACAAGACTTTCTTCTATATTTACCTATACATATTCAATCAGTAACAATATTAAAAAAAAAAAAAAAAAAAAGAACGATTTTTTTTTTTTTTTTTTTTCTTTTTGTTAAAAGTGAAAAAAATCGATAACTTTGTTTTAAATTATCACAGATTTATAGTTCAACCATTCGTTTTAAAGGTATTGACGAGACCTTTCGAAAGATACCCATCTTGAAAATTTATCCCCCCCGGGGGGGTACTTCCCCCCCAGGGGGGGAAGCGATGCCCCCCCATGCAGAAAATTTTTTTCCTAGTTACATACTACTATTATCAATAATTCATATTAATTTTACAATCACAAGTTTAAAACAACTCTAATTATGCACATTTATACGAATTTTTGTCCTATGCTGCCATGTTAAAAATTTAGATAAAATGCTATCACAGCGCCACCTGTTGAGCTATTGATCCCCAAACATAATCAGCACCAGTTTATGTGGGGGACCAACTAAATACCAAGTTTGGTTAAATTTCGTTAAAAAAAAAAAAAAAAAAAAAAAAAAAATTGCGATTTTTTTTTTTTTTTTTTTTTTATAAAGGAAAAAAAATCGATAACTTTGGTTTAAATTATCACAGATTTATCGTTCAACCATTCGTTTTAAAGGTATTGACGAGATCTTTCGAAAGATACCCATCTTGAAACTTTGCCCCCCCGGGTGGGAACTTCCCCCCCCGGTGGGGGGGGAACCGATGCCCCCACATGCACAAAAATTTTTTCCTAGTTAACTACTACTATTATCAACCTGATCTTTCGAAAGATACCCAATGTGAAAATTTACCCCCCCCTGGGGGGGTATTTCCCCCCTAGGGGGGGAAGCGATGCCCCCCCATGCAGAAAATTTTTTTCCTAGTTACATACTACTATTATCAATAATTCATATTAATTTTACAATCACAAGTTTAAAACAACTCTAATTATGCACATTTATACGAATTTTTGTCCTATTCTGCCATGTTAAAAATTTAGATAAAATGCTATCACAGCGCCACCTGTTGAGCTATTAATCCCCAAACATAATCAGCACCAGTTTATGTGGGGGACCAACTAAATACCAAGTTTGGTTAAATTTCGTTAAAAAAAATAAAAAAATAAAAAAAAAAAAAAAATTGCGATATTTTTGTTTTTTTTTTGTTAAAAGTAAAAAAAATCGATAACTTTGGTTTAAATTATCACAGATTTATCGTTCAACCATTCGTTTTAAAGGTATTGACGAGATCTTTCGAAAGATACCCATCTTGAAACTTTGCCCCCCCGGGTCGGAACTTCCCCCCCCCGGTGGAGGGGCAACCGATGCCCCCACATGCACAAAAATTTTTTCCCAGTTAACTATTACTATTATCAACGAGACCTTTCGAAAGATACCCATCTTGAAAATTTACCTCCCCGGGGGGGATTTTCCTCCCTGGGGGGAGGAACCGATGCCCCCCCATGCACAAAATTTGTTTCCTAGTTAACTACTACTATTATCAATATTTCATATTAATTTTACAATCGTAAGTTTAAAATAACTCTCATTATGCCCATTTATACGGTATTTTGTCCTATGCTGCCATGTTAAAAATTTGCATAAAATGCGATCACAACGCCACCTGTTGAGCTATTGATCCCCAAATCTAATGGGCACCAGTTCATGTGAGGGTGCAACTAAATACCAAGTGTCGTTAAATTTCATTTATTGGTTCGTGAGATACAGCGTCCACAAAAAAATGATACAGACACACAGACAGACAGACAGACAGACAGACACACAGACAGACAGACACACAGACAGACATTTTTTAAAAACTATCGATTCGTGTTCAGGACATCCCAAAACGTGTAGATCCGTCAAAAAACGGAGGTCGAAAATTTTCGCGAATCCAATACTTTCTCTATAATTACATATAGAAGAAAGTAAAAAAAACTTAGAAAAAAAATCGTATTTTTTTTTTTTTTTTTTTTTTTTTTTTTTTTTTAAATATAGTTACTGATTGAATATGTATAGGTAAATATAGAAGAAAGTCTTGTGGTGGCCACAACATACTAGTTTATTTGAATATTTGAATATTTAGTATTATACTACTTCTCTAGTATGGAAATCGCCTGCATTATTATGGTAGATAGATTTTTTTTTTAAATAATTTTAATGAATTATTTTTACTGAGTGAATTTGTATAGGAAAATATAGAAGGAAGTCATGTGGTGGCCACAACATACTAGTTTTTTTAATAGAAATATTTAGTAATCGTTTGCAGTAGTTATCTTCGATCGAATAATGCAAAGAATGCTTTGTATAAATAGTGGTATTTGAAGAAGTGACTCCGCCAACCCGTCTATGGGTTGTATTTCACATAAACAAGGGTAAAAGTATTGATAAAGATGTAAACAAATATTGCAAGTTAAAATATCTTGAAATAAGTGATGTAAGTGAAAAAAGAAATTTTTATGTAAACAAGAAGGAATATGACGGTTTCAAAATTTATGCATGTTTTCTATACAGACTTTATTGGAGTCACTTTTTTGAATACCTTTTTTTTTTTTTTTTTTCTATAGAAATACTTTCAAATTGTTTTCAAGTAGGTATCTCGAATTCATTAATATAAAGATTGCATCCTTTATATAAATAAAGTATTCAAAATAGTTATCGCGCCGATCACTGTCAATGAGTTTTTATTACTCATAAAAAAGGATAAAAATATGAAACAAGTAATAAACAAGTATTTAAAAAAAAAAAAAAAAAAAAAAAAAACAATTAGTATGTTGTGGCCACCACAAGACTTTCTTCTATATTTTCCTGTAAAACTTCACTAAGTGCGAATAATTTATTAAAACTATTATTTATTGCAAATATTTAACATGATGAATACGAACGATTTTCATCTTAGGGAAATCTGACACTAAATATCTAAAGACAGTCAGTTTTATCGTCTATCAAAAACAGCTTAAAAAATGCGTTTTTTTAATGGTTAACTCACATATCAAGTTTCGTATAGTTATATGTCTTAGACGTTGAGATATAGCCATCCTGTTATCCATGAAATTTGCAGTATAGCCGCGCCACCTATTGGCCGATAAGCATCTAGACATAGTCAGCATAATGTCTCATAATGACCTTCTCACATATCAAGTTTTGTTTGATGATATGCAAAAGAACCTGAGATATAGCCTTCCATTAAATTGTGGAAATCACTGTGTATCAAAGCCACATTTTGAGCGGTTTACACCAAAAGATGACGGGTACTAATTTATGTTAAGGTGCATCTATATACAAATTTATATGCAATTCTACGCAGCAGTTCCTGAGATGTAGCCTTTCCTTGTATTGTGGAAATCGCTAAATAGCAGCGCCACCTGTTGGCCGATACGCATTCAAATTCAATCAGCATAATATCTCATAATAGTCTTCTCACATATCTTTAGTTTGAATATTCGCAATAGAACATGAGATACAGCCACCCCTGAAATTGCAGATATAGCTGTACAGTAGCGGCACTTGTTGAGCTGTTGACACCAAAAGTTCAAAGGCACTAAATTAGGTCAAGGTGCATCTACATATAAATTAATATGTAATTATGAGTAGTAGTTCCGGAGATACAGTTGCCACGAAATTTATGTCACACGCACATACAGACAGACGGACATGCAGACAGACAGACGTTTTCTAAAAATGGTCAAATCATGTTCTAGATCTCTCGAAACGTGCAAATCCGTCGAAAACTTCGGAAGTCGGAAATTTTTACGAATCCAATACGTTCTTCTATTGAATATAGAAGGAAGTAAAAAAAAAAAAAAAAAACTGGAGGCGATAATGATAAAGAAATTTTCTTCGTGTCCCTGTAAAAATCTATAAATGCTAGATTCACCAAAATGAATAGGGTTTGTTGCAATCACTGTGTTACGGTGACTTACAATATATGTACCAAGTTTCAGCTCATTCGAACAAAGCGTTTAGAAGCCAGAGTGTTCACTCACACACATACATACATCATTGTAATAAAATAGCGAAAACGAATTCAAGAGACCTGAAAACGTAAAAATACATCAAAAACTCAAAGTCGAATTCGGGACATGTTTACAATACTTTCCTTACATTGTATGTTCGGAAAGTAATAAAGGTAAATTTCATTACTTTTAAACCTGGGGCGTTGGGAAAATGCCCGACTTTTTAATGCGGTAAATGACCCTGAACTCTGTTACAGTCTGTGTCTGTATTAAATAAATCTTTCGATTCAACGTAAAAAAGAAAGAAAGAAAGAAAGAAAACACTGTTAAAATTTAGACTCATTAACCCTTTATTCAAAAAGGATTCTTTTTCTGAATCATTAAATGTCAGCTATGAAACACAATTAAAAAAAAAAAAAAAACTTAATAAATGAACTACAATCTTTGTATGTGCTCAGTTATTTCGGTTTAAACAAAGCTAAAGTCTACTCCTGTCAGAAAGACGAATGTTAAGAGAATAGAACATTAAAAAAATAAAAGTGTGTCTTTCAAAATGAAAAATATCTGGCTAAATGCCGACGGCATAGACCGCGAAAGAAAAGACAGAGGAGGAGGGAGGGGCAGGAAACGAAAATTACAAAAATGAATTTCAAGGAAGTCACCAAAGGAAAAAATTTAATAAAAACAAAAAAATAAATTCGAATTCCAGAATGAAGTCCAAAGTTTTTTAGAGTCAATATGAAATGACAAAAATATCTTTCTTTGAGCGGTTCATATTTTCCATTATTAGCCCCATGTCATAAAAGTTGGACTGGATACGTTCGTTTGTATTCAAATATGCGACCTCCATGTTTCAGTGCTCTAAATTTTGATGCCTAAAATATATTTACTTCCATTACCCGACTGCCGTAGGTAATGATAATATTACATTCGGTCAAAAATTTCAATATTGAGATTTCACTTAATTTACATGTGTTAAGGTCTCATGAGTCCAAAAACGTATTTTCTGTAAATCATTCTCTGTGTACGTGTGTGTTTGAATGGTTCTGACTATTTTATATATACAGGGTGATGAAAATTAAAGTTACGGTTTTAAAATGCTATAATTTTGAAACTAACGGTGAAAAAGACTTTATATTTTACCAGGGCAATCGTGGGGCAATAAAATTTTATTGGCCGAAGGAAAAAAGTATTTATAAAATGTGCCTATAGATGACGCTGCCAAGGTAATCTCAAAAGAAATGCCTAAATAGATTCATTATACACAGGAATGTTGTTAGAAATAGAATAGAATAGCAGGAAAGAATAGACTTTAACGGTTTGCGACAACATTATTAGCAAAAAGGCAAGAATACGTGATTACAGCGGAAACCGTGATAGTTGCAAGAGAAAAAGTGTAACTTCATGAAATAAACATCTTACGAATGATTAACGGTACATTTCTTTTTTTCCTTTGCCAAACAAAATTCCATTGCCTGTCAATTGTTCTGGTAAAATATCAAGTGATTCTCAACAGTAGTTTTAAAACTATAGCTTTTTGAAATCATAACTTT
The DNA here is from genome assembly GCA_963930645.1 of Salticus scenicus. Taxonomy (NCBI): domain Eukaryota; kingdom Metazoa; phylum Arthropoda; class Arachnida; order Araneae; family Salticidae; genus Salticus; species Salticus scenicus. Next base: position 138,820,537 of record OZ005658.1, read on the forward strand.
AACTATAATCACCTTGTATATATATATATATATATATATATATATATATATATAAGATAGAACGTTGAAATTTTATAATTAAGACCGGTACAATGTGCAGATGATTTTTCCAACTTTTGGTGAAAATTGAGAATCGGGAAGTAGAAATCCGCAACTAAAAAACGACCAGAACGATTTTCTTCAAATTTGCTGTATGAACGTTCTTTTGTATGTCCTTTTCTAGGTATTAGACGATTACTGCAAGAAACGTTATAGGCGTCCTGAATAAATAGGTTAATTTTAGGTTTCTTAAAATATGGCTTTACTGATTTTCTTAAAACTCACTCTATAAACTCTCTTTATGAGACATGTATTAGTTTACTACTGCATGGACAATATAAGGTAAATGATTGTTTATTTGGATTTTATGTCTTCTTACTCTGACCACACTATTTCCAACAACAGTTTATAATATGCGTAGTAGTGAGTAATGGAAGTCGTGTTGAATATGATAAATTTGGTGTAAGATAAATTTTTCACATACATTATCCTATCTCGGAACTGCTATATCACATAATATTTGCGAGTATGTGATAGCTATATCTCAGTGTGTTTTGAAGGAAATCAAGTTTGCATCCCCATTACGAAGAATGAAAACTGTCACAGCATGTCTTCGGACCACCTTTAGAGATGAGACCCAGACCTCGCCAACTATCCACTAGTGTGACGTAAGAAAAGAAAAATTGTATGGAGTCATGAAAATCTTAATATGAAACATGATTACAACAAAAAAGTATACTAAGTCAACTTTGGTTTGGATTATATAATGCATTTTATATACCCTAAAATTTATTATATATCACCATACTTACGTATACTAGAATGTACTAAAACATTCTGCATAATTGTATAAATCTGGGGCAAATCGGATGAAAAATAAGTTCCAACTATATCTTTTAGCTCTAACGTACTTTAAAAATGTGTATCAATATTATTATGTTTCACGAAATATATAATAATAATCCAACTATATATCAAAAAAAATTCCGTTAAACAATCAGTAATTCATATTATTTTAGGTGTCCATGTTGTTGAGCTATAATTACTTAGCTATAGGTATGGTACCTTCCAAACGTATGATAAATAATCTGGTGTGACTCTCACACGACTTTCTCTTACCCTGAAATTTAGTACTATAAATACAGGTTGGAGATTAAGAGGTAAGATAACGAGTACTGCTATGTAAACCTATGTTAAACAATTCAAATTAGGCTTCGGAAGAGTTTTATATGATAATTAGTCCTATGTGAGGCCCCCTCAGCCCCCCCCCCCCCCGTTTCATTAATGCACCTACATGTATGTAGAATTTAATTCGGTTACTAAAAAAATAATTCGGTTTTAAAAAAATATTTTATTAAAATTATTATTTAAACAAATTATCTTTTAATATAATGCAGACGATTTCCATATTAGAGAAGCAGTATAACACTAAATATCCAAAAATAAGTTGAATTTATTCTCAATAATACATTAAAAAAAAATAAAAAAAAATAAAAAAATAAAAAACTTTTTTTTTGTTAAAAACGAAGAAAAATGATAACTTTATTTTAAGTTATCGCATATCGATGGTTCAACAATTCGTTTTAAAGGTATTGGCGAGCTCTTTCGAAAGATACCCATCATAATAATTTACTCCCTTCGAGGGGGGGACTCCCCCCCTCCCCCAGGGGAGGAGATGAGGCTCCTACATACACAAAAAAAAATTCCAGTTGCCTATCCCTATTACAAAAAATATATATTCGTTTCATTTGGTTTAGTGCCGTCTATAGACGTTAAACTCTACTTATCTGCAATTTCCCCCATAGATGTAATGTATTTGAATACTTTTGAGTGTCCCTGTACACGAACCATTTGCTTCATCTCAACGAAAAGCTTAGTGTAGCATTTCTATATGATACACATTTAGAATACCGAGTTTGGAATTTCTCTACTTTTTGTTCTTGAGATATGCTGATAACAGACACACAGACACACAGACGATTTGCTAAAAACATGATTTTCGTATTCAGGCAGGGCCTGACTTAGACTACCTGGAGCCCCGGCACAAGCCTATTCTGGGGGGCCCCCTTGCAGTGACATAAGAGGTCTTTAGGTTGCAGAATTTCTGTATTCGCCTGTAGGGGGCCCCTTCCAGAAGGGGGGCCCAGGGCATTTGCCCCGTATGCCCTGCCGTAAGTCAGGGCCTGTATTCAGGGGACCTAAGAACATGTAAAAATAACAAAAACTCATGTTCGAAAATTTGACTCTAAAACAATACTTTCTCGACCCTATGGGTAAGAGAAAGTAAAAAAAACGCACACTTTTAAAATTCCAAAATCAGTTTTTTTTTTTTTTTTTTTTTTTTTTTTTTTTTAAATAAGTAATATATACGGAAAGTAAAAGACGTAGAATAATCACTTTAAAACCTTAGTAATAAACACATTCAACTTTTCAAAAAACCGATAAATTTCCTGTTGAAATTTTAAAATAAACTTTAATATTTTGAAAGAGGAATATCAAAACATCGATTGATAAATAAAAAGAAGTAATTAACGGATAATTAGTCTTACTAAAAGCGATTTAAATACAGGTTTTTTTTTTTCCTTTTTTTAAAAACTTTAGTCGTTCATAATTACCGTATTATATTTATACTTTCGCGTAATTGCTTAATTAGATATTTTAAAACTAAGCATTTTGAAAAATATGAAAAAAATCTTGCAACATATAATGCTTTTTTAATAATTTAATGTTGGAAATTTTTGAAAGAAAAATCTTAAAGTTTTATTACATCATTAATTTTCAGAGATTTGAAGTATTTATAAATTTCTGTTTTAATTCCTCGTAACAATGATAACTATGAATTTTTAAGAACACTTATTCTAACACTGGTTATATAATAAAAACAAACTACAGCTACGGCTTTAGGTTTTTTGTTTTTTTTTTGACATATATTAAAAATTACAAAATTTCTTTAAAAAAAAATGTAGATTTTTTTTTTTTTTTTTTTAATCCAACAAAAGTTTATGTCTTTTTAATTTAAAAAATGACAAAACTTTAATTTTTACAATATCCTATGCAAAAAAAAAAAAAAATGCATGAAAGAAATTGTTTTATGCCCTAATAAGTCCATATAAAAACTTTCAGCTCATAAAAAAATTCATATCAGTTTTTTTTAAACAAAAGTGTTGAAAGATTGGTCATAAATAGAAAGATGTGTTTATATATTTAACTATTTTCTCTCATCAGCTATGAATTTCACTCATCAGCTGTGTAACCACGAAACGAGATCTGACGTGTAACTTTCTTTTTTCCTCAAAGAACTTATGGGAACGTTTTATTTATCGCTACTACCAGCTGAACCCAATATTACTCCATCGTAATCATCATCTATTTATTTATTTATTATTATGTGTACATATATATATATATATATTTACATAGTTTTAAATTTCCGAAAATTTTCCACCGATAAACTAATTTTTTTTTTTTTTTTTTTTTAATATTTCATTTTAAAGTTCTAAAAAGGGAAAATTCGACTGAGTACATATTTTACTATTTATAACTTAAAACTAAGCACTAAAAATTAAGAAAGAGCGAAGAAAATAAATTTAATTCTAAGAAATTTTCTAAATATGAAACGGAAATAAGGCAAGAAATAAAAATAAAATACAATAAAGTTATGTGTAATGCGCAAAATAAATGTTGCCGTAGAATAACGTGGATCAGGCTATCAGCCACGTGAGGTGATTCCTGTCTTTTTGCCAAGAGATTGGAAAATAGTTTAAGTCAATATTTTGGTCTTTTCATATCTCGAATACTTTTTACGATACAATGTTTGTCATATTTATTGAAATTTCATTTTTTCGACTGAGTGAAAATAATGCCTGGACCGGGAGTCGAACCCCGGATCTTGGACCAGAGATGTTTCTGCCTAAGGTTGTCTGAGAGAGTAATGCTGTCCGGTTGTCGGCCTGGATAGCTCAATTGGTAGAGTCGATCTTGTAAGCCAAAGATCCGGGGTTCGACTCCCGGTCCAGGCATTATTTTCACTCAGTCGAAAAAATAAAACTTCAATAAATATGTCAAACATTCTATCGTAAAAAGTCTTCGAGATATGAAAAGACCAAAATACTGACTTAAACTATTTTCCAATCTCTTGGCAAAAAGACAGGAATCACCTCACGTGGCTAATAGCCTGATCCACGTTATCCTACGGCAACATTTGTTTTGCACATTACACATTGCTTTATTGTATTTTATTTTTATTATTTTCCTTAATTCCGTTTTCATATTTAGAAAATTTGGCAGAATTAAATTAATTTTCCTCGCTTTTTCTTAATCTTTAGTACTTAATTTTTAAGTTATAAATAGTAAAATGTGTACTGAGTTGAATTTTCACCTTTTAGAACTTTAAAATGAAATATTTAAAAAAAAAAAAAAAAAAAATGAATTAGTTTATCGGTGGAAAATTTTTGGAAATTTAAAACGATGTAAATATATATATATATATGTGTACACATAATAATAAATAAAGTAAATAAATTATGATTACGATGGAGTAACATTGGGTTCGGCTCGTAGTAGCGATAAATAAAACGTCCCCATAAGTTCTTTGAGGAAAAAAGAAAGTTATACGTCAGATCTCGTTTCGAGGTTACACAGCTGATGAGTGAAATTCACAACTGATGAGTGAAATTCACAGCTGATGAGTGAAAATAGTTAAATATATAAACACATCTTTCAATTTATGACCAATCTTTCAACAACTTTTTTTAAAAAATGCTATGAAATTTTTGGTGTTGTGACAGATGCGTACATGACATTTGCGTACAAGCTGAAAACAGTGGCACTTGCGTACATGTCTAGGTGGTTTAAATATTACAGGTGTGTTTTCAAAAAATCTAGTGGCACTTGCGTACAACATTTCTTTCGCTTTATTTGAGGATCATTGCATGAAGGGGTTGTATCCATATGATGCAAACATTAAAACCTTTTTCTTTCTTTCTATTCTTTCCTTCCTTTTCTTTTCTTTTTACTTTCTCTTACCCATAGGGTCGAGAAAGTATTGTTTTAGGGTCAAATTTTCAAACGTGCGTTTTTGTTGTATCTACATGTTCTGTGGTCCCCTGAATACGAAAATCATGTTTCTAGCGAATGGTCTGTGTGTCTGTCTGTCTGTGTTATCAGCATATCTCAAAAACAAATAGTAGCAAAAATCCCAAATTCGGTATTCTAAATGTATATCATATAGGAATGTTACAGAAAGCTTTTCGTTGGACTGCACTAAACCAAATGAAACAAATATATGTTTTTTGTAATAGAGATAGTCAACTGGGAAAAAAAAAATTGTGTATGTAGGAGCCCCGCCTCACCCCCTGGGGGGGGAAGTACACCCTCGAGGGGAGTAAAGTTTCATGATGGGTATCTTTCAAAAAAACTCACCAATACCTTTTAAACGAATGGTTGAACCATCGATCTGCTATAATTTAAAATAAAGTTATCGATTTTTTTCACTTTTAAACACTTTTTTTTTTTTTTTTTTTTTTTTTTTTGAGGGGGGGGGGGGGGGGGGGAAAGAGAGGCATATAGGTGAACGACAAATAATTTCAGGAATTGGAATATGATTCAATTCGTTATTGATAAAGAAGAGAGATCTTTTTTTAATTTTTTTTTTCCTTTATTGGAGACAAAAAAATTCATACTTGTTAAAAAGTAAAAAAGTGTTTAAGAAATAAAAATATTTTTAAAGACCTTAATAGCATTGATAAGGACCTTTATTGATCTTGACTCAGTGAATAAATAATTGTATGCGATTTCTAGAAAATAACTACAGCTATTATAGCTTGCAAGTTTTATATGCGTTAAGCTCATAACTTTGTCAGTCGTAAGACTACATGTATAAGAGAAAATTCACGTATTTATATAAGAGTATTTATCTTCAAGTTTAATATATGGATACAACCCCTTTGTGTTACAAACGAAAAATACAGCGAAACAAATTTTGTACGGAAATGCCACTTGATTTTTCGAAAACAGATCTGTAACATTTGGAACACCTGGACTTGTACGCAAGTGTCACTAATTTCAGCTTGTACGCAAATGTCATGTACGCATCTGCCATATAACCGAAATTTTTATGCGCTGAAATTTTGCACATGAGCTTATTAGGTATAAAACAATTTTTTTCATGTATTTTTTTTTCCCATAAGATATTGTAAAAATTAAAGTTTTGTCATTTTTAAAATTAAAATCACATAAACTTTTGTTAGATTTAAAAAAAAAAAAATTCTACACCTTTTTTTTTTTTTTTTTTTTTAAAGAAATTTTGCAATTTTTAATATATGTTTAAGATAAACGTAAAAAGAAAACTAAAGCCGTAGCTGTAGTTTGTTTTTATTATGTAACCAGTGTTAGAATAAATGTTCTTAAAAATTCATAATTATCATTGTTACGAGGAATTAAAACAGAAATTTATAAATACTTCAAATCTCTAAAAATTAATGACGTAATTATACTTTAACATTTTTCTTTCAAAAATTTCCACCATTAAATTATTAAAAAAGCATTATATGTTGCAAGATTTTTTTCATACTTTCCAAAATGCTTAGTTTTAAAATACCTAATTAAGCAATTAGGCGAAAATATGAATATAATACGGTAATTATCAACGACTAAAGTAAAAAAAAAAAAAAAAAAAAAAAAAATGTATTTAAATCGCTTTTATTAAGACTAATTATCCATTAATTATTCCTTTTTATTTATCAATCGATGCTTTCATATTCCTCTTTCAAAAAAATAAAGTTTATTTTAAAAATTTCAAAAAATAAAAAAATAATAAAAACTGATGTATGATTTTGGATTTTTAAAAGTGTGCGTTCCTTTTTATCATACGTTTGGAATGTACCATACTGGTACGAGGTACGAGTAATTATAGCTCAACAACATGGACACCTAAAATAATATGAATTACTTATTGTTCACTAACGGACTTTTTTCGATATGTAGTTGGATATTATTATATATTTCGTGAAACATAACAATATTGACACACATTTTTAAAGTACGTTAGAGTTGAAAGATATAGATGGAACTTATTTTTCCTCCGATTCGTCCCAGATTTGTACAATTATGCAGAATGTTTTAGTACATTCTAGTATACGTAAGTATGGTGATATATAATAAATTTTAGGGTATATAAAACGCATTATATAATCCAAACCAAAGTTGACTCAGTATACTTTTTTGTTGTAATCATGTTACATATTAAGATTTTCATGACTTCATACAATTTTTCTTTTCTTACGACACACTAGTGGACAGTTAGCGAGGTCTGGGTCTCATCCCTAAAGGTGGTCCGAAGACATGCTGTCACAATTTTGATTCTTCGTGATGGGTATGGAACACTTGATTTAATTTAAGACACACTGAGATGTAGCTATCACGTACTCGCAAATAAAATATGATACAGTAGTTCCGTGATAGAATAATGTATGTAAAAAATTTAATTTACGCCATATTTATCATATACAGCAAGATTCCCATTATTCAATACTGCACATATTATAAACTGTTTTTAGAAATAGTGTGGTCAGAGTCAGAAGGCATGAAATTTAAATAAACAATTAGGTACCTAACATTGTCCATGTAGTAGTAAACTAATACATATCTCATAAAGAGAGTTCATAGAGCGAGTTTCAAGAAAATCTGTAAAGCCATATTTTAAAAAACCTAAAATTAACCTATTTATTCAGGACGCCTATAACGTTTCCTGCAGTAATTGTCTAATGCATAGAAAAGGACATACAAAATAATGTTCATATAGCAAATTTGAAGAAAATCGTTATGGTTGTTTTTTAGTTACGGATTTCTACTTCCAGATTCTCAATTTTCACCAAAAGTTGGTAAAAGCGTCTGAATACCGTACCGTTCTTAATTATAAAATTTCAACGTTCTATCTTATATATATATATACAAGGTGATTATAATTAAAGTTATGATTTCAAAATGCTATAATTTTAAAACAACAGGTCAGAATGGTTTGATATTTCACCAGAACAATAGTTTAGGCAATGGAATTTTGTTTGGCAAAGGGAAAAAAAGAAATGTACCGTTAATCATTCGTAAGATGTTTGTTTCACGAAGTTCCTCTTTTACTCTTGCCACTATCGCTGTTTCCGCTGTAAACACGTATTCTTGCCTTTTTGCTAAAAAAGTTGTCGCAAACCCTTAAGTTCTATTGTTTCCTGCTATTCTATTCTATTGCTAACAACATTCCTGTGTATAATGAATCTATTTAGGCATTTCTTTTGAGATTACCTTGGCAGCGTCATCTATAGGCGCATTTTATAAATACTTTTTTCCTTCGGCCAATAAAATTATTCCATTGCCCCACGATTGACCTGGTAAAATATAAAGTCTTTTTCACCGTTAGTTTCAAAATTAGAGCATTTTAAAACCGTAACTTTAATTTTCATCACCCTGTATATATAAAATAGTCAGAACCATCCAAACACACACATACAAAGAGACTAATTTACAGAAAATAAGTTTTGGGCTCATGTGACCTTAAAACATGGGAATTAGGTGAAATCTCAATATCGAAATTTTTGACCATATGCAATATCTCCATTACCTACGGTAGACGGGTTGTGGATATAAATATATTTTAGACATCAAAATTTAGAGCACTGAAACATGGAGGTCGCATATTTGAATACAAACGAACGTACCCAGTCCAACTTTTATGACATGGGGCTAATAATGGAAAATACGAACCGCTCAAATAATGATATTTCTGTCATTTCAAACTGACTCTAAAAAACTTTGGACTTCATTCTGGAATTCGAATTTATTTTTTTTTGTTTTTTTTCAATGTTTTTCTCGCGGCGACTTCCTTGAAATTCATTTTTGTACTTTTCGTTTCTTGCCCCTCCTACCCCCCCCCCCCCCTGTCTTTTCTTTCGCGGTCTATGCCGTCGGCATTTAGCCAGATATTTGTAATTTTGAAAGACACACTTTTATTTTTTTTAATGTTCTATTCTCTTAACATTCGTCGTTCTGACAAGAGTAGACTTGAGCTTTGTTTAAACCGAAATAACCGAGCATATACACAGGGTTGTAGTTCATTTATTAAGTTTTTCTTTTTTTTTTAATTGTGTTTCATAACTGACATTTAATAATTCAGAAAAAGAACCCTTTTTGAATAAAGGGTTAATGAGTCTAAATTTTAACAGTGTTTTCTTTCTTTCTTTCTTTCTTTCGTTCTTTTTTTTTTTTTTTTTTTTTTTTTTTTTACGTTGAATCGAAAGATTTATTTAATACAGACGGACACTGTAACTGAGTTCAGGACCATTTACAGCATCAAAAAGTCTAGCATTTTCCCAAAGCCCCCAGGTTTAAAAAGCCCTGAAATTTACTTTTGTTTCGTTCCGAACATACCATGTAAGGAAAGTATTGTAATCATGTCCCGAATTTGACTTTGAGTATTTTATGTGTTTTTACATTTTCAGGTTCCCTGAGCTCGTTTTCGCTATTTTTACAGTGATGTATGTATGTGTGTGAGTGAACACCTTAGCGTCAAAACGCTTTGTTCGAATTAGCTGAAAGTTGGTACATATGTTGTAAGTCAAAGTAACACAGTGATTGCAACAAACCCTATTCATTTTCGTGAATCTAGCATTTATAGATTTTTCAGAGACACAAAGAAAATTTCTTTATCATTATTGCCTATGGGCTCGAATATTTTAAAGTGCGATGGTGTCTAAATGACTTATTCAGATAAACTAAAAATTTATACAAATGCTATGGATGACCGTCACACGAACTGTATCGATTCTGGCGAATCTAGCACTCATAGTTTTTCATAATGACACAACAAAAAGTTTTGAATGATTATGGACTATGCATTGAAATTATTTATCTTACCTTACTTTATCTATACAACGGTTAATAATTGTTCGGAAAGCCGAGTGGAGTCACTCCAGTTTTTTGGGGTTCTTTTACTTTCTTCTATATTCAATAGAAGAATGTATTGGATTCGTAAAAATTATCGACTTCCGGTTTTCGACGGATTTGCACGTTTTGAGATCTAGAACTTGATTTGATCATTTTTAGAAAATGTCTGCCTGTCTGCTTGTCCGTCTGTCTGTTTGTGCGTGTGACATAAATCTTGTGGCAACTGTATCTCCGGAACTACTACGCATAATTGCATATAAATTTATACGTAGATGCACCTTGACCTAATTCAGTGCCTTTAAATTTTGGTGTCAACAGCTCAACAGGTGCCGCTGCTGTACAGCGATAACTTCAATTTTAGGGGTGGCTGTATCTCAGGTTCTATTGCGAATAATAAAACAAAATATATGTGAGAAGACTATTATGAGATATTATGCTGATTCAATTTGAATGCTTATCGGAAAACAGGTGGTGCTGCTATACAGCGATTTCCGCAATAAAAGGAAAGGCTATATCTCAGTAACTACTGCATAGAATTGCATATAAATTTGTATGCAGATGCACCGTAACATAAGTTAGTTCCCGTCATCTTTTGGTGTAAACCGCTCAAAATGTGGCGTTGATACACAGCGATTTCCACAATTTAAAGGAAGGCTATATCTCAGGTTCTATTGCGTATCATCAAACAAAGCTTGATATGTTAGAAGGTCATTATGTGACATTATTCTCCCTGTATCTGGATGCTTATGGGCCAATATGTGGCGCTGCTATACTGAAAATTTCATGGATAACAGGATGGCTATATCTCAACGTCTAAGGCATATAACTGTACGAAAATTGATATGTGAGATAACCACTATGAAAACGCATTTTTTAAGCTGTTATTTATAGACGATAAAACTGTCTTTCTTTAGATATTTAGTGTCAGATTTCCCTAAGATGAAAATCATTTGCATTCACCATGTTAAATAGTTGTAATAAATAATAGCTTTAATAAATTATTCGCACTTAGTGACGTTTTACAGGAAAATATAGAAGAAAGTCTTGTGGTGGCTACAACATACTAATTATTTTTTTCTTAAGTACTTGTTTATTACTTGTTTCATACTTTTATCCTTTTTTTTTTTTTTTTTTTTTTTTTTTTTGAGTAATAAAAACTCATTGACAGTAATCGGCGCTATAACATTTTGAATACTTTTCTATATATATAAAAGAGTACTTCCACTCACTCACTTACTCACTCACTGACTCATCAACGCACAGCAAAATCTACTGGGGCTACTGACTCGAAACTGGGTCAGATTTTAGAACATGTAGTGTAAGCACCCCCTAAGAAGCGATTTTGCGAAATTCGTCCCCCAAGGGGGGGTGGGAGGGCAACACGTGATTTCACAGAAACCTTCATATCTCAAAGAAAAAACAAGATATCTGTAAAATTTTTGCATTAAAACATAGCTAAAACAAATGCCTAAAAATCAATTTCTGGAATTTTGGAAATTCGGTCCACAAAGGGGGGTGCGTGGCAAAATGTGATTTCGCATGCGCAAAAAGTGATTTCTTAAAAAACATTCATATCTCAAAGAAAAAAACAGATAAACGTGAGATTTTTGTTTCATAATATAACTATCATAAAAACCTAAAAACCAATTTCTGAAATTTTTGAAACTCGACCCCTAATGGGGGGCAGGGGGCAAAACGTGATTTCACAAAAACCTTTATATCTCAAAGAAAAAAACAGATATCCGTAAAATTTTTGCTTTAAAATATAGCTAACACAAATACCAAAAAACCGATTTTTGGAATTTTAGAAATTCAGTCCTCAAGAGGAGGGGAAGGAAGGAAAACGTTATCTATATTATATCTTCTATATAATAATATAGATATTTCTTCTATAATAAAGTTTTAAAATAATTATTTTAATTTTTAATTGCTGCCAAAAAAATTTACGAGTTGATTTACTTTTCGACATTTAATAAAACATATTTTCACGAGAATGGTAAAAGAAATATTAAGTAATAAATTTGCTATGGCTATGATAAAATGACGTCATTATCAAAATTAAATAATAATAATAATAATAATCCAACATATTTCTTCAAATTTTGTTTCATAATCTTTAACATACCTCAATTTTAAATTTCTTTTTAACCTTTTGAAAGGGGCTCTTACGAAATCCTAATGTGAAGCGTGAATAGTGATTTTATTTATTTCTTGGCACGTATAATACACTTGGCATGAAAGCTAATTCAGCATTATATTCAGATTTACTTATTCATAATACAGGGTAATTTTTAGAATTTTGATGCTGAAGTAGATACGACGTTTTTCGCCAAGGAGTCTACTTTCGGGGTAGCCACTTTAAGCCAAGTAGCCCATAAAGCATATATAAGCAAATAAATTATAAAATATTGAGGAAAAAAAGGGGGGTGGGATAAAAAGAAAGAAACATAAACAATAATCTCATAAATTTTGTATTTTTGTTTAAAATGGCGACAAAAATTCAAAAATCACCAAGGGGAGCTATAATAAGCCTGTACCACGATAAGGTTAAATATTTAATTATTTATTTTTCTATATACGAACCACTGTTAACTAATTATGAAATACATATAGCCACAAAAGTTAGTTGTCTCACAGCATATTGTAATATTATATTTGACGTGAAATCGCTGTCATTGTATGGTAGGCTGACCAGATCAAAGTACCTTTATAATAGAGAAGCGTTAAAAAATGCTGCAATTATCCAACTATGGATGTATTTTCTCATTCCTGATAAATAAGGACTAAAAATAAAGTATTACCAATTAATAATTTACTTTCTACAATTTTTTAAAACTTACAAAAATGCCTTCAAAAATAAAAGACGTCCCTATTTCACGTTTGGTCAGTATATTTTATCGTCGACCGAAAAAAATCGAATAAATATAGGAAATAACGTAAAAGTAAATATTATGTACAGTACGTATAGTGTTGTTCATATGTAATTAATATTCAAATATAAAAGGGCTACTTCAATTTTTTCGATACTGTCTGTTTCAAAATCGTTATCTGATAAGCACAAAAGTGGAAGCCCACTGGTATGACATTGTATGTCGCATACAATAGCGACACACACCCGAAGCGAGCTTTCGAGCAATTTCCATGAATTTTATTTTTTATCTATAAAGCGATATAGAAAATAATTTTCTTTAAATATAGTGACCAGCCAAGCGGGTAAAATTTGTCCGAGAAATCCATAGGAGCTGAAGCCACGATTTTTAGTGTGTGGCTTATTTACGTGTATCCAACACCCATTGCAACGGGATTTTGAGAATTTCCCCATTTTCCCCCTTAAAGAAGGGAGAGCAATAAAGACGTTTCCAAGCATAAATTTGTTTAAAATTATCACAGTAAGATTAATTTTTATGTGTGGGTTGGTTATGCATTCTCAACACGCACTATCAAGTAATTTTACGAAATGTCCCCCTGCCTCCCTCCTCTAAGGGCAGAGTAGGGGCAAAAACACGTTTTTAAGAGTAACTTTGTTCCAAAGTACCTCAGAAAAGCGATTTTTTGAAATGTCGGGTGGTTACGCGTACTCAACACACACACTACAAAGAGGTTTTGTGATGAATTTCCACCCTACCGGTCTTGGGAGGTGGGGACAAAAAACATGTATCCATGTGTAACTCTGCACTAAATTATCTTAGGAAGGAGATTTGTAATGTGTGGGTCGGCTATATAGTATAAAAAGATTTTGGAAAATTCCCTCCTTTATGTGCAGGGGGGGGCTAAAAAACACGTTTTAAAATATAATTCTGTTTCAAATAATTTCAGGATCTCGGTTTTGTTTTTTTTATGTCTGGTTAGGTATGTGTATGCAAGATGCACTATAAAGGGATTTCGCGAAATTACCCTCCCCTCTTCTGGGGCTGGCGTTGGCAAAAAACTAGCTTAAGTATACTCCAAATTACCTTAGAATGATGAATTTTGATGAGTGGGTGTTGATTAAGTGTACGCAATATGCACTTTGATGGGAGGAAATTTTGCGAAACTTTCAACATTACCCGTTACGGAGAGGGTGTAAAAATTAGGTAAGGTACTGCCGAAGGCATTGGGGCTCAAGATTCGAAAAGTGTGGGGTGCAGGAAAACCACTACTGAAGGTAGTGGGAACTTTAACTTACATTTTGACTGATTTTTTTTTTTTTTTTTTGAGATTTTTTTATTATTAATGATATGAAATATTGAGAATTCATTTCGATATAATGACCAGCGAAGCGAGCAAAGCCTGCTAGTTTTATATAATGGAAGCAAGCTTTATATTAATGAACGTAAGATAACTACTTGAAAACAATTTTAATGTATTTCTATAGAAAAAAAAAAAAAAAAAAAAAAAATCGGGGTTCGAATTTCCTAAAAAAGGGGCAGATTATACAACCCCTTATATATGTCTAAGTTTAATACTTTCGTATTTATTAGGGGCTACATCTAGATGTTCCGCCAAAGTACATTTTAATTGGTGTTGCGTGTATTTCATGCTGCGCTAAATTTGAGTACACTATGTGGTGAGTATACCACTTAAAAACAATATACAGGGCTACCTAAAATTTCGCGAACGCATTCTTTTGTAATGGATTTAATTGATAAATTAGTCTTAAACAAATTATACCATATCCAGAATTGCTCAAAAATGATAAATACTGTCTCTTACTCATACTGTGTATATAAAATAGTGTTTTGAAGTTCAAATTTTTGACGTTGAATTTTTGGCATAATTGCACATTTTGATGTACCCTGAAAAAAAACATCAGGTATTTAACAGTTAACCTTCATCCCTGCTATTAGCGTAACTTAAGAACAAATAAATAAAGGAAGTTCAAATTTGGTATTTTGAAGATCGAATGAATAAAACCACGAAAATCTTAGAAGGGCTAGGTCGACAAGTGCAAGTTGGGAATTCCTCAATCCGGAATTTCTCGCGTATACCAGCTTTTAAAGCAGAAATAATTGACTTCTACTTGTAGGGCAAAAGATCACATGCGAATGCTAGATGAAAATTTAAATTGTTAAATTTGAAAATATGTTATAAGTTCTCTGAGTAAATTGAAATATACAGGGCGATTGTAATTAAACTTTCCCTATAAACAGCATCCTACAATGTAAACGGGTGAAAGGAATGCAACGAAATTTTGTATTTAGACTATACAAGACATGCGCTCAAGGAATTTCGAAAATAAAAATGTTCCAAAATGTCCACCAGAGGGCACCTTTTTCGTAAAAACATTAAATTTAACACAATAAACGACCAAAGAGGAATACAGAAACAATATTAACATTTATTGACTAGTTTCTGATCACCTTGCCATCGAATCACATTAAATAATACCTGTTTTGCATAAAGCTTCCCCTTCTTCGCAAGCATGCAAACCTCGAGATTTTTTTCATAGAACTGACAGCTTTTCCCAGTTTTACATTTTATTACTCATAATTCTTGCTCTGGATTGTTAATATTGTTTCTGTATTACGTTTTGATCGTTTATTGTATTAAGTTTAATGTTTTTCCGAAAAAGGTGCCCTCTGGTGGATATTTTGGAACTTTTTTTTTTTTTTTTTTTTTGAAACTCCGTGAGCGCATCTCGTGTATAGTCTGTATACCAAATTTCGTTACATTCCGTTCACCCTTTTGCGTTGTAGGATGCTGTTTGTAGGGGAAGTTTAATTATAACCACCCTGTACGTATATTTAGTAACAACATACAAAAAGGCTTTGTAAATGTAGGTACTATTGTAAAGGCAGAGACTCCGACTCCAATATATCATTGAAAGAGACATTTCAGTACAAAGAAGCAGACAGTCTGGAGCCTAACGGCTCGCAGCGGAACATCTCTCCTTTGTAAAAAGGTATGTCCGTTTCCCTTTGATGATCGTGGGAAGCCGCATGCTTGAGAACTTTCCCTTCGAGAGGAATTCAACGCGTCAGAGCCGGTGATGGAATTTCGAGCGAATCAGGGCCTGCATCTGAGATTGTGTTTTTAGAAAAACACGCCCAATACGAACTGTAATTTTTACGATGAGAGACTAAAAACGACAGTTCACGTCGGAGTTTTGGAAAGGCAGGAATCCCAGAGCAGGTCGGGCTAGACCTCGGGAAAAGGAACTGTTATTTTCTGGAGAAGACTGCAGAAGCGGTCACTGATGAAATCACTGTGGACTCGATCTGAAATTCATTCCAGTCTTATACTGTACTACCCACGATCTTATTGAAAACCAATTCATATCGAGGAAATGCAGCAAATTATGTATACATTGTAACTTTCTAAAAATTAATCTAGTTAAATTAAAATTTGGAAAAAAGATTAATTTCTTGTTCTGATTAGTCAAGTAAATAATTATCCTCCACGCTACAAGATACTACAGACTAATAGAATAAAGAAAATTTGGTGGCAGCTCTATCGGATGACAGTATATAGAGAAGAGTGAATCTAAGCAGAAGCGAGGAAAGAGATTCCAGAATTCAGAAGAGATCCTCAGCGTAGACCAGGCAACAACGGAAGCAACGACCGGTTCCTAGTACGGAAGCAGCGTTACGAAGCCTTCGACGTAGACGGGAGAAGCCAAACAGCGTACGGAGAGCCAGTCTAGAGCAGAAGTGACGGAGTGCCCTTTCAAAAGATCAAGAAGAGGAGCACCGATCCCTGGAGTAGTGGTCTTGTGCCTGCTAAAAGTGTGCTCAGCGGAGATGTGCCCACCTTAGATGAAAACATCAGTAAAGGTAAGGATATTCCGTTCATTCTTGAGAGGCAATTAGTAAAAATAAAAAAAATTGTTTGTCCTTGTATATTCTGGCAGAAAATTTTTAATGTTTGAGCGAAATGCTTAATGTCTAAAATTAACAGGTTAGTTAATTAAACTAAATGAAATAATTCATTATTTAAAAGTTTAGAATTGACAAAATAGTTAATTTGTTAAGAGAATTTTAAATTTATGTTGGAAAAGGAAATTTCCTTAACCTTGAAGAAAAATAAAAGGAAGTAAAATTGTAAAAGAAATTGAAATTTAAAAAGAAAGCAGAAAAAAAAAGGGTTCTTGTTATCCCTAAATAGAAATTCTGAAAATTAAGTAGATATATTTATTATAAAATGGAAGTTTGCAGAAAAAAAAACTGTGAATGATATATTTAAATTATATTCATTAAGAGAATTTTCTGAATTTTAAGTTGTGTGTATTTATGGTATAATCTATGGTTGCACAGTGTGAAAGAACTCCTTATTTTTGTGTATATAAATTGTTCTTTTTAAATTGCTTGTAAGCATAAGCTTAAATTGGGTAAAAAGTATTGCAAGATATTGCAGGAATCCGAAAGCCAAATTTGGTATTAAAGTGTGTATTATTTAGTTATTTATTTAAATTGTGCTTGTATTTGAAATTTTAAATAATTGCTAAATGTGTATTGCGAATAATTAGGAAATTGAGAATATTTAGTAAAATTGTGTTAGGAAAATTTCAAATCAAAAATCATGGCTGCTTTGCACGAATATTCAAAAGTGGATTTAAAATTTTTAGCAGAAGAATGGGAAGTAGATATTCTGCCCACCGATGGGACAAGGTCCATAATAAAAAAAATTGAACAATCTGCAGAATTTAAATTAGAGGTGGCTTTGGCCCAAATTAAATTAATCAAGGAAGAACGATTAGCGCAAGAAATAAAAGAGGAACGTTTAGCCCAAATTGAAAGTGAAAAAGCACAGAGAGAATTCGAATTAGAACGTCTCAGGTTATCTCAAAGTATAGAAACGACAAGCTTAAACTCTAGCAGAGAAGAGCGGAAATATACTCCCCCACTTAAATCTATTATTCATAAATTTGATGAGTTAAATTCTGACATGGCTTTATATTTAAATCTATTCGAACGTCAAGCGAGTAAATTGGGGTTAGAGAGCTCAGACTATGTAAATCAATTACTTGCTTTGTTACCCACCAAATTAGCAGAACAGATATTAAGACAACCGGCGGAGAAATTAGAAGATTTTGATTACATCAAAAATTATCTGTTAGATCGATTTAAGGTTGACGCTGAGTCATTCCGACAAAAATTTAACAACCACCAGCGATCAAGTGGAACGTCATTTCGAGATTTAGTTTATGACTTGGAAACATTCTTGTTAGGTCGGTTGGAAAAACTAGAAATTGGGGACTTTGAGAGCTTGAAGAAATTACTAATTTGCGACCAGATAAAAAAAAGGGCTAGCGCAGAGATGAAAGAGAAGTTTCTAGATTCTTGGGCGAAAGAGACTGATCCCGAAGAATTAGCTATTAAACTAGATGAATTTGAATCCGTTAGGAAAGCCATAAAGAAAAATTGGGTCGGTAAAGAAAAAGATGACCGAAAACTCGATAAAAATAAATTTACATTTTCAAAAGAAAACAAAGAAAAAAAGCCATTTAATTGGCGCGATAGGACAAAATCGCAGGAAAACAAAGGGAAAGAGAACGCCTATGAGAAAAAGAAAGAGATCCGATGTTTTTATTGTTCCGTTGTCGGGCACTACAAAACTAATTGTCCAAAATTAATTAGAGATCAATCAACAGCAGTTGTAAATCAGATAGGAATTACAGACGATTTAGGATCTTGCTTCGCACCTTATTTAGGGGAGGCCGAAATAAATGACGTCAAAATTGTCACCCTTCGTGACAGTGGAGCAAGCTTCGATCTTATAGGAAAACAATACATAAAACCGGAGCAATTAACCGGAGAAAGTATTTGGCTCAAACAGCCGTTGCAGAAAGAATTACACTGCCTGCCGATCGCTAGTGTTACGCTTAAGATTGCAGATATTGGGACTGTTAGCACGAAAGCGGCAGTAGTTGACGACTCACTGGAAATGAATCATTATCTTTTGGGTAATCAAACGCATGAAATTATCGAAGGCGCAAAAATGAAAAAACCAGAGTTAATCAACCAAGTAGTAACTCGCGCGAAAAAAAGGCAGAGCGAGAAAGAGGAGAGAGAGAGATTACGAGAATCCGAGACCACTAACGCAGTAGCAGAGATACGGGAAGAAACCCCTATTGTCATTCCCCCCTCTGAGAAAGAGAAGTCTCTAAGCCTTCTAGGGGTAAATAAAGAAAGGATGAAAGGATTACAGCGTGAAGACGCGACTTTAAATCCGTGTTTTGAAAAAGCGAACAAAGGTAATTCCGAGTTCATTTTAGAAAATGAAATCCTTTTTAGACAATCTAAAACAAATCGCGGGGAGGTTAGAAAACAAGTGATTATTCCTGTAACACTTAGAAAAGACGTAATGGAATTATGTCATTCGAATGTTGGCGGACATCTCGGAGTCACAAAGACGAAAGATAAAATCTTCAGATATTTCGCGTGGCCAAATTCGGTCAAAGAAATAGAGGAATTTGTATTATCGTGTCACCATTGTCAGATGATAGGGAAACCTAGGGAGGTGAAGAAAGCGCCTATGAAAAGGGTTCCCATAGTAACCGAAGTGTTCACTCGGTTTTCCGCTGATCTAACGGGACCACTCCCTCTAAGTGAAAACGAAAATAGGTACCTTTTGACAGCTATGTGTTTGTCTTCAAAATATCCGGAGGCCATACCGCTTAAAGAAATCACTTCTCCAGCAGTGATAAACGGGTTCTTACGAATGTTTAGCAGATTCGGGTTCCCGCGAGAGATTCAATTAGATTTAGGAAGAAGTTTTACGAGTGAATTGACCGAGACCTTTTTCGAAAAGTTTGGAATAAAAGTGATTCATAGCTCCATACATCATCCCCAATCCCAAGCGATTGAGAGATTTCACCGCACCGTAAAGCGATTATTAAAAGTGTTATGCTTAGAAAACGGAGCAGATTGGGAGAAAAATCTTCCATTTGCATTATTGGTGTTGCGTACTACCGTGCATCAATCTACCGGATATAGCCCTGCCGAACTCGTTCACGGCAAAAATCTAAGAACTCCCGAGACAATAATTTTTGAAAAATTATGCGGAATCGAAAACGAGGAACAAACGCCCGTTACTGAATACATTTTTGATCTTATAAATCGGCTAAAAAAATGCCAAGAATTAGCTATTGAATCGATGGAAGATGCGAGAGAGAAAAGGAAGCTTTGGTACGATCGGGACGCAGTTGACCGGAAATTTAAACCGGGAGACCAAGTTCTAGTGGTTGCGACGTACAAGCCGAATAAATTCGCCGTAAGTTGGATCGGACCGGGTACAGTGGAGAAACAAATCTCGGAGACTAACTATGTTGTGAATATTCCAGGTAGGAGGGAGCCCTCTCAAGTATTCCACGTTAATATGCTGAAACCTTATAGACAAAGGGCAGAGATGATAAATGTTTTGTTTAGTGAAATCACTAGCGTGGATAATAAAGAAACAGATTTAGAAATAGTATATCCACACTCTGACCCAAATGTTTATGACTTCAACGAAATCGTAAGAAATGGAAAGTTAGAAATGAAACATACTACCGATCAGATAGAGAGATTAAAAGGGGTTTTGGATCGCCACAGGGACCTGTTTTCAAATGATCCAGGGCGCACCGATCTAATCGAGCACGACATCGAATTAATTTCCGACAAACCGGTTAGAATTAAACCGTACAGAATGTCTCAAAGACAGACAGAAATCCTCAAAAGAGAGATCAAAAGAATGCTTGAATTGAACATAATCGAAATAGGGGAGTCGGACTATAGTAGTCCTTTAATTTTAGTAGAAGCCCCCCACAAACAGCCACGCCCCTGTTTGGACTATCGCGTTTTGAATTCCATAACCAGAACCGAATATTTTCCAATACCGAACATCGAAGATCGTTTGGACTTAGTTTCAAGTGCTAAATTTATCACGCTTGTAGATCTAACGAAAGGATATTGGCAAATTCCACTGACACCTAGGGCGCAAAGATATGCGGCATTTTCCACTCCTTGGGGAAATTTTAGACCCTTAGTAATGCCTTTCGGATTAGTGAATGCCCCATATAGGTTCAGTAAATTTATGTCACTATTATTACAGGGCTGTGAAAACTTTTGCGTACCGTACTTAGACGATATCGCCATATTTTCAAAGACTTGGGAAGCGCATATGGAACATTTAGACATAATTTTAAAAAAACTAGAGGATGCAAAGTTGAAAATAAAACCTTCTAAATGTCAATTTGCGCACGACAGCGTAACATACTTGGGGCACGTTGTAGGGAACGGACGTAGGACGCCCGCAGAAGCTAAAATCCAGGCAGTCTTGGATTTTCCGACCCCGAAATCTAAAACAGAAATTAGACAAATTCTCGGAATGGTAGGATACTACGCCCGCTATATCGAAAATTATGCCACTATTGTTGAGCCTCTAACTAGAGCGTTAAAAGGGAAAAATCGCAAAGAAAGCATAGAATGGTCCGCTGAAATGCAAAAAGCATTCGAGGAAGTAAAACGGAAATTAACAGACCAACCTATTCTTTATGCTCCGAATTACGAGCACCCCTTTATCGTACAGACCGATGCCTCAGACTTAGGGGTTGGGGTAATCCTCGCTCAGAGAATAGAAAAGGAAGAGCACCCTATCTTATACTTGAGCAGGAAATTTACTGCTCCCGAAAGAAATTATACTACGACAGAAAAAGAGTGTGCTGCGATAATATTCGCTATAAAAAAGTTAAAGCACTACTTAGATGGACAAAAATTCACTATTGAAACAGATCACGATCCATTAGTCTGGTTGAAGAGAAATGCTGGGAAAAACCCTCGATTAATGAGATGGGCATTAACTCTGCAGCCATATGATTACACTGTAATACACCGGCCAGGGCGTGAGATAGCTCACGTAGACTGTTTAAGTCGAATGTAACTTTAAAAGCAAAAGAAATTTTTTGTATTGTAAATAAGCAAGTTAAATTTTCAAAATTAAAATTTTTTCTTTTTGGTGTTTTTAAATTAATCAGTATAATCAGGGAAGTATATATTTTAAGTGTAAAAATTATTAAGGTAGTGTTTAATTATTTTGGTTTTGTTGAAAAATCAACATTATATTTTTCTGGTAGATATTCCAATTTGTAGGGAATATTGCCTCTTTTAGAAGTGAATTTGAATATCCTAATTTCAGCTTCTTCTGATGAAAATTCGGCCCCAAAATGGCCCCGAATTTTTCTTTAAGGGGAGGGGAGCTGTAAAGGCAGAGACTCCGACTCCAATATATCATTGAAAGAGACATTTCAGTACAAAGAAGCAGACAGTCTGGAGCCTAACGGCTCGCAGCGGAACATCTCTCCTTTGTAAAAAGGTATGTCCGTTTCCCTTTGATGATCGTGGGAAGCCGCATGCTTGAGAACTTTCCCTTCGAGAGGAATTCAACGCGTCAGAGCCGGTGATGGAATTTCGAGCGAATCAGGGCCTGCATCTGAGATTGTGTTTTTAGAAAAACACGCCCAATACGAACTGTAATTTTTACGATGAGAGACTAAAAACGACAGTTCACGTCGGAGTTTTGGAAAGGCAGGAATCCCAGAGCAGGTCGGGCTAGACCTCGGGAAAAGGAACTGTTATTTTCTGGAGAAGACTGCAGAAGCGGTCACTGATGAAATCACTGTGGACTCGATCTGAAATTCATTCCAGTCTTATACTGTACTACCCACGATCTTATTGAAAACCAATTCATATCGAGGAAATGCAGCAAATTATGTATACATTGTAACTTTCTAAAAATTAATCTAGTTAAATTAAAATTTGGAAAAAAGATTAATTTCTTGTTCTGATTAGTCAAGTAAATAATTATCCTCCACGCTACAAGATACTACACTATATTCAAACGTGAGAATCAAGGTGACTGTAACGTCTTCATATAGCAATATATGGCAAGAAAAACTGTTTCTATATCTATATAGTATGAGCGTCACACCAGATTAGCTTTTTGTTTTCCATTTCTAACATTTTCCTTTCCTCAATTCGTTTCTGTTTTAAGCCCTTACGTGTTTGAAAAAGAATTACACAAAACTGATTAGTGACAATCGATTATTATTTTTAGACATATCCTAAAACATCAATATAATCGTACTTGATCCCGCATTAACCGAGAAAATTTCTGAAAATTTAATAAATCACATGTTAATGAAGAAATAATAAATTGACATTAACACAAAAAATATTTTTTTCTTTAATTGTTTATTGCTATTATTTTTCTTATTGTTAATATCTGTAGTTAAAGGACGCCTAAGGCGCCCGTTGAAAAATGATCATTTCATTTTATTTATTTATCACTTCGTTAACTTTAAAATTTAAAATTATTATTACAATTTTAAAGACGCCATTTTTTTTATAAGTATGAACAAATTTAATATTATATATATTTATATATATATACTAGCAGGCTTTGCCCGCTTCGCTGGACACTATATTTAAATGATTTCTTTGTAACTGAATATATTTCGATTGGCGACTATTTTCGTCACAGCTTTAGTATGGGACCTCCTTGGCAATATCAAACATTTTTTGAACTTCTCGAATCTGTACAACAAAACTATTATTAAAACAAATGTTTTCGAAAACAGTCCAGTAGCTGGTGTTAATTCTTCGAATATTCTGGAAACAGTTGAAGCTGTTACTCGTACAGTATAAGTCATTATTCGATGAATGTTCTGGGATAGTCCAAAAAATAGTCACTTGTTCCACAGGAGTAAAGCAAATAACATCAACTGCACCAGAACAAAAATTTTCGCTCACTCACAAAAAATGTCCAGTCGCTTAGAGCTCAATCCCTAAAGTGCAATGACTCACAATAGGTCTCTGAATAACTCTGGATCGCAGTGACTACATACTGTTTCGCAAAAATCAACTCACACCTACTTATAACTTTTGGCGATGGGGCTTGGCTCCATCGAGAATCCCTTGGTAAGCTCAAGGTCTATGTTCCCTTTTTGTCGGAGTGCTTAGAAACATCGGGAACCCTAAACTATCATTTTTCACCAAATTTGGTCGCCCACTCGCCAAGTTTGTGTCCAAGACTATGCTTTCTATTAAACATATCTTTATTTAGTTATTTAAATATTAATTTGAATTAATCAAATATTTCTGCCCGACAGCGTGCAAGTGCAGTCACACACAGCAGCTCATTTATTTGTATGTTAAATTAGCGTAGTGATTGGTATATAAAAAAAATAAATAAATAACTAAACATTATCGTGCACAACTTTATTATATCTCTCCCTTGGCGGCTTTTGAATTTTTGTCGCCATATTAGCGATTTTTTTTTTTTTTTTTTTTTTTTTTTTGTATAATTTCTTGCATAAAAATAGAAATCGTTTTATCGGACACCTTTACGTTAACATATAAGAACCCTTCATATTCTGTTTATTTTAGTAATGGTTTTTAGGTTTAAAATAGTGCTTGATGAAATAAATTTTCTATTTTTAAAACTGCACTTTTTTTTTTCTATAAAATTATCTACTCAGATAAAAATAGATCATTTATGTGACTACTATTTCAGTTTATTTATTTCGTTTTGTAATATTTCATAAATTTTACATTTTTCTTGAACTACCTAGATTAAAATCGCTGTTTCTAAATTAAACCTCTCAGAGAAAAATATTCGGTGTACTCCAACGCAACAATTTAAAAAATCACCCAGGAGGACCTATAAATAAAACTGATTTTAGTACAACATATATTAGCATCGTAAACTATATTAGCACTTTATCAATGTGTAAAAGAAATTTTAAATTAAAAGTGACGTCAATTTTTGTGAGATGCATAATTTATTTATTCATTTTATTTTTTATTGTTCACGTTTATATAAAAGTATTTATTTTCCTGTTGGAAAAAAAAAATAAACTCGTATTTTTTTTGGCAACAATTAAATTATAGAGTTCTAACCATGCTGAGGGACAGTTGACCTTACTGACCCCTTTTACCATTGCGGAATAGTGTTAAAAATTTATTGTAACACAGTGTTGTAAATGCATTTGTAAATGGCTAATTTTTTGCTATTATTAGCTTACAAAATTGCTATTTTATGCATAAAAATAACAAAAAAAAGTTTTTTTTCGGAATAAAAGGCAGCCAACTTTGTAAGTTAGGGTATAAGCTATCTCCATTACAAATTTCATCGAAATCCGTCGAGCAGTTTTGACGTGAAACTCAGTCAAATAAATTCACGGACATTCACATTTATAATATACTAGCAGGCTTTGCCCGCTTCGCTGGTCACCATATTTAAAGGAAACTCTTTTCTATATAGTTTTATGAAAAAAAGAGAAAATAATAATACTGAAATCGCTCAAAAGTTCGCTTTGGGTTCCCGCTACCTTCGGCAGCGCCTTGTTCGTCCTCGCATCCTGCGATACCTGTCCCTATTGCCTGCGACAATGACTTACCCGTGGGCTTCCATTTAGGTGCTTATCATATATGACAATTTCGATACGGACAGTATCGAAAATTTTGAAGTAGCCCTTTATATTTGAATCCTAGTTATATATGAGCAACATTATACGTGATGTACATAATATTTACTTTCAAGTTATTCTCTATATTTATTTGATTTAATCGATAAACCATAGAATGACAGCAATTTCAAGCCAAATATAATATTACAATATGCTATGCTCGGCTACTTCTATCGCATGAGACAATTATTATTATTTTGTGGTTATATATACTTCATGCTTAGTTAATAGTAGTTGGTATATAGAAAAATAAATAAATTAATATGTAAACTTGATCATGGTACAGCCTTAATGCCCTTGGCGACTTTTGAATTTTTGTTGCCGATTTAGACGAAAATATAATTTATGCGATTATTGTTCCTATACGCAAGCGAAGTGTGACGTCACTGACCGTCCGTGGATGCAAGAAAATAATTTCCTATGTTAATCGCCCATTGGATGTTTTGTAAAAAATGATTAAAAAGCGAAGAAAATTATTTCCCGAGTTTAATTCCCATATTTGGGTACATATATGTTTTAGTTATCATGTGCATGTGTTAGATTGAGTTATTTTGCTGTCAAATTGAAAAAAATTTAATTTTAAATTTCAAAACTCTGTCGTTCTTGGCGCTTATTGTATTTGGTGATCAAAAACGTAATACGAAAATATATATGCCAGATGTATATTTTCGTAATATGCATTGTACGAAATATTGTTTCATATTATTCATGGAACAACTATAGTATTTCCCCTCAGCTAGATTTGGCGATTTTTCGTTGGCGATTATGGCTAAATCATAAATCTAAAAATCATAAATCATATAGCATAAATGATAAAATCGTAAGCTAAATTATAAATCATAAATCATAAAATGATAAATCCAAAATAAATAGCATGCAGGCTGCCATATTATATCGCAAACAATCCAGAACGACATCGTTATTGTTGAAATCGGCGCCAAAGAAAAATCGCCAAATTCAGCTGAGGGGAAATACTATAGTTGTTCCTTATTCATTACTGTCTTAAAATAAGTTGTTAAAATAACCATGATTTTTGAAAGGAATTAAATTATGTTCGCCAAATAATTTGGCGATATTTTATTTTTCTACCAAGGATGACCGATATCAAATCTATTCCACTACAACATATTAGTATCTTATATTAGATACTTTATTTAGACATTTGAAAATAAATTTGACTTCAAATTATGATAGAATATTTATCATTTCCCTTTCAATCAGTATATTAGTTGGATATTGTGTAAATATCATCCTTTGAAATGAAATGTTTGTGTTTTCAATCGAATATGGAAGTTTGGCATTTTTTTTTTTAATAGAGTTTTGAAATTAAAAATTCAAATTTTGTCAATTTTACTACAAAAATAACTTAATCTAATGCATGGACATGATAACTAATACATATCTATACCTAAATACGGGGATTAAAATCGGGAACTATTTTTCCTCGATTTTTAATAATTTTTTACAAAAAATCCAATGGGCGTTTAACATAGGAAATATTTTTCTTGCATCCACGAACGGCCAGTGACGTCATCACTTCGCTTGCGTATTTCTTTCTATCTTTTCCTTGGCGAAAAATGTCCGATCTACTTCAGCATCAAAATTATAAAAAATTGTCAAGAATTATCAATAAGAAAATACCTTTAATATATTGCTGAATTAGCGTTTATGCCAAGCGTGTTTCATCCGCCATACTACAAAAAAAAAAAAAAAAAAAAAATCTAAAGTTGAGGTATATAAAAAAATGCTGTGAAATAAAATTCAGAAGAAATATGTTAGATTTGTAATATTACTATTTTATTTTAAAATTATAAAGTGTCATTTTCTCATCGACCAATTTAACATTTAGTAATTTCTTATTTTTCGCGTGAAAGCATATTTCATTTTATGCTGAAAACAATAAATAAATAAATACATCTCGTAAACTTTTTTTGGCAACAATTAAAAATTTAAATGGCTTATATTAAGTCAATATAAGTCAATAAGTTTATTATTTTCATATTTTAATTAATTTTAAAGATTTTTTCAATTTTTTTTTTCCTAAACCATCCCTGACCTATAAGGAAAAAAACAAAAAAAGAATGATCGAAATCGGTCAAGCCGTTTACAATTTTATAAATAACATACAGACAAACATTCATTTTTATATATATAGATATAAGATTTACGTGAAAGCATTATGCTGAAAAAAAAAATTGCAATAATTAATAATTTAAATGTCTATTTTAAAGCTATGTCTATTTTCATATTTTAATTAATTTTAAAAACCTAATCAAAAATTCGTTACAAATAAGGTACCAAATGAAAGTGACGATTTTTCTGAATCCGTCGGATTTAACAGCTTATCGATCGGACAATTAGATTTTTTTTAACTAAAGTGTGAAAGTTAGGTGGCAACTTACTTTCACACACAGACAGAGTCCGAGGAAGTCTCTTAGCCTTTTTAAGCGTAACAGAGTCAGTCTATGATGAGCGTAACTACATATGCTGATAAAATATTTAACACTCAAACATTCTTACAGGGGTCTCAGCCTCCTTTATTTTGAATACCACGATTTCTTAATAAAAAACTTTGCTTTAATTAATCACCGAATTTCTGAAATTAAATGAAGGAGAAAATACTTAAAAAAAATTAATAAAATAAACATATTGGTACTCAAAATAGAAGAATTTGAGAACCCTGTTCTTAAAAAATAAGAAACGGGAAACACTTTGGATCGAAAATATACTAATTGTCTGACTTTTTTTTGGGGGGGGGGAGGAAGGGGAGGGGAGGTTAATATTTTATACTAAATGTATTTAACTTTTATGCTAAGCCAGTACTATCAAACAGTTGCATATAAACTTTACATATAATGCAGAATGTAGTTTCAGTTACAGACAGTTTTTAGAGCTTTTTTGATTATACAGTGCCAACTATTAAGGAAAAAATGTATTAAGATATCTTAGCTCCAAATTTTACTTCCATTACCGGACTACCGTAGGTAATGGAAGAATTAATTGTATTCGGTCAAAAAATTCGATGTCGAGATTTCTCCTGGTTTACATGTTTTAAGATCTCCTGAGTCAATAAAGTGGTTTTTGGCAATTGGTCAGTGTGTGTGTGTATGTGATTGTGTGTCTGTATGTGTATGTGTGTGGGGAATCTTCTGATTATCATATCTCCGAAACTAATAAAGATTCTGCGGCGACATTTCAGAATTAAGACAGAACTGGTGGACAGATGAATTTTCCAAATTTTGGTGAAAATTGAAAAACCAGAAGTGGGAAATCGGAAACCGGAAGTGGGACCGTAAGTCCGTATCTCAAAAACGGCCCTAACGATTTTCTTCAAATTTGCTACATAAATACTGTATTAGATGTCCTTGCGAATGATATAGTTGGTTAATTCAGGAAATTTGATAGGCGCCTTGTATAAATAGCTAAATTTCAGGTCACGCTGTGCGTTTTTAAAAAAAACAGTTGAGCGGATTTTTTTCAGACTCGCCATATTAACTCTCTTTTAAATATCCTTTTGTAGGTAATTATTGCTTTCCGGTCAATAATTGAGTATGCCAAGTTCTGGTAAATGTTGGAATCTCAAAAACGGCTTTCTTGAAAATTGTTACATAAATCCATTTTAGATTTTAGATATCATTTCTCATGCTTTACGTGGCTATTACAGGGAAATTAATAGTCATCCTGATCAGATAGATCAGTTTTAGATTTCGGAAATTTTTGTTTCAGGGGGGAAAAAAACTCTTTTCTTTTCTTTTTTTTTTTTTTATCGTTATGTAACCTCTGTTTTATATGTCTTTATGCATGTATTAACTTTCTCTTACCAGAAAAATTTTAGTTGTCTATTTCATTAGGCTAATTCTTCGTCTTCTGATCAAATTATCTCCAAAAAGGGCATATAATACATGTAATAGTGTGTTATGGAAGTAGTGTGGTTGTTTCAAATCAGATTTTTATAAAATATTTCTTTATTGAGAATTATAAGTCATTAACGGCTGTTTATAATTATAATAGAAAAATGCACTTTTACTGAAACAATTTTATTTTTTTAGTAAATTTTCCTATAATTATTTACATCAATATCTCAATTTTAACAGGAATTACTTTTTTAATTTATCTTTTAAGTTCGATTTCTAATCTTTATTACTTTTTGAAGAATCATCAGATTTTTAAACATTTGTGCAACATTTCTGATATTGATAAAAAAATTTGACAGAACAGCAGATTTTTTATTTTTTACCATGTGGTTCTTTTTGGTCTGTATCTCACGCTTAACGTTTAAATAGTTCAGAAGGAAGATAAATGACAGTTTGCCCTACAGAAAGGAACAAAATGAAGACCGTTATATTTTTCGTTTTCGTAGGTTGCTTTGTTATAGCAGTAAGTACGGGATGATTTTTTATTATTTTTTATTTTATTTTTAACTAGCAGGCTTTGCCCGCTTCGCTGGACATTAAACTTAAATGAAGTCTCAAAATACCATATCTTTATTAATAGCCTAAGTTCTCGCTGTGATTGGTAGAGGTTTTCTCGCTCGCAAATTAAGGACTCTGGGTCTCCACTGTCTTCGGCACAACTTACTCACTTTTTACTTCCCCATCCTCAGCGGTGAGTTCGAAGTTTTGCAAAATCACACTAATGTACATAATGCGTACACTTAATCAATATCCAGTCTGGGTCCCCACTGCCTTCGGAACACACTTCTTACCTGCCCTTCCTCAGCGGATGAGTTCAAAGTTTTGCAAAATCCCACTAATGTACATAATGCGTACACTTAATCAATATCCGCGCACAAAAATTCGCCATTCTAAGATAATTCAAAGCGAATTCAAACGGAAAAACATGTTTTTACACATGTTTATTGGGAACAACTTCAGTATAACCCCACAACGATATTTGGCGATTTTTTTTATTGGCGCTTATGGCTAAATCATAAATCATATATGATAAATGATAAAATCATAATCTAAATCATAAAATCATAATCTAAATCATAAAATCATTAGATCAAAAATCCAAAATAAACAACATATTAGGCTCCATATTATATCGCAAACAGTCCAGAACGACATCGTTATCCTTCAAAACGGCGCCAAAGAAAAATCGGCAAATTCAGCTGTGGGGTTATACTAAAGTTATACAGTTTATTGCCCTCCGACTCCGAGAAGGTGTGTGTGTGGGGGGGGGGGGGGATTTCGAATTTCGTGAAATCCAGTTACAATAAGTGCCGGATGCAAACAAACAATTTACGCACCAAATTTCGTGACCACAGAAGTCTTTAATAGAAAATATTATAAATAAATAAATACAAAACTCACAGCTTTAGTATGGGAACCCTTTGGTGACTTTAAATATTTTAAGCCATTTCTGCGATGAACTGAATTGGCTATCTCAATTGTGCAATTAAAGATCTTGGCGAGAAACGTCCGAGCTACTTCGGTTCCGAATTTCAAATTTTGCCAAAGGGATCCAATACTAAAGCTGTTCCATATCGAATCTGGCTTGAAAACGGAAAAAGGGTAAAATAAATTAGAAATATCAGACCTATATTTATAAATTTGATACCGAATGAAAGGGGCGATTTTGCTGAATCCAGGGGTTCAAACAGTTTTTCGATGCGACAATTAGATTTTTAAAAAATAACTAAAGTATGAAATATAAGTGGCAACGGAAAAACGGATAAAATGAAAAATAAATTAGAAATATCAGACTTATTGTTACAAATTCAGTACCAAATGAAAGAGGTGATTTTTCTGAATCCTGGGGTGTAAACAGTTTTTCGATACGACAATTAGATTTTTTAAAATTAACTAAAGTATGAAAATTAGATGGCAACACTTCATTTCAATCTTTTCATACTTTGTAGTGAGAATCACGCGAATACAAAAGTCTTTAACTTAAAAAATTATTTTTATATTTTATTTT
This sequence comes from Salticus scenicus, assembly GCA_963930645.1. Lineage (NCBI taxonomy): Eukaryota > Metazoa > Arthropoda > Arachnida > Araneae > Salticidae > Salticus > Salticus scenicus. The sequence goes on from OZ005658.1 coordinate 138,851,855, forward strand.
TCCATTCAAAGCATTTTAGTGAAAAAATATTTATGGCGCATGCGCAGGCGTTTTTTACCCACAATTTAAACACTAATCATAATTTTGAAAATTTCTATAGATATAATTTCAAGTTGGGTGAAGACCTAAGTTTCTGCCAAGCGACGTTGAATTCCGTCCAGCCGTTCTCGAGTGATGCCCGGACAAACGTGTTTTAGTCTTTTACCCCCTAGGGGGGGAACGGGGGAGAATTTCTGAAAAGTTGATAGATATAATTTTAAGTTGGGTGAAGACCTAAATTCCTGCCAAGCGCCGTTGAATTCCGTCCAGCCGTTCTCAAGTGATGCCCGGACAAAAAAAGCGACATTCGGACACGATGACACACACACACAGGCAAAATTTTCTGAAGTCATTTTCGGCTTTCATGGGGTGTAAAACGTGAAGATATCGCAAAATTTTTCGATTCCGACAAATTTACAGACAAAACTCTGATTTTATTAATATAGATTATTTATCTATTTATTTATTTTGGTCATTTTTTGGTTCCCATGTCATATAATTTCTGAATTTGCAAACATACATCCCGCTATCAATTTCAAACGTGAAACTTTTTGTCATTTGTATTATTGTGTTGTTTAAAAACCAATTTCTTTTCTTTTTCTTTCGTTTATTTCTCTCTCTCTCTCTCTCTCTCTCTCTCTCTCTCTCTCTCTCTCTCTCTCTCTCTCTCTCTCTCCCTCTCTCTCTTTTTTTTTCCTTGCTTTAAAAGGCAATCCTATGAAAAATTAAAGAGTGTATTAACGCTATTTTTATTTGGCATTTAGAATACTAATCTAAGCACACACGCGGGATACACTAAGGGACATATACACTAAAGGACAAAAAAAAAAAAAAAAAAAAGCAGCACATGGATATTTTTTCCATTTCTCAACCGCCAAATTTATCGTTTAAAAAATAAATTTACGAATAGGTTTTATTACGTCGTCCACATCGTACACTTTAGGATTGAGCCCAGTGCTAAAAACAAAATGCAATTGTGATGAAAATTGTTATTTTAGGAAATACTTCAGAAAATGGCAAGGACGAGGCGACTGACAGTGCCACAAAAAGTATTAATTTTAGAATGAAAATTTAAAATAATATTCTAATGCGTGAGATTGTAAATTAATTAAATGTTAACGAAACATTCGTGAGATGATTTTTAGTAAGATATAAAATGTTTTGACAGTTTAAACTGGAAATTTGGCTTCAAGCGGCCACGTTCCTCATTCAAGAGACTTGACCGCAAGTTAAAAAGCAAAAATTTTTAAAAACCGATTTGTATCATGTTCAGAACTTAGAAAAGGTTTTAAAAAAGTGTATAGAAAAGTGTATTCTTCATAAAAAATGAAGGAACAATTAAACAAAGCTCGTTAGAGAAGAGAAGATCTGAAAAAAAAAAAAAAAAAAAAAAAGCTATTATAAAGGAAAAGAATTACAAAAAACAATACTTCAGTCAACCAAAAATCTAAAAAAAAAAAAAGGTAATTATTAGGCTGAATTGGTTTTCTCGGAGGAGTCAAGTTTACTTTATCTCGAGCTGATGAAAGAAAAACAGTATGACGACAAAAATGTGACCGACTTAATGCAAATTGCATTCTTAAAACATTGACGCATTCTCCGTACATTATGATACGGACGTGCACAACTTTTCAAGGAATCAGGCAAATTTTCATGCTCAAGGGATCAAGCAATTAACTCGAAATAAAGCACAGTTATAATAAAAGTAGCACGTGACCGATTATTTTGGAGGTATTTGAAACTTTCCCGCAAACAGTATATTTCGAAAAAAAAAAATAAAAATAAAAATAATATGCGATTTTTTTTCCCCTTCAGACTAGTGTATTAAAACTTTTATGTAAATAAATTGTAAAATTTTTAGATAAATAATTAATGGATTTACATGGATAAATGGATTAAATATCTGCATAAAATTGTGATTTATTATTAGTATTAAAGAATTTTTCTTTTAAATGCGATTTAATAGAAACATCCGCAATGTTACTTTTTTCTTTATTTCCTTTTCTTTCTTTTATTTTCTTTCTTTTATTTATTTATTTAGTTTTTTTTTTTTTTTTTTTTTTTAACGAGGATAGCCCGTTTTCTTTTTTTAATTATCTAAAATTAAGTAAGAAACATGTTTTTTTTTTTTTTTTTTTTCACGAGGATAGCCCGTTTTCTTTTTTTAATTATCTAAAATTAAGTAAGAAACATGTTTTTTTTTTTTTTTTTAAATATATATATCTACATTACATTAATCATGACTTTCTAAATTCCAATATAGCATCTTACAGATTGGTTAAGGTTTATTTATTTTTTAGAATAAGAAACATGAATATAACACTTGAAATTCTATAATTAAAAGATTTATGGATATAATTAGAGTAAGCTAAATAATATTACACTCTGAGACACTTGAATTTAAATTTTAATGGTGCGTAGTGTTAGAGTTAAAGCCAGTTGACTAAAAGAGGGTCCTAGACCTGAGTGGTGTACTCTCTGTAGAAAGTCTTTCTGAGTGTTACATAGCCCTTTTTATTTGAGTTTTGGAGAAAACCATAGTACACTCCAAATGTATATGTAGACGAAAGCGATCTGGTATCGAACTTGGCTTTTTCCGCCTACTAGTTTCCAGATATTTAAATTTTGGTATTCTATTGATCAGAACATTGCAGAATTTTTCAATTGTATTTATAAAACTGCAATTTTTGAGATAATTTTATGCAATGTGTTCCATAGTGTTGAATTTAAGATTCGCCATCATAAAAAAAGAAAAAAAAAATCCGAAATTTTGTTTTACATCCCATTTTATTAATGTTTGTTTTCATGTTTGAATAATGAATAGTATTAAAGTTAAATTACGCATCATACGATGGATCGGGCCCCACCTGTGAAAATTTGCACGAGCCGCCACTGAATTTATTAATATTTTACATAATTAAAAATATTTTTCAGCATCAAAAGTGATAATGGATTATGTTTGGGTTTCTTCACTGCATCTCGTATAAAAAAGGTAATATCGATCAAATTAAATTTTTATGAAGATATTAATAAAAGTTTGAAATATGAGTTTAACATTAGCACCTTCAAAATTTGAACGCTTCTAACTCCAATAAAAGAAAAAAAAAAAAGTAAAATATACATCCAATATACTTTATTGCGTTGTCACGATCCCAGGAATTCAAATGTAAAAAAATCTGGTGTGAAACAACCACACGACTTCCATTACCCACTATTACACGTATTATAGGCATTTTTGAGAGATAATGTGATCAGAAAACATAAAAGTGACTTAAAGAGAAAATCGTTAGAGCCGTTTTTGAGATACCAATTTTTACAAAAAATCATTTATTGACCAGAAAACAATAATTACATACAAAAGGATATTTAAAAGTGAGTTAATAGGGCGAGTTAAAAAAAAAATCCGTGCAGCCGTTTTTAAAGGAACGCGCTTAGAAGACCTGAAATTTAACTACTTATACAGGAAGCATATCAATTTTCCAGAACTAACCAACTATATCATTCGAAAGGACATCTAATAGTGTTTATATAGCAAATTTGAAGAAAATCGTTAGAGCCGTTTTTGAGATACGGACTTACGGTCCCACTTCCGGTTTCCGATGTCTCACTTCCGGTTAAACTCAATTATTGACAGGAAAACAATAATTACATACAAAAGCATATTTAAAAGTGAGTTAAAATGGCGAGTTTGAAAAAAATCCGTACAACCGTTTTTAAAGGAACGCCTTTGCGAGGCCTGAAATTGAGCTATTTATACAAGACGCCTATCAATTTTCCTGAACTAACCAACTATATCATTCGAAAGTACATCTAATAGAGTGTTTATATAACAAGTTTAAAGAAAATCGTTTGAGCCGTTTTTGAGATACGGACTTACGGTCCCACTTCCGGTTTCCGATTTCCCACTTCCGGTTTTTCAATTTTCACCAAAATTTGGAAATTTCATCTGTAGACCAGACGTATTTCAATTCTAAAGTTTCGTAGCTCTATCTTTATTAGTTTCTGAGCTATAATAGCCAGAAGATTCTCCACATACATACACACACACACACACACACATACATACACACTGACCAATTGCCAAAAACCACTTTTTTTAACTCAGGGGACCTTAAAACGTGTAAATCAGGTGAAAACCCGATATCGAATTTTCAGACCGAATACAATACTTCCATTACCTACGGTAGTAGGGTAATGGAAGTAATAAAAATAGGGTAATAGTATTGAAAAATATATATGACTGCATATAGGTATCATTTCATCTCTTTGCTGTTATGCAAACATGACAGTTTTATTTGTTTCAGTCATTACTTTTGAAGTAATTAGATATAAAAAGTCTGGTGTGAAACAACCACACGACTTCAATTACCTACTATTACACGTATTATACACAATTTTTAGAAACAATGTGATCAGAAGACATAAAATTGACCTTACGAAATAGATATTTAAAAAATTTTCAGTAAAATAAACTTAACACACGTATAAAGACATATAAAACAGGCCTTACACAGCGACTGAAAAAACAAGAAAGAAGAAAGAAAAAAAGGAGTGTTATTTTGACATGAGTCCCCCCCCCCAAGGTACAACTTTGACATGAGTCCCCCCAAGGCCCAACTTTGACATGAGTCCCCCCCCCAGGCCCAACTTTGACATGAGTCCCCCCAAGGCCCAACTTTGACATGAGTCCCCCCCAAGGTACAACTTTGACATGAGTCCCCCCCCAACGCCCACCTTTGACATGAGTCACCCCCAAAGCACACCTCCCCCTCATTAGGAAAAAGAGAAAAAACGTTGTTTTGCGGCTATAAGACAGTTTGGACTTCCAACGTTATTTGTTACAATATCTGCAGCTGAAACACATTGGTTTGATTTAATGAAAACTTTATCATGGAATTTAGATCGTCACGAATTAACTAAAGAAGAATTTGTCGATATTAACAAGTTTAGCAGTAGGCCTCTGGCACTAAATTAAAATCTGTCAATGTCAGATTTTCATGTTTTAAATAATGAAATAATGTTGTGTCTGTATATATATATATATTTTTTTTTTAATTCCATTGAGCTAAATCCGCGTGCTTAAATATTGTCCATGTATAAATATTATTTTTTTATCCTTGCGTATCGTATCGTTTCGACAAAAAAAAAAAAATTGAAATTGGTCCACGTTAGAGAAATATTATATAGATTATCATATTCCATTTAATTTCCATATCTTATGTAAACTGACTGGTTGCTGTTTGCCATTATTTCTTACAACTGCCTTAAAATGATAATAAATACTTGTTACGAAATTGGCTTTTGTGAGTTGTTGTGGCAAATTATTCATAGTATTATTTCAATTAGCAATGATATTATATATATATATATATATATATATATATAAATTCATTTCATTAAATAGAATTTTTATTATGTTTATGTATATTTAGCTAATTTAGGAGAATAACATTTTTTCTTCCCACCTATTTTTTAATCTAGCTCGCTAAATATGGCCAGGTTTGCCATAAAGGTGATGAGTGTGAAGAAGGTGAATGCTGCGTACTAGAAAGACCTTATCAATCTGGGAAGTGCCAAAAACTCTTAATAGAAGGTAAGAAATATCTCCTAAATCTTTTTCTTCCACTTTTAAATTACTTTCATAAAATAAATATTCTTACTTTGGGAAATTATCGCCCATCAAGTCCCTCAATGGTTTCAGTCTAAATTCAGTCCAGTGTTAGAAAAAAAAAAAAAAAAAAGAATGAATAAATCAAACTAAACAAACCCAACTGGGAAATAATCTCTTAGTACAATATTCTTGCAAACATTCAAACCTATTTCCTGTACGAAATGTGATGTTTCAGCAAAGGTAGATTTACTGTTAAAGTGGAAACAGTTTAAGGCAGTGGAAACAGTTTAAGTAAAAGACAGTTTATATATTTGCACTAAGCTCCATATTTGGCACTGTGGAAGCGAAATGTAAGACTTGGTGACTGATTTTCGCTATAAATGGTAGTTCAGGGTTCCCAAAGTTTCGAAGCCCTATCTTCAGCAGGGGGTGAGTTCTAAAATTTTCCATTATATTCTACCGCAGAATGAACTAGAGTTTTCTCTAAATTGTGGCCAAAAGTATAAGAAAGAGCAGATTAATTCTCTGTGAATCAATTGTGTTCAGACAGTTGCATTGAATGGTCATCTATCAGAGACCATTCTTCAAGCGGTTTATCGTGGTTGCTTAATCAGTGGAATTCCTAACCTGCGGTGCATTTAACGCTGTGAAGATGACCGTTTTTCTCGGAATGTTTCAAGAATATTAGTTCAACCGTCACTTTTGTGATACAAGTGACAGTTTTATAACATTAGTGGATTATTACAGTTTTTATTGAAGTGTTTCAAGAACATTAGTAGAATAGTCACTTTTGTGATACAAGTGATAGAATGATCTATAATATATCCATAATATTCGTTAAATTGGCAGTTTTGTTGCACAGTTTCGAATATATTTGTTTAACAAAGTGAATTCATCGACCAGAATCTGCCTGACATTTTAAAACTGTTTTCTTCCCACAAGACAGTCGCCATTTTCGTAACAATATTCCCATTTTATCCTTAGTGCTTACACTATTTCATGAAATTCTTCCTTAGACAATTTCCCCGTCAAGTACAGGTATCAAACATTTGCTAATACTAAAAATGTATGGCTTTAATGTGAACAAGATGCATTCGTCAATTTTGATAGATTTATACGTCTTAACCCTTTCAGTCGCAGTGTTCCCGCTGATGGAACACCTAATTTTAACTCTCAAGTGCAAAAACTCATCCCGGAATTTTTTTAGCAAAAATTTGCATTTATAACATAGCAGAAAAGGCCCTTTTTTTTAACGTGAAAATTTAAAATTTCTTCTATTTCAATTATGTTCGTAAATTCCGGTGGCAATGTAATTTAAATCATCCGAATTACCTTGCACCGCAAAGGGTTAAAATACTCCGGAATAAATTGAAATGTTGGGATCTATGCAACTTTTACGAATTTTCGTTGTCGATAATGTTTACTTATAAAGTGATTTATTTATTAAATTAAATATTATTTGAATTTAATAAGGTTTACTTACAGATGTTTCAAACCAAAAATTTCTCAAAAAGGAACAATGCTAATTTTTTTATTTTTTAAATATTTATGATCAGCTATGTGTCTAAAAGCCATTTTTAAAATTAGTTTAGTAATCTTCAAAATAAATTAAGTAGTGAACGTTAAAGGGTTAAAATAGCCTGAAATTGTTTTGACTAATTAAAATACATATCTGTTTTTGTGTTTCTTGGTGTGTTTCTGTGAATGAGTGAGTTGACAAACTTTTCTGGGCGCTGCATCCCACGAACAAATGGTCGGAATATAACCAAACTTGATAATCTGTTTGATCTTACGTTAAATTGGTACTGAATAGTTTTTAGATGTGTCGTCCAAAATGTGGTACATATAGGTAATCTACAGCTTTTGGGATCTGTCTAACAACTAGCTGCTTCTTCCCCCTTTTACGGGAAGCCATCATTTCAGCTTCTATCATATATGCAAGAAACAAACTTGGTATGCGAGATGGAAATTATATAAAATTATTCTGTTTCAATTTGAGTGCATATCGGCCGACAGGTGTCAATGTTAACCCTTGATTCAATCCCATTTACAGGAAAAAGCAATATCTCAAATTCTATGTTATATAAATGCACCAAACTTAGTAAAAGTAAAACCTAAAGTATTAGGAAAAAATATGCTGATTGATTTTTGTGTACTTACGCCAACAGATAGCGCTGATACTGTCTGTGTTTTTTCAAATGGTCATTTTTCAACATTGATTAGTGAAAATTGTACGAAATCTGAGAAACTTGATAGATTAAAAATCTTTGTGCATCTCAATTGGTGGGTTGCGCTGTTATATATAAATATAGAATAAAGTCTTGCGATGGCTACAGCAAATTAGTTTTAATAGAACGGCAATTTCACAACATGCTCATTTTTCACTTATAAATATATAAGGCCTTTTATACATGGCGCTATTTTTTATAAATTGATAAATTTCTTAAATCAAATATGACGTTAACGTCATAGAACTTATTCTTATTTTTTGGAATGTTAATACAGGTTGCTTTTTAATCATGTCATTTTTCAGACTTACTTAAACATAAACTAATTCAGAAGTAAAATCAAGCTTGAGAAACAGCTCAGAAAATTCCGAAACAATTTCAAACAGATCTCACATGTGTAGAAATATTTGGATGATCTAAATTAAAACCTTTTATGCGATAATGTGATCGCAAACATGCACATAGGCAATTTGAGAACTACTAGAAATTTCATGAAGTTGTTATTTTGGTTAATAATGAATTATATGCCATTCATATTTCCTTTTTTTAGGAGATGATTGTCCACTTGGTTCAAGAAAGTACGACGAATCTACTAACGTTTATCTAATGCATTGTCCATGTGGAGAAGGTTTGGAATGCAAGGATATCGTTCACGCAAAATACCCGGTAAGTTGTTTATCTTGTCAACAATATACGTTCCTGAAAAGTAACTAAAATAAAGAAAACAAATTTTTATGCTTGGTTTGAGGAAATCGTCCTAATAATAAAAAACTAAGTTTCTAAAAAGTAATGCTCTAAACTGATAACATTACTAAAACAATTTATTGAAATAAAGAAAAAAATTTCGTATCTCTGGTTTGGAGGAATGAATAAAATAATAGAAGGATATTTTAATAAAATTAAACATAATCCATACGTCTCATATTAATATATTAAAACCAAAGTAACATTTAAAAGGAGACAAATAATACTAAAATTTAAAACTTTAAAAATACATTTTAATTGAAAAACATTAAAATACACGACAGACGTTTGAACTAAAACAGCAGCCTTCCTCGGTGTAAAACAAACAAAGAACAACAATTACAGAAATTCCTAATACATCAAAACAAGATTATATATTCCGGAGGAATAGCTTTAGCCTTGTTCAAGGCAGAATGTTGCTATTTAGTGAAAGCGCCCTCTAGAAACTAAGAAACTTCATGTTAACGATATTTTAGATTTTGCTAACTCTTTAGGTTCTACTATCCAGTTTACCCTTGAAACTGAAATCAATAATGAAGTACCCTTTCTAGACATCCTTATAATTCATAAAACTGTCACTATTTTTTTACATTATTGTACTTTAGTTTATAGAAAACCCATCTTCTCTGGTCAATATTTTAACTTAAATTCTGCTAATCCTTTATCTCATAAACTTGCTGTCATCCATACAATTTTACATTGTGCAAAGCATTATTGTAGTGATTCCGAACCATTAAATATTGAACTATCCAATTTTTTTCTGATTTAAAAATTAATGGTTACCCCACTAGTTTATTAAAAGAATTTATAAAGAAGGTTTATATTGTTCATATAAATTAGTTTATCCTAAAGTTAAAAGCTCCAATCACCGTACTACTATCCCTTATTATAAAGGTATTTCCGAAAATATCTCTAGATTACTTAGAACAGACAGTAACTCTACTAGCTTTAAACCTCAACTCCGTATTACTAACTTTTTCTCCAACTTTAAACCTGTTGTCCCTCACCTTTCCTTAAACATTTAGGTGTATTCTATTGTATCCCTGTAAAAATTGTGATTCTATATATATCGGTGAAACTGGCAGAACAGGAGAAATAAGATTCAAAGAATTTAAACGCTCATATGAAGCAGGTGATTTAAGATCCAAACTCGTTATCTATTCTCTCAATAGTGATCATATTCCTGAGTTTGACAACTTTAAAATTTTAGCTTCTAATTTAAATATATATGAATCCCGTATTTTTCTAGAGGGCGCTTTCACTAAATTGCAACATTCTGCCTTGAACGAGGCTAAAGCTATTCCTCCGGAATATATAATCTTATTCTGATGCATTATGAATTTTAGGTAGATTCCTTATAGGAGATCTACCTATTGCAATGGTTCTCATGACACGACTTCTGGAAAATTTCTTCATATCTTCACCGATCATGACCCCTAGAACTCAAAACCACCCTCCGTTCAAAAGTTTATATATATATATATATATATACAGGGTTGGTGAAAAGTTCCCGTACTTTTTCTAGATATTTCAACAGTACATAAATACCGTATACAAAAGTAAATTCAAATAACTGCTTAAATAATAACGTTTATTAGATCAATAACAATACGATAAAACAAAAAAAATTACAACAGATGCTCAAAATTGCCTCCTTGGGCCTCAATACATTTTCTAATACGCTTTGGAAAATTGTTGATGACGGTCGCACACTCGTCAACCGTGATCTCGTCCCAGGCACACCTCAACGCCGCTTTCAGCTGTTCTACGGTGGCGTATCGTTTAGCCGAGATCTTTTGCTCCAGGATGGACCACACCGAGTAGTCGAGCGGGTTGAGTTCGGAGGCCAAACGTCCTTGCTCCCAAAGCCAGGAAAGAGCTCTTCGCAGACAGCAATTGTTGATTTGGCGGAATGCGCCAGTGCCCAGTCTTGCTGATGCGTGATTCCGGCTGCGTCGAAGTGATGCGTTGCCCACGGTTCTAGAGCATCGCGGAGGACTCGTTGCTGATAGCTGGCGGCGTTGATCTTGACGTTCTGCTCGATGAAGACCAAAGGCGTCTTTCCGGTGGAGCAGATCCCGGCCCAGACCATGATCGAGGCCGGAAAGTGACTGCGGCCGATAGTTTTCGCCGCCGCGGTTTTCTGTTGCCCTTCTTAAGCAGTTGACGGTGATTCTGGCGGTTGTGGAGCTGCTCGACCGTGAAAATCTTCTCGTCAGTGAAGAGCACCTTCAACAGGGTACCACCAGCGACCAGCCGTTGCATTCGGTGGCATCTTTGCAGCCGCTTCGCCTTCATGGCTTTGTTGAGGAAATGAACGCGGGTGATCTTGTAGCTGCGAAGTCCCAGCTTCTTTTTGACGACGTGCCGGACACGTTCGTGGCTGATTCCGAGCTCTTTGGTCATCTTGTTCATAGAGATCTCTGGATTGCGTCGAATTCAGCACCGTACCTTGTTGACGTTCTCCGGAGTGGTCGCGGTGGTTCAACGACCGCTTCGAGGTCGGTCCGCGGTCCCGCCGGTCTCCTCATAACGCTTCACGGCATCGTAGACGGTTTGCTTCTTGTAACCAGTCGTGCGAACAATGTCAGCTCTCTTCATTCCTTGTTTGTGCAATTCGACCACAGTGGCACGTTGATTTTCACAGACCTAACTTCAACAAAACTAAAAATAAACAAATAAATAAAACAAAAGTAAACAAGGAATTCAATAAAATCATCAGAAATGACAAATAACTTAACTAACTAAGCCAAAAATGCATAAACAAAAAAGTACGGGAACTTTTCACCAACCCTGTATATATATATATATATATATATATATATATATATCTGTATATATATATAAATTACGTGTCACGATGTTTGTCCGGGGTAAACTCCTAAACTAAGGAACCGATTTTAATGAAATTTTGCACACTGTGTGCAGTTTGGTCCAACTTGAGAGATAGGATAGTTTTTATCTCAATTTATTGTCACAATATTGTTTTATTGCAATTATTTGTTAATTATAGACCTTTATTAAAGTTGCTCCAAAATATCTGTGAGTTCCATTAATTTAATTGTTGCCAAAAAAAAAAATACGACTTCATTTTCTTTCGACATAAAAATAAATACATTTAATCAAACGTGAACGTTAAAAAATTATAAAAAGTTAAATTATGCATCTCACGAAAATTGACGTCATAATCAATTTAAAGATTTTATACACATTGATAAAAGTGCTAATGTAGTTCTATCATAGATATAGTAATATATATAGATCTCTCATCAGCATGTTATCGTACAAAGGTTTTTGATGCCGAAAAAAAAAGCTTTGGAATCAGCATTAAGTGGTATTGAAAAAAAAAAAAGAAAGAAAAGAAATATAAATTTGAAACTGTATCTGGAGTTTTTCATTCACCTTTAGTAAATAAATTATTCATAAATTTTATTTTTTTAAATATTCGTATAATCAATTTAAAGATTTTATACACATTAATAAAGTACTAGCTAATGTAGTTCTATCATAGATATAGTAATATATATAGATATATCATCCGCATGTTATCGTACAAAGGTTTTTGATGCCGAAAAAAAGAAGCTTTGGAATCAGCATTAAGTGGTATTGAAAAAAAAAAAAAAACAGAAATATGAATTTGAAACTGTATCTGGAGTTTTTCATTCACCTTTAGTAAATAAATTATTCATAAATTTTATTTTTTTAAATATTCGTATGTATTCCCGTGTTTATTCACTCGAGGAAAGACGGTTATACGGTTATATTTTAGTAAAAACGTCGTCTTTTCCCAAGTGAAAGGAATCACTTTCTTTCTCCCCAATGATCACTCTATATATACTATACTATATTTATGAGTTCTATACGCAAGCGAAGTGTGATTCACCGACCGTCTGTGCAGCCAAGAAAAAGATTCCCTATGTTAATCGCCCATTGGATTTTTTGTAAAAAATTATTAAAAATCGAGGAAATTTATTTCCCGATTTGAATCCTTAATTCCCTTTTAATCCTTTGGGCATAGATATGTATTAGTTACCGCGTGCGTTAGATTAAGTTATTTTGCTGTCAAATTGACAAAATTTTAATTTTAAATTTCAATATTCTGTTGTCCTTGGCTTTTTTTTTTTTTTTTTGTATTTGGCGATCAAAAGCGTAACACGAAAATATACATGCCAGATGTATGTATTGTACGAAATGTAATATGTATTATTCATTGTACGTATGTATGACATGTAATATGTATTGTACGAAATATTATTTCATATTATTCATTACTCTTTTAATATAAGTCGTTAAAATAACCATGATTTTTGAAAGGAATTAAATATTTTCGCCAAGTAATTTGGCGATATTCTTTTTTACGCCAAGGATGACAGAAATGAAATCTATTCCGCTTCAACATATTAGTATCTTATATCAGATATTTTATTTAGACATTTGAAAACAAATTTGACTTCAAACTATGATAGAATATTTATCATTTTCATATTAATTAGTATATTATTAGTATATTAAATTTAAAAGAATGGCATATAAAAAGTTTTTTTTTTTTTTTTTTTTTTTGTCTTATAATTATTCTTATCTTAATCCTCAATGTTTCCCATCTTTATTAACTTGAATTTACTATTAAAATTTTAACATACTCAAAACCTTCTCATCACTTCGTTAAAATATACTAAACTTTTCCAAAATCTTTTTCTATTTAAAATGATACATGTATTTTCTTTAAATGTCCAATATTTTGTATGATGTCCTATTTTAAAGTTTAAAAATATTTATCAAATTTACTTATTTTTCTGGTTTAGCCATATTGTTTTCCTTTTTATAACTACAGCTGCTGCCATCTTTAAAATATTTAAAATGATGAGGTCATTTTATTGTAAAATTATCCATTATAGCATATATTATACTAGCAGACCCGGCCACGCGTTGCTGTGACTAAGTTATACGTTGAATTATACGGCTGTAAACTATTTAGTACAGTCAAATTATTATTTACGAACAAAGTCGAAAACGTTGTAGCCGATGTAAAAACCCACAGGGTTGAGATTTGAAACTTAGGTCAAAATTTGGAAGCGATTGATAAAAATTTTCGTAGTGTTAATATTAAGCAAATTAATTTTATTGTAGGGTCCTATAAATTTTAATGGAGAAGTGATATATATTATTTCTAATGCTACTTTGGATAAAATTGCTAAAATGACTAATATATAAATTAAATTCTATTAAAATAAAAGTATAAAAGAAACAGACGATTTTAAAATCAATTTTTATGGAGGAGTAAAATATAATATATGCTATAATGGATAATTTTACTATGAAATGACCTCATCATTTTAAATATTTTAAAGAGGGCAACAGCTGTAGTTATAAAAAGGAAAACAATAAGGCTAAACCAGAAAAATAAGTAAATTTGATAAATATTTTAAAACTTTAAAATTGGAAATCTTATGGAATATTGGACATTTAAAGTAAATACATGTATCATTTTAAATAGAAAGGGATTTTGGAAATGTTTAGTGTATTTTAAAGAAATGATGAGAAGTTTGTGAGTATGTTAAAATTTTAATAGTAAATTCAAGTTAATAAAGATGGGAAACATTGAGGATTAAGATAAGAATAATTATAAGATTAAAAAAAAAAACTTTTTATATACCATGCTTTTAAATTTTAATATACTAATAATATACTAATTAAAAGGAAAATTATAAATATTCTATCATAGTTTGAAGTCAAACTTGTTTTCAAATGTCTAAATAAAATATCTGATGTAAGATACTGATATTTTGCAGCGGAATAGATTTCATTTCTGTCATCCTTGGCGAAAAAAAAAAGAATATCGCCAAATTATCTGGCGAAAATATTTAATTCCTTTCAAAAATCATGGTTATTTTAACAACTTATATTAAAAGAGTAATGAATAATATGAAACAATATTTCGTACAATACATATTACATGTCATACATACGTACAATGAATAATACATATTACATTTCGTACAATGCATACATCTGGCATGTATATTTTCGTGTTACGCTTTTGATCACCAAATAATAATAATATTAATAAAAAAAAGCCAAGGGCGACAGAGTTTTGAAATTTAAAATTAAAATTTTGTCAATTTGACAGCAAAATAATTCAATCTAACACCCGCGATAACTAATACATATCTATACCCAAATATAAGGATTAAAATCGGAAAATAAATTTCCTCGATTTTTAATAATTTCTTACAAAAAATCCAGTGGGCAATTAACATAGTAAATCTTTTTCTTGGCTGCACAGACGGTCAGTGAGTCACACTTCGCTTGCGTATAGAACTCATAGATATAGTATAGCATATATAGAATAGAGTGATCATTGGGGAGAAAAAAATTATTCCTTTTCATTTGGGAAAAGACGACGTTTTTACCAAAATATGGCCGTCTTTCCCCGAGTGAATACACACGGGAATACATACTAATATTTTAGCAAATAAAATTTATGAATGATTTATTTGCTAAAGGGGAATGGAAGACTCCAGATACAGTTTCAAATTCATATTTCTTTCTTTCTTTTCTTTTCTTTTTTTTTTTTCAATACCACTTAATGGCTGTTTCCAAAGATTTTATTAATTTTTTTTTCGGCATCAAAAATCTTTGTACGATAACATGGGGATGAGAGATCTATATATATTACTATATCTATGATAGAACTACATTAGTACTTTATCAATGTGTATAAAATCTTTAAATTGATTATGCCGTCAATTTTCGTGAGATGCATAATTTAACTTTTTATAATTTTTTAACGTTCACGTTTGATTAAATGTATTTATTTTTATGTCGAAAGAAAATGAACTCGTATTTTTTTTTTTTTTTTTTTTTGGCAACAATTAAATTAATGGAACTCACAGATATTTTGGAGCAACTTTAATAAAGGTCTATAATTAACAAATAATTGCAATAAAACAATATTGTGACAATAAATTGAGATAAAAACTATCCTATCTCTCAAGTTGGACCAAACTGCACACAGTGTGCAAAATTTCATTAAAATCGGTTCCTTAGTTTAGGAGTTTACCCCGGACAAACATCGTGACACGTAATTTATATATATATACAGATTTCACTCCTCCATAAAATTTGATTTTAAAATCGTCTGTTTCTTTTATACTTTTATTTTGATAGAATTTTAATAAAAATTAAATTACATATTAGTCTTTTTAGCATTTTAATCCAAAATAGCTTTAGACATATTATATTTCACTCATCCATAAAAATTGATTTTTAAAATCGTCTGCTTCTTTTATACTTTTATTTTAATCCGCGATTGTAATGAAATGCTCACCTTCTGGTGGGCTAAGGTGAAATTACAATTGACATGATAGCTTTCGGCTTTCGAATAGACACCATTGCTTGCCGATGTTTACTTTCACATATATTTATTGAATAAAAATGAATAAATCCGGTAAAAAAGATAACACTTACTGTTGTGTGCCACAGTGTAACTCCAAAAAATCAAGAAATCCAGAATTAAGCTTCCATTTATTTCCAAATGACAAATTTAAAATTTCAGTTGCTTCGGCTAATGGAAGTAAAGAATGAATCAGATGATTTGGAATTAATATTTGTTCAGCTTCAGTTAAATATCTACTTCCGATCGAACTTTGAATAAACTGAAATATTTTTTCCAAAAGCAATCAATTTTCCATGATGTAATGGCGGAGAAATTATAGCACGAATATTAAGTAGTAACACATATAGAACAAAACATAATACACGTGGCTATTATATTTACTAACAACAAAAGCTGAAAAAGCGCCACCTATCGATCATTACAAACGCGGATAGAATTTTAATATAATTTAATTTATATATTAGTCATTTTAGCATTTTTATCCTAAGTAGCATTAGAAATAATATATATCACTTCTCCATTAAAATTTATAAGACCCTACAATAAAATTAATTTGTGCTTAATATCAACTCTACGAAGATTTTTATCAATCGCTTCCAAAATTTGACCTAAGGTTCAAATCTCAATCCTGTAGGCTTTTACATCGGCTACAACGTTTTCGTTTTTATTCGTAAATAATAATTTGACTGTATTAAATAGTTTTCTGCAATATAATTCAACGTATAACTTAGTCACAGCAACGCGTGGCCGGGTCTGCTAGTATATATATATATATATATATAACGCTTTTTCCCATGTTAAGTTGTGAACACGATAACTGGAGTAATTTTTATTTAAATTTAACCAGCTCGGGATATGTTGTCAGGACAGTAAAAATCTCGGTCGAGTTCGTAGATGGGGTGTCCAGCTCAAAGGGGTGGAAATGGTGGGGGGTGGAAATTTTCATTTGCCCATAATTTCTTTAATATTGAAAATAGGAGAATACTTCAAATCAGGCGAATATCCGCGTTACCCCAAAGAACAATTTTTGTATTTAAACTTTTTCGATAACTTCAATTGCTTAAAAAATACAAGTTAAAAAGTGATTTTTCGTCCATTGTGATGAAGCGCACTTTTTCTATAGCTTTAATTGTTTAAATTTATAATCTGATGCTTACGTCTCGTGCAAGCGATAATAAAAAAAGATCGCTGAAAATATAAAAACCATGGTAACAGCTTTAATTAATCATTTAAAAATATAAAATTAAAATAATACGTTAGTCTTGGTAAAAATATCATTTGTGGTGAATAGTTTAGAATGCCGGTTTACGCAAGAATTTAAAATTTACGATTGAAATTGAGAGTAAGTAACGCGTTAGAGCTTCCTTTGACATTTTATCTTGTGGAAACAAGATATTGCTCTGTGAAGAGATATGAGGTTTTTGCATGGGAAGGAAATATAATGACACCAAAGCTGCCATTTGTCATCGCCAAGTTCGCCAAATTTTATCATCAAATAACGAATTTCGTCGCCAAATCAAAATTTCGTCTGCAACTATCAAATTTTGCTGCCAAATCACAAATTTCATTGCTAAGTCGCAAGTTTTGTCACCAAATTGTATATCTTTATGGCTTCTATTTGTTGAATGATTATGAGCTTGGATTTTAAAAAATTAAAACATTTACTGACCAATAAATCTAGCCTAAAATTTTAAGTAGAATGTATAGTAGTAGTTGATAATTAAATTTCTTAAAAACAGAATAGCGACGTAAATAATGCAATGTGTGGGAACAAAGCCATTGGCTAAGTATGTGTTAATGCATCTTATAAATAAAGTAAAGAGTTTGTCGGGAACGCTTCCGGGTGGACCACTCCTATTTTTGATTGGTCTACATTTAACTACTTTGGTGATGAAAGTTGGCCATTTTTTTAAGTAAAAACTGATGAATTCTTTTAAAAGATACAGCATAGATGTTATACTTTTTAAAAGAGCTCTAAAAATTGTTCATTTTTTGGTGGATACTATATATATCAAGTTATTAAAGATATTACGTTGCAAAGTTTTTTTTTATTTAATTAAAATCTACAAAAAAGACACTTAAAATGTACAAAAAAGCCAAGCTCAAAGAAAGAGAATTGATTAAAGTTGTGTCTAAAAAGGGTGTGATATCAAATTCCCAAGCTTACATTCAAATACTTATTTAATATTCCCTTTTAACTAGATTTTCACATGTGAATCAAGTGCCTTATGATATGTTGATAGAAATCCGTCTTTACGGTACTAAATACATCATAGCGTGTTTCTGAAAAATGTTATTATTTTTATTTATGTATGATGGGCTTGGCGGCCATCTTTCAAAGTTTTACGTTAGTTTGAATTCTATAAATCTCATCAATTATAGGATGAGTTTGTTGATTGGTTGGTTAATTGAGTTTTATATCGCACTAGTGCTGCGTAATGAGAAATAATTATAGGATGGGAGGATGGGAGTGCGTCAAACTTAACACTGTTAAAACTTAAATTGATTCAACTTGTGTGCTTAACGGGGCTTTTGCGATGTTTTTAATGCATTTTTTTTTTCTTTTTTAATCTGAATATTTCAACCCCTGTTGAATGGAATAACCATATTATTTTTACGAAATATTTATTTCAAGAAGCTAAATTCAAATTGGGTAAATATAACGGGGGGTGGAAGCTTCTGTGCTTCCCCCCCTCCTCCTTCATGTTTTTACGTTAATTTAAATTTTTATATTCTTTATTCCCGGCATTTATAGGATGGAAGTGCACTTAATACTAAATAATTATAAGAAATCATGTTATCGAAATATTTCCGTCTCTGCTGAATGGAATAGCAAAATTAATTTTATATGAGATATATTTTAAGAAACTTCTTTCAAATTGTGTGAATATGTTTATTCATTACTTGAAAGATGGCCGCCAAGCCCATCATACATAAATAAAAATAATAATTTTTTTCAGAAACACGCTATGATGTATTTAGTACAGGAAAGAAGGATTTCTATCAACATATCATAAGGCACTTGATTCACATGTGAAAATTTAGTTAAAAGGGAATATTAAATAAGTATTTGAATGTAAGCTTGGGAATTTGATATCACACCCTTTTTAGACACAACTTTAATCAATTCTCTTTCTTTGAGCTTGGCTTTTTTGTACATTTTAAGTGTCTTTTTTGTAGATATCATTTATTTTTTTTAAATAGTTTTTATATTTACTGGAATTAACCTGATACTTTACATCAGATATGTCCTGGATTTCAACTCAGCTTTCGTGCGATGTTGTTTTTTGCGTTAAACTGTATTACAAAGTTTTCTTTGCGTTAAACTTTCCATAATTTTGGTTGCTAGACATTATCCATGGGTTTTCTATGCAGACTAGTATGTCGTGTCCATCACAAAACTTTCTTCTACATTTTCCTATATATATTAACGCAGCACAAATTATTTATTATTTTTTTCATTATGAATGCTGAATATTATCAACTCAGAGAGGTATTGTTGCACAAAATGTCCAACGGAAGTAAATTTTCACCATGCAGTTGGCATCCTTTCAGTTCTAAAAAAAAATTGTAGTATATGAGCTCCACTTATCGGCCGATAGGCATCGAGATTGAATCAGCATAATTTCTCATAATGGCCTTTTCACATATTAAGTTTTGTTTCATTATATGCAACAGAACCTTTCCTTAAATTGCGAAAATCGCTGTATAGCAGCGCCACATGTTGAGATATTAGTATAAAAGTTGATAAGCACTATAATTTGTAACAATGTAAATTTATTTGTAAATTTATGCAATTCCATGTATTAGTTACTCAGCTATAGCCTTCTCTGAAATTGCGGCAATCACTGTATAGCAGCACCATGTTGAGCAATTGACACCAAATATTGATAAACGCTATTATACATCAAGGTTCAATTGCATATAAATTTATATGTAATTCTGAGCAGTAGCTCCTGATATCTAGTTGGAACAAAACTTTCGCCACACACATAGAACACACACACGCAAATAGAAATTTCCTAAAAATAGTCAAATTGTTTTCAGGAGCTCTTACAACGTGTAAATCTATTAAAAACTGAAAGTCGAAATTCATTTCAAGCGAAGCGGGCAAAGCCTGCTAGTATACTATATAGAAAGAAGTAGAAATCTTTATGCATCATAATTATCATTGCCAGATTGAATTGAAGGATATTAAAATTGGATACTATATCGTGTACTGACTTTCTTATTCTAAGGTATGAAAAATATTAAAAAATCAGCAATTCAAGCTATACATTTGAAACAAATGTTATTCAAAAATGTATTCATTTCTGTTTTCAGGGATATGAAATTTAAAATTGTACAAAATAATAAAAGCAAAGATTCTTTGGTTAAAAAAATAACTTATAAAAAGAAAAAGCAGCTCAATTTGAAATTAATATTTTTCGGGTAAACTGAGATGAAGCAATTTCATATTTGGCGATTTATGTCTCTTTGGCGATATTTAACAGTTTTTCAGCAATTAAGATAGGAAATTTTGATTTTTAAAAGCTAAATTTTATAAAAGTTCCTAGATTAAGTAATTGTCTATCTGAAAAACCAGTTTTCAAAGAATTCTGCACATTTATGAATTCTCTAGCTTGTT
The DNA here is from genome assembly GCA_963930645.1 of Salticus scenicus. Lineage (NCBI taxonomy): Eukaryota > Metazoa > Arthropoda > Arachnida > Araneae > Salticidae > Salticus > Salticus scenicus. The sequence continues at coordinate 138,872,500 of OZ005658.1, forward strand.
TTAAAAAAAATTTCTTGAAGAAGAAATTTTTTCAAAAAGTTGTCAAAACATCTAATTTTACGCTAAATTGAAAATGCTCCCATTTTTTTACTTATTAGCTTAGAAAGTTCGTTTTTATCTCAAATTAAAGATCTCGTTGATACGAATATTTTACTTTTTGTTTCATTTTACTGCGATATTTGGTTCGTCCAATATTTAAAACTTTACGGAAAAAAAATTTGTCGATTTAACATGGGAAAGTTGGTTTCTGTATAATAAGCATTTAACGATCTTGGGTTATTTCTGTCGATTTTATTATTGGCGCGTTCTGCTTTGTGCTAGTGGTAGTTTGTTTGTTTTGCTTTTCTCTGAGCTTGGCTTGGCAAAACGACCGTTTCTGCTTGATATGAAAATAAATATTAGTTACTAGCAAACCTGTGCGAAATATTCGCACATTTTGTTTCCCTTATTTACTTTTAAAATTTGAAACTCATAAATGTTATACCAATTTCACCACCTAATTAAATTTTTAGTTTATCAGAAGCCAAATTATTATTAAAACCAAATTAATAATGTAAAATAGTGAAACCAAAATCATTCAAAGTAAGGTCTCCAAATAAAATTAATGGTTCACAACCCAATTTTCATACTTCCACAAGCAGTACAGCGTTAATATAGGACTCCCACGACGCCTTTTAAATTTTTGTTGCCATGTTGGCGATGACTTTTTATTAATTTTGATACATTTTTTTGTAAAATAAATAAATAAATAAAAACGATTCCTATTTTGATTATATTTTTTATGATTGCGTTTTTTAGTCAATTTATGGCACAAAAGTTCATATTCTGTATATATCTTTAAAGTATTGCTAGGTTTAATATGACGCATGCAAAGATTCTGAAGAAGCAACTGTTTAAAATATATTTTTCTTCAAAATAATCTCATCAGATATATGTCGTCATTTTTTCTTATTAGTTTATTGATCTGAGTCTGTGTGCTTAAATATTATTCATGTATAAATATTATTTTTTATCCTCGTGTATTTTATTAATTACACCACTATCGTATCGTTTCGACAAAAAATAATTGAAACTGGTCCACGTTAGAGTAATATGGTATAAATAATTTAATGGTAGCAAAAAAATCGAGTTCATTTTTTTTTTTCGACATAAAAATAAATACATTTAATTAAATGTGAACATTAAAAAAATGTAAAAAAATAAATTATGCGTCTCACAAAAATTTACGTCATTATCACTTTAAATTTTTCTACACATTGATAAAGTGCTAATGTAGTTCTTTAAGATTTAACAGAAAATTTAAAAACATGGTATATATATATATATATAATCTTATAATTATTTATAATTTTGTTGTCATTTCGGCGATGAGTTGATATGGATATCACAAATGCATAAGTAAACATTTTGGCGCGAAACGGCCGAGCTACTTCACTTACAAATTTCAAATTCCGACAAGAAGTTCAAGCTCTTTCAGTGTTTTTGGACAATTTTTCTCAATTTTAGTTTAAATATTTTTGTAATGCGAGTGAGAAAAAAAAATAATCTTGTCATTTGAAATCAAGAAAAACCAAGGTACTAAATTCCTGCTAATATTTGTAATTGAGATGTGCTGATAAGAAACAAGAAACACACAATCACATGGGCCAAATGCTAAAAAACACGTTTTCTGGATTTAGAAGAGCTCAAAACGTGTAATTATATAAAAAACTCAACTTCAAAAATTTGACCCCAAAAACAATATTTTCTCTACCATTATATGGATATAAAAAAGTAAAAAAAAAAAAAAGTAAGTAGAAGAAGAAAATAAGAATATATCTTATATATATTATAAATGTGAATGTCCGTTTATTTGACTGAGTTTCACGCTAAAACTGCTCGATGGATTTCGATAAAATTTGTTATGGAGATAGCTTATACCCTAACTTAAAAAGTTGGCTACCTTTTATTCCGAAAAAAAAATTTGTTTTTGCGATTTTTATGCATAAAATAGCAATTTTGTAAGCTAATAATAGCAAAAAATTAGCCATTTAAATTTATCCATAATTTAATTGTTGCCAAAAAAAAAAAAAACGAATTTATTTATTTTTTTCAACAGCAAAATAAATACATTTATCTAAACGTGAACGATAAAAAATTATAAAAAAAAATTATGCATCTCACAAAAATTGACGCCATTTTTAATTAAAAATTTCTTTTACACATTGATAAAGTGCTAATACGCAAGCGAAGTGATGACGTCACTGGCCGTTTGTGGATTCAAGAAAAATATGTCCTATGTTAAACGCCCATTGGATTTTTTGTAAAAAATTATTAAAAATCGAGGAAAGATTTTAATCCCCATATTTAGGTATAGATATGTATTAGTTATCATGTCCATGCGTTAGATTAAGTTATTTTTGTTGTAAAATTGACAAAATTTGAATTTTTAATATCAAAACTCTAGGGAAAAAAATGGCAAACTTCTATATTCGATTGAAAACACAAACATTTCATTTCAAAGGATGATATTTACACAATAAATATCCAACTAATACATTAATTAAAAGGAAAATGATAAATATTCTATCATAATTTGAAGTCAAATTTCTTTCCAAATGTCTAAATAAAGTATCTGATATAAGATACGATATTGCAGCGGAATAGATTTGATATCGGTCATCCTTAGCAGAAAAAAAAAAATATCGACAAATTATTTGGCGAACATAATTTAATTCCTTTCAAAAATCATGGTTATTTTAACAACTTATATTAAGAGAGTAATGAATAATATGAAACAATATTTCGTACAATGCATATTACGAAAATATACATCTGGCATACATATTTTCGTATTACGTTTTTGATCACCAAATACAAAAAGCGCCAAGAACGACAGAGTTTTGAAATTTAAAATTAAAATTTTGTCAATTTGATAGCAAAGTAACTCAATCTAACACATGCACATGATAACTATAATCTATACTAATATTATAAATGCGAAAGTTTGGATGGATGTTTGTTACTCAATCACGCCACAACGGCTAAACGGATCTGGATGAAATTTTGTATAGAGATAGGTAATAATAGTCTGGAATAAGACATAGGCTACTATTTATACCGGAAAAAATGTAAATTTTTAATTAATCTTCTGTATAATATAAATATTTCTTCTATAATAAAACTTTAAAATAATTTATTTTAATTTTTAATTGTTGCCAAAGAATATTTCACGCGAATAATAATAAAAAAAATAATACATATTAAATTTGCTTAGGCACATGACAACATAACGTCATTATCAAAATTAAATAATAAGAAAATGAAAGCTAATTCAGATCTGTATTAAAGAGCTTTATTAGTTGATAATCCTGGGTATATTTTTAATTTTAATACTGAAGTAGATAGGACATTTTTCGCCAAGGACTCTATTTTTGTGACAACAACCTTAAGCCAAGTAGTCCATAAAAAATATAAAAAAATCTGTACATATAAAAGAGTAAACTCAATGATTCACTGTCTCAACACTGCCATGACGATTCTGTGGGAAAGAGGGTCACAAATTTTAGTGACCAGGTTGGATTTCGGAGCCTGACCCCCAACTAAGACGGAATTTTGCAAAATACCCCCCCCCCGTCTCCTTGGGGGGCAGAAGGCTTAACTCGGCTCCAAATTACTTAACGGTGAAGAAATTGCAGATGGAAAGACCAGACTTCAGTACAAAAAAATTATTTTCTGCGATTTTGGAATTTTGGATTTTTAAGGGGGGAGGGAAGGGAAAAGATTTTGGAAGAAGGGTACTCAACACACGAGGAAATCGAACTGAACGCACACTACTAAGGGATTTTATGAAATTCCACCCTACCGCCCTTTGGAGAATGGGGGGCAAAAACATGTATTCATGCGTAACGCTGCACTAAATTATCTAAGGTTGGACATTTTTTATGTAAGGGACGATTATATGTATCTAACTCATAGTATGAAGAGATTTTGCGAAATTCACTCCTCCTTCCCTCCTTTAAGGACGGGAGGAGAGATTAAAAAAAAAAAAGTTTTAAAGCATAGCTCAGCTTTAAATAATTTCATGATCTCAATTTTTTGATGTGTCGGTCAGGTATGTGTATGCAACATGAAATATAAAGTAATTTTGGAAATTTACCCCCCCCCCCCCTCCTTCCTCTTGGGGCGGGCGAGACAAAAACCACATTTTGAAGCTTAAATCCGTCCAAATTACCGAAGAATGGCGAATTTTGGTGTGTGGATCTTAATTAAGTGTGCGAAATATGCACTTTGATGAGATTTTGTAATTCTTTCAACTGTAACCGCGAGGGAGGGGGAGTACAAAAGCAGGTAAGGGACTGCCGAAGGCATTGGGCAACTTAAAATTAGATTTTGACGGATTTCAATGATTTTTTTTTTTTTTTTTAAGATATTTTATTATTATCAATGATATGCTGTTTTGGGGATTCATTTCAATATAATGACCAGCGAAGCGGGCAAAGCCTGCTAGTATATATATATATATATACATATGTATATGTAACTGGTCTAATAATTTTTCCTTGTCTGTGCATTGCTGCCTGTATTCTGCTTTCTTCCAAAATTTAGCAAAAAAAAAGAAAAAGAAAAGAAAAGAAAAGAAAATTTAAGGCATATGTATGAATTAATCTAGCCCAGTAGTTAACAAATCCGCATGTCATCTGTAATTTATCCGCTAGTAAGTTACAAAAATTAGAAATTCTAACTTCTAAACTTTCATTAAATTATTTATTTTAATTTATAATTATTGCCAAAAAAATTAAACTTTAAATTTCACATCTACTTTTTAAGATAGCACGCGATCATGTTTTATATAAAAAATTAAACCATTAAATTCACTAAATTCACTGCAATCCCCATCTCAATCAATAATATAACATCTTATTATATTGGCAAAACAAAGCGCAATTTGAGTAAAAGGATTAAAGAACATAAGCATTCCATTAAATCATTGTACGGAAACACGGCATTAAAGCAACTTTTACTCGACAATAAAGAAGCCCAGCCAAAGTGGGAAGAAAGTAAAATTCTAGCAACCCCCCACACCGAATACACATTAGACATATACGAAAAGATCATGATTTGGAAATTTGGCGATAAATGCATCAACGAGAATCAGAGTAAAGACTTGGCAACCCTATGGCAGCCTTTCTTAGAACAACAAGATAAAGCTCGATGGCTTTCATTAACTGACGAGACCTGATGATGTGCTAGTAAATAAGCACGAAACATGTTGTCTAACTGTCTTTTAACCTTTTAAAATTCTTTTAAATATTTTTAACGTGCCTCTTACAGCGGATTTTACTCTTTTAAACCATTAAATTCATTTTACCATGTTTTTTTTTTTTTTTTTTTTTTTTTTTATTATTATTTTTTTTTTTTTAACTTCGATTCTTGTGTGTTTGTTTGTGGGTTTGTGGGTTTGTTTGTGTGTTTGTCAGGGACAAATCTCGCAATCGATTTTTAACTAACTTCCCGACTAGCTAGATATTTGAAATTTTCAGGACAGCTCACAACACGGTGACAATACATTTTTCTAATAATTTTAGTCAACTATTTCAAGTCCCGCTGCCTTCGGCAGCGCTTATATGATTCGACAGAAAATTTATTTAACTAACTTCCCGACTAGCTAGACATTTGAAACTTTCAGAATAGTTCAGAACAGGGAGAAAATGCATTTTCTTAAAACCTTTTGCCAACTGTTTCGGGTTCCCGCTGCCTTCGGCAGCGTTATCAGTACTAAGCTTGCAATCGATTTTTCACTAACTTTCCGACTAGCTAGACATTTGAAATTTTCAGGACAGCTCACAACACGGTGACAATACATTTTTCTAATAATTTTAGTCAACTATTTCAAGTCCCGCTGCCTTCGGCAGCGCTTATATGATTCCACAGAAAATTTATTTAACCAACTTCCCGACTAGCTAGACATTTGAAACTTTCAGAATAGTTCAGAACACGGTGAAAATGCATTTTCTTAAAACCTTTAGCCAGCTGTTTCGGGTTCCTGCTGCCTTCGGCAGCGTTATCAGTACAAAGCTTTCAATCGATTTTTCACTAACTTTCCGACTAGCTAGACATTTGAAACTTTTAGGACAGCTCACAACACGGTGACAATACATTTTTCTAATAATTTTAGTCAACTATTTCAGGTCCCGCTGCCTTCGGCAGCGCTTATATAATTCGGCAGTACATTTATTTAACTAACTTCCCGACTAGCTAGACATTTAAAATTTTCAGAATAGTTCAGAACACGGTGAAAATGCATTTTTTAAATACCTATAGCCAACTGTTTCGAGTTCCTGCTGCCTTCGGCAGCATTATCAGTATAAAGTTTGCAATCGATCTTTCACTAACTTTCCGACTAGCTAGACATTTGAAACTTTTAGGACAGCTCACAACACGATGACAATACATTTTTCTAATAATTTTAGTCAACTATTTCAGCTCCCGCTGCCTTCGGCAGCGCTTATATAATTCGACAGAACATTTATTTAACTAACTTCCCGACTAGCTAGACATTTAAATTTTTCAGAATAGTTCAGAACACGGTGAAAATGCATTTTTTAAATACCTATAGCCAACTGTTTCGAGTTCCTGCTGCCTTCGGCAGCATTATCAGTATAAAGTTTGCAATCGATCTTTCACTAACTTTCCGACTAGCTAGACATTTGAAACTTTTAGGACAGCTCACAACACGATGACAATACATTTTTCTAATAATTTTAGTCAACTATTTCAGCTCCCGCTGCCTTCGGCAGCGCTTATATAATTCGACAGAACATTTATTTAACTAACTTCCCGACTAGCTAGACATTTAAAATTTTCAGAATAGTTCAGAACACGGTGAAAATGCTTTTTTTTAATACCTTTAGCCAACTGTTTCGGGTTCCTGCTGCCTTCGGCAGCGTTACCAGTACAAAGCTTGCAATCGATTTTTCACTAACTTCCCGACTAGCTAGATATTTGAAACTTTCAGGATAGCTCAGAACACGGTGGCAATATATTTTTTTTAATACTTTTAGTCAACTGTTTCAGGTCGCTACTGCCTTCGGCAGCGTTCGTATGATTCAACAGAAAATTCATTTAACTAACTTCCCGATTAGCTAGACATTTGAAACTTTCGGACCAGTTCAGAATACGGTGAAAATGCTTTTTAAAAATATTTTTATCCAATTGCTTCGGGACCCTGCTGCCTTCGGCAGCGTTTCCAGTACAAAGCTTCCAATCAACTTTTAACTAACTTCCCGGCTAGATAGCCATTTGAAACTTTTATAATACCTCAAAAGACGATAGCCAGGAATGTTTTTAACACGCTTATATTAGCTTCACCTGTATGTATGTATGTTTGTAACTTCTCTGGGAGCAAAACGTGATTGCACAAAATCCTTCATATCTCAAACAAAAAACCATTGTGTATGGTTTCCAGAGCTTTTTAAGAAAACGGCTGATGGCTGAGCTACAAAAATTTGCATGGTGGTTCGTAATGACCTCTCCTGATGCACCTCGAAGCCCGATTTTCGAATTTTGTTTTAGTTTTCTTTTAATTAATTAAAATGTTAAAATAAAAACCTTCTAATTACTGATAAATTGGCCATTTAATTTTAATCCTTAATTTAATTGTTGCCAAAAAAAATTATCATTATTTTTTGGACAGAAAAAAAAAAAAAATGTGAACAATAAAAATTACATTTATTTAAAATATTTAATATTATTCCTTAATTTAATTGTTGCCAAAAAAATTATCATTATTTTTTCGACAGAAAAAAAAAAAAAAAAAAAAAAAAAAAAAAACGTGAACAATAAAAATTACATTTATTTAAAATAAGGAAAGTAAATTAAAGCGTGTTCTTTAATTTTTTAAAACTATAATATTATTAATACTTTTATCCAATTGCTGGGGTTCCGGCTGCCTTCAGTAGCGTTTATATGATTCAACAGAAAATTAAAAAACATGGTTTATAAAATTTTTTTTATCTTATAATTATTTTTACTTATTTTTATTTCATATTGCTCGCCCACTTCTTATTTCCTAATTCAAAATTATTAAAAAAAAAAAAACTTTTACGATATCGCTTGTAACAATACTGATTATTATTAATTTTCTTTTCTTTTTCTTTCAATAATAATAATTATTATTATTATAAAAAAAATAGATTTTGATGAAATTCTGGCAAAAGCAGAATTTAGTTTAGGACGGAGGACTATTAGTTTTTTTTTTTTCTTTTTTCAAATTATAACATCGCTTTCAAATTATTCAATTATATTTTCGATAAATTTTAGATTTCGACAAATGTCCAACTATCGAAAACGACAACGCAAAAATCCCAGATTGAGACTAATAGGCCCTCAATCCTAAAAAGAAAAGCATTTTTTTAAATTGGCCTAGTTATACAAAATATCTCCATGCGTTTTCCGTTCTGTTTATGATGAAAAAGAAATTGATTAATACAGTTTTTCCTGTATTAGTACATTTCTATAAATTAAATTAAACTAAATTGTCCAGTACCAATACGTTGCGGTTAAGAAATCTCTGCCGAAGTCAGCGAGGGTCAGAAGCAAAGTTTTTAGGCAATGTGATTTCTTTTTAGTTTTAATTTGTAGAACGTATAATATTGATTCTTTTTTTAATTAATATTGATTCTTTTTTTTAATTCATTTAAATATAGTGACCAGCGAAGTGGGCAAAGCCTGCTAGTACGTAATATTTCTCTACTTTAGCAACATTAACGTAAAGGAATCTACCTTTGCCTTTAAGCTTGCCGAAAAGGGAATTTTTGTAATTGTCGTGCTTTGTATGTTTGACACTGAGGAGGGCTAGTGTTTTAGCCGAAACGTCTATCGTTTATTTTAATGTTTTTTAATTAAAATGCATTTAAGTTTTAAATTTTAGTATTCTTTATCCCATTTTAAATGTTCATTTAAATGTTCATGTCTCATTTTAATTTCAAAAGTATAGATGCAGTTCTATGTAAGGACCACAAATTGGCGGATTCGGCGATTTTCGTACTCAGCCACCAATACAAACCGCTAAATTATGGCCTAAATATTTACTTCATTAGTGTGAAATGTTAAATATATATGTATAGATTTTTATGTATATAACTAAGATGACTATAATAAAAACAAAAAGGAATTCGTAATATTAAAAATAGTATAAATTAAAATAAATTAAAACCGAAAATAAATATGGTATATTTTTTACATTGGGATCAGATTCAGGTAGAGAGAAAAAAATAAATAAACAAATAAAATAAAATAAAATTGATGTGACCCTCGGGCAAATAAGCTAGCGACGATTTTGATGAATTAGTGTTGAAATTAATTTTCATAAATAATTAAATTAAAATTACATTTTGTTACTCAAATTGCATCATTTTGGTAAAAAAAAAAAAAAAAAAAAAAAAAAAAGTTAAAAAATTGCTTTCAGACAGCGGTTTTGCAGTCGCATCGTTACCATTTTTAAGATATGTGTCGTTGTGCAAATGAAAACAGAAGCGCAAGCTAATGTGCCTTTACAGCGGCAGTTATATACTACTTGTCACATGGCCATTACAAGTAAATATTTTCGATCAAAATATTGACCTTCATATTTCTTTAAACTAGTCTAACTGCAACTATTAAAGAAAATGGTTACGATGATACTTTTGATTGTAATTAATTCTCATTTTTAGTTAATTATTTATTTTTATTAATTATTTATTTTTATTAATTCTCATCTATACATTGTATTAGGATTGATTCTGCTATAATGCACTACTTTAAACGGATACCTGATATGGATATTTTATTTTAAACTATGATCCCCCAATCCAAGCCTTCGGTAATTCTTATATATAATAGCTAACTCATAAGCAAATGATCGGAATTTATTTCGTAGGTGATACTGTGGGGTTAGTATAATAAATCATCCCCAAAAGTATAAATGTTGTTTTCCACCGTTTTTAATCGAGCAAATATTTTGAAAAAATATTTATAATATGCAATTTATAGACATGCATAAATATTAAGTTTACCGGAAAGTTCTGTCTTTTTAAATTAAGATATTAATACTATGTAACCAAAAATTTTTGTTTAACAACATTGATACGACTCTAATGTTACCGACCATATTAAAAATTATAAAGGCTGGTTGTGGTTTACGTCGCACTAGTGCTGCGCACTGGGGAACTGGCGACGGTCTGGGATTTACCCCTTGAAGCGGTCCAGGGAAATGCCATCCCAATTATGATTCTCCACGGAAGGGATGACTCTGTCGTTTCAGTAGTCTCCCCAGAGGTATAATTTTTTAAATATTATCCAGGATAAGTTTCCGATGTCAGTATTTTAATTTAAAAGGACAGAAATTTCTGGTAGACATAATTGTTCCAATCTTGATAAGATGCCAGTTTTGCTACATTTGGGAACATTTTTATTCAATAATCAACAATTTTGAGGATTGACCTCGAGTTTCAACCTCGATAAGACCAACCTCGAGTTTCAAACTCGATAAGATATCAGTGTTGTCAAATTTAGGGACTTTTTTATTTAGTAATCATCAATTTTGAGAAATGATCTCGAGTTTATACCCCGATAAGATATCAGTGTTGCCAAATTTAGAGATATTTTTATCTAATAATCAACAATTTTAAGAAGTGACCTTGAGTTTCGACCTCGATAGGACCAACTTCGAGTTTCAACTTCAATAAGATATCACTGTTGCAGTGTTGCCAGATTGCGCGACATTCTTATTTAATAGTAACCAATACTTTTGAGTAGTGATGTTTGATTTACATTACAGACGATTAATCGTCGATTATGTACATTAAATATCACTTCTCAAAATTATTAGTGACTGTGAATAAAAAAGTCGCACAATGTGGCAATACTGCACTGTTTCTAAATTTAGGGACTTTTATATTCAATAATCACCAATAATTTTACAGAGTGACATTTGACATACGTACTAGAGGATTTATCTTGCAAGTTATTACTTAACTCTTACAATTAAAAATTAGTGGTGGATATTGAATAAAAAAATCTCTAAATTTCGCAACACACTAAAATATCTTTCGTAGTCTCGGAAAAAATTAGATTTAATGTTTAGAATTGCCACCCCCAATACTCCCTAATTGTTGTGGATAGAAAAAATTAAGTGTAAAAATATTTCATATTTAGAACAATAAATACAAGATAAAAACACATTATTAGACACGGAGCAGTTTTCACATGCTTATTCGGGTAGATCTTTAGAAATATTAATTTCACATTTTGCACAAAGACTGGAAACTGTCATGCCAGTATGCTGATTGTGCGAAAATATTTCTTAATTCCTTAAAATTGCATTTTTGCAATATTGTTATGTGATCTCTGTTAACACTTTCACGACCGCTGACGTAGATTGACGTCATTTGAAAATCTATAACTCCTCCAGCGACCGTTTCTTTTGAAATTTGTATGTCATTTATTTCTTAAGAATATACATAATATTCATATTTGTAACACCAATTTACTATGGATACAAGTATTTTGATTAGAAAGAGTATAATTAAAATTTATATCCATTTGTAATATGAATATGAATATAGAAAATTTTCATCTGAAATATTGTAACTTTGGAGAATAACGCCCACAGGCGGACCTTACTGTCAAAAAGACAAAAACATGCGTTCGTGAAAGTGTTAATGGAAAACGGAATAAAATCACATAGATGCCAACATTTTAATTTATTCCGAAGTAATTTTAGCCCCACCTCTATTTCGCACCACTTTATTTATAGAAAAAAATTCTCCAATATATTACTTCAATACTATAAGAAAAGTTTACTTTAAAAAAAAGTGGTATGGAATAAAGGCTAAGAATATTCTGTAATAAATTAAAATGTTGGCATCTATGAAATCATATCACATAAATTTAACATTGATTTCATTTCAGATACCTTTTGAACGAATGATGTGTCAACCCAAAAGTACATAACCCAGCAAACTGATGATACAGTACAGAAATCTGAAGCCTTAAAATGTGTGTCTATAGTACTGTAATGAGAATATTTCTTACAATATAGTATTTTGTTAAATTTTTCAAGTTAAAGTAATTTTTAAAAAATTAAATCTAATAAAAAATTAAATCTTTAATCTAATGATTTTTGTTTTTTATCCATTACTTTTAATAAAATACAACTTTACTTTTAATTTAACTGAAGCATTTTTATGCATTTCTTATAACATGATTTAAAACCCTATACAGATACATACAGGGTAAGCCAAAAGTTCATGACACATTTAAAACTTCAATATAAGTTTAAATATATGGCATATATGATAGAGAGGATTGCACTACAATCTCCTTTTAGTAAAAAGTTTGATTAAAAAAAATAAAAAAATAAGTTCTAAATTTTACTCATATATGGCAAGTATAGTATCTTAAAAATAGTTTTACAGTATCTTAAAAACAACTAGTAAAATTATCAAAAACGCAACAGAAATAATTAAAGAACGTTTATTTTGAGAACATGTGGATTGGATTGGATTACTGTCCGGATGAGATTCGAGGTTTAAAAGGTACACATTTTTAAATATTGTATAATTTTCCTAAAAATAATCTGGTGTGTCACTCACACGACTTTCTCTTACGCTGAAATTTAATACTATAAATACAGGTTGGAGACAATTCAAATTTGGCTTCGGAAGAGTTTTATATGATAATTAGTTCTATGTGAGGCGGGGCTACCGCCCCTCTCAACCCCCGTTTCATTAATGCACCTACATTTATATAGAATTTAATTCGGTTATTAAAAAATAATTATGTTTTTAAAAAATTATTTATTAAAATTATTATTTAAAAAAATTATATTTTATGATAATGCCTACGATTTCCATATTAGAGAAGTAGTATAACACCAAATATCCAAAAAGAGTTCATTTTATTCTCAATATAAAAAATAAAAAAAAATAAAAAAAGTTTTTTTTTCGTTAAAAGTAAAAAAAAAATCGATAACTTTCTTTTAAATTATCGCAGATCAATGGTTAAACTATTCGTTTTAAAGATATTGGCGAGTTCTTTTGAAAGATACCCATCGTGAAAATTTACTCCCCTCGAGGGGGGGAATTCCCCCCCCCCCAGGGGGGCGGGAGGCCAGGCTCAAAATTTCGTATAAATGTGCATAAAAAGAATTATTATGAAATTTACAAGAATTATTTATAATAGAGTTAGTCAACAGGGAAAAAAATTCTGTGTGTGTAGGAGCCAACACCCCTCCCCTTGGGTGAAGTCTCCGCTCGAGGGTAGTACATTTTCATAATGGGTATCGATCTGCGATAAATTAAAATAAAATCGATTTTCTTCATTTTTAACAAAGAAAAAAAAAATATTATTGACAATAAAATTGACTTTTTTTGGATATTTAGTTTTATACTACTTCTCTAATATGGAAATCCTCTGCATTATCATGGAAGATAGTTTTTTTAAATAATAATTTTAATAAATTATTTTTACTGAGTGAATTTGTATAGGAAAATATACAAGAAAGTCATATGGTGGCCGCAACATACTAGTTTTAAAATTATCTTTGTCTTGCTTTTTAAACATTTTTACTTCCTTCTGTATTCAATCGAAGAAAGTATTGGATTCGTAAAAATTTTCGACCTTGGGTTTTTGATGGATTTACTTGTTTTGAGAGCTGTAGAACACGATTTCACCATTTTTAGAAAATGTCTGTCTGTCTGTCTCTGTGTATATGTGTTTGACAAAATTTGTGGCAACTGTATCTCAAGAACTACTGCACAGAAATTCATATAAATCGGTATGCAGTTACACCTTGACATAAATTAGTGCCTATCAACTTTCGATAAAATTGTCTTACAGGTTGCGTTGCCTTCCCGCTTTTTCCAAATTTTTAACATGGTTGTATAGGACAAAATTTTGTATAAATGTGCATAAACAGAATTATATTTTAATAAACATTATGAAATTTACAAGAATTATTTATAATAGAGATAGTCAACTGGGAAAAAAAAATTATATGTGGGAGTATCGCCTTCCCACCTGGGAGAATCTTCCCTTGAGGGGAATAAATTTTCATGATGGGTATCTTTCAAAAGAGCTCGCCAATACCTTTATAATGAATGGTTGAACCATCGATTTGCGATAATTTAAAATAAAGTTATCGATTTTTTTTTTTTTTATAACAAAAAAAATAAAATAAAATAGAACTTCTTTATGTAATATCTTGAATAAAATGAACTTTTTTTGGATATTTAGTGTTATACTACTTCTCTAATATTGAAATCGTACTGCATTATCATGGAAGATAATTTTATTAAATAATGATTTTAATAAATTATTTTTACTGAGTGAACTTATATAGGAAAATATAAAAGAAAGTCAGGTGGTGGCCACAACATTCTAGTTTCTTGCTGTTTTTAAGGGATAGTGTCATCTTTGAGGAAAATGTTGAACTAACTTTTTATTTTCTTTGACAGAACTTTTCATCATACGTAGCATTGATAGATAAACCGCACTCTTGTACGCCAGTTATTTGATTGTATATTAATGTTTAAATTATGTCAGAGATTTTGGCCCAGCCTGTATTTTTAATTTCTTCTATATTCAATAGAAGAAAGTTTTGGATATTTAAAATTTTCTACTTCCGGTTTTCGATGGATTTACACATTTTCAGTGCTTCAGAAAAAGATTTGACCATTTTTAGAAAATGTGAGTCTCTCTCTCTCTCTCTGTGTGTGTGTGTGTGTGTGACAAACATTTTGTTGCAAGTGTATCTTAGGAAATACTGCAGAGAATTACATGTAAATTTATGTGTAGAAGCATCTTGACCTAAGATAGTGCCTGTTAACTTTCGGTATCAAATGTTCATCAGGTGATGATGCTATACAGCAATTTTCAAAAAATGTGTATCTCAGAACTACCGCATAAAATTGCATGTAAATTTATATGTAGATGTACCTACTTATACGTGAGTCCCTATTAATTTTTTGTTTTGATTACATAAGAAATTTCGCTGCTAAACAGCAATTTTCACGGGATAAATATATCTCAGGAACTACTGAACAGAATTGTATATAAGTTTATATGTAGACATATGTATGAACATATATACAGTGGTGGACATAATTATAAGACACCTACCTAATTTGACAAATAGTGAAAGAAAAGATTCAGAGCTTAAAAATGTTTTCTGAAATACGTCGAAAACATAAATTTATCATATATAATTATTTTATAATAATGATATTTTCATACAATTAAATGAAAAACTTAAAACCATAATGGACAAAATTATAAGACACCAACCGCTTTTTCCAAATACAGTGGTCAACATAATTAGCAGATACTAATGGTCTAAAAGAAAATCCTCTAACATGGTTATTCAATATTTGATGGAGCCGCCATTGTTTTTTATAACATGAAAGGTGCGATACGGCATCGAATCTATCAATTCTAACAAAATATCGCAACACAGTTCTTCCCAAGCACATTTTATAGCAATCTTTAGGTCTTCGACACATATAAACTGCCTCTCATTTCGGTAAACCACACGAGCTAAGATCCCCCACAAGTTTTCGTTGGGATTTAAGTCTGAGGAGCGAGAAGGCCACGGGAGAACATTGATACTTTGCTCTGAAAGCCACTTTTTTGTTTCGTGTGATCCATTAATCGGCGCGTTATCGTGCTGGAAAGTGTAGTTTTCGATAAAAAGAAGTTCACCGTATATGGCTAGTTGATCTTTAAGAAAATTCTTATACTTTTCGGAATTCATTCTTGAATGCACAAAAACAATATCCGTTTTTCCTTGAACCGAAAAACCAGCCCAAACCATTACTGAGCCTCCAGCCATTTCGAGGCTCATTAGTACATGAGGAGACTTCCGTAAATCATGCCAATAATATTGAAACCCATCAGGACCATCCAGGTTAAACTTTTTTCATCAGAAAATAACACAGAATACCATATGGAGGTCCAGGTCATCGTTTTTTTAGCGAAGTTAAACGCTCCATTTTGTGTCGGCTTAGAAGCGGCGTTTTTTACTTCAATTTTTTATATTTCACATAGGAAGCATTATGCAACATCCTGCGATTGGTTCTCCTTGAACAATTCAGTTTCAAAGCATTTTTAATGGCTGTAGTGGTCATCTTATTATGTGTAGCGAGTGAAAGCACATGGCGTCTGTCTCTCGAGGACAAGCAAGGAGTACGTCCAGATCTTTTAATCACCGATCCATTAATTCCTCTTTTCAAAACATTTCTAATTGCACATCTAGAGCGTTTAATAACTTTTGAAATATTATTAATTTGAGCACCAGTTCCATTTAATCTCCAAATTTCGCGAATTTCACTTTCTTTTAATTCTGTACCTCGTGGCATGTTTGTAAATGCGTGAAGTCGGTTATTGTCTGCTTTAGTTAACTGCTGACGACATAACAGCGTGCAGAAAATTTGCATATTGCACATTATTTTTAAAAAAAAAGCAGGTATTTTAATTAAAATGTTAGGGTGTGTTATAATTTTGTCCATGGTATTTTTAATTTTTTTTTTTTTTTTTTATTAAACTCTATAAAAATATCATTTCTGTAAAACAATTACGTGTGATAACAGAATAAATTTATGTTTTTGACGTATTTGATAAAACATTTTCAAGCTCTGAATCTTTTCTTTCACTATTCGTCAAATTAGATAGGTGTCTTATAATTATGTCCACCACTGTATATAGTGTATATACTAAGGAAAAAAAAACGCACTACAGAATTTTTTTTTTATACTTTTTACTTCCACTACCCGACTACCGCATTCGGTCCAAAAATTCGATGTCAAGTTTTCACCTGATTTACACGTTTTAAGGTCTCCCGAGTGCAAAAAGGTAGTTTTTGGCAATTGGTCAGTGTGTGTGTATGTACGTATGTGTGCAATCTTCTGCCTATCATATCGCCGAGACTAATAATGATAGAACTACGAAACTTCAGAATTGAGACAGGACTGGTGTTCATATAAATTTTGCAAATTTTGGTGAAAATTGGAAATTTGGAAGTGGGACGTCGAAAACACTAAGTCCGTAGGAAAATTGATAGGCGTTCTGTACAAATAGCTCAATTTCAGGTCTCGCAAGTGCGTTCCTTTAAAAACGGCTGTATGAATTTTTTTCAAACTCGTTGTATTAACTCCCTTTTAAATATCCTTTTGTATGTAATTATTGTTTTATCGTCAATAATTGAGTGTGCCAAGTTTTGGTAAAAGTTGGTATCTCAAAAACGGCTCTAACGATTTTATTGAAAATTGTTACATAAATCCATTTTAAATATCCTTTATCATGTATTAGGTGGTTATTTCAGGAAGATTAACAGCCATCCTGATTAGGTAGGTCCGTGTTAGATCTCAGAACTTGGTGTTTCAAAAAATAACTCTACTTTTTTTTTCTTATTTCTTGGTTTTTCACTCGCTGTGTAAGTCCTGTTTTATATGTTTTTATACGTGTATCAAGTTTCTTTTACTAAAAAATTTTTAAGTATCTATTTTGTAATGTCAATTTTGTGTCTTCTGATCACATTGTTTCTAAAAATTGTATATAATACGTGTATTAGTAGGTAATGGAAGTCGTGTGGTTGTTTCACACCAGATTTTTTATTTGTAATTACTTCAAAACTAATGATTGAAACAAATAAAACTGTTACGTTCGCATAACACCAAAGAGATGAAATTATATCTATGTACAGTCGGTAACAAAAGTGTCCGAACACTAGCAAAAATTCCTATGTAAAAAAAGTACACTTCATACGGTTTTGTTAAATAAATCCTTATCGAATCATGGTCTTACACTAACTAAGCACAGGATTCGACAAGGATTTATTTAACAAAACCGTATGAAGTCTACTTTTTTTACATAGGAATTTTTGCTAGTGTTCGGACACTTTTGTTACCAACTGTACAGTCGGGGGAAAAAAAAAAAAAAAAAAAAAAAAAAAAACGCAACTTGGTTGTTAATCGATGTACGAAAATGTAATAGGTATCATTCGACTGGTAATTGTTAGTACTTTTAGAAAATGAAGTGAAACTTTGAATTGGAGGTCGTCTACATATTCAAACGCGCACCAACTTTGATTTTTTTTACATAATAATATATTTTTTTATTTTTACATTTAAATTCCTGGGATCACGACACCGAGGAAAAGTATATTGAATTTATATTTTACTTTACTATTCTTTTTTTTTAAATGGATTTATAAGCATTCAAATTTTGAAGGTGCTAATGTTACATTCATATTTCAAACTTTTATTAATATCTTCATAAAAAGTTAATTTGATCGATATTACATTTTTTTACGAGATACAGTGAAGAAACCCAAACATAATCCATTATCACTTTTGATTCTGAAAAATATTTTTAATTATGTAAAATATTAAAAAATTCATATTAAAAATGTATATATATAAATAATGACATATAATCACAATTACATAAAATGTATCCTGAAGCTGAAAAATATGGGCGTACAAATTTGCAGCTCATTGCAGTTATTAGTTTTCGAGATATAAATAAATCTTTCTCTTGAAGTGGCTTAAGGGTCCGTCTCTCATGAAATTTCGCATGGGATAACGACGGAAATTTTAAAAAATAACAGAAAAAATTAAAGAAAATATTTTTAATTTTTATTTACGGGTCAAACAACAACGCCAAACGCGAAGAAATGAAACAAAAAAGATGATTTTCAGACATTAATGTTACCAATCAAATTTTTGTTTTCTAAAGGAAATAAGCATCGTTCTTCTAAAACCAAAGAATATAGAAAAGAAAAACAAAATGTGACTGTAATGTGCGTATTCGTATTAAACCTCTTATTTTACGTTTTCATAATTATATACAAGTAATATTTGCCTCATCCATTACTGGTGATAAATTTTGAATCTTTTAAACGAAAAAAAGTTAACTTAATAGGCGGGGCTTACGGTTTAAAGTATAGAAATAGATGGAACGTAAGTATTGTGAATTGTTGAATTAAAGTTTAAATATACTAAACCAGCAGAGATACTTTAATAAAAAATTTAAGAGGAAAAATTACATGGCAGTTATACATTTGATGTGGAAGACTCAATAAAGAAAACTTTTATATATTAACAAACATAATTTATTTGAGCATGAATATTTACAGATGAAACAGAAAAATATTAAATAAACCAGCATACCCTGCTGGTAATTGAAAGTCAAAACTACATCTTATAACGTTGAAAAAATAAGAGAACGAGAAACAGATGCAAACATCTTTTATACAATACAAACAAAACCTATTTCCATCTTGCCGTTGCCACTTAGCAATCACTAAACTAGTCTTCATCACTGGCTTATTATCCTACAACCATGGACATCGTTTTTGATGAGAATGAACAGAAACAAGAGCAATAACTGTGATTCACCGCCATTACTCACATGTTTACTATTTCAGCTATTCACATCTGTGGAATAAACTAGAGCAAGAAGATAAACAAAAATGCGGCCACGAGAGCGATAAAAAAAAACGTAAGTCATATCAAACTAAATTTAATTTAAATAATTTACTTTATAGTATATACTAGCAGGATTTGCCCGCTTCGCTGGTCATTATATCGAAATGAATTCTCACTATTTCATATCATTAATATTAATAATTTTAAAATATATATATATCTGGAAAAAAAAAGAAAGAAAAGAAAGAAAGAAATCAGTCACAATGTAAGTTAAACTTCCCGCTACCTTCAGTATCGGTTTTCCTGCTCCCCACACTTTTCGAATCTCGAGCTCCAATGCCTTTAGCAGTACATTACCTATATTTACTCCCCTTCCCATACGGGTAATGTTGAAAGTTTTACAAAATTTCCTCCCATCAATGTGCATATCCCGTATACTTAATCAACACCCAGTCATCAAAATTCATCATTCTAAAGTAATCTGGAGTATATTTAAGCTTGGAAACGTGTTTTTTGCCCCTCCAGGCCAGAAGAGGAAGGCGGGGTAATTTCGCGAAATCCCTATATAGTGCAACTTGCATACACATACTTAACCAGACATGAACAAAAATCGAGATCCTGAGATTATTTGAAGCAAAATTATGTTTTAAAATGTGTTTTTTACCCCCCCCCCAGCTCATAAAGAAGGGACAGGGGAGAGAATTTTGCAAAATCTCTTTATACTATGAGTTAGATACATATAACCGACCCACACATGAAAAATCTCCTTCCTAAGATAATTTAGTGCAGAGTTACACATGAGTACATGTTTTTTGTCCCCACCTCCCAAGAACGGTAGGGTGGAATTTTACAAAACCCCTTTGTAGTGTGTATGTTGAGTACGCGTAACCAGCCGACATATCAAAAAATCGCTTTCCTGAGGTACTTTGGAACAGAGTTACTCTTAAAAATGTGTTTTTGCCCCCACTCCGCCCTTAAAGGAGGTAGGCAGAGGGAAATTTCGTAAAATTCCTTGATAGTGCGTGTTGAGAACTCATAACCAAACCACACATAAAAATTAATCTTACTGTGATAATTTTAAGCAAAGTTATGCTTGGAAACGTCTTTATTGATCTCCCTTCCCTAAGGGGGAAAATGGGGAAAATCTCAAAATCCCGTTGCAATGGGTGTTGGATACACGTAAATAAGCCACAGACTAAAAATTGTGACCTTAGCTCCTATGGATGTCTTCGGACAAATTTTACCCGCTTGGCTGGTCACTATACTTAACAAAATTCTTTTTCTATATCGCTTTATAGATAAAAAATAAAAATAAAATTCATTGAAATTGCTCAAAAGCTCGCTTCCGGTGTGTGTCACTATTGCATGCGTCAATGCCATACCAGTGGGCTACCACTTTTGTGCTTATCAAATGACAATTTCGAAACAGACAGTATCGAAAAAATTGAAGTAGTCCTTTTATATCTGAATTTTAATTATTTTTGAACAACACTGTACGTACTGTACATAATATTTACTTTTACGTTATTTCCTATATTTATTTGATTTTTCCGGTCGACCATACAATGACAGCAATTTCACGTCAAATGTAATATTACAATATGCTGTGAGACAATTAACTTTTTGTGGCTATATGTATTTCGTAGTTAGTTAACAGTGGTTGGTACATAGAAAAATAAATAAATATTTAACCTTATCGTGGTACAGGCTTATTATAGCTCCCCTTTGAGACTTTTAAAATTTTGCCACCATAAAAAACAAAAAAATAATATAATTTATGAGATTATTGTTTCTGTTTCTTTCTTTCTTTCTATCTTTTTTTTTCCCTCAATATTTTATAATTTATATGTTTATATGCTTTATGGGCTACTTCGCTTAAAGTGGCTATCACAAAAGTAGACTCCTTGGCGAAAATTGTTTGCTTCAGCATCAAAATTAAAAAAATTACCCTGCATTATGAATAAGTAAATCTGAATATAATGCTGAATTAGCTTTCTTGCCAAACGTTTTATACGTTCCAATAAATAAATAAATAAATAAAAACACTATTAAAAAGTAATCTAAAATTGAGGTATGTTAAAAAAGATTATGAAACAAAATTTGAAGAAATATGTTGGATTTTTATATTATAATTTAATTTTGATAATGACGTCATTTTGTCATAGCCTAAGAAAATTTATTATTTAATATTTCTTTTACTATTCGCGTGAAAATATTTTTTATTATATGTCGTAAAATAAATCAGCTCGAAATTTTTTTTGGCAACAATTAAAAATTAAAATAATTATTTTTAAAACTTTATTATAGAAGACATGTCTATATTATATACAGAAGATATAATATAGATAACGTTTTCCTTCCTTCTTCTTCTCTTGGGGACTGAATTTCTAAAATTCCAAAAATTGGTTTTTAGGTATTTGTGTTAGCTATATTTAAAAGCAAAAATTTTACGAATATCTGTTTTTTTCTTTGAGATATAAAGGTTTTTGTGAAATCACGTTTTGCCCTCTCCCCCCCCATTAGAGGCCGACTTTCAAAAATTTCAGAAATTGACTTTTAGGTATTTATGTTAGCTATAATATGAAACAAAAATCTCACGTATGTCTGTTTTTGTCTTTGAGATATGAATGTTATTTAAGAAATCACTTTTTGGGCATGCGAAATCACATTTTGCCACGCACCCCCTCTTATGGACCGAATTTCCAAAATTCCAGAAATTGTTTTTAGGCATTTGTTTTAGCTATGTTTTAATGCAAAAATTTTACAGATATCTGCTTTTTTCTTTGAGATATGGCGGTTTCTGTAAAATCACGTGTTGCCCTCCCACCCCCCTTGGGGGACGAATTTCGCAAAATCGCTTCTTAGGGGATGCTTACACTATATGTTCTAAAATCTGACCCAGTTTCGAGTCAGTGGCCCCAGTAGATTATGCTGTGCGTTGATGAGTCAGTGAGTGAGTGAGTAAGTGAGTGGAAGTACTCTTTTATATATATAGATAAATACCTTAACAAATTAACTTTAATTTCACTTTATAAAAATATAGATATAATTAAATATTTATGATATGACTTATAACAATCTCCCCCCTTTTTTAACGCTCTCGGGACAGCGTTTTAAGAAAACACATTTTAAGCATTAAAAATACTTCAAAAATTCACCTCAATCAATGCCTGATCACAAAGTTAGTGATCACCCATTGATCAAAAATGACTACATGTAATATATATTTAAAAAAAAAAAAAAAAAAAAATTGCCTACAAAAATTGACATTAACTAAACAATGTCAATATCTGAAAAAATTTTCCTACAAAATTTAATTAATTGTTCTTTAACTTGTGGCTTAGTAAAGGTATCTGCCAAATTTAATTTAGTAGTTACATGCATTAATTTAAATACTTTATCAAAAACCAAATTCCTTAAAAAATGATATTTAATATGTATGTGCTTAGTTCTATGATTTTCAAAAGGAGAATTTGAAAAAGAAATTGCTGCCTCATTATCACAATATAAAATACAATTTTCTAACTTTAAATCTAAACTACCATTTAATAAAACATTTTTAATCCAGGTCAACTCTTCAGCTGCTTCTGTTAAACTGATATATTCTGCCTCCATTGTTGAGAGACTAACACATTTCTGTTTAAATGTTCTCCATGATACAGGAGCTTCACCTAAAAATAGTATATATCCTCCCATTGATACCCTGTCATCTCTATTGGCAGCAAAATCTGAATCAGAATAACATTTCAATTCTAAGTTGTTAACCCTGGACAATTCTAATTTATAACTAATTGTATTTTTAAGATAACCCAATAATTTCAAAACACTATTCCAATGTTTCATACCTGGATTAGATTGGAACTGCGACAACAAGTTTACAGCAAAAACAATATCTGGTTTAGTACGACTTGCTATAAAAGCTAAACAACCAATTAAATTTCTATATGTGTAAGATTTCATTTCTTTAATTTCAGCTTCAGTTTTATGGGAATCTAATTTAGAAAAAATTTCTCCTTTAGGAATTGGCAAAGAAGTAATGGGATATTTATAATTTTCATACTGCTTACAAATCTTATTGATATAAGCCTTTTGATGAATAAACAATTTTCCTCCCTCTTCTTCAAACTCAATACCTAAAAGTTTTTTAGTCTTATCCAGAATCGTTAAATCAAATTTTTGCTGTAACAAGTTTATCGCAAATTCCAAATCTTCCTGATTTTTACCAAAGATGACAATGTCATCTTCATACAATAATAAAATTATATTACAATTATATGTATAAACACAATTACACCAGTCCAGTTTATAAAATTGTAAGTTTTTCAAAACATCATCTACTTCACAAAACCAAGCCTACTACAGTAAAACCTCGATAAGTCGTCACTAAAGGGACCAAACATTTTTGACGACTTAAGCGGAGTGACGACTTAGGCGGAGTGGCGAATTTCGAAAGAAAAAAAAAAAAAAACTTTGAAATATACTATACTACATATTTTCATGAATTGCAGTAGGATTCGGTGACAAAAACAATACTTTCAGAAATCAGTACAGGTAAATGAATAAGCGGAAGATAAAAAAAAAAAAATACAGTATAGTTACCATGGACATTTTATTTTTTTGCTACATTAAAATAACCCAACAGTGTAGATTGATGAAGGTGCTGGCTACTGGAAATAACTTTCTTTTCTAATACAGTTAAGGCTTTAAATTCTTCGTCTGTTGTACCTTGAATGGATGTAAGATACTCTCGAACTTTCTCCAGGGCTTCAATTGCTTCCGTCTTGTTGGGTGGAGTTTTATCCACATTCTCGACATCGCTATCCTCACTTGAACTGTTTTGTTTTTCTTTTAAAAATTCAGATGTCAAATCTTTTACAGTCGCTTGTGAGCAGATTGCAATGTCGTTATCAATGTTGACAAAAGCATTAACGTCATTGACCCTGCACCCTTTTTCATTTGCGATTTGCAGCAAAGTCTCTAATGGTTCCACGTCGATGATGTCTTCATCGCTGAGGATTTTTTCTGATTCGGCGTCTGCTACGAACCCTGCATGTCGGAAACAATTCGAAACAGTTTGTGAAGAAACGGAACTCCAACTTTTGTCTGCATAGTTAATTGCATCTAAAACTGAAACTTCCAGCTTTTCGTTTCTATCCAATGCTTTTATCAGGTCCTTTACAAACATTTTTTTGTACTTTCGTTTAAAGTCACGAATTATCCCTTGATCTAAAGGTTGAAGAATTGATGTTACATTTGGAGGAATAAAAACCATCTCGATCGCTTTTAAATTTTCGGGTGTGGTGTGGGCGGTACAGTTATCAACAATGATGGCAACTTTTCTTTTCTGACGCAAAAACTGAGAATCCAGTTTACGAATATGTCGTTCCCAAATCGTTGTAGTCATCCATGCCTTTGAATTTGCTTCATAATAAACTGGAAGGGATTTAACATTTTTAAAGCAGCGTGGCTTTTTGCTTTTGCCGATCACAAGTAGTTTTAGTTTTTCAGTTCCATTAATATTTGCTCCAAGCAGAAGCGTCACGCGTTGTTTGCTTTCCAGAAGTGCACTTTTCACCCTTAAATGACAGAGTTTTATCGGGCAAAAGACGGTAAAATAAGCCTGTCTCATCAAGATTAAAAACATTTGATGCATCAAACCTAGATAAAATGTCCTTGAGAACACTGTCCTTCCAGTTTTCTACAGCATCAACATCAACAGCTGCTTCTCCGCAAATCGTTTTAAAAGAAAGGCAATGCCTGTCTTTGAAACGTTCCAGCCAACCATTGATGCCGCCGAAATCTTCAATGTTCAACTCCTTAGCAATTTCCATGGCTTTTTCTTTTAGCACCACGGAAGAAATTGGCACATTCTGGGCTATGTCATGTTTTAGCCATCGAACTAAAACCTCCTCGATATCGTCAAACTTCGATTTCCTCATTCTCTTTCTTTTGCCTTCGCAGTCGGCTTCTTCAATGACTTGTTTCGATGAAAGAATATCGTTCAACGTAGTCCTGGGAATATGGTGTTCTTTGGCAAAAGCTGTTTTTGAAACATTTGATTTTTCAAAAAGTGCAATTAAGTCTTTTTTTTCTTTAAAAGATAAAGAGGTAAGTTTTCGTTTCCCTGACATGTTAAAAGCGTAATCGCACCACGAAATTGCAAGAGAGAAAAATAGCCCTTATAGCGGGGCTTACTCGCTATGAAATGAAGTCAAACTCAGGAGAAGTGAAAAAAACGTCTACACTCGACAAAGTCGCAGCGAGAAATGTGCTTTGAATGATTAGCAGCGATAAGTACGATGCACGGTCACAGAATATTCCAAGAACTCAACTCCCCAAAAGGGGTATTGTATGGAAAGGAATACTTAACCTACAGGTGTGTTGCTGAAGTGATAAGCAGGCTCGGCTTTATAAAGTGAAGTGGGGGGGGGCTGAAAAGGAATGCTTAACAACAATAGGGACCAACAAGTTTTTCTGATAAGACGTGCGTAATCGAAAATTCCCGGTAAAGGCTTGTTTTCTTAATTTGATGTGGCGCGGCTGAAAAGGCAGCACGTTGGCATGCAAAATCAGTGTTGCCAATATGGGGGAAAAGTCGCTAAATTTGGGGGATTTTAATAGCTTTTAGCGACAAAAAAATGTAAGTTTAGGATTAGCGACTTTTTAGGGGATTTTTGAATTAGCTTTTGGCCATTCTTGTGGGTGACGAGTTATCCGAGTAGAATGAAATTTGGTGACGAGTAAAAGAGGGTTGTTTAACATTATTGTGTATGAGACCTTGTCGGGACCAAAAGAAAACGACGACTTAAACGGAGTGACGACTTATCAAGGTGACGACTTATCGGGGTTATACTGTACTTTGATAGAGTCCATACAATGCTTTTTCTAGTCTACACACTTTACCTATGTCTTTAATAAAACCCTCAGGCTGTAACATAAAAACTGTTTCATCTAATTTTGCATATAAATAAGCATTATTAACATCTATTTGTACATGAAACCAATTAAATAAACATACATATATAGAAAAAAATAGTCTTATAATAGAAAAATTCACTACTGGACTAAACACTTCCTCATAATTTTCCCCTTTGACCTGATTGAACCCTTTAGCTACTAAACGAGCTTTATACCTTATAATTTCACCTTTTTCATTTCTTTTAAGAGTATATACCCACCTATTTCCCAAAATTTTAGCTCCTTTAGGTGGTTCTACCAATTCCCAAACTTTACGATCATACATGGCCTGCATCTCTTATTTCATGGCATTATCCCACTCAGATGCTTCAGACGAGTTAACAGCTTCAAAAAAATTACTAGGAATTTTAATTTCAATCAGGTTAGCTTCATCATTAGAATCTGAAGAATTTACAAGTTTACCAGCAGTTAAATTTTTACCCGAAAAATCAAAGACTTTATCATTACATTCTATTTTCTTTTCTAAACAATATTTTTTAACATCTTGTAATGATCGTAGCCTTGTATTTTCACCCTCTATTCCATAATAGATATCAGTTCTAGTTCCAGTTTTTCGAGGTACAGCTCTACGTATCCATGGAATGGAATCACATGGCGTTAAACTAGATCCCTCTACTTCCTGAGACTGAACTATTCTCCCCCCTCACGAGATTCTAAGCGTTCTGCTAGCTCATGAATAGTAGGGCCTAAATCAATATCATTATCATAATCTGGAACAGAAAAGTAAAAATTTTGACCTTTAATTACTTTATTACATTTAGTTTCATCTACCCCTTTTTGGTTTCATTAAACTTTACATTGATTGTTTCAATTAATTTCTGATCCTCAACTATCCAAATTCTGTAACCTTTGGTTTTTTGTGCATACCCCAACATAATTCCCAGTTTGGCTCTCATATCGAGCTTTTTCCTGAGTTGTTTAGGTACGTTTACAAAAGCCAGGCAACCAAATGGTTTTAGATGAGAAACAGAAGGCTTTCTGCCAGTAAACAACTCAAAAGGAGTTTTATCCTTCTTGTGGCAAACTCTATTCCAAACATAAGTGAAACACATCAAAGCCTCCCCCCAAAATTTTTGAGGTAAACCAATAGATTCAAGCAAAGTCTTAACACTATCTAAAGCAGTTAGATTGAACCTTTCCGCCACACCGTTCATTTCTGGAGAATAAACATTTGTTTTTTCATGTTTAATACCCTGCTTTTCCAAAAATTTTTCAAAATCCTTGTTACAAAATTCCAAACCCCCATCAGTTCTAATAGCAATTATTTTCTTGTTTAAAAGTCTTTCTGCTCTTCTAGAAAATCTCAAAAAAGTTTCAAAAGCATCAGATTTATTTCTAATGGGATTAACTGCAACTCTACGTGAATAATCATCAATTACAGTTAAAAAATATCTATTACCTCCCTGAGTTAAAACTGGTAGTGGTCCACAAACATCCATATGTAACAATTCAAGAACATTTTTAGATCTTACTTGACCAATAGCTTGAAAACATACTCTTTTACTTTTAGCAAGTTTACATGGTATGCAATCTTCAGTCATCTTACTCAAAACAGGCAATCCTTTAACAGCTTGACATTTACTGGTATTAATTAAATAGTCATCATTAATATGACAAAATCTATTATGCCAAAAATCAATAGGTTTAGATTGTTCCTGAACAATAAGACTAGCCGAAGTTGCACCACCATTTGTTACATATTTTGTTGGTTTAAAAAAATACAAATCACCTTTCCTCAATGCATAGAATAACTCATTCCGATCTTTATCAAAAACTCTAATTTTTCCATTATTACCAGTAAAATTTAAGCCCAATTTTTCTAACTTTACACCTGATATTAAATTTCTTCTTAATTTTGGATTGTATAAAACATTTTTTAAAGTTATCTGATTATAGTTATTATTACATTTAACATTAAACTGAATAGTACCCTTTCCTAAAACATTACTCTCTTTTTCACCTACAGCAAGAGACATTTGAACATCAGTTACAGGCTCAAAATCTAGATATAAATCTCTATTGTTGCAAAAATGTGCCGTCGCTGCAGTATCAAATACCCAGGTCATTTTATCAAAATTTGCAACTGATGAATTTGCCTCAAAAAACTGAGGGAAAATTTCTGTTAAACTACATTCAGAAAAAGCAAAACTAAATTTCTCATTAACTTCTATATTACTAGTTTCATTAAAATTTCGGGAATGAGCACTTCTATTAACACACTGAGACTTTAAATGACCATACTGTTCACATTTAAAACAGGGTCCAATTTTACTTTTGTTAAAATTTTCATTAGCAGAAAAACCATTAAATTTTTTACATTTATTAGAATTAAAATTTTTACTTTTATAATTACACTCTTTAACAATTTTAGAACTCATATTTTTAACATTACTAGTAGCTAAAGTTTTACCTGTTTTACAAAAAGTTGAAAAAGCTAATTCAGAGTTTTTCATTAAGTCTTTTTTAACAAAATTCAGTCTATTCTCCTCCAAAAGAAGTTCCGCCTCAATCTTGTGTGGAGCAAAGTCTGCATCATTCCATCTATAAATAGCTTGTACCGTTGCTTGAAACTCTTCTGGTAAGGTACAAATCATCTGGTATCCAATATACAATGGTTGTAGCTGGTGTCCAACGTCCTTTAACCTTTCAGCAGCTTTCTTTACTCGGCACAGAAAAAGATTGACAGGTTCACCACTAGAGAACTTTGTTTCAAAAAATTCATCCAACAGCTGTACTACCCTTGCTCTTGTTTTCCTTTCAAAATTTTCATGCAGAACCTTCCAGGCCTTGTAACCATCTGTTAAATTGCTGATTAATGGCTTTAATTCAGGGCTTAAAGACTGATAAATAATTGTAAAAGTTCTATCTTTCCTTAAATTCAGCTCATACTTTTATCTCCAAGTCAGGCCTTCCTTGTCACTATCCTGTTGTTCCAAGTATTCCTCATTCTCCACAAAGACCCAGGCACCATAGTCCATCAAAGCCACTTTAACTTCGATCTTCCAACTATCCCAGTTAGTAGACGTCAGTAAAGTCCCCTTGAACTCCTTTTCCTCCATTTCAATTTATCAATACAAACTTTGACAAAAGGGAAAAAAAACGTTCATCTGGGCCTTTCTTCATGGATAATTTAACAGTCAAGCATATTCAACACTTCAATGAGTTCATTATTTGACAACTAGAACGGCTCATAAAAACTCGGCAAACTGAAGTCCGGATGTAAACATTACTCTTCACTTCCACATCATTAAACCATAGATTCCTCAAACTATATATCTTATGGTTAGAGGGGCATTAACTGGGCCCATAACCTTGTTGAATTAAAGTTTAAATATACTAAACCAGCGGAGATACTTTAATAAAAAATTTAAGAGGAAAAATTACATGGCAGTTATACGTTTGATGTGGAAGACTCAATGAAGAAAACTTTTATATATTAACAAACATAATTTATTTGAGCATGAATATTTACAGATGAAACAGAAAAATATTAAATAAACCAGCATTCCCTGCTGGTAACTGAAAGTCAAAACTACATCTTATAACGTTGAAAAAATAAGAGAACGAGAAACAGATGCAAACATCTTTTATACAATACAAACAAAACCTATTTCCATCTTGCCGTTGCCACTTAGCAATCACTAAACTAGTCTTCATCACTGGCTTATTATCTTACAACCATGGACATCGTTTTTGATGAGAGTGAACAGAAACAAGAGCAATATATGTGATTCACCGCCATTACTCACATGTTTACTATTTCAGCTATTCACATCTGTGGAATAAACTAGAGCAAGAAGATAAACAAAAATGCGGCCACGAGAGCGATAAAAAAAAGGCTATGGGGCAAAAACAAATAAAAATACAGTTAGGGCGTTCAAAATTGGTAGAGATAGGTTTTAGAGGCCTGCAAGTCGAATGGGGATATTTTCGATTGTGTAAAATTATTAGGAGGGGCAGGAAGGGGGAGGGGGGCAAAAAAATAAAAATAGTGTCAGATCGCTCAAAATTGGTACATAGAAGTTTTCGATACTTACAAATCGATTGCGGATATTTTTAAATTTGTAAAATTATTAAGTGAGGCGGGAAGAGGGGGCTATGGGCAAAAACAAATAGAAATACAGTTAGGCCGTTGAAAATTCGTACAGATAGGCTTTATAGGCCTGCAAGTCGAATGGGGATATTTTCGAAAGTGTAAAGTTATTAGGAGAGCCGAGAAGGGGGGGGGCAGAGGGGCAAAAAAAAAATAAAATAGAGTTAGATCATTCAAAATTGTTACATAGAGGTTTCCAATACCTACAAATCGATTGCGAATATTTTCGAATTTTTTAAATTATTGGGAGGGGCGGGAAGGGGGGGGGGCAGAGGGGAAAAAATAAAAATAGGGATATATCGTTCAAAACTGGTGCATAGAGGTTTTCGATACTTACAAATCGATTGCTGATATTTTCGAATTTGTAAAATTATTAGGATAGACGGGTAGGGGGGGCGAAGGGGGAAAATAACAGAAATAAGAGTTAGAGCATTTTGGGAATTTTTTCCGAAGGCAGTGAGAACCCGGTGCGACATTTTTCATAATCAGATTTTGTTTCTCTTTTTTTTCACGTGATAAAAATTAATGCAATTTTGAGAATTCAGTAATTATAGTGATTCATTTAAAAATAGGGACCAGCGAAGCGGGCGTTGCCTGCTAGTGTGTATATATATGTTTTACAATATATAAGTTATTTCATTTGTTATATTATCTCACACCTACAAAACAATGTGAGGGAAAATTTAAGATTTATTGGTGATCACTACAGCCACGATGACACTTTTGAATTGAAAAATATAGCACATTTTTTAAAGAATGCTACCTGACCAATCAAAATTGATTTAATTTTCATAAAACATTTTTCCTTCAAAAATTTCCGGTGTAAACTATAGTATTTTATAGGCAGGAGAAGATTTATGATTAAGCCATAACTAGGATATGACGAGGTGTTTCATTTTAAACACATAAAATTTAATAGATGACTACGACAATTACTTGTGTATACAAGTAACATAAACGACTACATTTTGATGACTGATCTGTTCTAGCAGAGATAAAAGTAAAAAGGAATGAACAGATCATTGATTGGACAATACAGTTTACAGGGACATGTACATTTACGTGACGTCACTTACCAAAAGTCCAATAGATTGAATCAGGAATACAATGACGAAATACACCACAACTCTCCTCCCCTTAATTCCGTATACCATACCTGATGGGAGGTTTTCTTACTCTAGATGATCTTCTTACAACCTGTTCAGAAAAAGATAAGTTAGTATGTTTAAAGTTTGAATGTTCAGATTTTAGTTCTTATTTACAGTACTGTTGATATTTTCATCACAGTCAATTTCTCCAGGCTTTGTAGACACAGATCTACTGTCGGTTGGCACTGGATCTGGTGTAATGGAAGGATCGGTTGGCACTGGATCTGGTGTAATGGCAGGATCGGTTGGCACAGGATCTGGTATAATGGCAGGATTGGTTAGCACTGGATCTGGTGTAATGGCAGGCCTCCTACCAGACTTAGATTCTCCATTGCTTTGTAGGTGTGGACTCTTGCTATCGGGAACCATGGAAATATTTGCACCAGTACTTGTAGTTTCCTCCAGTTGTACTCTGGAACCTACACTTTTCAGTTGATCAACGTGTCTTTCCCATACACATGAACCTACTTGAATTTTGTAATGCAGTTTACCTAGTCTGGCAATTACTTTACCTATTTTCCATTTATCTCCTGATGTGTAATTGCGTACTGCAACTTTTTCATTTACATGGAATTCTCTTATCTTTTTCTTGTTAAAAACATTTTTATGTTGTTTGTTTTCAACATAATTTTTAACATTTGGTACAAGCAAATCCAGTTTTGATCTGATATTTCTCTTGAGAAATAATGATGCGGGACTCTCCCCTGTTGTAATATGAGGCATTATTCGGTATTGGAATAGAAATTCGTTTAACTTAAATTGGAGATTTCCGGGTTCTGAACTTAAGGATTTCAATCCTTTTTTAATTATTTGGACATATCTTTCAGCCTGACCATTTGTAGAGGGATGATATGGTGCAGTTAAGCTATGTTTTATGCCTTTACTTTGTAAAAAATGTTCGAATTGTTCTGAAATGAATTGTGGCCCATTATCAGACACAAGGGACACAGGATAGCCATATCTGGCAAAAAGCGAAGAAAGACAGTTTATAGTGTTCTCAGCAGCAGTATTAGGAACAATGAACACTTCTGTCCATTTACTGTGGGCATCTACTACGATTAAAAACATTTTCCCCATCATTGGACCAAAAAAGTCTACATGTATTCTGTTCCAAGGTGTTGTAGGCCATTCCCAGTGATGATTGTCCATTTTAGGAGGATTATGTTTTAATTTAATACAAACAGAACAGTTATTTGCTAAATTCTCAATGTCTTTATCAATACCTGGCCACCATATAAAACTACGTGCCAGTGCTTTCATTTTAACTATGCCAAAATGGTCAAAATGTAAATCTTGTAACACTTTTTGTCTATGAACAGTAGGAATTACAACACGATTCCCTTGTAGTATGCAATTATTTAGTATAGAAAAATCTTCTTGTTTATGTCCGAAAAGTAAGTAATTTGGCATCTGTGTGCCTGATATTAAATGCTGGTACATTTCTTTCAATGTTGGATCTCGCTTAGAACTTGCACACAACGTTTTTGTAGTTAACGGTAACGAAGTGATTTGATGAATAAATAAACAATCGGATTCATCAGGGTTGCCAAATAAATTTGGTGACAAAGTTGGTGACATTTTTTCTGGCTGTAGCGAATCGGACGACGGCATCAGTAAGTCTTCACTATGTAATGGAAGACGTGATAGAGCATCGGCATTTCCGTGCTCTGCAGATTTTTTATATTTAATATCATAATTAATGTTTGTAAGTATAATGCATATCTTTGCATTCTAGCTGCCGAAAGTACCGGAATACTTTTTACGGGTGAAAATATGGAAACTAGGGGTTTACTATCAGTATACAGAGTAAATCTCCTACCATATAAAAATTGAAAAAATTTCTTTACTCCAAAAATTATTGATAACGCTTCTTTATCTACCTGACTATACCGCTTTTCTGCAGAAGACAAAGTTCTAGAAGCAAAAGCTATGTGTTTTTCGGAGTTATCT
Organism: Salticus scenicus; assembly: GCA_963930645.1. Classification (NCBI taxonomy): domain Eukaryota; kingdom Metazoa; phylum Arthropoda; class Arachnida; order Araneae; family Salticidae; genus Salticus; species Salticus scenicus. The sequence goes on from OZ005658.1 coordinate 138,906,114, forward strand.
GGCATTGTATGCGAAAGTACTCCCGAAATTCCATAAGGAGAAGCATCAGTGGCTAAAATTAAGGGTAATTTAGGATTAAAGTGGGTGAGAATCCTTTCGGAAGTAATTTCCTGTTTAATTGCATTAAATGAATTTTCACATTTTTTAGTCCACTGAAAATTTACATTTTTACGTAATAATTCATTTAGAGGATAAGCAATCGTAGATAATTTAGGAACAAATCTAGAATAGTAAGATACTAAGCCTAAGAATGCTTTTACCTGAGTTACGTTTTTAGGTATTGGAGCATTTAAAATAGCAGAAATTTTTTCTTGCGTTTTGTGTATGCCATTTTTATCAATTTTGTAACCGCAGTAAGTAATTTCATTATTCATGAAAAAAGATTTTTCCTTATTTATTTTAAGATTATATTCACGTAACCTTTCTAGCACTTGTTTTAATCGCTCTAAATGTATTTCATCCGTTTCCTTTGAGATACATATATAATCGATAAAAACTGAAATACCCTCTATATCTTTTAAAATTTGTTCTATAGTTCTCTGCCATATTGCTGGCGAACTGGCAATTGCGTATGGTAATCGTGTAAATTGAAATAAGCCTTTAGGAGTGTTAATAGTAAGTAATTCTTGTGAATTTTCCTCTACCGGTAAATGCTAGTATGCTTGGTTTAAATCAATTTTTGTAAAATGTAATCCACCCCCTAAAGTTGCTAATATATCCTCAATTTTTGGTAGCGGGTATTTGTCAACCTTTAAAAATTTATTTACCGTGACTTTAAAATCACCGCATAAACGAATTTTCCCATTAGGTTTTACCACCGGAACAATAGGTGTTGCCCATTTACTAGTACTAACAGCTTTTATTATCCCTTCATTTTCTAATCTTTCCAATTCCTCATTTACTGCATTCCTTAATGCATACGTAACTGTTCGCGATTTACAAAATATTGGTGATGAGTCTTTCTCTAAATGTAATTCAGCTTTAACATTTTTAATTTCACCTACGTTATTTGTAAATAAATCCGGAAATTCATTCAGTAAATTATTTAAATTATCCGAGATTTGTACTTTGTTTACCGGAACAGTTTGTAAATTGTTTGGGAATATATTAAATGTAGTTATCCAATCCCTACCTAGCAATATAGGAAAATTGTCCTTTTTAACCAAATATAACTTAACATTCCTAGTTTTGTTTTCGTAAGTTACATTTACTCTAACAAATCCCTCGGGCTGGAAAATTTCTCCAGTAGATGTTTTTAATTGCATATCAGCAGGAAACATTTTATGTTCTGGAAATAATCTCCGAAAACGATTTATCGGTACAGCGGAAATCGCCGATCCTGTATCAAGCTCCATTTCTGCTTTAGCACTGTTTTCTATCAAAACCCAAATTTTTATAGGTTTAGTGCCTTCAGATTGTAATGACAAAATGTCTACAGTATCAAGAACATTTATATTTTTCTTTTGAGTAACATTGTTTTGTGCGTTCCGACACACCTTACTCAAATGACAGTGTTTTTTACAAAAATTGCAAACTGCATTAATAAATTTACAAACATTTGCTAAATGAGAGCTATTTCCACAACGATAACAATGAGTTTTACTTTTATTTGCACTCGCAGTTTTGTTCACGTTTTGTTTACTTAAGTTATTTTGAGAATAATTTTGTTTTGGTTTCCTAGCACTAACAGAAACTTTATTCAAATTCAAATTTTTATTTTGTAATTCTATCATGTCATTTTCAGTACTTTGCATAGTTACGGCTTGTTCTACTGCTTTTTCAAATGTTAAATCTTCAACCTCAGACATTAATTTGCTTTGGATTATTTCATTTTTTAATCCGCGTAAAAATTGTTCTAACAAATTTTCTGACAGCGAATCACCCGTAAACGCGCAATGTGTTGTAAATTTCTTTAAACGAACACTAAAATCCTGCACAGATTCAGAATCTCCTTGAAAACATTTTCTAAATTTAATGCGTTCTGTAATTTTGTTAGGAATTTTACACAGGTGTTTTGTTAAGACATCTACTAATTCAGTGTATGTTTTTGATTCAGGAAGATCTGGGAACAATAAATTTGTAAGTAAATTATATAATTTCGGTCCAATAAATGTAATTAAAGCACTAAGTTTTTTTTCATCTTTAATATCAAACAATATTAAATTCTGTTCTAATCTTCTAATATAAGTGTCAAAAGACTCAATAGAATCATTGAATTCTTTAAAATTTTGAAACATTTTTAATGAAAATATGCTACTTCTAATAATAAAAAGATGCAATCAAATAAAAGAACAGAAAGAAAAAAATAAAATAAATGTGTAAATACCTTTTTCCCTCTCTTCCTGGAAAAATAAAAAATCGTAGACGAGTAATTATCGATGGCGCCTATGCATTTCCGCCCCGACAGCAGACAGAAAACTCACGGCTGCTGTCTCCGATTTGCTTTATGATTCATTTCAAATAACCAATTTCTTCTTCCTGAGATATTTAGAACATATTCCGTTCTCTTTTTTTATGAATTGCAGATTTCATTTTTAATTATCTTCAATAAATGTTGAAGAGCAAAACTTTTTTTGCTTTTTTTCTTTTGTTTTAATCCTTGTCGCCATTATAGTATTTTATAGGCAGGAGAAGATTTATGATTAAGCCATAACTAGGATATGACGAGGCGTTTCATTTTAAACACATAAAATTTAATAGATGACTACGACAATTACAGATGAAATACACAAGTAACATAAACGACTACATTTTGAAGACTGATCTGTTCTAGCAGAGATAAAAGTAAAAAGGAATGAACAGATCATTGATTGGACAATACAGTTTACAGGGACATGTACATTTACGTGACGTCACTTACCAAAAGTCCAATAGATTGAATCAGGAATACAATGACGAAATACACCACATAAACAGTAAAATTTTGTCTAATTGTTGTAGTATCTTAATTTCATTTTTCTAGATTTACAGAGAAACCCCTAGCAATTTTTGATTATAACTCTATGAATATTAAAGTAACGTATCTAACTGTATACTTTTCCGCCCTGCCAGACTCTCAGGAGTTTAATTATGAAGTCAAAATTGGGTGTTGCTACTGAATCAATGCTGGCGCTCATTTCAATAGGTAGATAACCCCTAATTCAAACGTTGACATCATTTTCAAAAAATACACTTAATTTCCTGTTGAATGGTGTCTATTAGATTTTTCTGCGTGAATTAGTAACGAAATTACAGCGAGGGCTGCGGGGTTTTTTTTCCCCTTTCTTTTTTCCAGACCGCACATTTTGTATTTAGTAATTCTCTCTATTACACTCTACGAAATATTTTTTTAAACAATCTACATAAAACTTCTTTTTTAAACGAAATATAATAAACATATACTTTATGGTGCAAATCATCCATCAAGTGACGCTGATATACAGCGATCTTTCCCATTTACGGAAATATCATATTTCAGCTTCTACTATGTATAATTGAGCAAAACTTGATGTGTTGGAGCGCCATTATAAAACACTATGCTAATTCAATTTCAGTGAATGTCAGCCGACAAGATGTGCTGCTGTGCTGCAATTTTCCCTGTGTACAGACATATTGTACTCTGTCTACCAATAGGTATTTGAACACTTTCGAATTTCGAGGCATTCCAGCTGATAGGTTGAGTTACAGGTATGTCTGATTAAAATCAGTTAAAAACTGGTATGTTCTGGACACCACAACACTGTCTTCTATGATTTCTTATACAAATTCACACAATAAAAATAATTTATTAAAACTATTATTTATTAGAATTATATATCGTGATGAATGTAGACGATTTTCCTCTTAGAGAAAACTAACACTAAATATACAAAGAAAGACAGATTTATTCTCTTCAATTAACTCTTAAAAAAATCGTTTTTCTAATGCATATCTCATATATTAAGTTTCGCACAGTTGTATGTCATAGAAGTTGATATGTAGTTCTCCCGTTCTCGGGGAAATTTTCAGTATAGCCGCACCATCTAATGGTTGATATAAATCCAAAGTGAATGAGTATTATGTCTCCCAATAGACTTAGCACAGAAGTTTTGTTTCATTACACACAATAGAACCTTAGTTACAGATTTCCCTTAAATTGCAGAAATCGCTGTATAGCAGTTACACCTCTTGAGCGATTGACACCAATAGTGTACAGGCATTAATTTATGTCAAGGTATAAACATATGTATATGTTTATACATATGTCTACATATAAACTTAGATGCAACTCTGTACAGTAGTTCCTGAGATATAGTCATCCCGTGAAAATCGCTGTTTAGCAGTGCCTCTTCTTAAGTAATCAAAACCAAAAGCTAATAAGCACTCACGTATGTGTAGGTACATCTACATATAAATTTACATGCAATTTTATGCGGTAGTTCTTGAGATACACATTTTCTGAAAATTGCTGTATAGCAGCACCACCTGTTGAACATTTGATACCAAAAGTTGATAGGCACTAACTTAGGTCAAGATGCTTCTACATATAAATTTACATGTAATTCTCTGGAGTATTTTATAAGATACATTCGCCACAAAATGTTTCTCTCTCACACACACAGAGAGAGAGACTCACATTTTCTAAAAATGGTCAAATCTTTTCCTGAAGCTCTGAAAATGTGTAAATCCATCGAAAATCGGAAGTAGAAAATTTTAAATATCCCAAACTTTCTTCTATTGAATATAGAAGAAATTAAAAATACAGGCTGGACCAAAATCTCTGACACATTTTAAACATTAATAAACAATCAAATAACTGGCGTACAAGAGTGCGGTTTATCTATCAATGCTTCGTATGATGAAAAGTTCTGTCAAAGAAAATAAAAAGTTAGTTGAACATTTTGCTCAAAGATGACACTGTCCCTTAAAAACAGCAAGAAACTAGAATGTTGTGGCCACCACATGACTTTCTTCTATATTTTCCTATATAAGTTCACTCAGTAAAAATAATTTATTAAAATCATTATTTAATAAAATTATCTTCCATGATAATGCAGTATGATTTCAATATTAGAGAAGTAGTATAACACTAAATATCCAAAAAAAGTTAATTTTATTCTCGATATTACATTAATTTATTTATTATTATTATTATTATTATTATTATTTTGGTATTAAAAAAAAAAAAAAAAAAAAAAAAAATCGATAACTTTATTTTAAATTATCGCAGATCGATGGTTCAACCATTCATTTTAAACGTATTGGCGAGCTCTTTTGAAAGATACCCATAAGGAAAATTTATTCCTCTCAAGGGAAGATTCCTCCAGGTGGGAAGACAATGCTCCCACATATACAATTTTTTTCCCCCAATTTACTCCCTCTATTATAAATAATTCTTGTAAATTTCATAATGTTTATTAAAATATAATTCTGTTTAGACACATTCATATAAAGTTTTGTCCTATGCCACCATGTTAAAAATTTAGAAAAAGCTGGATGGCAACGCAGTCTGTAAGACAATTTTTATCAAAAGTTGGTAGGCACTAATTCATGTCAAGGTGCAACTTCACATCAATTTGTATGAAATTCTGTGCAGTAGTTCCTGAGATACAGTTGCCACAAAATTTTGTCGCACACAGACAAACAGACAGACCGACGTATTCTAAAAATGGTCAAATCGTGTTCTATAGCTCTCAAAATGTGTAAACCCATCAAAAACCCGAGGTTGAAAATTTTTACGAATCCAATACTTTCTTCTATTGAATATAGAAGAAAGTAATAAATGTAAATTAAAGATAATTTCTTTCATGAAAATCATTACAATATTTCCAAATGTGTACCTTTTTAACCTCGAACCTCATCCGGACAGTAATCCAATCCAATCCGCATGTTCGCAAAATAAACGTTCTCTAATTATTTCTGTTGCGTTTTTGATAATTTTACTAGTTGTTTTTAAGATTCTGTAAAACTATTTTTAAGATACTATACTTCCCATCTACGAGTAAAATTCAGAACTTATGTTTTTATTTGTTAAAATTAAACTTTTTACTATAAAGAAGATTGTAGTGCAATCCGATCTTTCATAAATACCATATATTTAAACTTATATTGAAGATTTAAATGTGTCATGAACTTTTGGCCTACCCTGTATGTATCTGTTTAGGGTTCTAAAATCATGAATAACTATAAGAAACGCATAAAAATGATTCAGATTAATTAAAAATAAAGTTGTATTTTATTAAAGGTAATGAATAAGAAAACAAAACTCATTAGACTAAAGATTTTATTTTTTATTAGATTTTATTTTTTTAAATTACTTTAACTTGAAAAATTTAACAAAATACTATATTGTAAGAAATATTCTCATTACAGTACTATAGACACACATTTTAAGGGTGCAGATTTCTGTAATTTATCATCAGTTTGCTGGGTCATGCACTTTTGGGTTGACATACCATACGAACAAGAGGTAGCTGAAATAAAATCAATGTTAAATTTATATGATATGATTTCATAGATGCCAACATTATAATTTATTACGGAGTATTCTTAGCCCCGCCTTTATACCATACCACTTATTTTTTAAAAGTGAACTTTTCTTATAGTAGTGAAGTTATATATTGGAGAATTTTTTTCTATAAATAAAGTGGTGCGAAATAGAGGCGGGGCTAAAAATATTTTGGAATAAATTAAAATGTTGACATCTATGTCATTTTATTCGGTTTTCCATTAACACTTTCACGAACGCATGTTTTTGTCTTTTTGACAGTAAGGTCCGCCTGTTGGCGTTATTCTCCCAAAGTTACAACATTTCAGAACAAAATTTTCTATATTCAGATTCATATAACAAATGGATATAAATTATATTTATACTCTGTCTAATCAAAATATTTGTATCCATAGTATATTGGTGTTACAAATATGAATATTGTGTATATTCTTAAGAAATAAATGGCATACAAATTTCGAAAGAAACGGCCGCTGGCGGAGTTATAGATTTTCAAATGACGTCAATCTATCTTGGCGGTCGCGAAAGTGTTAACAGAGATCACAGAACAACATTCCAAAAATGCAATTTAAAGGAATTAAGAAATATTTTCGCACAAACAGGATACTGGCATGACAGTTTCCAGTCATTGTGCAAAATGTGAAATTAATATTTCTAAAGATCTACCAAAATAATCATGTGAAAACTGCTGCACGTTTAATAATGTGTTTTTATCTTGTATTTATTGTTCTAAATATGAAATATTTTTACACTTAATTTCAGATTTCTACCCACAACAATTAGGGAGTATTGGGGGTGGCAATTCTAAACATTAAATCTAATTTTTTCCGAAACTACGCAAGATATTTTAGTGTGTTGCAAAATTTAGAGATTTTTTTATTCAATATCCCCCACTAATTTTTAATTGTAAGGGTTAAGTAATAACTTGGAAGATACATCCTCTAGTACGTATGTCAAATGTCACTCCTCAAAATTATTGGTGATTATTGAATGTAGAAGTCCCAAAATTTGGCAACAGTGCTGTATTGCCACATTGCGCAACTTTTTTATTCACAGTCACTAATAATTTTTCGAAGTGATATTTAATGTGCATAATCGACGATAAATCTTCTATAATGTAAATCAAACATATCTTCTCAAAATTATTGGTGACTATTAAACATGAATGTCGCGCAATCTGGGAACACTGCAACAGTCATATCTTATTGAAGTTGAAACTCGAAGTTGGTCCTATCGAGGTCGAAACTCAAGGTCACTTCTTAAAATTGTTGATTATTAGATAAAAATATCTCTAAATTTTCCAACACTGATAACTTTTCGAGATATAAATTCGAGGTCATTTCTCAAAACTGGTGATTACTGAATAAAAAAGTCCCTAAATTTGACAACACTGATATCTTATCGAGTTTGAAACTCGAGGTTGGTCCCATCGAGGTGCAATCTCGAGGTCACTCCTCAAAATTGTTGATTATCGAATAAAAAAGTTCCCAAATGTAGCAAAACTGATATCTTATCAAGATTGAAACAATTATGTCTACCAGAAATTTCTGTCCTTTTAAATTAAAATACTGACATCGGAAATTTATCGTGGGTAATATTTCAAAATTTATACCTCTGCGGGATTACTGAAACGAGAGAGTCATCCCTTCCGTGGAGAATCAAAATTGAGATGGCATTTCTTCGGACTGCTTCAAGGGGTGAATCCCAGACCGTCGTCATTTCCCCATTGCGCAGCACTAGTGCGACGTAAAACCTAACCAACCTTTATAATATTTAATATGGTCGGTAACATTAGAGTCGTATAAGTATTGTTAAACAAAAATTTCTAGTTACATATTATTAATACCTTGATTTAAAAAGACAGAACTTTCCGGTAAACTTAATATTTATGCATGTTTAAGAATTGCATGTTATAAATATTTTTTTGAAAATATTTGCTCGATTAAAAACGGTGGAAAACAACAGGTATACTTTTGGGGATGATTTATTATACTAACCCCACAGTGACACCTACGAAATAAATTCCGATTATTTGCTTATGAGTCAGCTATTATATATAAGAATTACCGAAGGCTTGGATTGGGGGATCATAGTTTAAAATAAAATATCCATATCAGGTATCCGTTTAAAGTAGTGCATTATAACAGAATCAATCCTAATACAATGTATAGATATAACTAAAAATGAGAAATAATTACAATCAAAAGTTAATCATCATAACCATTTTCTTTAATAGTTGCAGTTACACTAGTTTAATGAAATATGGAGGTCAAGATTTTGATTGAAAACATTTATTTGTAATGATCATGTGAAAAATAGTATATTACTGCCACTGTATAGGCATATTAGCTTGCGCTTCTGTTTTCATTTGCAAAACTACACATATCCTTAAAATTGCTAAGGATGCGACGGCAAAAGCGCTGTCTAAAAGAGATAGTACGACCTGTCGTAACCCCCCCCCCCTTCCTCACACCAAAAACAAAAATATATATATCTTTTTTTTTTTTTTTTTTTTTTACCAAAATGATGTAATTCGAGTAACAAAATATAATTTTAATTTAATTATTTATGAAAATTAATTTCAACACTAATTCATCAAAATCGTCGCTAACTTATTTGCCAGAGGGTTACTTCAATTTTATTTTAATTTATTTGTTTATTTATTTTATTTTTTTCTCTACTTGAATCTGATCCCAATGTCAAAAAATGTACCATATTTATTTTCGGTTTGAATTTATTTTCATTTATACTATTTTTAATATAATGAATTTCTTTTTATTTTTATTATAGTCATTTTAGCTATATACATACAAATCTATACATATATATTTAACTTTTTCCACTAAATAAGTAAATATTTTGTCCATAATTTAGCGGTTTATATTGGTGGCTGAGTACGAAAATCGCCGAATCCGCCAATTTGTGATTCTTATATAGAACTGCATCCATTCTTTTAAATTATCATTTATACATTTTTCTTTTAAATCACGGGTAAAATTTATTTAATTATTTTTCAATGCACTGTCATAATTGCGACACCATTTTATTTATTTATTTTGCTAAATTATCCTGCTAAATTATCCTACCAAAGTAACATTTAAAATGAGATAAAGAATACTAAAATTTAAAACTTAAATGCATTTTAATTAAAAAACATTAAAATACACGACAGAAGTTTCGGCTAAAACACTAGCCCTCCTCAGTTTCACACATACAAAGCAACCCAATTACAAAAATTCATAATACATCAGAACAAGATCATGAGACGCGCTAGAGTCTCAGTGACGCACGCGGAAAAGCAAACGAACGCGGCGACACTCAGCGGAAAATACGAACGAAAACTGCGACACTTCTATATACAGCTATTTTGAGATCAAAGAAAACGCTGGAAGCCGACACTTAATAGCTCAGGAAATATGGGAGGTTATGTTCTGATATTTTCAAAATAGTCTTTTACCTTCTGTCTGATCCTACCCTGAAATCGCTACTCTTCTGCGTGCAATATATTTTGAGATATGAATTGGCTTATTTAAGTTGTAAATGGGCGGTCTATGTGTAGTACAAATTTTTCTCGAATATGGCTCGGGCGAATGTCGTTTAATTGATATATGATATTAATCGCTTTTATCTGATGTGCCTGACATCTCCCTTTTCCTTCGGAAAACTCTTGTTTTCTTTCTAACTCAGTTTGAAAATCGAACTATTTTTTACTCCGAAAATGCCGTGATGCGGCAGGTTCGCGGACAAATACAGACGTCTCTTCCATCTGAAATATTCAATCTCAAATAATCGTTTTGGCTCCCTCTATTGGGAGTTGGCGTCAAAAATAAACACAAAAATATAAAAAAAAAATATTTTTCTTTCTTTAATATATATATTAAATAAGTTATTTATTTAGGTACTATTATTTTATATGATATTTGTTTATAAAAAATATTCATTGTATTTACATTGTTTTCATGTTGATACACTGTCAACTTTCAAAATTGGTTTTATTTTAAAAAGTGGTTGCAACAACAACAAAAATTTTCTTTATTTTCATAAAAATGACAAATAATATCATAATCATATGCAAATATTTGTAATTTTTTCAAAATTAGGCGATAAATCACTTAAACTACGGAAAAAAATTCTTAAAACAGAATTTGAAAATAATTAATTTGCTCATTAAGTTTCTAGTGTATATATATATATATATATATATATAAATTACAAAATATTAAGCAATAAAATTTTGAATAGATTAAGATTTTTTTTTATTATTATTATTAAATTCATAACAAACAATACAATTTAAATATTTACCAGTATAAAAATTTCACTTTTTAAAGATTTTTCTATTGTTATTTATTTTTCTCTTTTAAATCAAATCTATACCTAAAAAATTATTCGCGTTTCTTTCGTTCTTTCTTAAATTTAAAAGTAGGGAGGTGGCATGAATATAACAATAAAAGCTACTCCAGAAAATAAATAAATAAATAAATAAATAAAAATACCCTCCTTAACTCGTATATACTTATTTCTTAGTTATAATAGTGATATAAAATGAAATTACCATGCATCTGCAACTTTTAAATTAGAAATCAATAATAGCATTGTAAATATTGTACACACTATTCTAAAAAATATGGCATAAAATTTTGAGGAATTTTTTTTTTTCGGTGAATGATATTATTCAAATGATTAAATGACATAGAGGTTCAAATAGGATTCAAGGATATTTATTTCCATTAAAAGGGATTTTTTTTTTTTTTTTTTTTTATTATCACATATTTTTTAAAAAACCTCTGTTATTCATTATTTAGTACAACATATTCTTCTGAAAGTTGTGTAAGTACTTGTTTATTTTTTTAATATAGCTTTCCTACACAATATCCAAAAAATCTTAAAATTGTTACGAGGTAAACTGAGGCAATTTTAAGCTACCTAAACACAAAAAATTAAGTAAAATTATAATATGTAATTGTTTTCACTTTGTAAAACTAATCTATTAATCAGTTTAAAAACTTAAAAGTCGTGGCAAAACCAACAATAATAACGATTAATACTTATACTAAATTAAATGATTTTTTCTTGGCTTAATAATTACTGTTAACATAAACATTGTTACAGTAACTTGAGTTTGCATTATATTATAAAAATAGTAAAGGCAAATTCTTTACGAAAACAGTTTTAAATTAAACTGATTTAAACTCATTTTGTATTAGATAAAAAACTAATCAAGTTGTTCTGTAGAATTTTTATACTAATTTAATTTCATCGATTTTAGAAAAGTGTGTTTTCAAAGTTCATGCAAAATCTCGCCAAACAGTGTCGAATACGAATTATTCAATTTGTTTTAGTTCCCCATCATACTATAGGTATGGGGAACTTAGGTAATCGTGTTAGTTCCCCATCATACTATAGGTATGGGGAACTTAGGTAATCGTGAAAATTTTCGACCTCGGTTTTTTGACTTTTTTACACGTTTTCAGGTGTGAGGAATCCGAAAATGACAAAATTTGAATGGTGTCTGTCTGCAGGGTGTCTGTTAGTCTGTTAGTATGTTAGTGTGTTAGTCCGTTAGTTTGTTAGGCTGTGTACACGATATCTCAAGAACAAATTGTCGAAGAGAAGTCAGATCAGTTTTAAAATATTACTTTCGACACTGGCAAGAACCCTATTCATTTGCAACATTCGATTTTAAAAACTTCGTAAGTTATTAAAAATTTACGATTTTCTTAACATGGGAGAATAGGACAAAAATTCACTTATACGTGCATTAAATGAAACATTTTTTCTGTAAAAATGTCAGACCAATTTTAAAATATCAGTTTTGATGCCGAAATGAACATCGGTAACGATAAACATGCTACTTTGAAAATTTCGCAAGTTATTGGATATTTACGAATTTCTTAACATGGCAGTATAGGGCAAAATTTCACATAAACGTCAATTTTTGAGAGATATTTTCATCGCAAAGATGTCAGACTACTTTTGAAATATTATTTAGGACACTGGCATGAATATTAATGACTATGAATTTTCCAATATAAAAATTTCGTAAGTTATTGGAAATTTACGAATTTCTTAACATAGCAGAATAGAGCAAAATTTCACATAAACGTCAATTTTGAGGGATGTTTTCATCGTAAAGATGTCAAACCACTTTCGAAGTATTATTTAGGATACTGGCATGAAAATCATAGACTATGATTTTTCCAATTTAAAAAATTCGTAAGTTATTTGGAATTTACGATTTACTTAACATGTCAGAATAAGGCAAAATTGAGCATATATTTCCATTTTGAGGATCGTAAATACATTAGACAACTTCAAAATTACATTTATGATATTTGTTTGAACATGATTGAATACAAATATTCGAATAGGAAAATTTCGTAAATTATTCGTAATTTAAGATTTTATCAACATAGCGAAATTGTAAATTTTTCATATAAATATGAATTTTGAGAATTATTGCATTGGAAATAGTTAGCATGAAATGTAAACAACGGAATTGATCCTGATAAAATAAATTAATAGATTAGAATAAGATAAATATATCGAAGTGAACGGTGGATAGCCTATTAGGTGGGGATTTCATTCTGTCACTGTAACAAGCTTTGGTCAAATTCATTTCTTTTAACATGATTATAATATGTCTCACACTAGAAATTTATGAGAACATAAATATGATGGGGAACTCAGCAGAGTCCACCTATGCCAACTAGTTTATCTAGTAATTTTCGGAATTTCAAAAAACTGTAAAACACGTCTACAAGAATTTTTACGGTATTTTGTTTAGTTAAGAAGAAAAGAAATGTGTATGGTAGGGGAAGGGAGGGGGACACAAGGACTGAGTGATGGGCAAAATTTAATTTTATAAATGTGAAATTTGGGTGGAGGGAGGGGGAATCTCTGTTAGTTTGATGGAAAGGCTTTTTCAAAACAACATTTTAATACAAAATGTTTTTCTCTGTAATTATTTCTTAGGAAAATAAGAAAGAATTTTTTCCTTTTAAAGTCGTCCCCCGTGTCTCGAAAACACCTTGGAAATTTTAAAAACTGTAAAAAAAAAAAAAATAAAATAAAAAAAAAAAAAGGAGGTTGGCTTGTGAAGGTGTTCACATATATATGGTTAAATTTTATATGAATTTTTAAATAAAACAAAAACTTGAATGATAAATTAATGCATTATCGCAATAAACAAAATAATTAAATTTCAAATGAGATATTGTATTCACATAATTTGTTCTCAGGCATTTGAAGAAAGAATTGTTTTTAAATGTCATCAAAAATTACACAATTTTAATGATACATACGACCTACACTTACACTATATATTAACATAAAACGATAACAGACATCATTCAGATATCTAAATTTTATATGTTTTTGTATCTATATCGTAAATAAAATGTGTATATTTTTTAAATAGAAATGTACTTTATTTTAAAGGATAAAAAGAAATTAAATAAATAGTATCTAACGGAAATTCTGACATTAAGCATAATTATAAAAAAGTGTTCTCAAATATTCCTAAACAAGAAAACTCATTGTCAGAATTAATGTATTTCAACACCGGATGTAATAATTTATTTGAAATTACGCAATATTAATGATTTCACTTTCATAACGGTCATGACGCTTGGCATAAAACCGGCGAACTACAAGGTTAATACATTTAAGAAACCGTCGTTGATAATTCAAAAATTAACATTGGTTTATTCTTAGAAACAAAGAATTGAAATTGGCATGCATTTTGGCGAAAAACAATGATAAAGGAAGCAGATGGCTTTCCTTCTTCGCTGATCTCTCCGTGTCACCAAAATGCGGTTCCCCAGTTTTCCTCTGATTCCCGTGTAGTGTAAACGTGATAGTTTGACTCTCCGCCCTCTCTCTTCCAAGCTCCTCGAATTAAACATGAAATTATTCAAATGTTTTATGTTTAAGTTCGAACCTGCTATATAATTTAAAAGATGTGACATTTTTTGAAATAAAAAAAAACTGTTTATATTTTCAAGACTTTTAATTCTCTTTATTATGGTACAACGCATGGACAAGTATTATGACGAAAGGATAAAATATTATTATCAGTTGGATTTCAACATTATAGAACTTAATCAGTTTAAAGGATCTTTGTTTTGTTTGGAATTTCGAGCTGTAAAAACAGGGGGGCGAAAGACACATTTTTGAAATTTTAAACAAATGAAGTTCTTTTTGTAGTTTGTCGGAAATGTCTTCTACAAACAAAAATTTTTTTTTAATGTATTTTGTTTGCCTCTATTTTTATTATTATTAAATATACTGAAAATAGTCTCCATTATGTTCCTATTTCAGGATCACGTCGTTTGATCTCGTTTGGTTTATTAAAAAAAAAAAAAGAGAGAGAGAGAGAGAGAATGAGAAAAGAAAGGAAAAGAAAAAAAGAAATTGAAGCTGAATTGAGACAGGAGAAACCTTAGGAGGCAAACATTAAAATTTCGAATAGGACGGGGATTAGGAGCTCATTTAAAGTTCTACTTAGACTCATATTTAACATGCTCGCTTTTTACGTTTTCAAAACTTTCAAGGCGTTTCCTAAAGATTTGGGAAGGAAAATGGGACTTTTAGATTATATATATATATATATATACATATATATATATATATATATATATATATATATATATATATATATATATATATAAGCTTCTTAAAAAATGCCCCACGAGCTGTTCTGCGCTCAAAAGCTGGTGGATGAGAAGTGCCGGATTCGATCCCATCCTGCACTCTTCGACCTAGCCGTTACTTCAATGTTTTTTCTCTGAAACTTGCGTAAATACGGACTACGACCCCTTAGAAAGACCTCGAGGGGGCATTGTACTTATAGGCCTATGACCCTAGCGCAGTCAATTGGCCTTAAAACCTACAACCACCCAACCTTAAAAAAGTATCGCTGGAAGCATTTTAAGGGATTATATTTAGAAGATTTCTCAAAGTGCTAAAAAATCCTTATCATTTAAAATTTTAAAGTTAGATCTCTCATATACACTTTATACCCCCATAACCCAATTTTTGAAAATGAGGCAAAGTCTAAAATCCCTACACTACGTTTTAGAAAAATTTTAGGAATTCTAAAGTGATTGCGAAATACTAGGAAGAATGTGGGGACTATGTACAGTATGTTTAATCAGATAGAATAAAACTAGATGCATAACATTTTAATGCATGTTTAGAAAAAAAATTTCTAAAAAACGTTTTCTCGATTAAAATTTCAAAGTTATCTAACTGGTAACCCCCGTCCTATTTTCCCACCTGAATTAATTTTAAACCAAACAAAATCTCCCTCAAATTGATTAAGCATCTTTTTTAGAATTATCAGAGTTCCCAAGGGAGGATCTGAACCCAACCCCAATGGTGCTAGGTATTTTGGAAAATTACTGTCTTATCCTTGAACGGTTTTACTTTATGCATCTACAATTTAAAAATAACAAAATATTTATCTTTTGTTCAGTCGATTGACCATTTAAAAATTTGTGTTAAATTTTTCTTATCTAACCAAAATCTGTGTGTGAAACTCTTTCAAAACTTATTCGTAACACTTTTTTACAGAAATTTTCGTACACAAATTATTTTTTTAAACATTTATTTTGAATTTTCTGTTGAACTATCTCAGAAATAGTTGAACCAGTGAGCTGTATAAGAAATTAAATATTGAATAAAATAAAAAATCTTTTTTTTTTTATTTGTAGAAATTTTGTCATTTTTAAAATGTAAAATATTATGCTTTTGATGTTGCATGTTTCCATCCCTAAAAAAATATTCTTTTTTTTTTTTTTTTTTTTTTATCACTTTTTATAAAATTTTGAAATTTCATTTAGTTTGTTATTTTGTTCGAGTATGACCTATAAAACAACACTTTTTATACAGTGTTATAACTCATTACCATGCTCCTTTAATTTTACTTTTTGATCATTAACCTCTAAAAAGTAATGATATCAATACAAAAAACCCTTAACGGGTTAAAATTTTGTCACGCAACACTGTACTTTATTGCTATAAGAATTAGAAAACGAGTCTTAAAAATAATGATATCAAATTTTCAGTGACGCTTTGATATTAATTAAATTATACATAGATTTTTTATTTGAATTTGCTTTTTCCTTTTATTTATATTTACAGTGTAAACGTTATTTTCAACATAAAATAATGTATAGCATTTACTCATTGATACCTTTCCATTCACATCTCTTATAATATGAAAATATGTGTTTTAAAAGAAATGATATGAAATTCCAGCAGCGCAGTGGTGTTACATTAAATGATTTCATTTTAAATTTCACTGCAATTATTTTGTTTTGCATATTAAAGTATATGTACACATTAAAATATTGCTTTTAATTTTTAAATACGCTGTCAAATATATCACTTAGCTTATATTATGTACTGAAATATATTTATTTCAATGAATCATTCTATCTTTTGCGTCACTCCATCCAAAACTGTAAGTAAAATATATGGAAATGTTTACTTTGTGTCATTTTATCCAAATTAATTGAAAGTGCATGCAAATAGATATTGTGCTGCAAAGAAAAACGTTGTGAATTTTTTTTCAGTTTTGGATGGCGTGACGAAAAAGATAGAATAATTCATTGAAATAAATATAATTCAATACATAATATAAGCTTAATAAAAGTGATACATTTGACAGCGTATTTAAAAATTAAAAGCAATATTTCAATGTGCACGTATACTTTAATATGCAAAACAAAATAATTGCAGTGAAATTTAAAAACAAATCATTTAATGTAACACCACTGCATTGCTGGAATTTCATATCATTTCTTTTAAAACACATATTTTCATATTATAAGAGATGTGAATGGAAAGGTATCAATGAGTAAATGCTATTAATTATTTTATGTTGAAAATAACGTTTACACTGTAAATATAAATAAAAGGAAAAAGCAAATTCAAATAAAAAAATCTATGTATAATTTAATTAATATGAAAGCGTCACTGAAAATTTGATATCATTATTTTTAAGACCCGTTTTCTAATAATTATAGCAATAATGTACAGTGTTGCGTCACAAACTTTTAACCCGTTAAGGGTTTTTTGTATTGATTATATATTCCGGAGGAATAGCTTTAGCCTCGTTCAAGGCAGAATGTTGCAATTTAGTGAAAGCGCCATCTAGAAAAATACGGGTGTAGAAACTTTACTACAAAAGATTATTTTACGACGGACCTTTTTAATATTATTTAATATAAACTGAATAATAATATTTACATATGTACAGATATAAAACACTTAAATGAAGTTTGGATTTCGACTTAATTTTAGTGATTATCCATTAACAGTTAAAGTATTGTGGATTTCTTTATGAGGTATGTGATTATCCACAATTTTAGATGATTGTATTTCCAGCATAATAGTTGATAATCGTGATTATACAAACCATCCAAGTATAGTTATAGTGCAATCAGCACTTCTTTCGTACTACCCACGGAAGAAGTGTCTATAGGAATTAAAACGAGATAGGGCAGCGAGCGCGGGAACCGAAGGTTCTTATTCCGCATTAATTCAGCCGAGTCCACGAAAGCGATTCGATCGCCGCCTGGTGTAGTATCTTTGAAACTTATCGGAAGAAAAGGAAAGCCCGCCCCTTCGGCTTCAGTCATCATCCGATTTCCGAGAACGATCAACGAACGAACAGCCAGAAATGTTAAAACGCGCTGATTGATAAATTTTCAAGATGTGGTCGCCCTCTATCTGTAAGAATAAAATTACTACCTTTCCGTAACATTCGTAGTACATCCTACTCTTTTAATCCGTGGTACTACCTAAGAGAGAACACACTTCCTCTCCTCTTATGACAGGTGATCAGAGACGGGCTGGTGCGCATGCGTCAACATCCCGCCCGGCCTTGCTATGTTCTCATGCAAAAACCTACAATATTTTTTTTTTCTTTTTTAGCATATTAAAACTTTAAATTTACAATTTCGCATAACATAAATAGATAAAATAATAACAAAATAAATGAATGTAACATAATATCACTATTTCGCACAACACATAGAATTAAAAAAATTAACTGATTATAATAAACAGAAATTTTCATAACTAACTAACAAATTTAGAATAATATGTATAATACAGTAAATTAATATAATAAATGTTCATATTCATTTTTACTCCTCGATAGGCAGCACACACAATTTGGAGATGGATCTTTTGTAAATCCCTTTGGTAGTTTTTATATCTACCAACCTAACTTTATTATCCTGACCAGAATATAGCTGTATTACACGCCCTAACAACCACTTACATGGTGGAAGATTTTCTTCCCTGACTAAAACCATGTCTCCGATTTTTAAATTTTCTTTATCAATTATCCATCTTTTTCGCTGTTGTAAGTTATTCAAGTAAGAAAGACTCCATCTTTTCCAGATTGCCTGAACAGACTTCGTAATATTTTGCCAAGCATTTAGGCGATTTTTTTCAACATTAGTTAAAGAGGGTTCAACAACAGCCGTTATTGGCCTTCCAATAAGAAAATGGGCTGGAGTTAAAACATCAAAATCTTCAATACTTGAAGTTAGCGGAGTCAGTGGTCTCGAGTTCAAGATCGCTTTCACTTGAGTAACAAGTGTAAGCATTTCTTCAAATGTAAATTTTGAATTACCCGCTATGCGTTTAAAATGGTATTTAAATGCTTTTATATTTGCTTCCCATAGACCACCTCAATTTGGACTCCTTGGAGGAATAAAAACCCATTCTATTTTTCCCTCTGCAAAAAAGTTGAATAAGGATTCTTCCTTATCTTTTACTAGTTTATACAAGGCATTTAGTTTTCTGTTGGCACCTACCATATTGGTCCCATTATCCGAAAATATTTTATGACACTTGCCCCTTCTCGAAATAAATCTTTTTAACGCAGCTATCAGAGCTTGGGAAGTTAAATCACTAATAAGCTCAAGGAGTATACCCTTTGTTACTAGACAAATGAAAATACAAACAGAAATTTTGATTTCTGAACCTTTCCTTTGATTTTTATTTTTGATTAAAAATAGTCCAGACAAATCTATTCCAGTTGAATTAAACGTTTTATCTGGAGTTATTCTTTGTTTTGGTAAGTTTCCTATTTTTTGTAGACATACTTTAGGATTTGCTTTAAAACAGACTAAACATCTGTGCACAATTTTTTTACAAAGATTTCTCCCATGAATGGGCCAATATTTTTGCCTAACCTGAAACAGGAGATGTTGGGGACCAATATGAAAATATTTTTCATGATAATATTAGTTAATTTTTTTTAAGGTAGTAAATATGGATGCTTAATCGAATAAGATAACTGCGAATTTTGCAGTCTTCCCCATACCCTTATTATACCATTGTTGTCCAAAAATGGGGATAAATTAAAGATTTTACTTTTATGTGATACATTACCACCACTTTTCAATTCAGTAGGAAATTCTTCCCTTTGCAGCTGTTTCAACAAGAAGTTTTCTGCCTTTGTCAGCTTTTCAGACGTCACCGGCCCTTTCTTCTTTTCTAAAGGATTTCTTAGATTGTGAAGAAACCTGAAAATAAAACTACATATACGTAATATTTTTAAAAATCTATTACTACGATTAATCAGATAGTCCAAAATGGTAAAGTCCTTTTTCAAAATTAGAGTCACTGCATTTTTAGATTTTAGCTCAGGAGTGTAGTCTTCCTCATTTGGTTCTGAAAAGTCAATAACAGATTGTTTGTTTTCGTCAGACATTAAAAGGGGTGGTCCATGCCACCATTGTTCACTATGAATGAGTTTTTCTGCCGTGAGCCTCTGCTCAGGTGGTCTGAAAGATTTTCTTTTCCAGCACAGTGAAACCAAGTATCAGGATCTGTCAACTTCGTGATTTCTTGTATTCTGTTTTCAACAAATTGTTTCCATCTTTTTGTTGATCCTTTGATTCATAATAAGACAATTTTTGAATCAGTACAATGAAACACAGAATAGCATGTTTTCTGTCCTATTTCTTGATCTTTATGACTCAATCGTGCTGCTAACAAGGCACCGAGGAGCTCCAGTCGAGGTAACGTAATGCTTTTTAATGGAGCTACTCTACGTTTTGTAGTGATGAGATTTACAAGAACTTTATCTCGTTTTTTAACTTCTATGTATACTGAAGCCCCATAGGCAAGTTTGGAGGCATCACAAAACACATGTATTTGTATTTCATCTTCACTAGAAGAATCTAGAACAAGTCTTGGGACTCTAAGCTCTCTAAGAAGTGGTAACTCCTTACACCAAGCCAGCCACTTTTCTAATATGTCTGGAGTCAAATTTTCATCCCACGTGACCTTTCTGTTCCAAATTTCCTGCATTAGACATTTCATTCTGATAGTAAATGGTGTAAGCAACCCCATCGGGTCGACGATTTTCCCGATGGTTTGTAAAATGGTTCTTTTTGTATTTTCTTCTGTGTCAACCACTTTAAGAATTCCTTTAACATCTAGGGTAAAACAGTCATCTTTTGTTTGCCAACATATGCCTAATACTTTCGTGTTGTCGCTCCCTAAGTTAATGGCGGTTTCAGTTGGGTAAGTATCAAACCCTTCGTCGGCCCACTGTTTCATCAATGATGAGTCGTTGCTGATCCATTTCCTCATAACCATTCCAGCTTCCTTCATAATCTTCTTTGCAGAGGGGGAAACTTCTAGTGCCTCTTCTGAAGTATCTTGACCAGTAATCCAATCATCTACGTACATACATGAATTCAGGTGATGTACGGTTGTTGGATAATCTTCTCTATATTTTTCTATGTGATGCTTCACTGTAGCTGCTAATAAAAAAGGGCTAGAGTTCACCCCAAAAAGTACTCTGTTAAATCGAAACATTTGAAGATTTGGTTTTAAGTCAGTACAAGGATTACTATTGAACCATAAAAATCTTACTGCGTCCTTGTGTTTATCTGCTAAACAAATCTGAAGAAATGCTTGACGAATATCCGAAGATATAGCTATCTTGTTAATTCTAAATTGATCAGCACATCAAGAAAATTTGGGTTTAAATTTGGACCCGGCCAAAGACAATCATTAAGGTAGAGTTCATTTAATTGATGTGACCCTCATCAAATACTATACGTGTAGAAGTTGTGACCCGACCTTCTTTTTTCACTGCTTGGTGTGGTAAGTAATATATTGGTTTATCATTACTTATGTTAGGGTTTTCGACTTTTTCAATTATTCCTTGTTTTATGTAGTCCTGAATTATCTCTTGATATTGATCATACAGATCATTATTTTTGTGAAACTTTCTCCATAAGTAAAAAAATCGCTGTTTTGCAACTGGAAAATTATTTGATAATTCTTTCCAGTCTTTACGAAAGGGTAATTCTACTACATATCGTTCATTTTTATAATTAACTGTTTGTTTGAATATTGTCATAGCCTGATCATCTTCTTTAAAACAGGGATCATCTTTGATTCCGAGGGATTCTAATTCGAAAAATTGTTTTATGGTATCATCTATGGAACAATCATTCTCGAGAAGAAGGCACGAATTTTCATTATTGGCTTTCATTTCACGCAGACGATCCGCAGCTACCCAACCAAATTCAGTTTCTCTAAAAAGTAATTCATCGTTTTCCCTGTATACATTGTCTTTCATTATTCTAAAGAATATATCTGCATTTAATAAAGCGTGAATTTCCTTAGTTTCATGAAAGGAATCATCTGCTAATTTTTAAAATTCAGGAATTTTTAACTTCGAAATGTCTAAATTAACATAAGGTGTTAACTCTGTAATTTTATCACTAAATAAGAATTCAATGGCTTCCTCAAAACTACCACTTTCATTTGAAATTATTGTTCGTAATTTTCCTTTTAAGTTTTGTTTCATTGAATTTAAACCCGAAATAGAAATTTGTATTCTTTCTAATTTAATTCCCAAAATATCACTCATTTTTCTCGATAATATATTCTGATCAGCAGCTGAATCAAAAATGGCATTACACTCGATTAATGTCCCATTATACTTCCGTAAAAATACTTTTCCAGTGGATAATAAAATTCTCTTTCCATTTTTATTTGAATGATTGCTCAATACAGTATTATTTTAAAGCAAAGAATTACTTTCGGTTTCCGTAGAAACACTTTTATTTTCATTATTTGTTTCCGAAATAGATATTTCCGGTTTACTTCAAATGACTGGCGACAATTTTCGTGTTCCTTCTGTGATGTCTGCCAACAAATACTTTTTGAATATCGATTTTTGCAGGGGCAGACATATGTAGATTTGCACTCATTTTTTTTATGATTTTTTTTTTTTTTTTAGGCACAATTCACAAAGTTTATGAAATTTAACAAGTTCAAAACTTTTTTGCGGGGTTAATTCTAAGAATCTTTCACATTTATATATAGGATGTGAAGTTTTTGAACATATTACGCAATTTTTGTTTTGAAAGCTTTCATTAAGCAAAACAGTTTTCGTTTTAGAAGGAAAAGGGGATTGTTTTTTTTTATTTTTGTTTCAGAACAATTTCGATTTACAGACAAAAGGACGTTTTCTCTTTGTTCCAGAAAACACACAAATTCATAAAATGTGGGAACTTCTTTCAACTTTGTAAATAATTCAAAGGCCTTTTTTGATTCTAAATCCAGTTTTTTTTTTTTTTTAACATAGTAGTTTGTAAAAATACATCAAATAGGTCGTTTTGTTCGTATTTAAGCATTTTTTACGGATCTTATATTTTTTTTAATACAATCAATCATAGCGTGTATTTCGGTTGCGCTTTCTCTTTCTATCCTTTTAAAGTTTAAAATAGACTGAATGTGAATATTAACAATTAATCTTTTATTATCATATCGGGATTCCAACGTGTCATATAAAAAAAAAAATGTATCAAAGGTTCAAGCGAATTCTTCAACTTCATTTGATAAGCAAGAATTGAGGTAATATAGTTTCTGCGACTGACTGAGTTTATTATTAGATGTGATTAAATCGTCAAATTGGCTTTTGAAATTACTAAAATATTCATATTTCCCGGAAAATGTGGGAAGAACAATAGGTGGAATTTTTGTTTTATTTGTAGATTCATTCTCCTTTTTATCACCGTCAGTCGCAGAATTTATACATTCTTCAAAAGATTTAATTAAAATCTTTAAGCTTACCTCGGACTGTTCCAGGCGATTTTCACAGGATTCGAACTCACTCATTTCAGCGTCCGGTACTTTTTCCAGACCAAAGGAATACATTTTGAGCTCTTCAAGCTTTGTTTGGAGCTGATCGATCTTTTTAAGTTTTACTTCTATCTCCGTTATATTCGTTTGTTCCTTTGAAGCTTTTTCAATAAAAGTTTCAATTCTTGTAATACTTCCTTTCAAGGAAGTTTTTGCTTTTACTAATTTAGCAATAGTATCCATAGTTTTTATCGACTGATCCGAGCTCCTGCTCAGACTGACCACTACTTTGTAGAAACTTTACTACAAAAGATTATTTTACGACGGACCTTTTTAATATTATTTAATGTAAACTGAATAATAATATTTACATATGTACAGATATAAAACACTTAAATGAAGTTTGGATTTCGACATAATTTTAGTGGTTATCCATTAACAGTTGAAGTATTGTGGATTTCTTTATGAGGTATGTGATTATCCACAATTTTAGATGGTTGTATTTCCAGTATAATAGTTGATAATCGTAATTATACAAACCATCCAAGTATAGTCATAGTGCTATCAGAACTTCTTTCGTACTACCTAAGAGAGAACACACTTCCTCTCCTCTTATGACTGGTGATCAGAGACGGGGTGGCGCGCATTCGTCAACAACGGGATTCATATATATTTACATTATAAGCTAAAATTTTAAAGTTGTCAAAATCAGGAATATGATCACTATTGAGAGAATAGATAACGAGTTTGGATCTTAAATGACCTGTTTTATATGAGCGTTTAAGTTCATTTAATCTTATTTCTCCTGATTTCTCATGTTCCTCGAGTTTCACCGATGTATGTAGAATCACAATTTTTACAGGGATACTATAGAATACACCTAAACATTTAAGGAGGGGTGAGGGACAGCAGATTTAAAGTTTGAGAAAAAATTACTAATACGGAGTTGAGGTTTAAAGCTAGTAGAGATATTGTCTGTTCTAAGCAATTTAGAGATATTTTCGGAAATACCTTTGTAATAAGGGATACTAGTACGGTGAGTGAAATTTTTAACTTAAGGATAAACAGATTTATTTGAAAAAAAGAACTCTTCTTTATAAATTATTTTGATAAACTAGTGGGGTAACCATTAATTTTTAAATCAGAAAAAAATTTGGATAGTTCAATATTTAATAGTTCGGAATCACTACAATAATGATTTGCACAATGTAAAATAGTACGGATGACTGCAAGTTTATGAGATAAAGGATTAGCAGAATTTAAGTTAAGATATTGACCAGAGAAGATGGGTTTTCTATAAACTGAAGTAGAAAAATGTAAAAAATTATTGACAGTTTTATGAATTATAAGGATGTCTAGAAAGGATACTTCGTTATTGATTTCAGTTTCAAGGGTAAACTGGATAGTAGAACATAAAGAGTTAGCAAAATCTAAAATATCGTTAACATGAAGTCTCTTAGTTTCTAGAGGGTGCTTTCACTAAATTGCAACATTCTGCCTTCAACGAGGCTAAAGCTATTCCTGCAGAATATATAATCTTGTTTTGATGTATTACGAATTTCTGCAATTGTGGTGCTTTGTATGTTTGACACTGAGGAAGGCTGCTGTTTTAGCCGAAACGTCAGTCGTGTATTTTAATGTTTTTTAATTAAAATGTATTTTTTAAATTTTAAATTTTAGTATTCTTTGTCTCCTTTTAAATGTTACTTTGGTTTTAATATATTAATGAGACGTATGGGTTATGTTTAATTTTATTAAAATATCCTTCAATTATTTTATTCATTCCTCCAAACCAGAGATACGAAATTTTTTTCTTTATTTCAATAAATTGTTTTAGTAATGTTATCAGTTTAGAGCATTACTTTTTAGAAACTCGGGTTTTTATTATTAGGACGATTTCCTCAAACCAAGTATAAAAATTTGTTTTCTTTATTTTAGTTACTTTTCAGGAACGTATATTGTTGACAAGATAAACAACTTACCTCGTATTGTGCGTGGACGATATCCTTGCATTCCAAACCTTCTCCACATGGACAATGCATTAGATAAGCATCATAAGATTTGTCGGCCATATTTAAACCAAGTGGACAATCATCTCCTAAAAAAATGAAATATGAATGGCATATAATTCATTATTAACCAAAATAGCAACTTAATGAAATTTCTAGTAATACACAAATTGCCTATGTGCATGTTTATGATCACATTATCGGATAAAAAGTGTTAATTTAGATCATTGAAATATTTCTACACATGTGAGATCTGTTTGAAATTGTTTCGGAATTTTTCTGAGCTGTTTCAGAAGCTTGATTTTAGTTCTGAATTAGTTTATGTTTAAGTAAGTCTGTGAAAAATGACGTCATGATTAAAAAACAATCTGTATTAACATTTCAAAGAAAAATGAAAAAAGTTCTATGAGGTTAACGTCATATTTGATTTAAGAAATTTATCATATTTTGAAAAATAGCGTCATGGATAAAAGGCATTATATATTTATAGGTGAAAAATGAGCACGTTGTGAAATTGCCGTTCTATTAAAACTAATTTGCTGTAGCCATCGCAAAACTTTATTCTGTTTTTATAAAGGGCATTCCATAAAAACTGAGAGTTATTTTTTTACGTTGTGGCAACACCGCGAAACTAAAAAATAGAAGTGCAAGCGATTTTTTCAAACTGATAACTGTAACTGTACGTTTATACAAAATTCTAAACGAAGCAGACGATTTTATTTTCCTATTTCCGTGCTTGTTTAAAGGACTGTTTTTTTTTGCCCTACAGAAATGGAGATGATTGATTCAGAGTTAAAAAACGAAATGCGTTGTGCCATAAAATTTTGCTACCGTTTGGGCAAAATAGCTCCAGAAACAGTTAAGTTAATGAAAGAAGTTTACAAAGACAAATGTTTTGGTGAGTCTACGATTTTTAGATGGCATGGTGATTTCAAGAAAGGCCGTTTGTCTGCAGAACTGGCTGCTAGGCCTGGGCGACCAAAAAGTGTTGTGAATGATCGAAATGTTAACACTGTGTAGGTAAGCCTTCAAGAAAATCGGTGAATGACATGTGAGGAGATAGCGGCATCAACAAACATTTCGAAAACGTCGATATTTCGCGTTCTACGCAACAATTTACAGCTTCGCTGTGTTTGTTCCAGATGGGTCCCTCATCACCTTACTAAAGAACAAATGAAAACAAGAATTCACCAATGTTGTGAATGGAAACAGGTGCTTCAAAATGATCCAAATCTCATAAAGACTGTAATAACAGGTGATGAAACTAGGTGCATCATAATAATCCCCTTACAAAGGGCGCAACAAGCGTATGGACACATACTGATTCTCCGCCTTCGAAAAAAATCCGACAAACCAAATCTGCTGAAAAGGTCATGATGATTACTTTCTTTGATCATAAAGGTGTAATCTATCAGCATGCTGGGCCTCCAAAAACTACTGTGAATGGTGAATATTATGTTTCAGTTTTGAAAATTTTGCGACAACACATATCGAGAAAGCGTCATGAACTGCTAGGGAATAGGACATTACATCACGATAATGCTCGCCCGCATGTCGCTACTTCTGTTCGGAAATATCTTAGTAAATGCAATATTAAAATTATGCCACATCCCCATTACAATCCAGATCACGCACCATGCGATTTCTGGCTGTTTCCAACGTTGAAGGAGAAGCTCCGTGGCAGAAAATTTAATACAAATTCTGAAGTTATTTCAGCAGTGGAGGGTTCTTTGAAGCAGCTTCCAGAAAAGGGCTTCTCTATTTTTTTAAAAAAGTGGGTTGAACGATGGAACCGTTGCATATCATCTGACGGAAGGTATTTTGAAAAAGAATGATGGATTTTTTGCTGTAAATATATTTCTTGATTTTTTATGATTTTACTCTCAGTTTTTATGGAATGCCCTTTGTATATATAACAGCGCAACCCACCAATTGAGATGCACAAAAATTTTTAATCAATTAAGTTTTTCAGATTTCGTACAGTCACCAAGTCTTACATTTCGCTTCCAAGGTGCCAAATTTGGACCTTAGTGCAAATAAATAAACTGTCTTTTACTTAAACTGTTTCCACTTTAAGAGTAAATCTACCTTAGCTGAAACATCACATTTCGTACAGTAAATAGGTTTGAACGTTTGCAAGAATATTGTATTAAGAGATTCCCAGTTGGGTTTGTTTAGTTTGATTTATTCATTCTTTTTTTTTTTTTTTTTTTTTTTTTTTTCAACACTAGACTGAATTTAGACTGAAACCATTGAGGGACTAGATGGGCGATAATTTCCCAAAGTAAGAATATTTATTTTATGAAAGTAATTTAAAAGTGGAAGAAAAAGATTTATCAGATAGTTCTTACCTTCTTTTAAGAGTTTTTCGCACTTCCCAGGTAGATAACGTTTCTCTATTACGCAGCATTCCCCTTCTTCACACTGATCACCGTTATGGCAAACCTGGCCATATTTAGCGAGCTAGATTAAAAGATAGGTGGGAAGAAGAAATGTTATTTTCCTAAATTAGCTAAATGTACATAAACATAATAAAAATTCTATTTAATGAAATGAATTTATATATATATATATATATAATATCATTGGTAATTGAAATTAGACTATGAGAAATTTGTCACAACAACCTACAAAAGCCAATTTCGTAACAAGTATTTATTATCATTTTAAGGCAATTGTAAGAAATAATGGCAAACAGCAACCAGTCACTTTACATAAGATTTGGAAATTAAATGAAATATAATCTATATAATATTTCTCTAACGTGGGCCAATTTCAATTATTTTTTTTCGAAACGATACGATACGCGAGGATAAAAAAATAATATTTATATATGGACAATATTTAACCACGCGGATTTAACTCAATAGAATTAAAAAAAAAATAAATAAATAGATAAATATATATATATATATATATATATATAATGAATATAGGAATTATTTTATTTTATTTATTTATTTATTTATTTATTTAAAAAATAATAATAAAAAATAAATAAAATAAAATAAAATAAAATCATCTCCAACATGGTGACAAAAAATTAAAAGGTCTCGTGTGAGTCCTATTAAAACTGTACTGCCTGTGGAAGTATGAAAATTGGGTCGTGAACCATGAATTTTATTTGGAAACTTTTCTTTGAATGATTTTGGTTCACTATTGTACAGTATTAATTTGGTTTTAATAATAATTTAGCTTCTGGTAAATTAAAATTTTAATTAGGTGGTGAAATTGGTATAACATTTATGAGTTTCAAATTTTAAACGTAAATAAGGAAAGAAATAAAGTGAGAATATTTCGCATGGGTTTGCTAGTTTTAATAATTTGTAGTAATTAGAAATTCAATAGTAATAGATATAGAATCAGATGAAGAATAATTATGCATTAGTGCAAATGCAGCTATAAACATACTATATAAAATAAATGCATTTTTATAATCCTTGACATGGCAAAATAATAATGATAATAATAAAATATAAAAATATATATATATAAATAAATAAATAAACAAACAAATTATATGTTTAAAAAAAAAAAAAAAAAAAAAAAAAAAAAAAAAAACTGTAAAAACAGAATTTAGTTTAGTACGAAGAACTATTAATTTCAATCTGTAAAATTTTTATTTTTATTTTTTATTTTTTTATTTATTTTTATTTTTCTCATTTTTTGACCGTAAAACTGGGCCACGAACTTTTTAAAATGACTGAAATGAATAAAAGTGAAGCATTCACACTTAAATTTCACACTTTAGATAATTTTTAAAAAATCTAATTCTCGTGTGGAAAAACGGTTTGAATCCCTGGATTCAGAAAAAATCGCCCCTTTGATTTGGTACCGAATTTTTAACGATAAGACTGATATTTCTAATTTATTTTGGTGTTACACAAAACTGGTTTGCAAAAACTGACGACGACGTTTTTTACCCAGATTGAAAATAAAAGTCCCCCTAGTCCTAATAAATAGATAAATAAAATAAAATAAAATAAAAAATAAAACATATGACATTTATATAATGAATGATGTTGATGAAAACATATTTACCAAGGTGAGGAATGAAAATAACAAATTTCTAAATTACCTTCACAATATTTGCGCATATGCAACAATTTTAATTTTTTAAGGTAAGCATATATATTTTAAGATAACAGTACCCACAAACTAATTTTAGTTTGCAGCAAAACATCAGCAGTCTTGCTTTGTAAGCCAACAAACTTGCAGCAAGTTCAGCGTGAGTTCAGCTTATAAGTTCATAACAACACTGAAGCAAGATAGCGCAAACTCCGAAGTCACCATACGCAAAGTTTGCAGCAAACTTGTCGTGCAAGTTGCACTCTTACTGTATCAAATTTGCTGCAAATTCGTTGCAAAGTTGTAGAAAAATTAGCATTTTCGTTTCAAGATTAATGCAAATGCATTGCACCAAGCAAACTTGTCATGTCACACCAACTGCTGACGCATTTCAAACTTAAATTCATGTTACGTCACACTATTGGCAAATACGCATAGAAATATGTAAACATAGCACACATATCTCACAGAAACCTCGTGAATAAGGAAAGGGCACATGACGTCACTCGCAGTCAAGTTATGGGTAAAGTGGCATAACACTGGCATTTCCACCAATACAGGTTGATCTTTTGCCTCTCTCGAGTGGCAAAGATTGATTGACGGAGCGTTAGTTTGTAAACATGCCCTTTCCTTATACAGGACTTCGACTATCTTGGAAGACAAGTGGACAACGCCACGCTCCTTAGTCCTATAAACACGAGGAAGATAACGTTGCGGAAACGCTTCAATATCAACCTTCAAACCCTATTGTTAAATTTGAAATATTTACATAACAATTTTAGTTTGCAGCATAAGCGGTGTAAAAGGGGGGGAAAATACAATATATAAATATGTATATTAATTAAAACGAAAAATTGGTTTATATTCTGTGTACTTTGCGGCAGTTACACAGCAAATTTGTCTCGTCAAATTTGTCACGACAAGATGATAAATATCAAGAAAAAGCAAACTTGCTGCAAATGTGCTTGCTATCTGGGTAAGAATGAGAACAAAAAATAAATAGATGATTAATTTGCCACAACAACCCACAAAAGCCAATTTGGTAACAAACATTTATTATCATTTTAAGGCAATTGTATTCAAATTGAAGAGACACCATTTTCACTTTTATAATTGCAGGAGATTTGTCATATAATTATAATTTTTATGATGATATTGCCTATATTTAGGATAGATGCAACGATTTTACGTATAATATGGATTTTTAATGGAACACGAACACTCGAATTATTTTTTACAAGAGCGAAAAGTAAGCAAACCAACATTTTAATCTGGATCCTTTGGCTTGTTTCAATCGAGTAGTTTATTTGGTATATCGTTGCCATATCATATCAAAGGAACACGTTCTGATATCTATCCTGGTAACTTTTCATTGCTATAAAAAATAATTCGATTTCTTCATTAAAAATATGTAATGTATGTTACGTGTGGTGTAATGTATATTACATGGACATGAAACTATAACGTAAAACGTGTATTCAAATTTATTTAACCAACGCGATGATTGCTGTAGAAAAACAAATCTGGTGTGAAACAACCACACAACTTCCATTACCCACTAGAATTATTTTTTGAAACACCAATTTCCAAGATCTAAAACTGACCTACCTAATCATAATGACTGTTAATTTTCCTGAAATAACCACGTAATACATGAGAAAGAATATCTAAAATGAATTTATGTAACAATTTTCAAGAAAATCGTTAGAGCCGTTTTTGAGATAGTATCTTTTACCAAGACTTGGCATACTCAATTATTGACCAGAAAACAACAATTTCGTACAAAAGTATAATTAAAAGGGAGT
The DNA here is from genome assembly GCA_963930645.1 of Salticus scenicus. Classification (NCBI taxonomy): domain Eukaryota; kingdom Metazoa; phylum Arthropoda; class Arachnida; order Araneae; family Salticidae; genus Salticus; species Salticus scenicus. The sequence goes on from OZ005658.1 coordinate 138,937,598, forward strand.
TAATATGGCGAGTTTGAAAAAAAAATTCCGTACAGCCGTTTTTAAAAGAATGCACTTGCGAGACCTGAAATTGAGTTATTTTTACAGGGCGTCTATCAGTTTTCCTGAACGAACCAACTATATCATTCTAAAGAACATATAATAAAGTTTTTATATAACAAATTTGAAGAAAATCGCTAGAGCCGTTTTTGAGATACGTAACTACTTCCGGTTTCCGATGTCCCACTTCCGGTTTACCAATTTTCCCCAAATATTAAAAAAATCAACTGTACACAAGTCCTGTCTCAATTCTGAAGTTTCATAGATCTATCTATATTAGTTTCGGAGGTATGCTAGTCAGAAAATTCTACTCTTGTCTGTTTGTGTGTTTGTTTGTCTGGTACAAATCTTGCAATCTATTTTTAACTAACTTCCCTACTAGCTAGACATTTTGAAACTTTCACAGTAGCTCAGAACCCGGTGACAACACAATACTTCGAAGTCTGATTTTCGAATTTTCGAGTAGTTTTATTTTAATTAATTAAAATATGAAAAAATTAAGCTCCTAATAGCAATAAAAATAGCCATTATAATATTAGCTATAATTTAATTGTCGCCAAAAAAAAAATTACGAGTTCATTTTCTGTCGACATAAAAATAAATACATTTAATTAAACGTGAGCGTTAAAAAATTGTAAAAAGTTAAATTATGCATCTGGCAAAAATTGACGTCATTATCAGTTTAAACATTTTCTACACATTGGTAAAGTGCTAATATAGTTCATGATGCAAATATATGTTGTTCTGAAAGGATTAATATTTTATTACCATATTTTTATAAACTTCTATTCTTGTTTGTTTGTTTGTTTGTCCGGTACAAATCTTGCAATCGAATTTTAACTAACATCCCTACTAGCTAGACATTTGAAACTTTCACAGTAGCTCAGAACCCGGTGACAACACAATACTTCGAAGTTCGATTTTCGAATTTTTGATTAGTTTTCTTATAGTTAATTAAAATATGAAAATAATAAAATCCTAATAGCGTTAAAATGTCCGTTAAAATATTAGCTATAATTTAATTGTTGCCAAAATAAAATTTACGAATTCATTTTCTTTCGACCTATAAAAATAAATGCATTTAATTAAACGTGAACGCTAAAGAATTAAAAAAAGTTAAATTCTACATCTCAGAAAAATTGACGCCATTATCAGTTTAAAAATTTTATGCACATTGATAAGAGTTCTATGATTCATCAGAAAATTTAAAACATGGTATATAAAAAGTTTCTTTTATCTTATAATTACTTTTATTAACTTCTATTCTTGTTTGTTTGTTTGTCTGTTTGTGCGTCCGTTACAAATCTTACAATCGAATTTTAACTATTTAACTTCGCTACTAGCTAGACATTTGAAACTTTCACAGTAGCTCAGAACCCGGTGGCAACACAATACTTAGAAGTCCGATATGAAAATAATTGCATTAAGATAGCCATTAAAATCAACGAGATATATAAAGTAGAGTGATAAATGGTAACCCTTGAGAAGGTTCAAGATGAGTCATGTGACATGCTCTCCTTGCACCTGCGTATTCGATGGTTCCTTTGGTAACAGCTTATTTTCAGAAAATTTCTATGGCAACGGTTTGGAGATTGTTCTTCACATAAGTCATAAACGCCAATGTTTTTGTTTACTTACGTTGTTTAATATTCTTTTGTTCTAAATCATTTTGATTTTGATTTTACTTCTCTTTTATTTTGTGTTGTTGAACTTTAACAGATAAAATGCTTAAAAATAGTTGAAAAATTATTATTTGTTGTTAAATTTAGCTCTTTAAAAGTTTAAATTTTCGTAAATAAACACTTTTAAACTTTGTTGGGAAACGATGAAAAAAAAAAAAAAAAAAAAAAAAAAAAAAAGGTATTTTATTATTTATTAAAATGTGAAATATGTGTAAAATTATTTTAAAAACAATTTATTTCGGTCATAGGACTGTATCCTTTTGTATGTAATTATTGTTTTATGGTTAATAATTGAGTATGCCAAGTTTTGGTAAAAGTTTGTATCTCAAAAACGGCTCTAACGATTTTCTTGAAAATTGTTACATAAATCCATTTTAGATATCCTTTTCCATGTATTAGGTGGATATTACAGGAAGATTAACAGCCATCCTGATTAGGTAGGTCAGTGTTAGATCTCGAAACTTGGTGTTTCGAACAATAACTCTACTTTTTTTTTCTTCCTTCTTGTTTTTTCACTCGCTGTGTAAGTCCTGTTTTATTTGTCTTTATACGTGTGTCAAGTTTCTTTTACTGAAAAATTTTAAATATCTCATTCGTAAGGTCAATTTTATGTCTTCTGAGCACATTGTTCTAAAAATTGTATATAATACGTGTAATAGTAGGTAATGGAAGTCGTGTGGTAGTTTCACACCAGACATTTATTTGTAATTACTTCAAAACTAATGATTGAAACAAGTAAAACTGTCATGTTTGCATAACAGCAAAGAGATGAAATGATACCTATATACAGTCGGGAAAGGGGGGGGGGGGGGGGCGCAACTATAACTTCGTTGCTAATCGATGCACGAAAGTGTAATAGGTATCATTCGGCTGGTAATTGTTAGTACTTTTAGAAAATGAAGTGAAATTTTGAATTGGGGGTCGTCTACATAATCAAACGCGCACCAAATTTGATTTTTTTTCAATAATATTACCCTATTTTTATTTTACATTTGAATTCCTGAGATCGTGATAACGCAAGTAAATATTCTGAATTAAGAAAAAAAAAAAAAAAAAAAAAACGAATGGTATTGAAATGTAATGCAGACTTGTTAAATCGCTTCTTTACTACCGTCATAGTCAAAAGGTTAATCATTTAGTTCATATATTGATTTATTTTCTCTATTTATTTATTTTTGTTGAGGGGGGGATTATTATCTTAAGGATACTTCAGGTTTTATAAATTACTTTTACAAATATATTTTAATTAAAAAACTATATTTCATAGGAATTACAAAACAAATCGTACAGTTTCAAAGAGTTAAATTGACCAAAAGCTTGTAAGTACGATTAAAATTGTTTAATGTTTACTTCATGATACCTTACAATAATTTATCGGATAATATTTAGTTTATGCTTCGTTATGTGTATATATATAAGTTATTTCAGTTGGTATATTATCTCACACCTACAAAAGAATGTGAGGGAAAATTTAAGTTTTATTGGTGATCACTACAACTACGATGACACTTCTGAATTGAAAAATATCGCACATTTTTCAAAGAAGGCTGCCTCACCAATCAAAATTGATATCATAATTTTTATAAAACTTTTTTGCGTCAAAAATTTCCGGTGTAAACAATAAAATTCTGTCTAATTTTAATAGGATATTAATTTTATTTTTCTAGATTTACAGATATACCCCTAACAAATTTTGGTTATAACTCTATGAATATTAAAGTAAAGTATGCTAACTTTATACTTTACCGCACTGCCAGACTCTCAGAAATTGAATTCTGAAGTAAAAATTGGGTGTTACTATTGAAACAAAAATCAAAGCCGGCACTCATTTCAATAGGTAGATGACCCCTAATTCAAAATTTGACATCATTTTCAAAAAGTACACTTAATTTCCTGTTGAATGGTGTCTATTACATTTTTCTGCGTGAATTAATAACGAAATTACAGCGAGTGCTGCGGGTTTTTTTTCCGACTGTATATTTTTGATTTAGTAATTCTCTTTATTACACTCTACGAAATATTAAAAAAAATATCTACATAAAACTTCTTTTTTAAACGAAGTATAATAAACATATCATTTGTATTATATTATGATTTATTATATGAAATAAATAAGTTTTATTTTAATATATGAAATAAAATGTTTATTTGTTACATCTCAACAATTACTTAATAAAAATATGTATTCTGCATTGGTTTAATTTTACCTTTATATGGAATTATTGCTTTAATACGCAATGGCATAGTACTGTACAGTGTTTTAATAGAAATCTGAGAATTTTCACTGTGCCAAATAATCATAAATAATTTTTTCTAGTTCTTGCAGAGTTGTAGGCTGACAATTTCGAATCCTCCACCCTCTCCACCCGCCTTTTATAGACTAAACATTTTCGAGCTGATAGAGAATTAGGACTATTTTCGGGTCTGGTAAAGAAGATATTCTACGAAATTCTATTTGGGATTTAACTTAAAGTGAAAAAAGTTATGATTACTTACACAATTGTAGGTGCTCATGGGAATGGATAAGTAATTTTAATGATTTGAATTAAATAAACGTACGACAGACGCCGTATAGCAAGGTGCATTATCATCTCGAAATATACTGTTTGCCGGAAAGTTTCAAATACCTCCAAAATAATCGGTCAGGTGCTACTTTTATTATAACTATTACTAATCAATGCGTACTGCATGATTTTTCTTTCTTGTTTAAGGGATAAATTTGACGGTTAAGAAATGGAAAATATCCATGTGCTGCCTTTTTTTTTTTTTTTTTTTTTTTTTTTTTTTTGTCTCTTAGTGTATATGTGTATGTGCGCGCGTGTGTGTTTGAATTAGTATTCTAGATGCCAAATAAAAATAGTGTTAATACACTTTTTAACTTTTCATAGGATTACCTTTTAAAGCAAGAAAAAAAAAGAGAGAGACATAGAGAAAGAAACGAAAGAAAAAGAAAAGAAATTGTTTTTTAAACAACACAATAATACAAATGACAAAAAGTTTCAAGTTTGAAATTTGTAACTGGGTGTATATTTTGCAAATTCAGAAATTATATGACATTGTCACCAAAAAATGACTAAAAGAAATCAATAGATAAAAAATTAAAAATAAAATAATAAAAAATAAATAATAAAAAAATATCTCGTACTTACTGCTATAACGAAGCAACCTACGAAAAGGAAAAATATAGCGGTCTTCATTTTGTTTCTTTCTGTAGGGCAAAACTGCGATTTATCATCCTTCTGAACTATTTAAATGTTATGCGTGAGATACAGACCAAAAAGATCCACATGTCTAATTTTTTATCAATCTCAGAAATGTTCCACGAATGTTTAAATATCTGATGATTCTTCAAAAAGTAATAAAGATTAGAAATCGAACTTAAAAAGATAAATTTAAAGAGTGATTCATGTTAAAATTGAGATATTGATGCAACGAATTATAGGAAAATTCACTAAAAAAAAAAAAAATTTCAGTAAAAGTGCATTTTTCTATTATAATTATAAACATCTGTTAATGACTTATAATTCTCAATGAAAGAAATATTTTATAAAAATGTGGTGTGAAACAACCACACGACTTCCATTACACACTATTACACGTATTATATGCCCGTTTTGGAGATAATGTCATCAGAAGACGAAGAGATAACCTAATGAAATTGACAAATAAAACTTTTCTGGTAAGAGAAAGTGAATTCATGCAAAAAGACATATAAAACAGAATTTACATAGCGATAAAAAAAAAAAAAAAAAAAAAAAAAAAAAGAGTTCTTTTTTTCCCCCCTGAAGCAACAATTTCCGAAATCTAACACTGATCTATCGGATCAGGATGACTATTAATTCCCCTGTAATAACTACGTAAAGCATAAGAAATCATATCTAAAATGGATTTATGTAACAATTTTCAAGAAATTCATTAGAGCCGTTTTTGAGATTTCAACATTTACCAGAACTTGGCGTACTCAATTATTGACCGGAAAACAATAATTACATACAAAAGGATATTTAAAAGAGAGTTAATATGGCGAGTCTGAAAAAAATCCGTTCAACTGTTTTTTTTTTTTTTTTTTTTTAACGCACTTGCGTGACCTGAAATTTAGCTATTTATACAAGGCGCCTATCATATTTCCTGAACTAACCAACTATATCATTCGAAAGGACATCTAATACAGTATTTATGTAGCAAATTTGAAGAAAATCGTTAGAGCCGTTTTTCAGATACGGACGGTTTCCGATTTCCCACTTCTGGTTTTTCAATTTTCCCCAAAATTTGGAAAATTCATCTGTACACCATTTCTGTCTTAATTCTGAAATTTCGCAGCTGAATCTTTATTAGTTTCGGAGATATGATAGTCAGAAGATTCCCCACAAACATACACACACACACACACTGACCAAATCCAAAAACCACTTTTATGGACTCAGGAGATCTTAAAACATGTAAACCAGGTGAAATCTTGACATCGATTTTTTTAACCGAATACAATACTTCCATTACCTACGGTAGTCCGGTAATGGAAGTAAAAACTGGAGCTAGGATATCTTAATACATTTTTTCCTTAATAGATGGCACTATATAATCAAAAAAGCTCTAAAAACTGTCTCTAACAGAAACTACATTCTGCATTATATGTAAAGTTTATATGCAACTGTTTGATAGTACTGGCTTAGCATAAAAGTTAAATAGATTTAGCATAAAATATTAACCTCCCTTCCCCTCCACCCCCTCCCCTAAAAAAACGTCAGACAATTGGTGTATTTTTGATCCAAAGTGTTTTCCGTTTCTTATTTTTAACACGCTTTTATTAGCTTCACCCGTATGTATGTTTGTATATATGATTGTATGTATGTTTGTAACCGCTCTGGGAGCAAACAAAAAATCTATATTGTAAAAAAAGACTCTACCTATGTGAACGCCGTGGCTGTGAGGTAAAGCGCCGCGCTACGAATCTAAAGGTCAAGCGCTTGAACCCGGTGGGGAGATTTTTAAAAAATGGTTTTTGTTTAATTCTAAATTATTTTAATTAAAGATTTAGATGTATGTAAATATTATGGTGTGTCACTCACACGATTTTCTCTCACCCTGCATTTTTATACTAAGATAGATATTTTATGCTTTTTAGTTCGCATTTCTATAAAAGCGTGTTCTTTAATTTTTTAAATCTATAATATTATTTAAGAACAGGGTTCTCAAATTCTTCTATTTTGAGTACCAATATGTTTATTTATTTATTTATTTATTTTTAAGTATTTTTTCCTTCATTTAAATTTAGAAATTCGGTGATTAATTAAAGCAAAGTTTTTTATTAAGAAATCGTGGTATTCAAAATATAGGAGGCTGAGACCCCTGTAAGAATGTTTGAGTGTTAAATATTTTATCAGCATAATTAGTTACGCTCATCATTGACTGACTGACTCTGTCCCGCTTAAAAAGGCTAAGAGACTTTCTCGGACTCTGTCTGTGTGTGAACGCAAGTTGCCACCTAACTTTCATACTTTAGTTTAAAAAAAAAAAAAAAAAAAAAATTGTAATTCTCCGATCGATAAGCTGTTAAATCCGACGGATTCAGAAAAATCGTCCCTTCCATTTGGTACCTTATTTGTAACGAATTTTTGATTAGATTTTTTAAAATTAATTAAAATGTGAAAATAGACATAGCTTTAAAATAGACATATAAATTTTTAATTGTTGCATTTTTTTTTTTTTTTTTTCAGCATAATGCTTTCACGTATATATATATATATATATATATATATAATATTAAATTTGCTCATGCATATGAAAAAATGGCGTCTATAAAATGCTAATAATAATTTTAAATTTTAAAGGTAACGAAGAGATAAATAAAGTGCGAAAATTTCGTACGAGCTTGCTAGAAAATGAATTATTTGAAGTTAGAATTAAATGATCATTTTTCAACGGGCGCCTTAGTCGTCCTTCAACTACCGATATTAACAATAAGAAAAATAATAGCAATAAACAATTAAAGAAAAAAAATATTTTTTGTGTCAATGTCAATTTATTACTTCTTCATTAACATGTGATTTATTAAATTTTTAGAAATTTTCTCGGTTAATGCGGGATCATGTATGATTATATTGATGTTTTAGGATATGTCTAAAAAAAATAATTGATTGTGACTATTTAATTTTGTGTAATTCTTTTTCAAACACATAAGGGCTTAAAATAGAAACGAATTGAGGTAAGGAAAATGTTAGAAATGGAAAACAAAAAGGTAATGTGGTGTGACTAAATTCCCTTACTCTGCTAGATATAGAAACAGTTTTACTTGCCATATATTGCTATATGAAGACGTTACAGTCACCTTGATTCTCGCGTTTGAATATAGTACCTATATTTACAAAGCCTTTTTGTACAGGGTTTGTCCGGAAAGTAATAGGACTGAGTCGATTTAAAAAAATTTATTCAGCCAATCGTTACAATTCTTTAAAAACTTTCAAAATAGGCTTCTTCTGCGTCGATGCAGTGCTGCCAGCGCGATTTCCAAGCATTGAAGGCGTCACGGAAGTCATTCTCCGGAATAGTCTTGAAAGCCGCGGTGCAAGCTGCTTGGATCCCCTCTCTCGTCTCAAAACGCTTACCTTTCATCGGCCTTTTCAGGCGAGGAAACAAAAAGAAGTCAGGAGGGGGGGGGGGGCACATCTGGGCTGTAGGGCGGCTGTGGAAGCTTTGGGATTCCAGCCTCGGTCAGGTAGCTGTTCACAAGAATGGCGGTGTGAGCCAGGGCGTTGTCGTGGTGCAGCTTCCAGTCGGCTGCGATGTCTTGTCGCAGGGACGTATCCAGAGGGAGAGCTCTGGGGGCTTGAGCCCCCCCCCGAAATTGTCTGAGACAATTTCTTTCAGGTACTACTGACCAGAAAAAAAATTGTAAAAAAAATAATTTTTTGTCTACAATATCTTTTTTTGTTGTTGTTAGTTTGTTTGCTTGTGAAACCTTATTTATTAGCAATTCTCTGTCTTGTAAAGTCCAAATTATCGAAATGCATATTAGCTCTTTGTAAAAAACACTAAAAAGAGATCTTCATGGTACTTATTGTTGAACACTGTAATGTGTCTCCTTTCTTTTAAACACTTCTATTGCCATAAATAGCATTTTTATTCCATGAGACAAAATATTCGTCATTAACAAAGATCACAGTTGCATATGGAACTTCTAGTTTTGTTAGGTATCCACGTAGTATATCTTCCATAGAGTATAAATTTTAACAAAAGAAAACAGCCAATATAAAGTTACTTTACAGAAAGACGTGTGATGAAAGATGGTACTATCTAATCCTACTTAAAGCAAAAATGCTAGTAATCACATCATAGAGTATAGCATTCAGTATTCATATTTGCAGCGAGGCAGATTTTCAAACGAATGTCCAGATTCTCAAACCAGACTGGGCTTTGACTGGACCAGACTCTAGTGGGTACATGCAGTCAACAGGTTCTGTCAAAGAAATTCCATATCAGTTTTCCTTGTTTTCCAAAAGGAAACCGAAGTGTTAAACCCACATGCGGAAAAAGTCACCATATGGGGCTATTACATTTACAAAACATGGAGGACACAACGGATTTTACGCGCACCAGATACCATTAATCTACATGACAGTCTTTGGATGGCTCCAGCATCGATCGCTCAATCCTTCAATTACGAGCTCGACTCCTTATTAACCGGACTACCGTGAGTCCAGTTTTTGGGGATTTTCTCCGTCTATCACAGATTAAAGAACTCTCTAGCGGAGACTTATGCATTTTAAAAGACTAGTTCCATCAGTTTTAGGCCCAAGGCACTTTTTATAATTAATATTATTATTAAATCGTTTCTTGTCATTTCAGATTTTAGGAATATTAATTCCATTGTTTGACGCCATGCGGCGTTGTAACCAATATTATTTAAAGCGCATAACCATTTTACTATGCCTATATACGAATTTTAAGGCAATAACTTATATTTGTTTTAAAGTTAAGGTGATTGGGGGGGGGGGGCAAACTTTAATGTACACGCTCTTGGTGTACATATGTGCGGGTGCACGACCAACATCTGAGTGAAAGTTGGGCCCCCTCCGAAATTTTTTTCTGGATACGGCCTTGTCTTGTCGGACCCGATTGACCCTTCTTTTGAGTCTCTTGAGCACTTCCACGTAAATCTTGGCGTTGACGGTTTGTCCAGGAGGGACAAATTCATGGTGGACAATGCCTTTGATGTCAAAAAAGACAATGGCCATCGTTTTCACTTTGGATTTGCTCATTCTTCCCTTTTTTGGGCGAGGAGACGCCGGCGTGTGCCATTCGGAAGATTGCTTCTTTGTCTCGGGATCATACTCAAAGATCCATGACTCGTCACCTGTGATTACGTTATTCAAAAATTGGCTCTAACGAACGCTGCATTTTCGGCTTGCACCACTCACAGAAACACGTCGCGCGAAAAAGCCTGTCCTGGTGCTCGGAGATAATTGACCAGACACTCGTTCGTTAGCTAGGAACGCCCTCTACCGGATCCAGTCGGTGCGCACACGCTCCGAAGTACAGTCGCGGCGGAAGAAAATCAGTCCTATTACTTTCCGGACAAACCCTGTATGTTATTACTAAATATACATGCAGGGTGGTTACAATTAAACTTCCCCTATAAACAGCATCATACATCGCAAAAGGGTGAACGGAATGTAACGAAATTTGGTATACAGACTATACACGAGATGCGCTGGCGGAATTTCACAAAAAAAAAAAAAAAAAAAAAAAAAAAAAAAAAAAAGAGAGAAGTAAAATTAGTTCTAAAATATCCACCAGATTGCACTTTTTCTGGGAAAAAATTTAATTTAATACAATAAACGATCAAAACGGAATACAGAAACGATATTAACAATCCAGAGCAAGAAGTATGAGTAATAAAATGTAAAACCGGGAAAAGCTGTCAGTTCTATGGAAAAAATCTCGAGATTTGCATGCTTGCGAAGAAGAGGACGCTTTATGCAAAACAGGTATTATTTAATGTGATTCGATGGCAAGGTGATCAGAAACTAGTCAATAAATGTTAATATTGTTTCTGTATTCCATTTTGGTCATTTATTGTGTTGAATTTAATGTTTTTACGGAAAAGGTGCCCTCTGGTGGACATTTTGAAACAATTTTTTTTTCGAAATTCCGTGAGCGCACCTCGTGTATAGTCTATATACAAAATTTCGTTGCATTCTGTTCACCCGTTTGCACTGTAGGGTGATATTTATAGTTAAAGTTTAATTACAATTACCCTGTATATTTCAATTTACTCAGAGAACTTATATTTTCAAATTTAACAATTTAAATTTTTATCTAGCATTCGCATGTGATATTCAGCCCTACAAGTAGAAGTCAATTAATTCTACTTTAAAAGCTGGTAAACGCGAGAATTTCCGGATTCGATCCCAGTTGCACTTGTCGACCTAGCCATTCTAAAATTTTCGTGGTTTTCTCCGAAAATCGCGTAAATACGGATTAGGACCCCTTAGAAAGATCACCACGAAGGCTTTTCACTCTGTAGGAATCACGTGCATCAGTTGTCTTTTACATCAACATCACCCATATGATCTTCAAAATACCAAATTTGAACTTCCTTTATTTATTTGTTAAGTTACGCTAACAGCAGGGACGAAGGTTAACTGTTAAATACTTAATGTTCTTATTTAGGGGACATCAAAATGCGCAATTATATCAAAAATTCAACGTCAAAAATTTGAACTTCAAAACACTATTTTATATACACAGTATGAGTAAGAGACAGTATTTATCATTCTTGAGCAATTAAACTGGATATGGTATAATTTGTTAAAGACTAATTTATCAAATAAATCCAATACATGTGTTCGCGAAATTTTGGGTAGCCCTGTATATTGTTTTTAAGTTGTATACTCACCACATAGTATACTTAAATTTAGAGCAGCATAAAATACACGCAACACCAATCAAAATGTACTTTTGGGGAACATCTAGATATAGCCGCTAATAAATACGAAAATATTAATCTTAGACTTATATCAGGAGTTGTATAATCTGCCCCTTTTTTAGGAAATTCGTGACCACTATTAGCAAACAATAATGTTTCGTTTTTTGTTTTAATTTATAGGCTTATTTTATGATAGAAATTACTATTAAAAATCAGGACAGCATGACCTCTGTTTACACTCTATAAATTGCGACATTAAGAAAAATTGGTGTAGAGTTTGATAAATTCAATTGGAAATTTCAGATGATTCAATTTCAATATGCAAGAAATTTAAATTTTTATATGATAGCTTATACGGAACATCTTTGAGGGAGTAAAGGGTGTCTCATACCGTAATAACGTCATGTACAAAATGTCAACATTGTATCGTAAAAAGTCTTTGAGATATGAAAAGACCAAAATACTGACTTAAACTATTTTCCAATCTCTTGGCAAAAAGGCAGGAATCACCTCACGTGGCTGATAGCCTGATCAGCGTTATTCTACGGCAACATATGTTTTGCACATTACACATAGCTTTATTGTATTTTATTTTTATTAGTTCCCATCATACTATAGGTATGGGGAACATAGGTAATCGTGAAAAATTTTGATCTCGGTTTTTTTAATTTTTTATACGTTTTCAGGTGTGAGGATTCCGAAAATGACAAAATTTGTATGGTGTTTGTCTGTAGGGTGTCTGTTAGTGTGTTCATCGTGTGTGTTTCATCGTGTGTGTTTCATCGTGTGTGTTTCATCGTAAAGATGTCAAACCACTTTCCAAATATTATTTAGGATACTGGCATGTATATCATAGACTATGATTTTTCCAATTTAAAAAAGTCGTAAGTTATTTGAAATTTACGATTTACTTAACATGCCAGAATAAGGCAAAATTGAGCATAAACTTCCATTTTGAGGATCATAAATACATTAGACAACTTCAAAATTACATTTATGATATATGTTTGAACATGATTGAATACAAATATTCTAATAGGAAAATTTCGTAAATTATTCGTAATTTACGATTTTATCAACATAGCGAAATTATAAATATTTCATATAAATATGAATTTTGAGGATTATTGCATTGGAAATAGTAGCATGAAAACTAAACAACGGAATTGACCCTGATAAAATAAATTAATAGATTAGAATAAGATAAATACATCGAAGTGAACGGTGGATAGCCTATTAGGCGGGGATTTCATTCTGTCACTGTATGAAGCTTTGGTCAAATTCATTTCTTTTAACATGATTATAATATGTCTCGCACGAGAAATTTGTGAGAACATAAATATGATGGGGTACTGAGCAGAGTCCACCTATGCCATTTAATTTTTTTTCCTTAATTCCGTTTTCATATTTAGAACATTTCGCACAATTAAATTCATTTTGCTCGCTTTTTCTTAATATTTAGTACTTAATTTTTAAGTTATAAATAGTAAAACATGTTCTCAGTTGAATTTTAACGTTTTAGAACTTTAAAATGAAATATTAAAAAAAAAAAAGGGGGAATCAGTTTATCGGTGGAAATTTTCCGGAAATTTAGAACGGTGTAAATATATATATATATGTACACATAAGAATAAAATGTAAATAAATGAGTAAATAAATAAATAAAAACGTAAAGTTATGAGTTATCTGATTCCCATTGAGTATCATTGGGTTCGGCTAGTAGTAGCGATAAATAAAACGTCCCCATAAGTTCTTTGAGGAAAAAAGGAAGTTAAACGTCAGATCTCGTTTCGAGGTTAATACACAGCTGTTGAGTGAAAATAGTTGAATATATAAACACATATTTCAATTTATGACCAATTTAAGCGCTGAAATTTTGTACAGTCGGGGAAAAAAAACGCAGCACTCGATGTAACTCCGTTGCTAATCAATGCACAAAAATGTAATAGGTATCATTCGACGGGGAATTGAGAGTAGATTCAGAAAATGAACGGAAATTTTGAATTGGGGGTCGTTTACATATTAAAACGCGCATCAACTTTGATTTTTTCAATAATAACACCCTATTTTTATTTTATATTTGAATTCCTGGGATCGTGACAATGCGAAAAAGTATATTGGTTGTATATTTTGCTTATTTTTTCACAGAGTTATAAGCTTTCAAAGTTTGAAGGTGCTAATGTTAAATTCATATTTCAAACTTTTATTAATATCTTCACAAAAAATAACTTGATCGATATAATTCTTTTTTTAAGAGATACAGTGAAGAAACCCAAACATAATCCATCATTAATTTTGATTCTGAAAAATATTTTTAATTCTGAAAAATATTAATAAATTCATATTCATAAAAATTATGAATTATGACCTATATTAATTTTTACATAAAAGGAATCCTAATGCTGAAAAATATGGGTGTGCAAATTTGCAGCTCATTCCAGTTATTAGTTTTCGAGATATAAATAAATCTTTCTTTTGGAGTGGTTTAGGGGGCCGTCTCTTAAAAAATTTTGAATGAGATAACGAAGCAAATCTTAAAAAATAACTGAGAAAATTGAACAAAATATTTTTATTTTTTATTTAAGGGTCAAATTATATAACAACAACGTCAAATGCAAAGAAATGAAACAAAAATGTTGATTTTTAGACATTTGTGTTAGTATCAAGAATTCCTGTTTTCTAAAGCCCCGCCTTTTATCGTTCTTCAAAACAAAACAATACAGAAACGAAAAGTGAATGTGACTTTGAGTATTCGTGTTAAACCTCTTATTTTACATTGACAAAAATATACACAAGTGGTATTTACTTCATCGATTACTGGTGATAAATTTAGAATTCTTTAAACGAACACCAGAAGAAAAAAATTAACTAAATAGGCGGGGTATACTGTCTGAAATACTCTCAAAATAAAATATTTCAAAACAAATTTTCTGTACCACAATTATATTACAGATGGATATACATTATAACTATATTCTTTCTAATTAATATATTTCTATCCATAGTATATTTTATTGCAAAAATATGAACACTGGGTACATGCTTAAGAAATAAGTAACACACAAATTACGAAAGAAACGCCCACTGGCATTGTTACAGATTTTCAAATGATGTGAATCTACGTCAGCAGTCGCGAAAGCGTTAATTAAGAAATTATATTTTCATAGAAATTATAAAACAAATCGTACGGTTCCAAAGAGTTCAACTGACCCAAAACTGGTAAGTGCTATTAAAATTGTTTAATATTTACTTTATGAAACCTTACAATAATTTATCCGAAAAGATTTAGTTTATGCGTTGTTGTATATATATATATATAGCTATATTATTTCAGTTTGTATATTATGTTACACGTACGAAAGAAAATTTAAGCTTTATTGGTGATCAGTATATCCATGATAGTTACTTTTTAATTTAAAAATATTGCACTTTTATAAAAAGTATTGTCTGACCAATCGTAAGTGTAATGTATTTAAATATACCTAAAATTATCTAAAAAAGTACTAAAGTATATACATATCCAAAAAACTAAATTCATGATAATTAAGTTACTGCAAAGGTGTTAATATTTTTATTTCTTTTTATAACTCTTTTTTTCTTGAAATATTTCCGGTGTGAAACAGTATAATTTTGTCTAGTTCTTGTAGGATCTTAATTTTATTTTTCTATATTTAGAGATAGCCCCCTAACACATTTTTGATCATAACTCTATGAATACTAGAGATAAAGTATACAAACAGTATACTTTTCCGCACTGCCAGACTCTCAGAAATTCGAATATGAAGTCAAAATTGGATGTTGCTATTGAAAAAATCAAAGTTGGCGCTCCTTTTAATATGTAGATGACCCCTAATTCAAAATTCGACGACATTTTCAGAAAGTGCATTTCATTTCCTGTTGAATGGTGTCTATTAAATTTTTCTGCGTCAATTAATAACGAAATACCATCAAGTGCTGCGTTTTTTTTTTTCCCCAACTGTACATGAACTTATTAGGGCATAAAATATTTTCATTCATCTTTTTTTTTTTTTTTTTTTTTTTTTTGCGTGATTTGGAAAAATTTAAGTTTTGCTATTTTTTTTTTAATTAAAAAAATATAAACTTTTGTTAGATTAAAAAAAAAAAAAAAAAAAAAAAAAATTCTACACCCTTTTTTTTTTTTTTTTTTTTTTTAAGAAATTTTGCAATTTTTAATATATGGCTAAGATCAATTAAAAAAAAAAAAAAAAAAAAAGTTGCACTCCGAGAGTGCCGACAGAAGAAACTTGAACAATTACGTGTGTATTTTTTGAATCGTCAGGAAATATTTTACTGTAAATTTGAATTTGATGTTCTTTTGTTATCTCTATACCGCTTACATTTTTCGGCGTTTATTTGTTTTTGTCCTGCCTGTTCCATTTTTGTACCAGAAGAGTCACTAGAAGAATCAGCAGTGGCCATAGACAGAGCAGCAACCTCAATCTCATTCTTTTTATTTTTATTTTCTCTATATCGCCTAGTCTTTTCCCTGTTTTTTTGTTTTCTTTCTTCTTCTCTTTTTTTTTTCATCCCAATCAAAAAGGCCACTGATGGACACTACAGCGACCTCATTCTTTTTCTTTTCTCTGCATCGCTTCGACTTTTCTCTAATTTTTTGTTTTCTTTCTTCTTCTCTATTTTTTTTTTTTTTTTTTTTTTTTTTTTCATCATCGGAATCAAAAGGGCCACTGATGGACACTGCAGCGATCTCATTCTTTTTCTTTTCTCTGTATCGCTTAGATTTATCTCTGTTTTTTTTCGATTTCTTTCTTCTACTTTTCCATCATCAGTCTATTCTGTCTTTTTCTTTTTCGTTATTCATGAGAATCATCCGTATTTTTTTCCATCATTGAATGAAACCTAAAACCAAAAGTATATATTATTTCAAAGCTGTATTTTTGTTTTTTCATTTTACTATAATAACGTTTTAAATTTATCGCTCAATGTTTGGGTATTCAAAATTTAAAAGCAGAGAAAAGGCGCGCATGCGCTGCATTCCTGCACCGTAACAGTTGGTACAGATCTCATGACCAACTTAAGAAGAAAAAGAGACAGCTGACGTGTACATATATACTATATAGTGATACACATTTTTATTCACGTGTTAGCTTTTTTTTCATTTCTAATTAAAAATAATGTACGTAAATTTATTTATTTATTTAAATAATTGTTTACTTACGCGATGATGAGCAGCAGTTCTATTAATCTATCAGCAATGATAGATTTACAAATTCAAACTCAAAAGCACTGCAGTACAGTATTTCTTTTTTAAACAATATACAGTATATAATTATTAACACTTAACATTAGTAAGTTAATTGTATGATACATTATTTGTAGCTATAGCTAAATGAAAGAAGAAAAAAAATATTTTAATGAATTTCAAGAATTGTCACAATTATAATATCTATGTTGAATTAACAAAAACGTGAGTTGAATTGTATACTGAACTGTTATGCGATTCTCGCAATCGAAAGTGTGTTAGATTGTTCGTCGTCGGTAAGGTAGAGATACATTGCATGGGTGCATTAGATAGCATACGAAAAAGCGCGGAATTTAAAAAAATTTTATTATAACAGGAAAAATTTTTGTTTTTTTCGATTCGAAAAGTTCCGACATGAATATATATCTATGTTGTACGTATATACACAATATATGTTTAGATTATATATAGCTATATTATCAACGTATTTCAATTCAAACTCAACTCTCGTGTAAACGGGGGGCAATATATGTAGATACTTATATACAGAGGTGTCGGTTACAGTAACAGTGTCGCGAGTTCAA
Organism: Salticus scenicus; assembly: GCA_963930645.1. Taxonomy (NCBI): domain Eukaryota; kingdom Metazoa; phylum Arthropoda; class Arachnida; order Araneae; family Salticidae; genus Salticus; species Salticus scenicus. Next base: position 138,955,049 of record OZ005658.1, read on the forward strand.
TGGTTTTTTCCCATCTCAAAAATGCCCAGCGCGCCTAAAGAAGTTTTCACTTAAAAAAAAAAAAAACTAGTATGTTGTGGCCACCACGAGACTTTCTTCTATATTTTCCTATACAAAATCACTCAGTAACAATAATTTAAAAAAAAAATGGGACTTTGACAAAATTGGGGGGAAAATGCGAAAATTTGTTTAAGTTTGTCAGAACACAGAAACCGTGGGAGTTTGATAGAATTAAGGGAAGAGATTTAAAAAAAAAAAAAAAAAAAAAGTGGGACTTTGACAAAATTTTGGGTAAAATGTGAAAATTTCTTAAAGTTTGTCAAAACATGGAAACCGTGGGACTTTGACAAAATGAGGGGGAAAATGCAAAAATATGTTAAAGTTTGTCAAGCCACGGAAACCGTAGGACTTTGACAAAATTAGGGGAAAAAAGCAAAAATTAGTTAAGTTTGTCAGAACACGGAAACCGTGGGAGTTTAATAAAATTAAGGGGAGAGAAAAAAAAATTTTTTTCAAAGTTTTTTTTCGTAAAAAGTAAAAAAAAATCGATAACTTTGTTTTAAATTATCACAGATTTATAGTTCAACCATTCGTTTTAAAAGTACTGACGAGACCTTTCGAAAGATACCCATCTTGAAAATTTTTGCCCTATATCACCCTGTTAAAAATTTAGAAAAAGCGGGATGGCAACGCAACCTGTAAGACGATTTTTACCAAAAGTTGATAGGCACTAATTTATGTCATGGTGCAACTACATACCAATTTGTATGAAATTCTGTGCAGTAGTTCCAGAGATACAGTTGCCACAAAATTTTGTCACACACATACACACAGACAGACATTTTCTAAAAATGGTAAAATCGTGTTCTACAGCTCTCAAAACGTGTAAATCCATCAAAAACCCGAAATCGAAAATTTTTACGAATCCAATACTTTCTTCTATTGAAGATAGAAGAAAGTAAAAAACTAAAGCCGTAGCTGTAGCTGTAGTTTGTTTTAATTATGTAACCGGTGTTAGAATAAGTGTTCCTAAAAATTCATAATTAACATTGTTACGAGGAATTAAAACAGAAATTTATAAATACTTGAAATCTCTAAAAATTAATGATGTAATTACACTTTAAGATTTTTCTTTCAAAAATTTCCACCATTAAATTACTAAAAAAGCATTATATGTTGCAAGATTTTTTTCAAAATGCTTAGTTTTAAAATATCTAATTAAGCAATTAGGCGAAAGTATAAATATAATTAACGGTAATTATCAACGACTAAAGCTTAAAAAAAAAGGAAAAAAAACTGTATTTAAATCGCTTTTAGTAAGACTAATTATCCATTAATTATTCCTTTTTATTTATCAATCGATGCTTTTATATTCCTTTTTCAAAATATTAAAGTGTATTTTAAAAATTTCAACAGGAAATTTATCAGCTTTTTGAAAAGTTGAATTAGTCCAGTCAATAGGCATGTAAAAAAGGGCTTACCTAGCAAAAGGTGGGGTAGAAGATTTTCTTTTTTAATTTGTACATATTAGTGTCAATATGGAAAAAACGATTTATTCAACATGGTCGACTCCGGGAGAATTTTTGACGGCTGAAAAACGTCGAAAATTTACTATTTTTTTGGCTTTTTTTTGAAATATCTCAGAAATGGCTGAATTTAGCGATACTTTTCTATTATCAAGTTTAAAGAGGATTAAATGCCTACAATTTTCTTCATTACAACTTTTTTGTAGTACTAATAGCCAGCGCTTTACAGCCTCTTGAAAGTCGGCATTTTTTCTCAAGCTAATAAAATACAACTCAAAGAAATGGGTCGGTGCATGAACGGTTATTAGAAAACGAAAAAAAAGGAAGGGACATATTCAGCTGTCTGACCTTAGGAAATGATATCTGCTTCGTAGCAAAGGTGGTAAAAAAAAAAAAAAAAAAAAAAAAAAAAAACTGCCCTCCCCCCCCCCCCACACACACAGAAAACGCTCTCACTTTCCTCCCGCCTCTTCCCATCTTGTAGTATGCTGCCTCGGCTGAGTATCTACCTATGTTATTCAGTTCAGTTCAAATGCGTGAACATACTGTTTCAACCCAACCCATGAGCGTTTTCTATTACAATGACCGGAGTGTTAGTTTTATTTACGAAATCAGTTTGAATAAAGGTGAAATAAAGATTCTGAAGGAGAAAGGTATACAGAAAATCTGGAAAAGTGCAATGCAAAACGTCAAAATGAAGAACATCAGTATTTTTTGAAGAACCTACAACAAGTAAGAATTCACAATGCTTGTCACAAATGATACACCAATGAGCGAATAATTGCAGCATATGTACGGCGTCATACAACTGATGATGGAGCTGGTCCAAAGTGTGCAGCTGCATATCTTCCATCAAGAACTGAAGGTTTCAGTTTTAAAGATCAGTGTTCATTGTGTGGAGAAGGGGATACTTGAAGATTTCTTTAAAAAGCAGGAACGAATTCCTGAGCATGAAAGAAATTTTATCCACCATGCTATGAAACTGGGTGTGAAAGAAACAATTGTAAATGGTGCCAAAAATCGTAGGGATGAGTGAAGAAAAAAAGTATTTGAATGCATCGGAAATGAAAAAGGTTCAGTTGCTGTAGATACTTGGTATCACAGGTTTTGTCAGCAAAAACTGCATTGGAGGTCTAAAAATGAGATGAAACAAGGATACTACCCTAAAAGTAACACTGATGAGGCAATGGAATCAATTTACTCCTACCCTGAAAACGACTTGGAGGAGTGCCAGTCTCATTAAGAATTTGATGAATAAAATAAAGGGTGATTTTCGTTCTGGCATCAGAACGGTTACATCACGCCTTTGCAAAAAATATGAAACTGGCAACAAGAAAGGAATTGTTTGCTTTCAAAGTATTGGCTATAAAATACTCAGTGAAACTAGTATAGTAAAAAGGATTCTTATCCTCAACAGGAAAATGTCATATTAATTTCATCATTGGACGACACTGAAGAAGATAAGCTATTCTAAGAGCTTTTGTAATTACTTCAAGAGGGAAAGGAACTATTTGAGGATGACACACTTTCCTTCTACCTCTGATGACTATTGAAATTTAAGAACCCGGGCTTTCAAAACAACAACGAAGAAAATAAACATGTATATTATACATTAATGGTACATTTCTTTATTTGTTTCAGGGCTAAATGAATCTCCCTATAATTTATATATAAAGTTAAATTTCTACAATTTACTTTTGTAATGTAGTAATTATTTACTAATGTTCTTCAAACAAGTATGTCTATTTACGAAATTCATTTAAAATTAAGATTGTATATTGTTATTATCCTCAATATTAATATATCAGTAATTAATGTTTTTTATAACGTTATGTATTATATCTAAATATCATTAATGTTTTATAATTTTATAAATAGTAGAATTATAATATTTATGTATCAATGCATTGAGTTTTTGCTTATTACCACCCTAATATTTTATTTTTTTTCTTTGTATGTGTTTGTGTGTGTATTATGTGTTGCATTGGTAGAATACTATACATCGCCAGTTATTGGAGCCTTATGATGACTACTGTTAGGCCAGAATTGTTAGTGCGTGGCCGGGGGGGGGGGGAGTTAGTAAAGCGGGGAAGGGAAAAAATAAAAGGGGGATCGCCAATTTACCTGGCTAACATATTTAGTTCTTTTCAAAAATCACGATTATTTTAACAAGGTATATGTTAAGAGAACAATAAAAAAAATAAAACAGTATTCCTTACAATATATATTGTAAAAATACATCTGGCATGTGTATTTCCATATTACGTTTTAGATCACCAAATCCAAAAATCCCATGGACGACAGATATCAGAGCTATATCATTAAAAGTTTTTAAGCTTTCTGTAAATAAAGCTTCTAATTCTAATAATTACTGTACATTATTTATAAGGAGTAATGCGCTTTTTTTACGAAGTTGAGAAAACTGTTCATTTTCAAGAAGCTGTTACGCGCTTGCTATTAGTTCTACAAAAAAGTTGTAATGAAGAACATTGTAGGAAATTTAATCCTCTTTAAATATTACATTAGAAAAATATCGCTAAATTCAGCCGTTTCTGAGATATTTTAGAAAAAGCCAAAAAACTAGTAAATTTTCAAGGTTTTTCAGCAGACAAAAATTCTCCCGGCGCCGACCATGTTGGATAACTTATATTTTGCATATTAATGCTAATATAATTAAAGTTATGATTTCAAAATGCTATAATTTTATAACTACTGTTGAGAATGACTTGATATTTTACCAGAACAATTGCTAGGCAATGGAATTTTGTTTGGCAAAGGAAAAAAAAAGTTCCAAAATGTAACGTTAACCATTCCTAAGACGTTTGTTTCATGCAGTTCCTCTTTTTCTCTTGTCACTATCACTGTTTCCGCTTTAAACACGTATTCTTGTCCTTTTGCTAAAAAAAGTTGTCGCAAACCCTTAAAGTCTATTTTCTGCTATTTTGTTCTATTGTTAGCAACATTCCTGTGTATAATGAATCCATTTAGGAATTTCTTTTGGGTTCACATTGGCAGCGCCATCTATAGACGCATTTCATAAATACTTCTTTCCTTCGCCAAATAAAATTCCATTGCCTCAGGATTGCTCTGGTAAAATATCCATTCCTTTTGACCGTTAGGTTTAAAATTATAGCATTTTGAAATCGTAATTTTAACTTTTATCACCCTGTATATATAAAATAGTCAGAACCATATAAAACACCCACATACACACAGACTGATTTACAGAAAATACTTTTTGGACTCCCGAGACCTTAAAACATGTACATTAAGTGAAATCTCAATATCGAAATTTTTGACCGAATGCAATATTATCATAACCTACGGTAGTCGGGTAATGGAAGTAAATATATTCTAGACATCATAATTTAGAGCTCTGAAACATGGAGGTATGCATATCTGAATACAAACGAATGTACCCAGTCCAACTTCTATGACACGGGGCTCATAATGGAAAATATGAACCGCTTAAAGTCTGATATTTTTGTCATTTTAAATTGACTCTAAAAAACTTTGGACTTCATTCTGGAATTCGAATGTATTTTTTTGTTTTTATTCAACGTTTTTCTCGCGACGACTTCCTTGAAATTCATTTTTGTAATTTTCGTTTCTTTCCCCTCCCACCTCCCCTGTCTTTTCTTTCGCGGTCTATGCCTTCGGCATTTAGCCAGATATTTTTCATTTTGAAAGACACACTTTTATTTTTTTAATGTTCTATTCTCTTAACATTCGTCGTTCTGACAGGAGTAGACTTGAGCTTTGTTTAAACCGAAATAACCGAGCACATACAAAGGTTGTAGTTCATTTATTTATTTGTTTTTCTTTTAATTGTGTTTTATAACTGACATTTAATGATTCAGAAAAAGAACCCTTTTTGAATAAAGGGTTAATGAGTCTAAATTTTAACAGTGTTTTCTTTCTTTCTTCTTCTTTTTTTTTTTTTTTTTTTTTTTTACTTTGAATCGAAAGATTTATTTATTACAGACGTCAACTGTAACTGAGTTCAGGATGTACGTGAAGTTGGCACCACCACCAAAGGTACAAAACTCAAAATTTATCTTAATCGTTTGTACTTCGTTAGTACCCAATTGTACCACAAGAAATTTCGTTTGTACCGAAAATGTTTTTAAACTATAGCTGTTTCAATTTGGTGGTGCCAACTTCACGCTGGCACCACCACCATAAGAAAAAAATTTAAAATCTATCTCCATCGTTTGTACCTCGTTTGTACCCAATTGTACCACTTGAATTTTCGTTTGTACCAAAAAAATATTTAAACTATAGCCATTATAATTTCGTGGTCCCAACTTCACGCTGGCACCACCACAACGAGAAAAAAACTCAAAATCTATATCAATCGATTGTACCTCGTTTGTACCCAATTGTACCACTCGAATTTTCGTTTGTACCGAAAATGTATTTAAATTATAGCCACTTTAATTCACACATTATTACAGTCGTTTTAATATGGTAGTGCCAACATCACGCTGGCGCCCAACAACAAGAAAAAAAAAATACAAACTCAAAATTTATTTTAATCATTTGTACCTGGTTTGTACCCAATTGTACCACAAGAATTTTCGTTTGTACCAAAAAAGTATTTAAATTAGAGCCCTTTTAATCCGGACATTATTATAGCGGTTTTAAAATGGTAGTGCAAACTTTCCGCTAGACTCATACAACAGGTAATAGAAAATTAATAGCTTCAAAAACTATTTTAATCGTTTGTACTGCGTTAGTACCCAATTGTACCACAAGAAATTTCGTTTGTACCGAAAATGTTTTTAAACAATAGCTGTTTTAGTTTGGTGGTGCCAACTTCGCGCTGGCACCTGCACCATGAGAAAGAAATTTAAAATCTATCTCCATCGTTTGTACCTCGTTTGTACCCAATTGTACCACTCGAATTTTCTTTTGTGCCAAAAAAGTATTTAAATTATAGCCACTTTAATTCACACATTATTACAGTCGTTTTAATTTCGTGGTGCCAACTTCACACTGGCACCACCACAACGAGAAAAAAAACTCAAAATCTATATCAATCGATTGTACCTCGTTTGTACCCAATTGTACCACTCGAATTTTCGTTTGTACCGAAAATGCATTTAAATTATAGCCACTTTAATTTACACATTATTACAGTCGTTTTAATATGGTAGTGCCAACATCACGCTGGCGCCCAACAACAAGAAAAAAAAAATACAAACTCAAAATTTATTTTAATCATTTGTACCTGGTTTGTACCCAATTGTACCACAAGAATTTTCGTTTGTACCAAAAAAGTATTTAAATTAGAGCCATTTTAATCCGGACATTATTATAACGGTTTTAATATGGTAGTGCAAACTTTCCGCTAGACTCATACAACAGGTAATAAAAAATAAATAGCATCAAAAACTATTTTAATCGTTTGTACTGCGTTAGTACCCAATTGTACCACAAGAAATGTCGTTAGTACCGAAAATGTTTTTAAACTATAGCTGTTTTAGTTTGGTGGTGCCAACTTCACGCTGGCACCAGCACCATGAGAAAGAAATTTAAAATCTATCTCCATCGTTTGTACCTCGTTTGTACCCAATTGTACCACTCGAATTTTCTTATGTGCCAAAAAAGTATTTAAATTATAGCCACTTTAATTCACACATTATTACAGTCGTTTTAATATGGTAGTGCCAACTTCACGCTGACGCCCAACAACAAGAGAAAAAAAAAATACAAACTCAAAATTTATTTTAATCATTTGTACCTGGTTCGTACCCAATTGTACCACAAGAATTTTCGTTTGTACCAAAAAAGTATTTAAATTAGAGCCATTTTAATCCGGACATTATTATAGCGCTTTTAATATGGTAGTGCAAACTTTTCGCTAGACCCATACAACAGGTAATAAAAAATAAATAGCATCAAAAACTATTTTAGTCGCTTGTACTCCGTTAGTACCCAATTGTACCACAAGAAATTTCGTTTTTACCGAAAATGTTTTTAAACTATAGCTATTTCAATTTGGTGGTGCCAACTTCACGCTGGCACCACCACCATAAGAAAAAAATTCAGAATTTATCTCCATCGTTTGTACCTCGTTTGTACACAATTGTACCACTTGATATTTCGTTTGTACCAAAAAAATATTTAAACTATAGCCATTTTAGTAGTACCAGCGTGAAGTTGGCACCACCCCAATATGAAAAAAACTCAAAATCAATCTCAATCGATTGTACCTCATTTGTACAAAATTGCACCACTTGAAATTTCGTTTGTACCAAAAAATTATTTAAATTATATTCATTTTAATTCAGACATTATTACAGTAGTTTTAATATGGTAGTGCCAACTTCACGCTGGCGCCCAACAACGAGGGAAAAAAAAAACCTCGAAATTTTTTTTAATCATTTGTACCTGGTTCGTACCCAATTGTACCACAAGAATTTTCCTTTGTACCACCATGAGAAAAAAATTTAAAATCTATCTCCATCGTTTGTACCTCGTTTCTCCCCAATTGTACCACTTGAATTTTCGTTTGTACAAAAAAAAATATTTAAACTATAGCCATTTTAATTTCGTGGTGCCAACTTCACGCTGGGACCACCACAACGAGACAAAAACTCAAAATCTATATCAATCGATTGTACCTCGTTTGTACCCAATTGTACCACTCGAATTTTCGTTTGTACGAAAAAAGTATTTAAATTATAGCCACTTTAATTCACACATTATTACAGTCGTTTTAATATGGTAGTGGCAACTTCACGCTGGCGCCCAACAACAAGAAAAAAATTTACAAACTCAAAATTTATTTTAATCATTTGTACCTGGTTCGTACCCATTTGTACCACAAGAATTTTCGTTTGTACCAAAAAAGTATTTAAATTAGAGCCATTTTAATCCGGACATTATTATAGCGCTTTTAATATGGTAGTCAAACTTTCCGCTAGACCCACACAACCAGGTTATAAAAAATAAATAGCATCAAAAACTATTTTAATCGTTAGTACTCCGTTAGTACCCAATTGTACCACAAGAAATTTCGTTTGTACCAAAAATGTTTTTAAACTATAGCTATTTCAATTTGGTGGTGCCAACTTCACGCTGGCACCACCACCTTGAGAAAAAAAATTTAAATCTATCTCCATCGTTTGTACCTCGTTTGTACCCAATAGTACCACTTGAATTTTCGTTTGTACCAAAAAAATATTTAAACTATAGCCATTATAATTTCGTGGTCCCAACTTCACGCTGGCACCACCACAACGAGAAAAAAACTCAAAATCTATATCAATCGATTGTACCTCGTTTGTACCCAATTGTACCACTCGAATTTTCGTTTGTACCGAAAATGTATTTAAATTATAGCCACTTTAATTCACACATTATTACAGTCGTTTTAATATGGTAGTGCCAACATCACGCTGGCGCCCAACAACAAGAAAAAAAAAATACAAACTCAAAATTTATTTTAATCATTTGTACCTGGTTTGTACCCAATTGTACCACAAGAATTTTCGTTTGTACCAAAAAAGTATTTAAATTAGAGCCCTTTTAATCCGGACATTATTATAGCTGTTTTAAAATGGTAGTGCAAACTTTCCGCTAGACTCATACAACAGGTAATAGAAAATTAATAGCATCAAAAACTATTTTAATCGTTTGTACTGCGTTAGTACCCAATTGTACCACAAGAAATTTCGTTTGTACCGAAAATGTTTTTAAACAATAGCTGTTTTAGTTTGGTGGTGCCAACTTCGCGCTGGCACCTGCACCATGAGAAAGAAATTTAAAATCTATCTCCATCGTTTGTACCTCGTTTGTACCCAATTGTACCACTCGAATTTTCTTTTGTGCCAAAAAAGTATTTAAATTATAGCCACTTTAATTCACACATTATTACAGTCGTTTTAATTCCGTGGTGCCAACTTCACACTGGCACCACCACAACGAGAAAAAAAACTCAAAATCTATATCAATCGATTGTACCTCGTTTGTACCCAATTGTACCACTCGAATTTTCGTTTGTACCGAAAATGCATTTAAATTATAGCCACTTTAATTTACACATTATTACAGTCGTTTTAATATGGTAGTGCCAACATCACGCTGGCGCCCAACAACAAGAAAAAAAAAATACAAACTCAAAATTTATTTTAATCATTTGTACCTGGTTTGTACCCAATTGTACCACAAGAATTTTCGTTTGTACCAAAAAAGTATTTAAATTAGAGCCATTTTAATCCGGACATTATTATAACGGTTTTAATATGGTAGTGCAAACTTTCCGCTAGACTCATACCACAGGTAATAAAAAATAAATAGCATCAAAAACTATTTTAATCGTTAGTACTGCGTTAGTACCCAATTGTACCACAAGAAATGTCGTTTGTACCGAAAATGTTTTTAAACTATAGCTGTTTTAGTTTGGTGGTGCCAACTTCACGCTGGCACCAGCACCATGAGAAAGAAATTTAAAATCTATCTCCATCGTTTGTACCTCGTTTGTACCCAATTGTACCACTCGAATTTTCTTTTGTGCCAAAAAAGTATTTAAATTATAGCCACTTTAATTCACACATTATTACAGTCGTTTTAATATGGTAGTGCCAACTTCACGCTGACGCCCAACAACAAGAGAAAAAAAAAATACAAACTCAAAATTTATTTTAATCATTTGTACCTGGTTCGTACCCAATTGTACCACAAGAATTTTCGTTTGTACCAAAAAAGTATTTAAATTAGAGCCATTTTAATCCGGACATTATTATAGCGCTTTTAATATGGTAGTGCAAACTTTTCGCTAGACCCATACAACAGGTAATAAAAAATAAATAGCATCAAAAACTATTTTAATCGCTTGTACTCCGTTAGTACCCAATTGTACCACAAGAAATTTCGTTTTTACCGAAAATGTTTTTAAACTATAGCTATTTCAATTTGGTGGTGCCAACTTCACGCTGGCACCACCACCATAAGAAAAAAATTCAGAATTTATCTCCATCGTTTGTACCTCGTTTGTACACAATTGTACCACTTGATATTTCGTTTGTACCAAAAAAATATTTAAACTATAGCCATTTTAGTAGTACCAGCGTGAAGTTGGCACCACCCCAATATGAAAAAAACTCAAAATCAATCTCAATCGATTGTACCTCATTTGTACAAAATTGCACCACTTGAAATTTCGTTTGTACCAAAAAATTATTTAAATTATATTCATTTTAATTCAGACATTATTACAGTAGTTTTAATATGGTAGTGCCAACTTCACGCTGGCGCCCAACAACGAGGGAAAAAAAAAACCTCGAAATTTTTTTTAATCATTTGTACCTGATTCGTACCCAATTGTACCACAAGAATTTTCCTTTGTACCACCATGAGAAAAAAATTTAAAATCTATCTCCATCGTTTGTACCTCGTTTCTCCCCAATTGTACCACTTGAATTTTCGTTTGTACAAAAAAAAATATTTAAACTATAGCCATTTTAATTTCGTGGTGCCAACTTCACGCTGGGACCACCACAACGAGACAAAAACTCAAAATCTATATCAATCGATTGTACCTCGTTTGTACCCAATTGTACCACTCGAATTTTCGTTTGTACGAAAAAAGTATTTAAATTATAGCCACTTTAATTCACACATTATTACAGTCGTTTTAATATGGTAGTGGCAACTTCACGCTGGCGCCCAACAACAAGAAAAAAATTTACAAACTCAAAATTTATTTTAATCATTTGTACCTGGTTCGTACCCATTTGTACCACAAGAATTTTCGTTTGTACCAAAAAAGTATTTAAATTAGAGCCATTTTAATCCGGACATTATTATAGCGCTTTTAATATGGTAGTCAAACTTTCCGCTAGACCCACACAACCAGGTTATAAAAAATAAATAGCATCAAAAACTATTTTAATCGTTAGTACTCCGTTAGTACCCAATTGTACCACAAGAAATTTCGTTTGTACCAAAAATGTTTTTAAACTATAGCTATTTCAATTTGGTGGTGCCAACTTCACGCTGGCACCACCACCTTGAGAAAAAAAATTTAAATCTATCTCCATCGTTTGTACCTCGTTTGTACCCAATAGTACCACTTGAATTTTCGTTTGTACCAAAAAAATATTTAAACTATAGCCATTTTAATTTGGTGGTGCCAACTTCACGCTGGCACCACCACAACGAGAAAAAAACTCAAAATCTATATCAATCGATTGTACCTCGTTTGTACCCAATTGTACCACTCGATTTTCGTTTGTACCAAAAAAGTATTTAAATTATAGCCACTTTAATTCACACATTATTACAGTCGTTTTAATATGGTAGTGCCAACTTCACGCTGGCGCCCAACAACAAGAAAAAAAAAAAAATACAAACTCAAAATTTATTTTAATCATTTGTACCTGGTTCGTACCCAGTTGTACCACAAGAATTTTCGTTTGTACCAAAATATTATTTAAATTAGAGCCCCTTCAATCCGGACATTATTATAGCGCTTTTAATATGGTAGTGCAGACTTTCCGCTGGATCCACGCAACCAGGGAAGAAGAAATAAATAACCTTAAAAACTATTTTAATCGTTTGTACTCCGTTAGTACCCAATTGTAAGACAAGGATTTTCATTTGTACCAGAAAACTATAGCGATTCAAAGTTGTAGATGCTAACATCACTCTGGCACCATCACCAGCAAAATAATAGCTCAAAATCTATCTTAAACGTTTGTACTTCGTTAGTGCGCAATTACACCTTAAGAATTTTCGTTTGTACCGAAAGATTAATTAAACTATAGCTATTTATCTCGTGATGCTAACTTCACGCTGGCACCACCACCATGAAAAAAAAAAAAATCTTTATCTATCTGAATTGTTTGTATCCAATTGTACCAATTGAATTTTCGTTTTTACCAAAAAATTACTTAAATTATAGCCATTTTAATTCGGACATTATTACGTTTACGAGTAATATAATAGCGCAAACTTTCCGTTGGACCACACAACGATGGAATTAAAAAAATAAAGAAAATTAAGAATTATCTTACTTGTTTCTGCTTCGTTAGTAAACAATTGTTCCACAACAATTTTCTTTTGTACTTAAAAATTATTTAAACTATAGCTATTCTAATTTGGTGGTGCCAACTTTACTCTGGCACCTCCACCATAAGAAGAAAAAAACTCAAAATCTATCTTAATGTTTTGTACCACTTGACTTTTCGTTTGTATCAAAAATATAATTTAACTATAACAACTTTAATTTGGTGGTGCCAACTTCACGCTGGTACCACCAGAACGTGAAAAAAAATTATAACCTATCTCAAATGTTTGTACCTCATTTGTATCATTTTCGTTTGTACTTAAATTATAGCCATTTCAATTTGGACGCCAACTTTACGTTGGCGCCCAAGAACGAGGAAAAAATAAATAACTCAATCATTTGATCATTCGTACCTCGTTCGTACCCAATTGTACCACAAGAATTATCATTTGTACCGAAAAATTATGTAAATTAGATCCATTTTTTTGATTCAGGCATTATTGTTGTCGTTTTCTTATGGTAGTGCAAACATTCCACTGAATCCAGACAATAAGGGTCCAAAAGAGCCCCATCCCCCCCCCCCAAAAAAAAAAAAGAAAAAGAAAAAGAAACTTTTAAAAACTATCTGAATCGTTTGTGCGTTTTTAGTAACCAACTGTACCACAAGGATTTTCATTAATGCCAAAAAAAAATATTTAAACTACATCTATTCAAATTTGGCGGTACCAAATTATCGCTGGCACTACCACTATGATAATAAAATCTCAAAATCTGTCTGAATCATTTATACATAGTTTGTACCCGATTGTACCGCAAAAATTTGTAATAAGAATTGGCGGCATGGGTTCAAAAGATCTCTTGAACCTAATGGCAGCTTTCACAGTGTAGTTATCCTCTGGGGTGAGTAACTCCAAAAAAGTCGCTCCAGCTTCCGTTGTGTTTGCGAAATAAGTAATTTTTACGATCTTTTTCAGCTTTATTGAGAAAGATTTTGTCTTAAATTTTATGCATACGCTGGCAAATTTTCCTTGCCTTGTTTTTGTTTGTGGTGAGCATGGTGAGATGAGGTTCTAATTTATAAAATTCGTTTGCAAGTTTAGAAGTAATAGCGTAGTCAACAGCAGTAGGATGCGATAGTATCAAACAGGAGGTCTATGTTGTTGGTGTTATTAAAGGGGGGGGGGGAGTTGAGAGGTGATGTCGCTAATGAAATCTGTGATTTGAGTCCAACTTTGCGTAAAAAATATATATATATATTTTTTTTTTTTTGATGGAGGGTACGAGTAGGGCGAATTTGTATATTAAATTTTAAGGGATTTCATTGGAACTCAATTCTGCAGCGGAGAGTTCGAGCTCTGTTACCGTTTGGTCTTGTTGAGAATTTGGAGTAAGACCATTTGGGGTGACACCCGTGAGACCAGTTTTACCTCTTCACCCGTTTTAAGCCAGGGTGGCCTCTTCTTTTAATTGTTCTATTGATTATTATTTTTCTCTGTTATACTTTGTTCATATTGTATAGCTTCCTTTTCAAATGTAAATGTCTATCCATAAATTTAACTTTTTTTTTTTAAGTATTTGATTATTCCAATGATGAATTATATATATATATGCATACCGCCGCATTTTCGAATATAAAAAATTGGGGGGGGGGGAGTCAAACCATAGAATCGATCCATAGAAAACAGCATGGGATGAAAACGAAAAAACGCACTATCACAAATGCGTAAAAAGAAAAGAAGACTAACACATGTAGGAAAACAAAGAATAATTAGACTAAATAATCTGGTGTGCCACTCACACGACTTTCTCTTACCCTGAAATTTAATACCATAAATACAGGTTGCAGATTAATAGGTAAGAAACGAATACTGTTATGTAAACCTGTGTTAAAACAATTCAAATTAGGCTTCGGAAGAGTTTTATATGATAATTAGTTCTGTGTGAGGGGGGGCTACCACCCCCCGTTTCATTAATGCACCTACATTTATATAGAATTTTATTCGGATATTTAAAAATATTTCTGTTTTTAAAAAATAATTTATTAAAATTATTATTTAAAAAAATTATCTTTTATGATAATGCAGACGATTTTCATATTAGAGAGGTAGTATAATGCTAAATATCCAAAAAAAAGTCCATTTTATTCTCAATATTTAAAAAAAAAAAAAAAAAAAAAAAATCTAAGTTTTTTTTTCGTTAAAAGTAAAAAAAATCCATAATTTTGTTTTAAATTATCGCAGATTGATGGTTCAACAATTCATTTTTAAGGTATTGGCGAGCTTTTTGAGAGATACCCATCATGAAAATTTAATCCCCTCGAGGGGGATTTCTCCCCCCCCCCCCCAGGGGGGGAGGCGCGGCTCCTACATACACATTTTTTTTTCCCTGTTGACTATCTCTATTACAAAAAATATATATTCGTTTCATTTGGTTTAGTGCAGTCTATAGACGTTAAACTCTACTTACCTGCAATTACCCCCATATACATAATGTATAAGAATTCTCTTGATTGTCCCTGTACGGCTGTACACGAACCATTTGCTTGATCTTAACGAAAAGCTTACTGTAGCATCCTTATATAATACACATTTAGAATACCAAGTTTGAACTTTCTGCCATAATTTGTTTTTGAGATATGCTGATAACAGACAGACACACAGACATACACACAGACCATTTGCTAAAAACATGATTTTCGTATTCAGGGGACCTCACAACATGTAAATATAACAAAAACTCGCGTTCGAAAATTTGACCCAAAAACAATACTTTATGGGTAAGAGAAAGTAAATAATCTGGTGTGTCACTCACACGACTTTGTCTTACCCTGAAATTTAATACTATAAATACAGGTTGCAGATTAATAGGTAAGATAACGAGTACTGTTATGTAAACCTATGTTAAACAATTCATATTAGGCTTCTGAAGAGTTTTATATGATAATTAGTTCTGTTTGAGGGGGGCTACCGCCCCCCTCCACCCCCCGTTTTATTAATGCACCTACATTTATGTAGAATTTAATTCGGTTATTAAAAAATAATTCTCTTTTTAAAAAATAATTTATTAAAATTATTATTTAAAAAAATTATCTTTGTTTGAACTTTCTGCCATAATTTGTTTTTGAGATATGCTGATAACAGACAGACACACAGACACACAGACATACACACAGACCATTTGCTAAAAACATGACTTTCGTATTCAGGGGACCTCAGAACATGTAAATATAACAAAAACTCGCGTTCGAAAATTTGACCCAAAAACAATACTTTATGGGTAAGAGAAAGTAATAAACAATACTTTCTCTAACTTATATGTAAGAGAAAATAAAAATAAAACAAAAAGTAAAATAAAAACAGACGCACAATGTTTATATATAAAAAGGTTAGTATCAGAATAACTAAGATTTGAAGAGAAAAATATATTAAACAAATTCTTAAATAATAGTATTACCCAGCGGTCGAACCTTTATCATTTTTTTAAAGTAAGCATTTAAATAAGAAATATAAAAATTCAAAATTTAAGTGCAAAAAATGTACTTAAAAATTACTCTATCCTTCAAAATAAATATAAGTAAAATGAATAAGTAAACAAATAAAAATGAAATGAATAAATAAAAATAAGTAACCATTGTCAGCATCTTTATTTATATAACGGTGCGCATCCCGATAAATTTAATATTTGATAATATCTGTAACTAACACTTGTGTTGATTAACGTTTGAGATATATCGTCCTACAGATGGCGCTGACATACCGCAATATTTTTCATTTAAAAGAATGTTATATTTCAGCTTCTATTATGCAAAAATGCACCCAAACTTCGCATGGGAAATTTATATTATGTAAAATTCTGCTAATTCAATTTAGTTGTATATCAACCGACAGGCGTCGATGGTATTCTGAAATTTAATCCCATTTACCGGAATGTTATATCCCAGATTTTATGTTATAAAAATACTCCAAACTTAGCATGTCATATACAAATATTTTAAAAATTATGCTGATTGAAAAATTGAAATTGCATATATATCGGCCAAATGGGACGGTACTATTCCTTTTGTTACTATGAACAATTTAAATACATATGAAATTTCATGACATTTTAACCAAGAGATGCTCAGATGTCGCCATTTGGGAAATCGTAGAAAGTAATAGCAGTAACATCTGTCGGGCGATATACCTCCGATTTTTATCAGTATAACCTTTCATAATATATATCTTAAATAGCGAGTTTGTTACACATATATAACATAAACGATGAGATATAGTCTTTCCGTAAGTGGTAAATGTAGTTAAGTTGCAACATAGTAGTGTCCTCATTCGTCCGATGTGTACCCAGATTAAATCAGAATAATTTTACATGTTATCTATCATACATAAAGTTTGTTTCCTTTATATACAATGTTAACTGAGATAATGTCTTCTCATACAGTACCAATTTAAATGAAGATATAACCAATTATCAATTATGCTTAATTTCTGTCCTCCGGTCCATGAGTTTCAAAATTTTGCTAACACACCATACATACACAGAGACAGATATTCATTTTTTTTTTTTTTTAAAGAGCGAATTTAAGACACGTCAAAACATGTAGGTACATCGAAAACTGAAAATCGAGAAATATCAAGAATACAATACTTTTTCTACAGCATTTTAAAACAGTGCCGTCTAACGGTTAACATAAATACAAACTTAATCCATATATTTTCTCACAATTACATTTTACAAATGCATTTCGATACAGTTTTCACCTCTAAATGCTGATATAAGGCTACCTGACAAACCGCATATAGTATTAGTAGTGCTGGCTTCCGACCTATATACCAAAATTTAATAAGAATATTTTTTGATAACATATATCTCACACATTAAGTTTAGTAAATTTATATAAAACAGAAGCCAAGATATAGTTTTCCCATAAACAGAAAAGATAGCAGAACATCAACGTTATCTGTCGCCCGACATGAATCAGCATACTTTTACCAAATTCCACCTCTTCAGCTAAGTTTTGTACATTTATACACTACCACAAGATTATTTATTTAAACAATTTAATCTCGTTGCATAGTGTTCCCTATAATGGGATTAAATTGCAAAAATTTTTTCTCATTGTGCAAACTTCACGCTGCCATTACCAAATTAAATGGCTATAGCTTAAATATTTTTTTCGTACAAACGAAAATTCAAGTGGTTCAATTGGTACAAACGAGGTACAAACGATTGAAATAGATTTTGATTTTTTTTTTTTTTTCCTCATAGTAGTGGTGCCAACTTCACGCTCGCACTGCCAAATAAAGGTGGCTATAATTTAAATATATATATTGTAGAAACGAAAATTCAAGTGGTACAATTGGGTACAAACGATTTAGATAGATTTTCAAATTTTTTCTCGTTCTCGTGATGATGGCATCACCTAATAAAAATGCCTATAGTTTCTTTTTTTTTTTTTTTTTTTTTTTTTGTACAAATAAAAAAATTTTGTGGTATAATTGCGTACGAACCAGGTACAAATGAATAAAATAGATTTTGAGTTTTTTTTTTTTTTTTTTTTTTTTTCCTTCCCTCGTTGTTGGACGCTAGTGTGAAGTTGGCACCACCATATTAAAGCGACTTTAATAATGTCTGAATTGAAATAGACATAATTTAAATATTTTTTGGGAAAAATGAAAATTCAAGTGGTACTATCTGGTACAAACGATTGAGAAAGATTTTGAGTTTTTCTCGTTGTGGTGGTGCCAGTGCGAAGTTGGCGGACACGAACGTGAAGTTGGCACCACTATATTAAAACGACTGTAATAATGTCTGAATTGAAACTGCTATAATTTAAATAATTTTTTGGTACAAACGAAAATTCAAGAGGTACTACTTGGTACAAACGATTGAGATAAATTTTGAGTTTTTTCTCGTTATGGTGGTGCAAACTTCACGCTGGCACTACACAAAGTAGAATGGCTATAGTTTAAATAATTTTTTGGTACAAACTAAAATTCAAGTGGTACTATTTGGTACAAACGAGGTACAATCGATTGATATAGATTTTGAGTTTTTTTCTCGTTGTGGTGGTGCCAGCGTGAAGTTGGCACCACCAAACTAAAATGGCTATAGTATAGTTTAGATATTTTTTTGGTACAAACGAAAATTCAAGTGGTACAATTGGGTACAAACGAGGTACAAACGATGGAGATAGATTTTGAGTTTTTTTCTCGTTGTGGTGGTGCCAGCGTGAAGTTGGCACCACCAAATTAAAATAGCTATAGTTTAAAAACATTTTCGGTACAAACGAAATTTCTTGTGGTGCAATGGGGTACTAACGAAGTACAAACGTTTAAGATAGGTTTTTAGTTTTTATTCTGATGGTGGTGGTGCCAGCGTGATGTTAGCACCGCATGATTTGAACAGCTATAATTTAAATATTGTTTTGGTACAGATGAAAATTATTTTGGTACAATTGGGTACTAACGGAGTACAAACGATAAAAATAGTTTTTGATGCTATTAATTTTTTATTACCTGGTTGTGTGGGTCTAGCGGAAAGTTTGCACTACCATATTAAAAGCGCTATAATAATGTCCGTATTAAAATGGCTCTAATTTAAATACTTTTTTGGTACAAGCGAAAATTTTTGTGGTACAATTGGGTACGAACCAGGTGCAAATAATTAAAATAAATTTTGAGTTTGTATTTTTTTTTTCTTGTTGTTGGGCGCCAGTGTGAAGTTGGCACCACCAAATTAAATTCGCTATAGTTTAAATATTTTTTGGTACAAACGGAAATTCGAATGATACAATTGGGTACAAACGATGGAGATACATTTTAAATTTTTTTCGCATGGTGGTGGTGCCAGCGTGAAGTTGGCACCACCTAATTAAAATAGCTATAGTTTAAAAACTTTTTCGGAAAAAACGAAAATTCTTGTGGTTCAGTTGGGTACTAACCATGTACAAACGTTTAAGATTGGTTTTTAGTTTTTATTCTGAAGGTGGTGGTGCCAGCGTGATGTTAGCACTGTATGATTTGAATAGCTATAGTTTAAATATCGTTTAGGTACAAATGAAAATTCTTGTAGTACAATTGGATAGTAACGCAGTACAAACGATTAAAATAGTTTTTGATGCTATTTATTTTTTATTCCCGGGTTGTGTGAATCCAGCAGAAAGTTTGTACTACCATATTGTTGTTGTGTTGTTGTCGTGTGCTACTCGGAAATTCCGAGACCCGGTAGTGGAACTATCCAGATTTTTAAGGCATGAGGGGTGCGTCTTCCGTTATTAAGGAGCGCCTGATAGGGAGGAAGTACTACTTTTTAACTCCAGAAGCTAGTGAAAGATGGCAGCACCCGCCTAAAAACAGGAAATCGAATTTTGATCCGGATCAGAGCGAGATAAACCCATGTTCCGGTACCCCCAGAGGTATAATTTTTGATGGAAAGTGGGAGGACTTTGCGACCACGATGGAATTTAACGTGCACCAGTCGCCATTAGCGTACACGACGGTCTTCGGCCGGCTAGAGGACCGAACCCGCAAACTTTCGATCACGAACTCGCTGTTCTTACCAACCAGGCTACCGCGGCCCTTTTACCATATTAAAAGAGCTATAATAATGTCCGGATTAAAAATGGCTCTAATTTAAATAATTTTTTGGTACAAACGAAAATACTTTTGGTACAATTGGGTATGAACTAGGTACAAATGATTAAAATACATTTTGAGTTTGTATTTTTACTTTCTTCTATATGTAATATAGAGAAAGTATTGGATTCGTAAAAATTTTCGACCTCGGGTTTTTGATGAATTTACACGTTTTGAGAGCTGTAGAACACGATTTGACCATTTTTAGAAAAGGTCTGTCTGTCTGTCTGTCTGTCTGTCTGTGTGTGTGTGTGTGTGACAAAATTTTGTGGCAACTGTATCTCAAGAACTACTGCACAGAATTTCATACAAATTGGTATGTAGTTGTACCTTGACATAAATTAGTGCCTATCAACTTTTGGTAAAAATTGTCTTACAGGTTGCGTTGCCATCCCGCTTTTTCTAAATTTTTAACATGGTTATATAGGACAAAATTTTGTATAAATGTGCATAAAAAGAATTATTTTTTAGTAATCATTATGAAATTTGCAAGAATTATTTAAAATAGAGATAGTCAACTGGGAAAAATTTTTTGTATGCGTAGGAGCCTCGCCACCCCCCGTGGGGGGGAAGTCCCCCCTCGAGGGGAGTAAATTTTCAAGATGGGTATCTTTCGAAAGGTCTCGTCAATACCTTTAAAACGAATGGTTGAACTATAAACCTGTGATAATTTAAAACAAAGTTATCGATTTTTTTTACTTTTAACAAAAAAAAAAAAAAAAAACTTAGAGAAAAAAAATTGTATTTTTTTTTTTTTTTTTTAAATATTGTTACTGTTTGAATATGTATTACTTTTACCAAAAAAAAAAAAACTTAGAAAAAAATCGTTTTTTTTTCTTTTTTTTTTTTTTAACGAAATTTAACCAGACTTGGTATTTAGTTGGACCCTGACATAAACTGAGGCTGATTAGATTTGGGGATCAATCGCTCAACAGGTGGCGTTGTGATCGTATTTTTTCTAAATTTTTAACATGGCAGTATAGGAAAAAATTTCGTATAAATGTACATAATGAGAGTTATTCTTAACCTGTGATTGTGAAATTAATATGAATTATTGATAATAGTAGTAGTTAATTAGGGAAAAAATTTGGGGCATCGCCCCCCCCCCTAAGGGGAAGTACACCCCCCGGGGGGGTGTAAATTTTCAAGATCGGTTACTTTCGAAAGGTCTCGTCAATACCTTTAAAACGAATGGTTGAACTATAAATATGTGGTAAGTTATCGATTTTTTTTACTTTTAATAAAAAAAAATCTTTTTTTTTTTTTTTTTTTTTTTTTTTTTTTTAAATATTGTTACTGCGTGAATTTGTATAGGAAAATATAGAAGAAAGTCTTGTGGTGGCCACAACATACTAGTTTTTTTTCTTGTTGTTGGGCGCCAGCGTGAATTTGGCACTACCATATTAAAACGACTGTAATAATGTGTGAATTAAATCTGCTATAATTTAAATACTTTTTTGGTACAAACGAATATACTTTTGGTACAATTGGGTACGAACTAGGTACAAATGATTAAAATACATTTTGAGTTTGTATTTTGTACTTTCTTCTATATGTAATATAGAGAAAGTATTGGATTCGTAAAAATTTTCGACCTCGGGTTTTTGATGGATTTACACGTTTTGAGAGCTGTAGAACACGATTTGACCATTTTTAGAAAATGTCTGTCTGTCTGTCTGTGTGTGTGTGTGTGTGTGACAAAATTTTGTGGCAACTGTATCTCAAGAACTACTGCACAGAATTTCATACAAATTGGTATGTAATTTCACCTTGACATAAATTAGTGCCTATCAACTTTTGGTGAAAATTGTCTTACAGGTTGCGTTGCCATCCCGCTTTTTCTAAATTTTTAACATGGTGATATAGGACAAAATTTTGTATAAATGTGCATAAAGAGAATTATTTTTTAGTAATCATTATGAAATTTACAATAATTATTTATAATAAAGATAGTCAACTGGGAAAAAAATTTTGTATGCGTAGGAGCCTCGCCACACCCCCTGGGGGGGAAGTCCGACCTCGAGGGGAGTAAATTTTCAAGATGGGTATCTTTCGAAAGGTCTCGTCAATACCTTTGAAACGAATGGTTAAACTACTATAAATCTGTGATAATTTAAGTTATCGATTTTTTTACTTTTAACGAAAAAAAAACTTAGAGAAAAATCTTTTTTTTTTTTTTTTTTAACGAAATTTAACCAGACTTGGTATTTAGTTGGCCCCTGACATAAACTGAGGCTGATTAGATTTGGGGATCAATCGTTCAACAGGTGGCGCTGTGATCGTATTTTTTCTAAATTTTTAACATGGCAGTATAGGAAAAAATTTCGTATAAATGTACATAATGAGAGTTATTCTTAACCTGTGATTGTGAAATTAATATGAATTATTGATAATAGTAGTAGTTAATTAGGAAAAAAATTTGGGGCATCGCTTCCCCCCCTAGGGGGAAGTACCCCCCTCCCAGTGGGGGGTGTAAATTTTCAAGGTCGGTATCTTTCGAAATGTCTCTTCAATACCTTTAAAACGAATGGTTGAACTATAAATATGTGGTAATTTAAAACAAAGTTATCGATTTTTTTTACTTTTAAGGAAAAAAAAATCTTTGAAAAAAATCGTATATATATATATATATATATACATATATATATATATATATATTAAATATTGTTACTGCGTGAATTTGTATAGGAAAACATAGAAGAAAGTCTTGTGGTGGCCACAACATACTAGTTTTTTCTTGTTGTTGGGCGCCAGCGTGAAGTTGGCACTACCATATTAAAACGACTGTAATAATGTGTGAATTAAAGTGGCTATAATTTAAATACTTTTTTGGTACAAATGAAAATTCGAGTGGTACAATTGGGTACAAACGAGGTACAAACGATTGAGATAGATTTTGAGTTTTTTTTTTTTTTTTCTCGTTGTGGTGGTGCGAGCGTGAAGTTGGCACCACCAAATTAAAATGGTTATAGTTTAAATATTTTTTGGTACAAACGAAAATTCAAGCGGTACTATTGGGTACAAACGAGGTACAAACGATGGAGACAGATTTTGAATTCTTTTCTCATGGTGGTGGTGCCAGCGTGAAGTTGGCACCACCAAATTCAAATAGCTATAGTTTAAAAACATTTTCGGTACAAACGAATTTCTTGTGGTGCAATGGGATACGAACCAGGTACAAATGACTAAAATAAACATTGAGCTTGTATTTCTTTTTTCTTGTTGTTGGGCGCCAGTGTGAAGTTGGCACTACCAGATTAAAACGACTGTAATAATGTGTGAATTAAAGTGGCTATAATTTAAATACTTTTTTAGTACAAACGAAAATTCGAGTGGTACAATTGGGTACAAACGAGGTACAATCGATTGATATAGATTTTGAGTTTTTTTCACGTTGTGGTGGTGCCAGCGTGAAGTTGACACCACCAAATTAAAATGGCTATAGTTTAAATATTTTTTGGTACAAACGAAAATTCAAGTGGTACAATTGGGTACAAACGAGGTACAAACGATGGAGATAGATTTTAAATTTTTTTCGCATGGTGGTGGTACCAGCGTGAAGTTGGCACCACCTTATTAAAATAGCTATAGTTTAAAAACTTTTTCGGTACAAACGAAAATTCTTGTGGTTCACTTGGGTACTAACAATGTACAAACGTTTAAGATAGGTTTTTAGTTTTTATTCTGAAGGTGGTGGTGCCAGCATGATGTTGGCACCGCATGATTTGAATAGCTATAGTTTAAATATTGTTTTGGTACAAATGAAAATTCTTGTGGTACAATTGGATACTAACAGAGTACAAACGATTAAAATTGTTTTTGATGCTATTTATTTTTTATTACCTGGTTGTGTGGGTCTAGCGGAAAGTTTGCACTACCATATTAAAAGCGGTATAATAATATCTGGATTAAAATGGCTCTAATTTAAATAATTTTTTTGGTACAAACGAAAATTCTTGTGGTACAATTGGGTACGAACCAGGTACAAATGATTAAAATAAATTTTGAGTTTGTATTTTTTTTTTCCCTCGTTGTTGGGCGCCAGCGTAAGTTGGCACTACCATATTAAAACGACTGTAATAATGTGTGAATTAAAGTGGCTATAATTAAAATAATTTTTTGGTACAAGCGAAATTTCGAGTGGTACAATTGGGTACAAACGAGATACAATCGATTGATATAGATTTTGAATTTTTTTCTCGTTGTGGTGGTGCCAACTTCACGCTGGCACTACCAAATGAAAATATGCTATAGTTTAAATATTGTTTTCGTACAAACGAAAATTCAAGTGCTACAATTATGTACAAACGAATTACAAACGATTGAGATAGATTTTGAGTTTTTTTTCTCGTTGTGGTGGTGCCAGCGTGAAGTTGGCATCACCAAATTAAATTGGCTATAGTTTAAATATTTTTTTGGTACAAACGAAAATTCAAGTGGTAAAATTGGGTACAATCGAGGTACAAACGATGGAGATAGATTTTGAGTTTTTTTCTCGTTGTGGTGGTGCCAGCGTGAAGTTGGCTCCTCCAAATTAAAATAGCTATAGTTTAAAAACATTTTCGGTACAAACGAAATTTCTTGTGGTGCAATGGTGTACTAACGAAGTACAAACGTTTAAGATAGGTTTTTACTTTTTATTGTGAAGGTGGTGGTGCCAGCATGATGTTGGCACCGCATGATTTGAATAGCTATAGTTTAAATATTGTTTTGGTACAAATGAAAGTTCTTGTGGTACAATTGGGTACTAACGGAGTACAAACGATTAAAATAGTTTTTGATGCTATTTATTTTTCATTTCCTGGTTGTGTGGGTCTAGCGGAAAGTTTGCACTACCATATTAAAAGTGCTATAATAATGTCCGGATTAAAATGGCTCTAATTTAAATAATTTTTCGGTACAAACGAAAATTCTTGCGGTACAATTGGGTACGAACCAGGTACAAATGATTAAAATAAATTTTGAGTTTGTATTTTTTTTTTTTTTTTTTCTTGTTGTTGGGCGCCAGCTTGAATTTGGCACTACCGTATTAAAACGACTGTAATAATGTGTGAATTAAAGTGGCTATAATTTAAATACTTTTTTGGTACAAACGAAAATTCGACTGGTACAATTGGGTACAAACGAGGTACAATCGATTGATATAGATTTTGAGTTTTTTTCTCGTTGTGGTGGTGCCAGCGTGAAGTTGGCACCACCAAATTAAAATGGCTATAGTTTAAATATTTTTTTGGTACAAACGAATATTCAAGTGGTACAATTGGGTACAAACGAAGTACAAACGATGTAGATAGATTTTAAATGTTTTTCTCATGGTGGTGGTGCCAGCGTGAAGTTGGCACCACCAAATTGAAATAGCTATAGTTTAAAAACATTTTCGGTACAAACGAAATTTCTTGTGGTACAATTGGGTACTAACGAAGTACAAACGATTAAGATAAATTTTGAGTTTTGTACCTTTGGTGGTGGTGCCAACTTCACGTACATGCAGATTTCATCAACTCAGATAATATTCTTTATCGTTTACTCTAGGATAAATAAACAATGCATCAATTGCAACTGGAGGAAGATAATTTTCAGGTCGTTTGAATTTAAAGTGATCCGTAAGAAAGCAGATGTTATAAGTGAATCATATCCGTGCTATCTAAATTATTACAGTAAAGCAAACATTCACTTCGAACGAAAGCGATAAATAAATATACACTTTTTACTTTATTTTATTTTCATTTATTTATTACTTTTTTTCAGAATATAAGAATTAAACAATGAACTACTAATACTGAACTTCATGCACAGTTTTGTGCTTTTGAAGTTCACAACTCACATAAATGGTTAAACATTATTATTAATCCATTTTTTAGATTTTTTTTTTTTTAACTTTATACAATATGTAATTACATTTTGAACGTTTTTACTTCCATTACCCGACTACCGTAGATTATGGAAGTATTGTATTCGATCCAAAAATTCGATATCGAGATTTCACCTGATTTGCATGTTTTAAGGTCTCCTGAGTCCAAAAAAGTGGTTTTTGGCAATTGGTCAGAGTGTGTGTATGTGTGCGTGTGTGTGTGTGTGTGTGTGTGTGTGTGTGTGTGTGTGTGTCTGTGTCATCGTGTCTATATGTCGCTTTTATTTGTCCGGGCATCACTCGAGAACGGCTGGACGGAATTCAACGGCGCTTGGCAGAAACTTAGGTCTTCACCCAACTTAAAATTATATTTATAGAAATTTTCAAAATTATGATTCGTGTTTAAATTGTGGGTAAAAAACGCCTGCGCATGCGCCATAAATATTTTTTCACTAAAATGCTTTGAATGGAAAAATAAAATATAAAAATAAATTTTTAAGATAAAGACTTTTTTATTCGCGTGATTCGCACTTCAAATTATGAAAAGATTGAAATGAAGTGTTGCTATCTAAATTCCATGCTTTAGTTAATTTTAAAAAATCTAATTGTCGTATCGAAAAACTGTTTACACTCCAGGATTCAGAAAAATCACTCCTTTCATTTGGTACTGAATTTGTAACGATAGGTCTGATATTTCTAATTTATTTTTCCCTTTTTTCGTTTCTCCATTGCCACTTAAATTTCATACTTTAGTTATTTTTTTTTTAATCTAATTATCGAATCGAAAAACTGTTTGCACTCCTGGATTCAGAAAAATCGCCCCTTTCATTTGGTATCAAATTTATAAATATAGGTCTGATATTTCTAATTTATTTTAGCCTTTTTCCGTTTTCAACCCAGATTCGGTAGAAGGTTTTATATTTATATATATTTTTATTTTCCAGAAATAAAATGAAATATTTTTATTTTCACGCGAATAATAATAAAAATTAGAGAGAAAAATACTAACAAAAGTTTTTTTTTTTTTTTAATCAGGGATTTGTATGTGGATAAATATTTTCATAGAGGTTTTGACATTAGTTTAATATTTTTATTTAATTAAGCAGTACTTCTCTTTCCTGCAGTAAAACAAAATTTGTTGTTGTTATTATGTACTTTATGAGGTTCTTTTATGTTCTCCCCTTAATTGTAAATGATTATAATTTGGATTTTATTAAGATTTTTTATTTTTATTTTGTAAATATCAGAAAAGAGCTTTTATTTTATTTTATTTATTTATTTATTTTGTGTATGGAACAGCTTTAGTATCGCATCCCTTTAGCAAAATTTGAAATTCGGCACCGAAGTAGCTCGCACGTTTCTCGCCAAGATCTTTAATTGCACAATTGAGATAGCCAATTCAGTTCATCGCAAAAATGGCTTAAAATATTTAAAGTCACCAAAGGTGTCCCATACTAAAGTTGTGCTTTTTGTATTTATTTATTTATAATATTTTCTATTAAAGACTTCACTGGTCGCGAAATTTGGTGCGTAAATTGTTTGTATGCATCCAGCACTTATTGTAACTGGATTTCACAAAATTCGAAATCCCCCACCCCCTTCTCGGAGTCGGAGTGCAATAAACATGTGTAAAAACATGTTTTTCATTTTGAATTCGCTTTGAATTATCTTAGAATGGTGAATTATGTACATTAGTGGGATTTTGCAAAACTTCGAACTCACCCGCTGAGGAAGGGGAAGTAAGAAGTGGGTAAGTTGCGGCCGAATGCAGTTGTAACCCAGACTCCTCACGTTGCGAGCGAGAAAACCTCTACCAATCACAGCGAGAACTTAGGTTATTAATAAAGATATGAGATTTCGACAACTCATTTAAGTTTAATGTCCAGCGAAGCGGACAAAGCCTGCTAGTATATATATATATATATGTGTATGTGTACACCTATATATATATGTAAACCTTTGAACGTAGGGCGGTTTTGTGTTCTAGGGGTCATGATCGATGAAGATATGAAGAAATTTTCCAGAAGTCGTGTCATGAGGACCATTGCAATAGGTAGATTTCGGATATAAGGAATCTACCTAATAAGTGGTAGATATTGGATAAAAAAATTTCTCTAAATTTCGCAACACACTAAAATATATTATGTATTTCCGGAAAAAAATAGATTTAAAGTTTAGAATTGAACACACCCCCAACTCCCCAAATACTCCTTAATGGGCTCTTCCCACCGTCGTCTGCTCAATCACGTGATAGAGGAAAACGAATAATCGAATTCTGAGAATCGAATTCAATTAAATATTGTTCTTAAGAACAAAAATGTTAATATTTAATATAAAATAAAATAAAAGTAATATTGTGCATTTGTAAACAGTAGAATAGTTTTATTTGTAATTTTAATAATTTTTTAAAGTCACTTTATGTGTTTATTTATTTTCAACTGTAAGAATCGATTTTTGTATGTTTTAGTGTAACTGTTACATTAACTGATCTAGCAGTAAATAATAGCTTGTTCTTGTGGTATGTTTATGTATTATAATTTGAAATTTCAATATGTTTTCATTTAATTTAGTTGCATAAAGGTGTTACAACAAGTTAATTAACTTAGTTACTGGTCTAAAGGGATTTATGCAGTACGATATTGCACTGTCACTGATTTAAGTACCAAAAATCAGAGTATTTAAGATGTTCTTCATGAACATCAATAACAAATATAAACTAAATGATGATTGTAAATGTATACAGCAAACAAAAGATGATGAATAATGATATAAAATGGATTAAAAATGACGATGTATAAAATACGATTGATGAAAAATAAGAATAGAAAATATGTTATTTCAGTAATCGCTGTAGATATAGTGCGACTACGTTTTCTACGACTAGCAGTGAGGCCGAGTCCAAAAGTTTGGAGGGATGCAAAATTGGCCGAGAGATAGTTATTTGGCAAACATCCAGTTAATCGGTGTTCCCTTATCGCTTGTGTTCTCTCAGTCACCCCTATTTTAACACTGGACTCGTTCAATCCGCACTTGCGCAGAGGCTTCCATGGTCGCAAGAAATGTGGTTAAAGAATAAGTAAGATAGAGATTCAGTATTATAGATTCAATGATATATAGATTCAGTATATAGATTTATAGATTCAGTAATCGCTGTAGACTTCGTCTGCTATTTGTTTTTTCTCTATCATGTGACCTCTAACGTCAGGTGAGAAGAGCCCATTGCTTTGGATAGAAATCTGAAATTAAGCGTAAAAATGTTTCATATTTAGAACAATAAATACAAGGTAAAAACTCAGTATTAGACGCGGAGCAGTTTTCAAATGCTTTTTCGGGTAGATCTTTAGAAATATTAATTTCACATTTTGCACAATGACTGGAAACTGTCATGCCGATATTGTGTTTGCGCAAAACATATTGCTTAATTTCTTTAAATTGCATTTTTACAATGTTGTTCTGGGATCTCTGTTAATAGAAAACCCAATAAAATCATATCATATAAATTTAACATTAACTTTAGTTCAGTATTATCTTGAAGATAGCGTATGTCAACCCAAAAGTACATAATCCAGCAACTGATGAAACATTACAGAAATCTGCAGCCTTAAAATGTGCGTCTATAGTACTGTAATGAGAATATTTCTTTCAATAAAGTATTTTGTTAAATTTTTCAAGTTAAAGCAATTTTTAAAAAAATGAAAATAAAATCTTAAAAAGTCTAATGAGTTTTGTTTACTTATTCATTACTTTTATCAAAATATAACTTTTTTCCTTTGTAAATAATCTGAAGCATTTTTATGCGTCTTTATAACATGATTTTAGAATCCTATACAGATACATAAAGGGCAGGCCAAAAGTTCATGACACATTTTAAACTTCAATATAAATTCAAATATAGGGCATATATGAAAGCGTGAATATTGCACTACAATCTTCTTTATAGTAAAAAGTTTGATTTAAACAAATAAAACTAGTTGGCATAGGTGGACTCTGCTCAGTTCACCCTCATATGTGTGTTCTCTTAAATTTCTAGTACAAAACAAATTATATTCTTGTTAAAAGAAATTAATTTTACCAAACGCTTGACACAGTGACCGAACAAAATCCCTGCATAATAGGCTACCCACCATTCAGTTCGATATATTTATCTTATTCTAATCTATTAATTTATTTTATTGAGTTTAATTTCGTAGTTTATTTTCAGTTATACGATTTCCAATGCAACAATCCCCAAAATGCATATTTATGTGGAACCCATTTTGCTATGTTGATAAATTCTGAAATTTCGAATAACTTACGAAATTTTTCTGTTAGAATATTTGTTGTCAATAATGTTCAAACAACTCTCATAAATGTTATTTTGAAGTTTTCTTACATACTTATGATCCTCAAAATGGACGTTTATGCTGAATTTTATCCTATTCTGCCTTGTTAAGTAAATCGTAAATTCCAAATAACTTACGAAATTTTTTAATTAAAAAATTCATAGCCCGGAGTGTTCATGCCAGTATCTTAAATGATATTTTAAAAGTGTTTTCACAACTTTACGATGAAAATATCCCTCAAAGTGAACGTTTATGGGAAATTTCGGCCTATACCGCCATATTAAGTAAATCATAAATTTCCAGTGACTTACGAAATTGGAAAATTGGAAAATTCATAGTCAAGGATGTTTATACCAGTATCTTATATAATATTTTAAAAGCAGTCTTACAACTTTACGATGAAAATATCCCTCAAAAGGGACATTTATGCGAAATTTTGCTGTATTCTACCATGTTAAAAAATCCGTAAATTTCTAATAATTAGCAAAATTTTCAAAGTAGCATGTTTCTAGTTAATGATGTTCATCCCGGCATTAAAACTGATATTTGAAAACTGTTCTTACATCTTTACGATAAAAATATTTCCTTTCATGCACGTTTAAGTGAAATTTTGCCCTGTTCTCCCATGTTAAGAAAATCGTAAATTTCGAATAACTTCTGATGATTTTTAATTAGAATGTTGCGAAATAATAGAGTTCTTACCAGTGTCTTAACTAATACTTTAAAACCTGTCCGATCTCTCGCGATCATTTGTTCGTGAGATATCGTGTACACAGACTGTACACAGAGTATATTTTGAAATTATTTTCATATTTTAATTAATTCTAAAATATCTAATCAAAACTTCGTTACAAATAAGGTACCATATTTGTAACGAAGTAGCCATAGGTACTTATTTGTAACCTTATTTAACTAATTTGATAAATATGACGTCACAATCAACTGTTTGTTTATACCAGATAAGTACGTTATCATGATTGCAAGAAAATTATGTTAATAACTATTAGTATTTATGATTGAATTTTATATTACATTTTAATTTTATCCTCCATGGGAATTGCAATGATAGTTATAAACTTTCGTTGAAATCTTTTTACATATCCAGATTAAGGGAAAAATGTAAGCACAAAAAATGTTCAGTTTTGAAAGATCTTTCTAATGATGTGCAGAATAATTTGTGCAGATTAATTAAAAAAATAAAATTAAAATTAAAATAAAATTAAAATACATAGCATTTCTAAGATTAAAAAAAAAAAAAAAAAAAAAAAAAAAGGCTACCAAAAGTCTTTGTTTTGAAGCGGTCTAACCGGAATTGTTCCTGACAGAAGATGTGCATTATTATTATTATAATAATATTGTAAAGAAAATAATTAAGTGCGCCACATGGGAAAAATTAAGTTTTTTGAACAAGGAGAAAAAAGTTGAGTGCTTTTAATTTATTTTCTATTAATTTTTAAAGTTAACGATAGTGGACAATATTCCTCCATTGGGTTCGAGACTATAGGAAATCAGCTGTTTTCGGAAAACAATCCTCAACTCTACCACAGCAAAGCATTGTGGCCTGCAAATTTTTATCTTGCAATATTATTTATAAGAGTTACAGATTATATGAAATTGAAGTAAGAGTGATATCCGCGATTGTAATGAAATGCTCTCCCTCTGGTGGGCTAAGGTGAAATTGCAATTAACATGCATAGCTTTCGAATTCATCTAGACGCCATTGCTGGCCGATATTTAGTTTCACATATATTTATTGAATAAAAATGAATAAATCCGGTAAAAAAGATAACACATACTGTTGTGTGTCACAGTGTAACTCCAAGAATAAAAAAATCCAGAATTAAGCTTCTATTTATTTCCAAATGACAAATTTAAAATTTCAGTTGCTTCGGCTAATGGAAGTAAACAATTAATCAGATGATTTGAAACTAATATTTGTTCAGCTTCAGTTAAAAATCTACTTCCGATCGAACGTTGAATAAACTAAAATATTTTTTCCAAAAGCAATCAATTTTCCATGCTGTAACGGCGGAGAAATTATAGCATGAATATTAAGTAGTAACACATATAGAACAAAAATTAATACACGTGGCCATTATATTTACTAACAACAGAAACTGAAAAAGCGCCATCTATCGATCATTACAAACGCGGATAGTGATAACTTTATTTTTTTTTTAATCCAGTTTTTGTAATATTAATATATATAATGATCCTCATCTGTCATGAACGAATCCGGTTAGTACCGCTTCAAAACAGAAACTTTTGGCAGCCATTTTTTTTCCGTTTGTTCAACTCACTGAGCTGGTTCAACTTACGGAAACATACATATAATATGTTTTGTATCGCACGTATTCTTATTTATTTTCACTAAAACCTTGAAAAACTATTCAATTGTAATGTTTAAAGATCTAAACTAAATACAATGGATCACTGGCTATTATAAACATGAATCTATAAATAGAATTATGTAACTTCATGATTGTAAGCAACGGAATACCAAATAAAAACAAACCAAAACTGTTGCCATTCAGAAAATACAAATTCCAAATGGATTCCGAATGAACGACTCTTTGACTGTTTCTACGAAAAAAAAAAAAAAAAAAAATCCGCTTAAAGTATTTCTAAAACATATTAAAGCCTTAAAACTCTTAAAATATTTGTAAAAGCATATTAAAGTCTTTAAATATTTTTATCAAGCTTCATTGTTTGTTTACATTGTAAGGTATGATTGGCGTCGAGTTCAGTACGTAAATGACGCCAGTTGATTTTAGTTTCGAAATTAGTGTAAATTTATAGTTGGGATAGAATGTTTGATTGGGCAAGTAAAGGTCACCAGTTGAAATGAGTATTGAAAGTAGAGTAGTCTAATGTGATAATGTCGAGTCAAGATAAAATGTTCGGTTGAGAATGAGAAAGTCCCTAGCTGGATCCCGGATATTTTGGCGATATTGCGGGTGAGATAGCTGGTTGGAAGTATCGAGTAGAGTTGAATTTCGGTTAGCATGGAGTGTCTGTAATTATTGGATAGTTAATTAGAAAATACGCAAGCAAAGTGATGACGTCACTGGCCGTCAGTGGATGCAAAAAAAAAAAAAAAAGATTTCCTATGTTAATCGCCCATTGGATTTTTGTAAAAAATTATTAAAAATTGAGGCAAATCATTTCCCGATTTTAATCCCCATATTTCGGTATAGATATGTATTAGTTATCGTCTGCATGCGTTAGATTAAGTTGTTTTTGCTATAAAATTGATAAAATTTAAATTTTAAATTTCAAAACTCTATGAAAAAAAATGGCAAACTTCCATATTCGATTCAAAACATAAACATTTCATTTCAAAGGATGATATTTACACAATAAATATCCAACTAATATACTAATTAAAACGAAAATGATAAATATTCTATCATAATTTGAAGTCAAATTTGTTTTCAAATGTCTAAATAAAGTGTCTGATATATGATACTCATATGTTGCAGCGGAATAGATTTAATATATCTGTCATCCTTGGCGGAAAAAAAAAATATCGATAAATTATTTAGGCGAAAATATTTAATTCCTTTCAAAAATCATGGTTATTTTAACAACTTATAGTAAGAGAGCGATGAATTATATGAAACAATATTTCGTACAATACATATTACGAAAATAAACATCTGTCATGTATATTTTCGTATTATGTTTTTAATCGCCAAATACAAAAAACGCCAAAGATGACACAGTTTTGAAACTTAAAATTTTGTCAATTTGACAGCAAAATAACTCAATCTAACGCATGGATACGATAGCATATCTATACCCATATACAGGTATTAAAATCGGGAAATAATTTTTCTCGATTTTTAATAATTTTTTACAAAAAATCCAATGGACGATTAACATAGGGAATCTTTTTCTTGCATCCACGGAAGATCAGTGACGTCACACTTCGCTTGCGTATTTGAAAACAGGATCTTCGATAGTCTTAAAAAAAAGTATTTTGGTAAAATGAAGTGAATAGTTTTTTACTTTCTCTTACCCATAGGGTCGAGAAAGTATTGTTTTAGGGTCAAATTTTCAAACGTGGGTTTTTGTTATACTTACATGTTCTGAGGTCCCCTGAATACGAAAATCATGTTTTTAGCGAATGGTCTCTGTGTGTGTATGTCTGTCTGTCTGTCTGTCTGGATGTCTGTGTGTCTGTTATCAGCATATCTCAAGAACAAATAGTAGCAGAAATTCCAAACTCGGTATTCTAAATGTGTATCATATAGGGATGCTACAGTAAGCATTTCGTTGAGATGTAGCAAATGGTTCGTGTACAGGGACACTCAAAAGTATTCAAGTACATTACGTCTATGGAGGAAATTGCAGGTAAGTAGAGTTTAACATCTATACACTGCGCTAGACCAAATAAAACGAATATATATTTTTTGTAATAGAGATAATCAACTGGGAATTTTTTTTTTTGTGTATGTAGGAGCCTCGCGGCCCCCCCTCGTGGGGAGTAAATTATCATGATGGGTATCTTTCAAAAAAGCTCGACAATACGTTTAAAACGAATGGTTGAACCATCGATCTGCGATAATTTAAAATAAAGTTATTGATTCTTTTCAATTTTAACAAAAAAAATTTTTTTTTTTTCACTTTATATTGAGAATAAATTCAATTTTTTTTTAAGTGCTAGAGGCCTATTTCAGTCGGTACAGCGTTGTCGAATTCTTATACGTCACTCTTAATAGTGCTAAGAGCCTATTTCAGTCGGTTTATTGAATGGGGATTTATTGAATGAAGATTTTGTAGATAATTTGATTACTCATAACGAAGGTTACAAGTTTTTAAAAAATATAAAAAATTCCCCCAAGGTACAACTTTGACATGAGTCCCCCCAAGGCACAACTTTGACATGAGTCCCCCCCCCAAGGTACAACTATGACATGAGTCCCCCCAAGGCACAACTTTGACATGAGTCTCCCCCAAGGTACAACTTTGACATGAGTCCCCCCAAGGCACAACTTTGACATGAGTCCCCCCCCAGACACAACTTTGACATGAGTCCCCCCAAGGCCCAACTTTGACATGAGTCCCCCCAAGGTACAACTTTGACATGAGTCCCCCCCCCAAGGCACACCTTTGACATGAGTCCCCCCGAAGGCACACTCCCCCTCATTGGGAAAAAGAGAAAAAACGTTGTTTTGCGGCTATAAGACAGTTTGGACTACCAACGTTATTCGTTACAGTATCTGCAGCTGAAACACATTGGTTTGATTTAATGAAAACTTTATCATGGAAATTAGATCGTCACGAATTAACTAAAGAAGAATTTGTCGATATTAACAAGTTTAGCAGTAGAGGCCTCTGGCACTAAATTAAAATCTGTCAATGTCAGATTTTCATGTTTTAAATAATAAAATAATGTCGCGTCTGTATAATTTTTTTTTTTTTTTTTTTTTTTTTTTGGGGGGGGGGGATATTTAGTGTTATACTACTTCTCTAATATGGAAATCGTCTGTATTATCATACAAGATAAGTTTTTTAAATAATAATTTTAATAAATAATTTTTTAGAAACAGAATTATTTTTTAATAACCGAATTAAATTCTGCATAAATGTAGGTGCATTAATAAAACGAGGGGTTGAGGAGGGCCAGAACTAATTATCATATAAAACTCTTCCGAAGCCTAATTTGAATTGTTCAACATAGGTTTACATAACAGTACTCGTTATCTTACCTTTTAATCTCCAACCTGTACTTATAGTATTAAATTTCAGGGTAAGAGAAAGTCGTGTGAGTGACACACCAGATTATTCTTATTATGAGGACTTTAAATAGAGCACTTAATGGAACACTGGGATGTGTTGTTGCTGTTGTGGTTGTCGGGCCTATATTTTTTGTCAGCGAGCAGTTTTTTTATTGTCATTCATATTTATTGATCGGGTAGAATTTGTTTAATTTCAGAACGAAAATTATAAAATATCGAAACACATTTGATTTATAAACAAAAATTGAAACTACATTTAAATGATCACGTGGTAATCTTCATGTTCTAAACATTGTTTTCAAGATTTATTGTTCACATTCCGTCATTTTTGACGGGGTTATATACTAGTACTTTAATATTAATCAACATATGTAATATTAAAAGTTGCCATCTGAACTGTGTCGATGTTAACAAATTTAAATGTATGTTCCATTTAATAAATACCTTTATTAAAGTGATTGAAATTCTAATTATTTAAGCTTTGATGTTTATATCCAATGTAATCAATGACATCTTTTTTCAATTTATTAATTTATAATGGGATTTGTCTGTAATCTTTAATTTTGTTTGCAATAGGCTTCGCTATTTTCGTTTTAAACATTGACATTAGTTTCATGATTCATAAGTGATGATTGATTTACATTTTACGCATTTTTTGACGGGTTTAATTTTAGTTCCCCATCATACTATAGGTATGGGGAACTTAGGTAATCGTGAAAATTTTCGACCTCGGTTTTTTTACATTTCTACACGTTTTCAGGTGTGAGGAATCCGAAAATGACAAAATTTCTATGGTGTCTGTCTGTAGGGTGTCTGTTAGTGTGTTAGTGGGTTAGTGTGTTAGTCTGTTAGTGGGTCAGTCCGTTAGTTTGTTAGTCTGTGTACACGATATCTCAAGAACAAATTGTCGCAGAGAGGTCAGATCAATTTTAAAATATTACTTTCGACACTGGCAAGAACCCTATTGATTTGCAACATTCGAATTTAAAAACTTCGTAAGTTATTAGAAATTTACGATTTTCTTAACATGGGAGAATAGGACAAAAATTCACTTAAACGTGCATTAAATGGAAACTTTTTACTGTAAAAATGTCAGACCAGTTTTAAAATATAAGTTTGGATGCCGGAATGAACATCAGTAACTATAAATATGCTACTTTGAAAATTTCGCAAGTTATTGGAAATTTACGAATTTCTTAACATGGCAGTATAGGGCAAAATTTCACATAAACGTCAATTTTTAGAGATATTTTCATCGTAAAAATGTCAGATTACTTTTGAAATACTATTTAGGACACTGGCATGAATATTAATGACTATGAATTTTCCAATATAAAGATTTCGTAAGTTATTGGAAATTTACGAATTTCTTAACATGTCAGAATAGAGCAAAATTTCACATAAACGTCAATCTTGAGGGATATTTTCATCGTAAAGATGTCAAACCACTTTCGAAATATTATTTAGGATACTGGCATGAATATCATAGACTATGATTTTTCCCATTTAAAAAAATTCGTAAGTTATTTGGAATTTACGATTTACTTAACATGTCAGAATAAGGCAAAATTGAGCATAAATTTCCATTTTGAGGATCCTAAATACATTAGACAACTTCAAAATTAAGTTTATGATATTTGTTTGAACATGATTGAATACAAATATTCTACTAGGAAATTTTCGTAAATTATTCGTAATTTACGATTTTATCAATATAGCGAAATTGTAAATATTTCATATAAATATAAATTTTGAGGTTTATTGCATTGGAAATAGTAGCATGAAAACTAAACAACAGAAATGACCCTGATAAAATAAATTACTAAATTAGAATAAGATAATTATATCGAAGTGAACGGTGGATAGCCTATTAGGCGGAGATTTCATTCTGTCACTGTATCAAGCTTTGGTCAAATTCATTTCTTTTTACATGATTATGATATGTCTCGCACTAGAAATTTCTGAGAACATAAATATGATGGGTAACTGAGCAGAGTCCACCTATGCCAACTAGTTTTATTATATTTTATTCATTATATATATATATGTGTGTGTGTGTGTATATAAAATGTTCTGCAATTTTATGATATGGAATAGTCTTAAATTTACCATTCAATTCAGTTGTTTACATTTCTCTTTTGTTCTTGTTTGAATAGATATCTGATTATTAAGTTTCACTGGAGAAATATTTAGACTGGAAAATGTTATGCGTAACAGTAAAACGGCATCTTGAATCTAATTTGTTTACAAAACATCGGCCCCGTGTTTGGCGCTTTTACCTACTGTGACGTCACAGGAATATTGTCCATTAAACGTTTCAGTTATTTATTTGCACGAGAAAGAGTTTAATTATCATGAATTTCATTAACAGATTGAATTCTAAAGATTTTTTTTTTTCGTATTTATATTATTTAATATGTTTGGGGTGCGCTGACACCCCATGCCCGTCCTCATGTTACTTTTCATGGCGCCCGTTCTGCCGGGTTAACATGTCTATCACCCTGTTTTACCTATATCATTTTGTATAACATTATGATATACCGGTTAGCATGCACAAAAGTTAATAAACGTAGGTTTTTACAAAAAGTTAGTGATCTCTTCAAAAATTTAGTCACCGTCTTTATTCAGAATTAGAAAGTTACATAATCAAGTTTGGTGCGATTCTGTTCTATAAAAGCCGAGAGATGGACGTCATGCATACCATGAAAATTGTGGTTAAATAGCGTCACCTGTCGATCGACATGCACCCTAGTTCAATCAGCTTATCTTCCCACAATAGGAATCTTGCATATCAAGTTTGTTTCACTTATGCACAAAAAAAAAAAAAAAAAAAAAAAAAACTATATTTAAAGGGGACTAATGTGCAAGTTGTACCTGACGGGACTAAAGTGAAAGTTGTACCTCAAGGGACTAATGTGCAAGTTGCACCGAACGAACAAACTATTTCTTTCAACGAAAATGCCTACTAACCCTGGACGATAGGTCTAATATATCGTATCATATTATATATCGTATTTATCGTAATATAACTCAATACTTATTTCGCTTCCTTCTTCTACTCGTTTTAATGCGCATTTTTTATATGCATGAGCAGCCCCCGAAAAACAAAAACATTAAATCATTAAATTCATTTTTTTTACTTATTTTTATTTCATATTATTTCACGCGCACTTTTTATTTCCTAATTCAAAATTATTAAAAAATCTTTTTCGATATCGCTTGTAACGATACTGATTATTATTAATTTTCTTTTCTTTTTCTTTCAATAATAATAATAATAATAATAATAATAATAAAGATTTTGATGAAATTCTGGCAAAAGCAGAATTTAGTTTAGGACGGAGGACTATTAGTTTTTTTTTTTTTCTTTTTTCAAATTATAACATCGCTTTCAAATTATTCAATTACATTTTCTATAAATTTTAGATTTCGACAAATGTCCAACTATCGAAATCGACAACGCAAAAATCCCAGATTGAGACTAATAGGCCCTCAGTCCTAAAAAAAAACTAAGATGCAGCTTTTAAGTAAGTGGTGAAAACTGCAGCATAGCAGCGTCACCTCTTGGCCAAAATACACATCAAAATTAAATCAACATATTGTTTAATACTATTATGAGGCTATCATATGTAATGAAAGTATTGTATTGGGTTTAAAAATCCTGATATGAAAATTCCGTGAGTTTTCACCTATTTTACATGTTTTAAGGTCTCCTCCGTATAAAATGATTATTTTAGGAAATTCTGTGTGTATGAAAGGTTGGGGGGGGGGGGGAGGGGGGGGATTTTTTACTATCATACCACGAACACGAAAAAAGATACAACAACCAAACTTCATACATGGAGTGGATTTTATTAATCTGCAACTATGAACTTAAATAAATTCTCAGCGTCTCACTAGATGGCGCTACAAATGCGTGCTATCTAGGGACCCTATATATAGAGAGACTGGACATTGACCGAAAGTCGGCCATCTTAGTGCCAATTCGGAGCGATCCCCGTAGAACGTAATGCTTTTTTCTTCGCGATTGACGCTTTACTATACAACATAAATGAAAGGAAATTGTCCTGAAATTGTGCAGAAAGTAATGCAGAATATAAATATGTAATTTTTTTCGGCTTAGAGAAAAATAATTTGAAGAAAATCTAATTTTTTTTTTAACCTTCGACATGATTACTTTTTCAATTCCTATCGGAAAACAGAGGAATTTTTTGTTGTATATTTCTATATTAAGCAAAATACGTTGATTGTGAAAGCAATTCTACCTTAGTGAAAGTAATTCTACCTTATTTTTTCTGAGGACATACATTATATATATCAAAAGTTAGAAAATTTTAAACAAAAATATGGTAATCTTAGTTTTTCTCAAGTAATTTATGAATAAATGTAAAACTACGGAAGAAGAACAGAAATTGTTTTTTTTTATTATTTTATAAAAATATTTACATAATATTTTTACAAGCTAAAAATACATATTTTATCTATTTCAATTACGCATTGTTAATAATAATGACTTAGTTAAATATTAAAAATAAAAATTTTATTAATAATAATTTGTAAAAATATTAACTAATATCTTTAGAAATTAAAAAATGTTTTTTATTTTATTTACATTTGCTTATTTCATTGATTTTTTTTTTTTTTTTTTTTTTTTTTTTTTATATTATGTAAATAAAAATAATTACTTATTTAAATATTATTTATAAAATTTATTATGGCAATTATTATTTAAAAGAAATTTATATTTCATATGTTAGCAAATAATATGCATCTTAATTTCTTTATTTTTATTAATTTATTTTAAGAAATCTGATACATTTTGCGTACTAGCAAAAATTCAAAAAAAATATTTTTATATAGTTATTTTAAATATGTATTTTAAAATATATCAGAAAAATACATTGAGATCTAACATATTAAATATATTGCACAACAGAACTTAAAAACTAATAGCTAGCAAATAAATTATGTAATTATCTCCTATGTTAGGAAATAAATACGTAAAACAGCATGCAGAAAGAGAATTCAAAATGTTTAAAGCAGGATATAAAATAAATAATTATGCATTTTTATCTTTTAAAAGTATTCCAAAATTAAAGCAATTTATCTCCCAACAAAGTAAAAATGTAATACATATGTTCTTTTTCGATTATGACGTAAAATAATCAAAATTCCTTCTCAGCGTAATGGTAAGCAATGGAGCAACTGGCACTAAAATGGAGAATTTCGTCAAAAAGCCGGCGCGCCAATGTCCAGTCTCTCTCTATCGAGGGTCCCTAGTGCTATCAGCGAGAGGAAAAAAAAATGATACCTTTTCTTTCGGGAAAAATCACTGTAATGGCTGCCTTTCCTCCAGTAAATCACACACAGGAATACACACGGATAATTTAATAAATAAAATTTATGAATAATTTATTTACTAAAGGTGAATGAGAAACTCCAGATAAAGTTTCAAATTCATTTTTCTTTTTATTCTTTTTTTTCAATACTCTCTAATGGCTGATTTTAGAACTTTTTTTCGGCATCAAAATTTTTTGCTCGATAACATGGGGATGATAGATCTATATATATATTACTATAACTATGGCTGTAAGAGAGTGCACAAAAGAAATTAGTTTCGTGTACGTTTAATGTCATTTTGATAATGTTTCCCAAAGTGTCGTAATTAGCGAAGGTGGTATTTTTATTTTTAAAAATTCATGTGTACATAGCGAAAATACAGCACTTTTGCTACAGAAGTAGTCTGAAACATTCGGAAACTGACCCAAGCCTCAGAGTAATGATAAATGATCCTACATGAAAATTTGAAATGTTTGGTAACGTGAAAAACGATCTGATAGGAAACATCTGTATATATATATAAATTACGTGTCACGATGTTTGTCCGGGGTAAACTCCTAAACTAAGGAACCGATTTTAATGAAATTTTGCACACTGTGTGCAGTTTGGTCCAACTTGAGAGATAGGATAGTTTTTATCTCAATTTATTGTCACAATATTGTTTTATTGCAATTATTTGTTAATTATAGACCTTTATTAAAGTTGCTCCAAAATATCTGTGAGTTCCATTAATTTAATTGTTGCCAAAAAAAAAAAAAAAAAAAAAAAAAAAAAATACGAGTTCATTTTCTTTCGACATAAAAATAAATACATTTAATCAAACGTGAACGTTAAAAAATTATAAAAAGTTAAATTATGCATCTCACGAAAATTGACGTCATAATCAATTTAAAGATTTTATACACATTGATAAAGTGCTAATATAGTTCTATCATAGATATAGTAATATATATAGATCTCTCATCCCCATGTTATCATACAAAGATTTTTGATGCCGAAAAAAAAAAAAAATAAAATAAAAGCTTTGGAAACAGCCATTAAGTGGTATTGAAAAAAAAAAAAAAAAGAAGAAGAAAAGAAAGAAAGAAATATGAATTTGAAACTGTATCTGGAGTCTTCCATTCCTCTTTAGCAAATAAATTATTCATAAATTTTATTTGCTAAAATATTAGTATGTATTCCCGTGTGTATTCACTCGGGGAAAGACGCCCATATTTTGGTAAAAACGTCGTCTTTTCCCAAATGAAAAGGAATAACTTTTTTCTCCCCAATGATCACTCTATTCTATATATGCTATACTATATCTATGAGTTCTATACGCAAGCGAAGTGTGACTCACTGACCGTCTGTGCAGCCAAGAAAAAGATTTCCTACGTTAATTGCCCACTGGATTTTTTGTAAGAAATTATTAAAAATCGAGGAAATTTATTTCCCGATTTTAATCCTTATATTTGGGTATAGATATGTATTAGTTATCGCGGGTGTTAGATTGAATTATTTTGCTGTCAAATTGACAAAATTTTAATTTTAAATTTCAAAACTCTGTCGCCCTTGGCTTTTATTATTATTATTATTATTATTATTTGGCGATCAAAAGCGTAACACGAAGATATACATGCCAGATGTATGCATTGTACGAAATGTAATATGTATTATTTATTGTACGTATGTATGACATGTAATATGTATTGTACGAAATATTGTTTCATATTATTCATTACTCTTTTAATATAAGTTGTTAAAATAACCATGATTTTTGAAAGGAATTAAATATTTTCGCCAGATAATTTGGCGATATTCTTTTTTTTTCGCCAAGGATGACAGAAATGAAATCTATTCCGCTGCAAAATATTAGTATCTTACATCAGATATTTTATTTAGACATTTGAAAACAAATTTGACTTCAAACTA
Source organism: Salticus scenicus (assembly GCA_963930645.1). NCBI lineage: Eukaryota > Metazoa > Arthropoda > Arachnida > Araneae > Salticidae > Salticus > Salticus scenicus. The sequence goes on from OZ005658.1 coordinate 138,998,391, forward strand.
TGATAGAATATTTATCATTTTCCTTTTAATTAGTATATTATTAGTATATTAAAATTTAAAAGCATGGTATATAAAATTTTTTTTTTTTTTTAATCTTATAATTATTCTTATCTTAATCCTCAATGTTTCCCATCTTTATTAACTTGAATTTACTATTAAAATTTTAACATACTCAAAAACTTCTCATCACTTCGTTAAAATACACTAAACTTTTCCAAAATCTTTTTCTATTTAAAATGATACATGTATTTACTTTAAATGTCCAATATTTCATAAGATTTCCAATTTTAAAGTTTTAAAATATTTATCAAATTTACTTATTTTTCTGGTTTAGCCTTATTGTTTTCCTTTTTATAACTACAGCTGTTGCCCTCTTTAAAATATTTAAAATGATGAGGTCATTTTATAGTAAAATTATCCATTATAGCATATATTATATTTCACTCCTCCATAAAAATTGATTTTAAAATCGTCTGTTTCTTTTATACTTTTATTTTAATAGAATTTTAGTAGAATTTAATTTATATATTAGTAATTTTAGCAATTTTATCCAAAGTAGCATTAGAAATAATATATATCACTTCTCCATTAAAATTTATAGGACCCTACAATAAAATTAATTTGTGCTTAATATCAACACTACGAAAATTTTTATCAATCGCTTCCAAATTTTGACCTAAGTTTCAAATCTCAACCCTGTGGGTTTTTGCATCGGCTACAACGTTTTCGTCTTTGTTCGTAAATAATAATTTGACTGTACTAAATAGTTTACAGCCGTATAATTCAACGTATAACTTAGTCACAGCAACGCGTGGCCGGGTCTGCTAGTGTAATTATAAAAAGAAAAATTTTTAAGTCAATTCCTACTTACAAACACTATCGAAAATTTTTTTTTCTTTAATAATTTTCAATTAGGAAATAGAAAGCGCGCATGAAAAATGAAATAAAAATAATTATAAGATAAAAAAAAAAAAAAAAAAAAAAAAAAAAAAATCTTTTTATATACCACGTTTTAAATTTTTTGATGAATCATAGAGCTCTTATCAATGTGCACAAATTTTTTAAAATTATAATAACGTCAATTTTTGTGAGATGCATAATTTACCTTTTTATAATTTTTTTAATGTTCACGTTTAATTAAATGTATTTATTTTTATGTCGAAAGAAAATGAACTCGTATTTTTTTTTTTTTTTTTTTCCTTTTGCAACAATTAAATTATAGCTAATATTTTAATGGCTATTGTAATGCTATTAGGATGTTATTATTTTCATATTTTATTAATTATAAGAAAACTAATCAAAAATTTGAAAATCGAACTTCGAACTATTTTGTTGTCACCGGGTTCTGAGCAATCCTGAAAGTTTCAAATTTCTAGCTAGTTGGTAAATTAGTTAAAAATCGATTTCAAGATTTGTACAAGAGGGAGAGTGTGAACTAATAGTAGGAATTGAAAAATGACTAAAAAACAAGGGAAAAAAAAGAAAATTTTTTAAAGTCAATTTCTTCTTACAAACACTATCGAAAAAGTTTTTTTAAATAATTTTGAATAAGGAAATAAGAAGCGCGCGTGCAAAATGAAATAAAAATAAATATAAGATTTTAAAAAAAATCTTTTCATATACCATTGTAGCAACGCCATTGACGCCATTCAAAGGGTAGATAATCCTAACTTACCAATGGGCATTGGGTTAACCTTCTGTCCAGAAGTACAGCGCTGGATTACTACCCAAAAGACCCTGGATCGAATACAACCTATCGCTACACGCACTTTCCTTCATTGGTGACCCGGACATGATCAGAAGGTTACGTGTTCAAATCACGTTCGCGTCACCAAATGTCGTGATGTCATATTAATTATTATAAACTTTATATGTAATATAAATAAGTACATCACGCCATAACAAAACACACAAAAAACATTTATTTACATTCTACAAGACCAAGAGTAATAATCTCGTTGCCACTAAACAATGATAAAAACAATAATAATATTTCTTCAAGTGCAAACGATAATATTTGGTTTTCATAATTCGAATATATGCAGACGATAACTGCAGCCGCACCATTTTTTAAATTTTCTGATGAATCATAGAGCTCTTATCAATGTGCATACATTTTTTTAAAATGATAATAGCGTCAATTTTTGTGAGATGCATAATTTAACTTTTTATAATATTTTAATGTTGAGGTTTTATTAAATGTATTTATTTTTATGTCGAAGGAAAATTAACTCGTAATTTTTTTTTAGCAACAATTAAATTATAGATAATATTTTAATGGCTATTTTAACGCTATTAGGATGTCATTATTTTCGTATTTTAATTAATTATAAGAAAACTAATAAAAAATTCGAAAATCAGACTTCGAAGTATTGTGTTGTCACCGTGTTCTGAGCAATCTTGAAAGTTTTAAATTTCTAGCTAGTCTGGAAGTTAGTTAAAAATCGATTGCAAGATTTGTACAAGATACAATTAAGGAGAGTGTGAAATAATAGTAGGAATTGAATAATTGTTAGAAAAGCAAAATCGATATACAAAATGAACAAATACAAAATTTAACAGCGAATTGTTGACACAATTAATAGTGAGTTTAACATGTCCACGCCGGCGTGACCCACCTGTGGATCACAGCTACAGTCGGCAGAAAAGTATCCGAGCACTAGCAATAATACTTGTCCAAAAAAAGTACACTCAATGCTACTTTGTTAAATAAATCCTTGTCGAGTCCTGTACTTAGTCAGTCTAAGAACATGTTTCGACAAGGATTTATTGAACAAAACTGTTTGAAGTGTACCTTTTTGATATCGGAATTATTGGCTAGTGCTCGGATACTTTTGAGTAGACTAAGTAAACAAAATGCACCGGCGTGAACTTGTTAAACCCGAATTATCGCTTTCCAATACCCAAACAGTTATCCTGGTTCATTGCATTGATAACCTTATTCACCAGATATCAAGTCCTGTGATTTCTGTCTTTGGGGATTACGTGAAAGATAGGTTTACAAGAAGAAACTCCCACACCTTATTAGCCTCAAGGTTCGTAAATGATATTTTTGTAAGCATTGAAAAGGGGGTGGGGGGGGGGATTTATAAATAATCTTTTATGTTTTGTTGCGCTTTTGTATTGTCTGAGAAAGGTCCCACTTTGAAAGCCTTATCTATTAAATTCCTTTTTCACGTAGGGTAGGTGCTCTAGTGATTCACATGCTCCAGTAATTGGCATCTATCCAGAAATAATTAATAAAAGATAAAAATAATAAAATAATATATTTTACATGTAAGAATTTTAACATTTTATGTCAAACACTGGAGCATAGGGTGCTAAAAAACTGGTAAAATGAATAACTAGCAATGTCAAACACTGGAACATAGGGTGTCAATTACTGAAAAAATGAAAAGCTGGCAGTGTCAATTATTAAAAATTGAGTAGGGGTCAAATAAAAATTCATTTAAAAAAATAATTGTTATCAATGTATATATTTTGACATATATGTGGATTTGAATGTCTTTCATACCATATGTACTAACTTAAGATTTCTAAAAATATTTTCTGATGACTAGAACATTAAAAACGTCAGAGATTGCTCTAAAAGTGTCAATCACTGGTGCACTTACAATATAATAGCCACCACACCCATGAAATTTGGTGAACTTAGATACTATAACGCCTTCCCGTAATTAGAAAAGGTGTGCTACCTGCTGTGTTATACATACTAAACTTTAATTAGCATGAAGTTATGCTATTGTCAAACTAAATATGCAGATATCTGGAATGCCACAGATTTCTTTTGTAGATACAGGCCCCCAAAAATATATTAGAAACATATACACACAATCAAGCATATAGACATAAACATACACACATGAAAAGACATTTTCTAAAAATGATAAAATGATGTTCAGAAACTGTACAAATGCGTATATCCCTTAAAAACTACAAGTCGAAAATATTTAAGAAGTAAATATTTTCTTCTTATTGGTATAGAAGAAAGTGAAAAAGGAAGATATAAAACTAAAAGAATACAAAATTAAAGAAACTCGAAGCATATTTATAAATTTTATCTTTATTAATCTACAAAATTTTCATTTAATCTTTTACAGAGAAAATTCTGTAAATAGGAACTGTAGATAGGTTTCTAAAGAGTTATATCATCAGATGCGGACTCCTGGCACGAGAATTCATCAGTATATTCCTGAAAGAAAAAATCTGGTGTGTCACTCACATGACTTTCACTTACTTTGAAATTTAATACTATAAATGCAGATTGGAGATTAAGAGTAAGAAAACGAGTACTGTTGTGTAAACTTATGTTAAAACAATTTACATTAGGCTTCGGAGCAACCTTATTTCAAAAATGATTCTGTGTGAGAGGAGCTACCGCACCCTCAACTCCCGTTCTATTATTGTACCTATATTTATATAGAATTCAAATCTGCTATTAAATTCAAAAGTTTTTTTTAATTATCTAGACAACTTTCACACGCAGCATTCCTTGAAACTTATCAATCTCGATCAAACTTTGGTAGTAAGAAACGTATATTAACTTTAAAATACAACATTTGGATCGCCTGAAATTACTTGTTTTTAATTTATTTTAAACGACACAGACAAAGATCAAAAGTTAAAAATTTGACTACGGTATTCAGGAAGCCTCAAAACGTGTAAATATACAAAATACCAAGCGATTAATAATTAGCTTAAAAAGAAATACATCATTTACCATGTGCCTATTAGGAATTAATTTCAATTCCTGAGCAGTTTGCCTGGGCATGGTAAAATATTATAGTAAAGAACTTTCACTAACAATAAAAAATAATGTTATGGCTTAAATATTGGCAGTCCTGTATATCTTTTGAAAGTTATGTTTCAAACCACATGGTACACATAAATATAATCCTATATGAATAACACACGACACAACCTTAAATACACTTTGTCAATTTTCAAGCATTGTCGCAATATAATCTAGTTCTTTTGTGTAGCCCTGTAAACGAACAGTGATAGATTTCCATGACCTATTCTACATGAAACATCTTTTTACGCTTATTAAATATACATATTCGTTTCATTTGGTTTAGTGCAGTCTATAGATGTTAAACTCTACTTACCTGTAGTTTCCCCCATAGACGTAATGTATTTGAATTATCTTGGGTGTCCCTGTGCAAGAACCATTTGCTTCATCTCAGCGAAAACTTCACTGTAGCATCCCTATATAATACACATTTAGAATACGAAGTTTGGTCTATCTGCTATAATTTGTTCTTGAGATGTGCTAATAACAGAGAGACACACAGACGAACTGCTAAAAAAAATGATTTATTGAATTCAGAGGACCTCGAAACGTGTAAATATAACAAAAACTCAATTTTGAAAATTTGACCCAAACACAATGCTTTCAATACCATATATATGGGTAAGAGAAAGTAGGGGGAAAAAAAAAGTTAATTAAATTAATACACGATGTGGCTCGATTTTTCCGATAGTGGTCAAAATAATGTTGACCACATTTTAACTGCATTATTTGTTTTATGAATGAATACAAATTCCAAAGTGAAGACGTAATATTGTGTTAAGTTGGGGAATTTTAAAAAACGCGTTATCTAGTTGACTGAACTTCATTTTTACCAAAAAACTATCATAATACGATTTTTACTTTCTCTTACTCATAGGGTCGAGAAAGTATTGTTTTAGGGTCAAATTTTCGAACGTGAGTTTTTGCTATATTTACGTATTCTCAGGTCCCCTGAATACGAAAATCATATTTTTAGCAAATAGTCTGTGTATCTGCCTGTTATCAGCATATCTCAAGAACAAATAGTAGCAGAAATTCCAAACTCGGTATTCTAAATGTGTATCATATAGGGATCCTACAGTAAGCATTTCGTTGAGATGAAGCAAATGGTTCATGTACAGGGACACTCAAAAGTATTCAAATACATTGCATATAAGGGGGAAATTTCAGGTAAGTAGAGTTTAACATCTATAGACTGCCCTAAACCAAATGAAACGAATATATATTTTTTGTAATAGAGATTGTCAACTGGGAAAAAAAAATTGTGTATGTAGGAGCCTCATCTCCCCCGTTGGGGGAAGTCCCCCCTCGAGGGGAGTAAATTTTCATAATGGGTATCTTTCAAAAGAGCTCGCCAATACGTTTAAAACGAATGGTTGAACCATCGATCTGCAATAATTTAAAATAAAGTTATCGATTTTTTTTCATTTTTAACCCAAAAAAAATTTTTTTTAATGTAATATTGTGAATAAATTCAACATTTTTTGGATATTTAGTGTTATACTACTTCTCTAATATGGAAATCGTCTACATTATCATAAAAGATAATTTTTTTAAATAATAATTTTAATAAATTATTTTTTAAAAACAGAATTATTTTTTAATAACCGAATTAAATTCTATATAAATGCAAGTGCATTATTGAAACGGAAGGTTTGAGGGGGGCGGTAGCCCTCCTCATACAGAACTAATTATCATATAAAACTCTTCCGAAGCATAATTTGAATTGTTTAACATATGTTTACATAACAGTACTCGTTTTCTTACCTTTTAATCTCCAACCTGTATTTATAGTATTAAATTTCAGGATCAGAGAAAGTCGTGTGAGTGATACACCAGATTATTTTAAATATCAAATTAAGGAAAACAACAATAAACAACAATCTTAAATTCTCTTAAAAAGTAAGCCATGAAACAAAAAAAAATAAAAGGAGCTAAAATTATGAAAATACTAATCCGGTGTGGCCCTCACACGACTTTCTCTTACCCTGAAATTCAATTTAGATTAAGGGGTAAGATAACGAGTTCTGTTATATAAACCTACGTTAAAAACAATTCAAATTAAGCTTCAAAATAGCTTTATTTAACAACTAATTCTGTGTGAGGGGAACTACCGCTCCTCTCATCCCCCCGTTTGAATATTGAACTTACATTTATACCAGAATTTAAAGATAAAATTTCATTCCACATTATTCGGAACACTTTCACGCGCACCATTTCTTTAAACTTATCAATTTTGGTCAAACTTTTCACGTAACAACCTTATATAAACTTCTGAATACAACATTTGAATTGCCTGAAATAATTTATTTTTAAGTTACTCTGTAAAGAGACATAGACAAAGATCAAGCACTAAAACTTTGACTTCAGTATTCAAGAAACCTCAAAACGTGTAAATATACAAAAAAGATAAGCGCTGAATATTTTGTATAGAAAATACCTCGCTTACCGTATGGGTGTGAGGATTTAATTTTAATTTCTGAGCAGTTTTCGTGAAATTGGTAAAACATTATAATAAAACACTTCCACTAATTATTTTCAATAATAATCTGGTGTGTCACTCACACGACTTTCTCTCACCCTAAAATTTAATACTATAAATACAGGTTGGAGATTAAGAGGTAAGATAACGAGTACTGTTATGTAAACCTATGGTAAAACAATTCAAATCAGGCTTCAAAAGGATTTTTTGTGAGGGTGGGATTTCTGTGTGAGGGTGGCTACCGCCCCCTCAAACCCTCATTTTATTACTGCACCTTCATTTATATAGAATGTAAATCTGTTATTAAGATTAAAATTCACTTAAAGTTATTGAGACAACCTTAACACACAACATTCCTTGAAACATCAATCTTGATCAAACTTTTCCAGCAACAAATTTATATTACCTTTAAAATACAATATTTCGATCTCCTAAAATTATTCGTTTTTAAGTCACTCTAAGAGACACAGACAAAGATCAACCGTTAAAAAACTTGACTACGGTAATCAGCAAGCCTCAAAACGTGTAAATACACAAACAACAAACGATGAATATTTAGTTTAAAACATACATTATTTACCATATCTCTATGAGGAATTTATTCCAATTCCCGAACAGCTTTCCTGGAAATGGTAAAATATTATTAGTAAGGCACATCCACTAACAATAAATAACTAGTGTGTTGTGGCCACCACATGACTTTCTTCTATATTTTCCTATACAAATTCACTCAGTAAAAATAATTTATTAAAATTATTATTTTAAAAAATTATCTTCCATGATAATGCATACGGTTTTCATATTAGAGAAGTAGTATAATACTAAACATCCAAAAAAAAGTTGAATTTATTCTCAATATTACATTATTTTATTTATTTATTTATTTATTTTTATTTATTTATTTATATATTTTATTTATTTATTTATTTTGTTTTTGTTAAAAAAGGAAAAAATTGATACTTTATTTTAAATTATCGCAGATCGATGGTTCATTCAAACATTCGTTTTAAAGGTATTGGCGAGCTCTTTTGAAAGGTATCCATCATGAAATTTACTCCAATCGAGGGGGACTTCTTTCCCAGGGGGGAAGGCGTGGCTTCTACATGCAAAAATTTTTTTCACAGTTGACTATCTCCATTAATATATATATTCGTTTCATTTAGTTTAGTGCAGTCTATAGATGTTAAACTCTACTTTCCTGCAATTTCCCCCATAGACGTAATGTATTTGAATAGTTTTGAGTGTCCCTATACACGAACCATTTGCTTCATCTAAACGAAAAGCTTAGTGTAGCATCCCAATATGATACACATTTAGAGTGCCGAGTTTGAAATTTCTGCTATTATTTGTTCTTGAGATATGCTGATGACAGACACTCACACAGACAGACAGACACACACACAGACCATTCGCTAAAAACATGATTTTCGTATTCAGGGGACCTCAGAACATGTAAATATAACAAAAACTCACTTTCGAAAATTTGACCCAAAAACAATACTTTCTGTGCCCTATATATGGGTAAGAGAAAGTAAAATTAATGTTATCGCTTAAATATTTGCAGCCCTGTATATCTTTTGAACATTATGTACAAACCACATGGTACACCTAAATATAATTCTATAGTAATGACACACGGCACAACCTGAAATACACTTTCATCAATTTTCAGCTATTGTCGCACTATAATCTAGTTATTTTGTGTAGCCCTGTAAATGAACAGTGAATGATTTCCCTACCATATTCTACATGCGACATTTTTTTATGCAAATAAAAAATATATATTCATTTCATTTGGTTTAGTGCAGTCTATAGATGTTAAACTGTACTTACCTGCAATTTTTCACATAGATGTAATGTATCTGAATAATCTTGGGTGCCCCTGTACACGAACCATTTGTTTCATCTGAACGAAAAGCTTAGTATAGCATCCCTATATCATACACATTTAGAAATTTAGAATACAAAGTTGGACTTTCTGCTGCTATTTGTTCATGAGATATGCTGATAACAGTCAGACACACACTCAGGCAAAATTTTCTGAAAACATTTTCGGCTTTCATGGTGTGTGAAACGTGAAGATATCGCAAAATTTTTCGATTCTGACAAATTTACAGACAAAAGTCTGATTTTATTAATATAGATAATTTTTGCTTAAAACTGTAAAAAAATTATTTTTAACTTTTACACTCTAAGATAGATTCATTCTTTTTTTCCGTCTTATTTGTACAAAGAAATGTCCGGAGAGTGCCAAGAAATCAATTAATTTCATACTAAATAAATAAATACACGCCTTTGAACATCACTTCAAATGTTCTGTGTGCAAACTTGCACCTCAAATTCAAGTCCGCATTGTTTGCGAAGTCTGTCCACATCCTGTCAATGCCCGAATTCTCAACAGGCAATTATTGACATGGTCGGGATATAACGGTGGCAAACGTACACTTTTTCAGATGTTCTTTTACTATTAGACTATAATTTTCTTTACAGAGGATACATTTAGTCAATCCTAAGTACAATTTTTTAGAAAAAATTGCATTATTAGTTACCATTTCTGTTATCCAAGTCTGGCTTCTTTTGCACTGTAATCCTTTATTACAAGGGCAATTAAAATCGTAGATATTTTTAAGTTCGTCGAGCTTTTCGGGGGGAAAGCACCATTCACCTTAAAATGGAAAAAGAAATGACTTATAGATTACATAGATTAAATTACATTGTACATTTATATATGTATATGTATGTGTATATGTATTACAATGACGCCTCGTGAATGATATTTTAGGTTAGTTCCCTACGTGTACGGCCCCCATAATAATACAGGCAGACGCATTAACCATCATATTTTTAGAAAGAAATTAAAACTTCTTCACACACCATAAATTATAAATCAGCACAACCGGTTTCGAAAGGACGTAGCCTTTCTTCATCAGGTGCAAACACGTGCAACTGCCTTGGAGGCAAAAGCAAGACTGATGGGAAAAAAATGACTTATAGATTACATAGTCTCAGTCTTGCTCATAGTATCTCAGTCTTGCTTTTGCCTCCAAGGCAGTTGCACGTGTTTGCACCTGATGAAGAAAGGCTACGTCCTTTCGAAACCGGTTGTGCTGATTTATAATTTATGGTGTGTGAAGAAGTTTTAATTTCTTTCTATTGACTGTACGTCAGTTTTTGAATTTATTTTTTGGTCATCATATTTTTGCCTTGAACGACGCCAGCTGATTCATTGCTGAACGACATCTTATATCTCCTTTTTTAAGCTAAACTTTTTAAAAACAAAGTAATTTAAAAGTAATACGTGATGACCGAAACAGTGCCCACCGCTTGATAATTTACGCACTCGCTGGGTACATGTGACAGCACTAAGACAAAAAGAACTAGTTGGCATAGGTGGACACTTCTCAGTTCCCCATCATATGTATGTTCTCATAAATTTCTAGTGCAAGATTTATTATATTCATGTTAAAAGAGAGGAATTTGATCAGACGCTTTAGACAGTAATAGAAAATGAAATTCCCGCCTAATAGGCTACCACCATTCAGTTCAATATATTTATCATCTTATTCTAATCTATTAATTTATTTTATTGGAGTCAATTTCGTAGTTTAGTTTTCATGCTGTTATTTCCAATGCAACAGTCCCCAAATGCATATTTATGTATAATGTCGCCCCATTTTGCTGTGTTGGTAAAATCTTGAATTTCGAATAACTTACGAAATTTTCCTATTAGAATATTACTAACCCATGATAAACAAGTATCATAAATGTTATTTTGAAGTTGTCTGATATATTTATGATCCTCAAAATGGACGTGTATGCTCAGTTTTGCCTTATTCTTCCATGTTAAGTAAATCGTAAATTCCATATAACTTAAGAATTTATTAAATTGGAAAAATCATAGTCAGGGATGTTTATGCCAGTTCTTAAATAATATTTTAAAAGTGTTTTGATATCTGTATGATGAAAATATCCCTCTAAACCGACGTTTATGTGAAATTTTACCGTATTCATCCATGTTAAGAAATTCGTAAATTTCGAATAATTAGAGAAATTTTCAAAGTAGCATGTTTATAGTTAATGATGTTCATCTCGGCATTAAAACTGATATTTAAAAGCTGTTCTTACATCTTTTCGATAAATGAAATTTTGGTCTATTCTCCCATGTTAAGAAAAACATAAATTTCGAATAACTTCTGACTTTTTTACTTCCTTATACAAAGTATAAGGAAGTATAGTAATCCCGATTTGCGAAATGGATTTTGTATTTCACATTGCTCGAAAACGAATGATCGCTGAATGTTGCTAATTTATACGTGTGACTTTCATGATGTCTAGTTGCACACCTGCAAGTGTCATCTTAACACGAGCTCTCGTTTTAGAGATATAAGGGATTTTACACGATTTTTCGTGACGTCTGTATGTGTGTGTGTGTGTCTGTGTGTGGGTATGCCGCATAACTCAAAAACGGTTGGACGTAGAAAGTTGCGAATTGGTACATAGGTTTGTTATAACATCTAGTTGTGCACCTCCATTTTTGGACTTTCTATGATTTTCCGTTTTGGAGATATTTAGGAAAATTAGGTTCATAATGACAAAAATTTGGCCATAATGTATCAAAAAACGGTAATAACTCAAAAACGGTTTAGACAAATCTTGCAATTTAACTGACTTTCCGATTAGCTAGACATTTGAAACTTTCAGAAAAACTCAGAACACGTTGACAATGCATTTTTTTAATATTTTTAGCCAACTGTTTCCGATACCTGCTGCCTTCAGCAGCGTTTATGCGATTCAACAGAAAAATTATTTAACTAACTTCCCGACTAGCTAGACATTTGAAACTTTCACATTAGATCAGAACACGGTGAAAATGCATTTTTTAAATACTTTTAGCCAACTGTATAGGGTCCCTGCTGCCTTCGGCAGCGTTACCAGTTCAAATCTTGGAATCGATTTGTAACTAACTTCCCGACTAGCTAGACATTTAAAACTTCCGGAAAAGCTCAAAATACGGTGACAATGCATTTTAAAAATATTTTTGGCCAATTGTTTCGGGTCACTGCTGCCTTCGGCAGCGTTTACATGGTTCAACAGAAAATTTATTTAACTAACTTCCCGACTAGCTAGACATTTGAAACATTCAGAATAGTTCAGAACACGGTGAATATGCATCTTTTTAATACTTTTAGCCAACTGTTTCAGGTCCCTGCGGCCTTCGGCAGCGTTTATATGGTCCAACAAAAAAATTATTTAACTAACTTCCCGACTAGGTAGACATTTGAAACTTTCAGAATAGTTCAGAACATGGTAAAATTCCTTTTTTTAATACTTTTAGCCAATTTTTTCGGGTCCCTGCTGCCTTCGTCAGCGTTACCAGTACAAATCTTGCAATCGGTTTTTAGCTAACTTTCAGAAAACTCAGAACACGGTGATAATTCATTTTTTAAAAATATTTTTAGCCAACTGTTTCGGGTCCAATGTCAATGTTTTTTAACATTATGTATATTTCTAAAAGTTTATAAGGAAGTCATGTGGTGCCCACATCAGATTTTTTAATTAGAATGTTGCAAATGGATAGGTTTCTTGCCAGTGTTATAAATAATATTTTAAAACTGGTCCGATCCCTCTGAGATCATTTGTTCGTAAGATATCGTGTACACAGACTAACAAACTAACGGATTAACGGACTAACAAACTAACCAGTGGCGGTCCGTCATTAAGAGCAACTGGGGCCTGGCCCCGCTTGAATTTTTCTCTCTATTAAAAATCTAATAATATTTCTTTCTTTCTTTTTTTTTTATTTTAACGCTTGTAAAAATATATCTATCAAGTTAAAAGCGTGCATCCAATTTCCTCTTATTCTTCTCGGACATAAAATTTGCTTGTCCATTTGTCCGTCTTTCTGTTACCGAATTACAGCTACTTCCTATTCGGAGTTCTTCCGTTTGAGCACTAGGATTTGTGCCCTATCTCGCGCATTAATTAGTACAATATTTATTGCTTTGCACATGGAACAGCGGGTTATCACATTTGGCGAAGTAGAGCTTTATCAATGTTAATATTCCCATAATTCTAAAGTGTTAGGGGCACTTGGTGAATTGGCCCCTGGAACGTATTTAATGGAAAATAACAAACAAGGAAACATTCAAAAGGTGTCATCTTCAAAAAATAATGAAAAAAATATATGTGACTCTATTCTTCATAAAACACCAGAAAGTGAAAAAATTATCGGCTGAAATTAATTTCAGCGACCACAAAAAATTATCAAAATTAAGCATTTTTGGCGATTTAGCGCTGTTAGGCGATACGTTCGATAGCACCGAGATTGCCGTGTACGAACAGAACAGTGTTTTGCTTCTCCGCCAAGTATTCAAAATCAATCGCCTAACAGTGTGAAATCGCCAAATATGCTTAATTTTGAAAATATTTTGTGATCGCTGTAATTAATTTCAGCCGATAAATGTTTCACTTTCTGGTGTTTTATGAAAAGTAGAATCACCTATATTTTTTTTCAAGATTTTTTGAAGATGACACCCTTTGAATGTTTCTTTGTAAGTCTCCTTTAAAATATATTAACCATACGGATCGTGGAAAGAATTTGGCGGCTTTCACAGTACTTTTTATTCATTTATTTTTCTACTGATATTAAAGAAGAGAAGACTTTTTCGATGTTCTTGTTTTTTTTTTTTTTTTTTTTTTTTTTTTTTAAATAAATGTATGATTGTTTAGAAATTAACAGTAAAAGACCTGAAATCTGTTGAAATTTTATTGACAAAAGGATTAAAACATTTTTGAGAAATTCTATAGGATAGGAAAGTTTAAATGCTCTTGCGGTTCTCGCAATCCACAAAGACGTTTTTTTCACAATTCCAGAATTTAATGAGAAAGTAATTGAAAGATTTGCTCGACAAAAAACTCGGTGAGCAGAATATTTATCTTTATTATAAATAATAATTATATTTAAATACTTGAACAGTTTTGGCTGCCTAAATATGTATATCGTTTTATTATATATATATATATATATATATATATATAGAGAGAGAGAGAGAGAGAGAGAGAGAGAGAGAGCGAAAGAATCATGCATTTTAGTGTAATATTTTTTATGATTATTATTTTTTCAGTCAAATAATATTTGATTAAAGTATTAGTACCCCATCATACTATAGGTATAGGGAACTTAGGTAATTGTAAAAATTTTCGACCTAGTTTTTTTTTACATTTTTACACGTTTCCAGGTGTGAGGAATCCGAAAATGACAAAATTTGTATGGTGTCTGTCTGTAGGGTGTCTGTTAGTCCATTAGTTTGTTAGTCTGTTTACACGCTATCTCACGAACAAATGATCGCAGAGAGGTCAGGTCAGTTTTAAAATATTACTTTTGATACTGGCAAAAACCCTATTCATTTGCAACATTCGAATTAAAAAACTTCGTAAGTTACTAGAAATTTACGATTTTCTTAACATGGGAGAAAAATTCACTTAAACGTGCATTAAATGGAAACTTTTTTCTGTGAAAATGTCAGACCAGTTTTAAAATATCAGTTTTGATGCCGGAATGAACATCAGTAACTATAAATATGCTACTTTGAAAATTTCGCAAGTTATTGGAAATTTACGAATTTCTTAACATGGCAGAATAGAGCAAAATTTCGCATAAACGTATATCTTGAGGGATATTTTCATCGTAAAGATGTCAAACCACTTTCGAAATATTATTTAGGATACTGGCATGAATATCATACACTATGATTTTTCCAATTTAAGAAATTCGTAAGTTATTTGGAATTTACGATTTACTTAACATGTCAGAATAAGGCAAAATTGAGCATAAACTTCCATTTTAAGGATGATAAATACATTGACAACTTCAAAATTACATTTATGATATTTGTTTCAACATGATTGAATACAAATATTCTAATAGGAAAATTTCGTATATTATTCGTAATTTACGATTTTTTCAACATAGCGAAATTGTAAATTTTTCATATAAATATGAATTTCGAGGATTATTGCATTGGAAATAGTAGCATGAAAACTAAACAACGGAATTGATCCTGATAAAATAAATTAATAGATTAGAATAAGATAAATATATCGAAGTGAACGGTGCATAGCCTATTAGGCGGGGATTTCATTCTGTCACTGTATCAAGCTTTGGTCAAATTCATTTCTTTTAACATAATTATAATATGTTTCGCACTAGAAATTTATGAGAACATAAATGTGATGGGGAACTGAGCAGAGTCCACCTATGCCAACTAGTTATTTATTGCGATAGCTATGAAATTTTGTATTGTTATTGTTGAAGGAATATAAAATTTTAAACTGAATTTTCTGCACAAGCTTAATTTTTAATTTTAACACACATTACAAAATCCCCTAAAGATTTTAAATTTTATATACATTTCTCCTACATCATTGTTTTTAAGTAAGCTAGAATATAAAAAAATAAAATCACAAACAATTTAATCAAAAAATTCGGCATTTTAAGAATATGTATACATATTTAATGCTTATGAAATTTCTAATTTTAATTTCTTATATTTTGGCTGTGCTTTTAAAAAGAAACATACAAGAAACATATATATGAAATATATAATGTTTTCGTTTATACATAAAATGTTTAGAGTTATTATGCACGAAAGTAAAAAAAAAAAAAAAAAAAAAAATGTATGTAGAAGGGTTTCAGTTTAAAAATTTTGATATTGTAACTTTGCAAAATGTTATAATATTCACAATGAATTATAATAATAATAATATACATAAGAACACCCCGAATATTGAAAAAAATAAATAAATAAATAAATAAAATAATTTTCCTCATTAAATAACTTATTCTTTTTTGCGTTTGAATTATGAATATATTTTACATGTCATGATGTGGACTGGGCCCCACCTGGGAAAGTTGGCACGAGCCGCCACTGAAAATAACAGACACCCTACTGACAGACACCATATCCATTTTTATATTTTCGGATTCCTCACACCTCAAAACGTGTAAAAAAGTCAAAAAACCGAGCTCGAAAATTTTCACGATTACCTAAGTTTCTCATATCTATAGTATGATGGGGAAATGAAAATTTCGGATGTGTCAACTCGTATATGTAAGAAACTTTCATGTGAGTGGCTAAAACAGTTCGTTAACACGAAAAGTTCATTCATTTTATTGACTGTTGAAATGTCGTCATATTTAACGCTATTTCTCGAAACAAGCAAATCAACTAATGAGATGAATAAATATTCATCTTTATTGTACTTTTTCGTATTGAGGTAACATAAAACGTCATTCATAAGGGACTTTTGGTATTTGCATATTATATGTTTGGAAGAGTTTTCATAATGTGTATAAATATACACAGGATCCGCTAATAGTCCCGCACTCACTTCCTATCACAGAAATGCAAGAGAATTTCGAAAAATGGCGAAACAATGTTCAATGAACTTGAGGGAGACCTCTTTTGGTGAAAAAAATTTGAGCTTGAGACCGGAGATGCCAATAAAGAGGGCAACTTGAAAATTTCTAATGGTAAGGTACTATTTTGCGATACATCTCTGAAAAAGTCTCTTCAAGGCGATGAATATGATATAAATAGTTTTGTCCTGCGATGACTGCTAAAGGAGATACATGAGTATAAAATCCACATTTCAAATACAAAAGAAGTCCCACACCCCCTTTCTATCTCAGAAATGCTTCAGAATTTTGAAAAATATCGAAACACATGTTTATTGAATTGGAAGGGGATCTCGTTTGTAAAAAAATCTGATGTGGGCACCACATGACTTCCTTATACACTTTTAGAAATATACATAATGTTAAAAAACATTGACATTGGACCCGAAACAGTTGGCTAAAAATATTTTTTAAAAATGAATTATCACCGTGTTCTGAGTTTTCTGAAAGTTAGCTAAAAACCGATTGCAAGATTTGTACTGGTAACGCTGACGAAGGCAGCAGGGACCCGAAAAAATTGGCTAAAAGTATTAAAAAAAGGAATTTTACCATGTTCTGAACTATTCTGAAAGTTTCAAATGTCTACCTAGTCGGGAAGTTAGTTAAATAATTTTTTTGTTGGACCATATAAACGCTGCCGAAGGCAGCAGGGACCTGAAACAGTTGGCTAAAAGTATTAAAAAGATGCATATTCACTGTGTTCTGAACTATTCTGAATGTTTCAAATGTCTAGCTAGTCGGGAAGTTAGTTAAATAAATTTTCTGTTGAACCATGTAAACGCTGCCGAAGGCAGCAGTGACCCGAAACAATTGGCCAAAAATATTTTTAAAATGCATTGTCACCGTATTTTGAGCTTTTCCGGAAGTTTTAAATGTCTAGCTAGTCGGGAAGTTAGTTACAAATCGATTCCAAGATTTGAACTGGTAACGCTGCCGAAGGCAGCAGGGACCCTATACAGTTGGCTAAAAGTATTTTAAAAATGCATTTTCACCGTGTTCTGATCTAATCTGAAAGTTTCAAATGTCTAGCTAGTCGGGAAGTTAGTTAAATAATTTTTCTGTTGAATCGCATAAACGCTGCTGAAGGCAGCAGGTATCGGAAACAGTTGGCTAAAAATATTTAAAAAATGCATTGTCAACGTGTTCGGAGCTTTTCTGAAAGTTTCAAATGTCTAGCTAATCGGAAAGTCAGTTAAATTGCAAGATTTGTCTAAACCGTTTTTGAGTTATTACCGTTTTTTGATACATTATGGCCAAATTTTTGTCATTATGAACCTAATTTTCCTAAATATCTCCAAAACGGAAAATCATAGAAAGTCCAAAAAGGGAGGTGCACAACTAGATGTTATAACAAACCTATGTACCAATTCGCAACTTTCTACGTCCAACCGTTTTTGAGTTATGCGACATACCCACACACAGACACACACACACACATACAGACGTCACGAAAAATCGTGTAAAATCCCTTATATCTCTAAAACGAGAGCTCGTGTTAAGATGACACTTGCAGGTGTGCAACTAGACATCATGAAAGTCACACGTATAAATTAGCAACATTCAGCGATCATTCGTTTTCGAGCAATGTGAAATACAAAATCCATTTCGCAAATCGGGATTACTATACTTCCTTATACTTTGTATAAGGAAGTAAAAAAAAAAAAGAAAAAAAATCAAAGCAGTCTTTGGGGATTGCCGATAGAAGTGAAAACTAAGTAACTTGTGAGTTGTGCCGTCGAGCTATTAGATTATTATTTTCGATTTATTTTTGGTTTGTAAAGAAGTGTTTATGATCTGTATTATATGATTCGGCACAATACTTGTAGCTATCCAAATTAAATGAACTAAGCCTTATATTAGGTAAAAATATTGATTACTTTTGAAATTATTTTAATTAGTAGCTGAGATACAAAAGAAAACCGATTCAGGACACCTCAAAACGTGTAAATCAGCTGAAATCTCGAATTCCAATTTCGATAATATGAAAGTACTTTAAAATATCTTTCGAATGGTGTATTAAAAATAATTTAATCATAATTAGAATTTGAAATATTGAAATTTTAAAATATTATAGCGTCATCTGGCGGTAGAAATTTATGTAATGTACTGTTCGATTCCAAATCAACAAAGCTTTCTAATGATGTATTACTTATGAAATTATTTTAATTAGTAGCTGAGATACAAAAGAAAACCCATTCAGTAAACCTCAAAACGTGTAAATCAGGTGAAATCTCGAATTCCACTTTCGATAATATGAAAGTACTTTAAAATATCTTTCGAATGGTGTATTAAAAATAATTTAATCATAATTAGAAATTGAAATACGCGTATTAGAATAAAATTTAATTTGCAATTACAATGTAAATTTTTTTTCCAAAATCGATGAAATTTGAGCTGCAACTATCCCGTGTGCTGTTCATGGCGCACAGTAAGTTTCAAAGAATTTAGAAGAAAATTGAAGCATTTTGAAATTTGCAACTTTTATTCCTAGTAGAAAACCACGTGATGTCAATTGGCAAAAAATATGTTTCTCCCCGATCAGATTCTCTGTAACTGGGTTGTCATGGTAACGAACGCCTTGAATTTCATTCAAAGCGTTAGCTGACGATGACGCGAGTTTCATGATTTTTGTTCACCCAAAAGTGCTCAACGCGCCTAAAGAAGTTTTCACTTCAAAAATTTTAAACTTGGTAGAAGGGGTGAGGGAGAGGTTCCGCTAGGGATGGTAACTTTAAAATTCCATATGAGAAGGTACGCCTTTTGATACATCCCTAGAAACGTCTCTTCAAGACAATGAATTTGATATAAGTAGTTTTTCCCAGTGATGATTGTTAAAGGAGATACATAAGTATAAATTCCCCATTTCAAAACTCTAAAAACTCATGTATCTCATTTAATAAATATCTCAAGACAAAACTATTTATATCAAATTCATTGCCTTGAAATTTTAAAGTTTCCCTCCGAAGTGCCTCCTCCCCTTCCCCAGACCAAAAATAGTTTCACCAAAAAGAGATCTTCCACGAAATCATTGAACACGTCTTAGATCACTCTCTCACGATCTGCATAAACTTTGGTAAATGTAGGAGGTTTGCGTTGATGCAGACCCCATCTTAACTTAGTTAACTTAACTACTTAAGTATTAAATATGAAATTAGCACAGAGACTCAGATATATAAAAATAAAACTAAGAGTTTATTCAACTAGAATAATGGGAGGATGATCTGGATTTTAGGTAGCTCAGTCAGAGGATTTTAATACTTTACCAAATAAATGTAAAATAACTAATTTAGATAATTTGAAATATCTCACCCCAGAATAGCAGAAGTTATAGACGGATACACTCCATTTACTTAGATGCTGTGACTTTCAAACAGATCCATGGAATAGATTCCCGGATGAATCTATTTTCCATTCACGAATACTCGCATTGAAGCACCGCAACACTTATCAAGCTACTTAACTTTAGCACAACTTAATCTCAACTACCGAAATATAACTTTATCCAGACTCTAAGACTTAGCCGTTGTCGTAGACAAACGTCGGACAAGACTCCACTACACCCCGACCTTACAAATGTAGCACTTATAGATTTATACAGGAACACAACGAAATATTCTTTATCATTATGACCTACACTGTAAAAAAATAACTATTACCAGCTGCAAGAAACTCTCTGTGATTGGAGAAAATAATTATTTTATCCAATCACAGAGAGTTTCTTGTAGCTGGTAATAGTTATTTTTTTACAGTGTATGGGCTTAAGTTATTTGAAGTGCACTAGCGTTAAACGCGTTATTCGATTGAGCCGATTGATTTCAGACTTCCTATATTTATTTAAAAAACCGTTACTTACCTAATGTTCGGGAAGTCGAGTGGAGTTACTACAGATTTTTTTTATTTATAATTCCAAAATTTCATAAAAATCCTGACAAATTCAGATTTATTTGGTGTACAACGGATAATATTGGTAAATGTTTCAATGTGAAACATAGAATAATAGAAATTGGACAATTCTTTTTTCCATACGACACTACTGTTATGTAATAAGAAAGCACCACAGAACTGGCATTTTAAAGTAATAATTACAGAACTTTGAATAAATTGCATTTTATGGTGTTTATTCAAAGTTATTACTACTGTTATGTAATTATTGTTATGTAATTATTACTACTGTTATGTTATTTATACTATAGTAAAATAAAAATACCAAATTTTTAATTCGATTTTGACATTCTGGAAGTCCACTGCCACCTTAAATGCTTCATGACAGTATCTACAATAATCAAACGGGTGGTGGCGGGGGGGGGGGGGATATCGTCCCTTCACATCGGCATATATTCCATATAAAATTATTTCTAATAGAGTTTTTAACTGTTATTTAAAATAATTTAAAAGCAATTTAATTTCCGTTACAGATATCTTATCTTTCACTTTAAACTTTAATAATATATCTATAAGGTTTGTGGGATTAAGGCCGATTGACTGCACTGGGGTCCTAGGCCTGAGGGTGAGTACCCTCCGTTGGGGTGTTTCTGAGGTGTCCTAGCCCATGTTTACACAAGTTTTGGAGAAAACCACAGAAAACTCCGAACGGCTAGGCCGATAAGCGCGACCTGCGATCGAACCCGGCACCTCACGTCTACCAGCTTTGAGTGCAGAAGCGCTCGGCTGCTGATGGGCCATGTCTGTAAGGAAAAATTATGTGAGTGCAACACCAGATTATTATTTATTTTAATTTAATTTATTTTGTTTATTTTTATTTACTTATCTATTTTATCTATTTTTATTTATTTATTTTTGAGGTTTTACTTTAATTGTGACAAAAAAAAAATTATGACGCCTCATTACCTTTTTCTAAGAAATTTTCACAAACAGATTCTGAGTATCGTTCATCCCAGACGCAGCATTCACCTTCGCTACAATCTTCGCTGCTGTCGCATACCTGATGTAATGTATCAAGCTAGATGAGAAAAGAAAACATAATGCATAAAAGAAAAAGTACAATAAATATCATGATAAATGGTATTATAAGATTTTAAAATAAATCGGTGACTACTGTGCTTTGGTTGTCACAAAAATTACTTCTCTATCGTCAAGTAAAATAGCGCCATTTACTGGTTAATTCTTTAAAGTTCACTCCATGTTTTCTTTAAAAAATATGCTAAATTCAAAAATAATTATTAGAATTAGACACATAACTGGGTTGTGTTGGGTTGTAGGGAATAAGGCCGGCTGACTGCACTAGGGTTCTAGGCCTGAGAGGAAGTGCTCTCCGTAAGGGTCATCCAAAGGGGGCCCTAGCTCGTATTTACGCAAGTTTCGGAGAAACCCACAGAAAACTCCGAACGGCTAGGCCGACGAGCATGACCTGGGATTGAACTCGGCACCTCACGTATACCAGCTTTGGTCGCAGAACCGCTCGGCCACTGGTGGGTCTAGAAACATAGCTGATCTGTACATATAATAAAATATATGTGTGTCTGTCCGTCGCTTTGTAGACAAAAAGCTGATTATAAAGCTATAGAATTTTTAATGGAAGTTCTTTTCAAAAATTCTTCGTTCCTTATCTTCCTGCAACATTTGGGTCCATTTTCATTCACAATGAGATCGTGCTGCAGGACAAGATAAATTCATATTTACTGGTTTTGTCTATTTTGGGATTGCGGACAAAAAAAAAAATAAAAAAATAAAAAAAAAACTGCATCACCAACGTAAAAGTAGAAAAATGTGCAAATAATGTTTTTCATGCCTATGTTTTATGCAGTGATGGTAATGTTACGACATAATATAGTTGTAGGATTAATCTCAATCAAATTGTTTGAGAATTAATAAGTTATTTACATTTACTTGTTTAAAAAAATAAAAAATAAAAAAGGGATGAAAAATGCAATATTTAAGAGAACGTAAAGCAGAGCAATAGATCCACAAATTCTGTAGTTAATCTAAATTCCACATAACTGTCGTCATATTACATATACTTAGATGTGTACACACGCATGAGGATCACTTCAATGTTTAGTAGATCTTCCATGAGTTGCGTCCAGTATAGGAGGTATTAACTTCTAAATGTAATCCTTGCTAATTTCATAAAACCAGACCCTAATAATGCTTTCCGACAGTTTTATCTGTGTAGTAGGCTTCTTATCTGCAATTTTCGTTCCCATTATGTGCCAACAACTTTTAATGGGATTCAGGTCAGGGCTATTCCCAGCCCAGTCCAAAACCTTAATGCCAGATTTTTTCAGATGGGCCTACACTTAAAGGAAGGAAATTGAGGTAAAATTAATTTTCCAATATCCGTAATGTTCTGCAAGTGAAAATTTTTAAATTAGGCAACAACATTATTCAAGATGTGTTGGTGTTGGTGTTGGTGTTTGGGAATAAGGCCGATTGACTGCTCTAGGGTCCTAGGCCTGAGGGAGATCGCCTTCCGTGGAGGTCTTTTTAAAGGGTTCTAGCCCGTATTTACTCAAGTTCGGAGAAAAACCACGAAAAACGCTGAACAACTAGGCCGACGAGCACGATCGGGGATCGAACCCAGCACCTCTCGTCTACCAGCTTTAAGCTCAGCAACATCATTCGAGAATAAGTTAGATTGCCTTTACTGATTTCGTTGTATGACAGGGTGCAGAGTCCTGTTGGAAAATGCAATTTCATGCACTTTTCAAATGATCCTGAGTAACTGATTTTAAACACTCCTCTAAGATGTTGTATAAACGAATGCATTATCAGTTCCAGTAATAAATTTCAGGCGTCTGACCCCTTTGCTGCATATGCATCTCCAGACCATTTGGCCGACTGGGAATTTTGCAGTAGGTGATATGCAGTCTATATAATAAGCTTCACTTTTACGTCTCCGGCTTACCTTCCGATCCATGTAGATTAAACTTAGATTCGTTCGAAAAAATTACCGAGTCCCTTCGAGCTTTTGTCCAAGAGATTGTACTCTTTTGCCGAAAAAAATCCTTATCCATCATTTTTATTTTCTTCTATAATGAATAGAAGAAAGTATTGGATTCGTAAAAATTTTCGACCTCGGGCTTTTGATGGATTTACACGTTCTGAGAGCTGTAGTACACGATTTGACCATTTTTAGAAAATGTCTGTCTGTGTGTGTGCGTGAGATAAAATTTTGTGGTAACTGCACAGAATTTCATACAAATTGGTATGTAGTTACACCTTCACATAAATTAGTGCCTATCAAATTTTGGTAAAAATTGTCTCACAGGTTGCGTTGCCATCCAGTTTTTCTAAATTTTTAACATGGTGTTGTAGGACAAAATTTTGTATAAATGTGCATAAAGAGAATTATGTTTTAATAATCTTTATGAAATTTACAAGAATTATTTATAATAAAGGTAGTCAACTGTGAAAAAATTTTTGTATATGTGGGAGCATCGCCTCCACCCCCCCCCCCTTTGGGGCGGAAGACCCCCCTCGAGGGGAATAAATTTGCATGATGGGTATCTTTCAAAAGAGCAGGCCAATACCTTTAAAATGAATGGTTGAACTATCGATCTGCGATAATTTAAAATAACGTTATCATTTTTTTTTTCCTTTTTAACAAAAAAACAATTCTTTTTTTTAATGTAATATTGAGAATAAAATGAACTTTTTTTTATATATTTGCATAGGAAAATATAGAAGAAACAATAGGCCACAACATTCTATATTTTTCTGTAAGTGAAGGGTTTTTTTTGTTTGTTTTTTTGTGGGGGGGGGGGGGATGCGGTACTCATACTGACCGCATTCGACAAGGCGACTTTGGACAGTTCGTGGGCTTAAATTAACACCTCAGGCTTTCTTAAATTCGATTCAGCACTTGCATGACGATTACTGAGACTGAGACATTCGTTTTAGATATCAATTATCAGAATTTGTGGTCACCCTCTTTCGACCCAATCTGTCCCTTTTCTCGACATTACAATTTTTACGTTTCAGTTTAATAGTTCTCGAAACCGTCGATTGATCGCAACCAATTCTTTTAGCAATCATACGTGTCGAATATCAATCTTTAGCTAAAGCCTCTGCCTATTGGACGTACGGAGCCATCCTTTCATCGCTTAAAGAACAAGACAAATGATTGTTTTCCACCTTCGCCGTGCTATTTTTAGAAAACGGATGACACAATCATACTCGGTAACATTTATAATTTTTTTCCGGAGAAAAATTAGCCCCGTCCCTTTTTCCACATCAGTATATTTTAAAAGCATTTTTCTTCATATTCCATCGTAATTATATACTAAAGAAAATTCCTCTAAAATAATACTGGTGTGAAAAAAGTGCGGGGCTAAAAGTACTCCGGAATCAATTACAAACGTTAAAAGGTATGCACAATAATTCGGAAGAACTAAATGAAGCCATAGGTATGTAAAATGATATCATACCTTGCTTTGCAGCAACTCAGATAATTTTATGTGAACAAAATAATTCGTTAACTTTACTCTCTCTCTCTCTCTCTCTCTCTCTCTATATATATATATATATATATATATATATATATATATATATATATTAATAATTATTTTAAATAATCTGGAATAATTGAAAACGATCAGCTCAGAAATGAGCATTGCAAAGGAGAAATTTAGACTCTTTAACTGTAGCTCCACTAGTTTTTTCTATGGCGCAGTGCACGAACAGAAAAACTTTATTGAAGCGTTTGAAGTTTCAGCATAGAATAATAATAAAGGACGAAGGAGCACGAGAATACTCTTAATGCTTACAAACCCCTTCTAGTGAAATGCCAGCGAAAGCTACTTTTGCTCCTCTCAACCTTGAAGTAGGGCACCCATCCTCAGCGCTATTATCGCTGTTTGTTGTGGCAACACAACAGCTTATGTAGAAACACTTATGCTCCTTCTTCCTTTATGGACAATATTCCTGTGACGTCACCGTAGGTAAAATCGCTGAACACGTGGCCGATATTTTGTAAACAAATTAGATTCAAGATGCCATTTTATTGTTACGCATAACATTTTCGTAAATATTTCTGCAGTGAAACTTAATAATAATGTTCAAACAAGAACAAAAGATAAATGTAAACAACTGAATCGAATGATAAAGTTAAGACTATTCCATATCGTAAAATTGCAGAACATTTTATGTATACACACACACACACATACATATATATAATGAATAAAAGATTAATAAGAACATTTTATACACACACACACATATATATAGACATCAAAGCTTAAATAATTAGAATTTCAATCATTTTAATAAAGGAATCTATTAAATGGAACATTCATTTAAATTTGTTAACATCGCCACAGTTCACATGACATCTTTTAATATTACATATGTTAATTAAGATTAAAGTATATTACTAAAACTGGATTAAAAACAAAACAAAGTTATCACTATATCACTCTTACTTCAATTTCATATAATCTGTAACTCTTAGAAATAATATTGCAAGGTAAAAATTTGCAAGCCACAATGCTTTGCTATGGTAGAGTTGAGAATTGTTTACCGAAAACAGCTGATTTTTTATAGTCTCGAACCCAAAGTAGGAATATGGTCCATTATTATTCTATGAGTTTCAGCCACTGTAGTTTTTCACCGCAGCCACCAGGTGCCCCTATCATTGGTCAAAGACAAAATCAAACTACCTGCAGCTCCATTGAGGTGACTGCGCATATTAGCATTCGTTTTGGATAAGAGTGAGAAACAACAATGTTATCTGGCGGGTAAAATGCACCAAAATAAAAATGTACAATTTTGTACATAGTAATAAATTTCGTGTGACAACACCTACTAGATAGATACACAGTCTGTAACAAAAGTATCCGAACACTAGCAAAAATTCCTATGTTAAAAAAAGTAGAGTTAATACTGTTTTGTTAAATAAATAAATCCTTGTCGAATCATGTTTTTAGTCAGTCTAAGAACATGATTCGACTAGGATTTATTTAACAAAACAGTATTAATTCTACTTTTTTATATAGGAATTTTTGCTAGTGTTCGGATACTTTTGTTACCGACTGTAGATATATATATATAGATATAGAGGGGGAAATGTTGCATAGCATTATAAGGAAGATTATCTTATGATAAGTACCAGAATTTAGTCAATAAGATTTTTCATAATAATTAGTTTATATATCAAGTTGGCTGGTCTTAATTAAAACCGATGACTATAAAAAGAAAAAAATAATCTGGTGTGTCACTCACACGACTTTCTCTTACCCTGAAATTTAATACTATAAATACAGGTTGAACATTAAGAGGTAAGAAAACGATGTCATGTAAACCTATGTTAAAGAATTCAAAGGGAGAGTTTTATATGATAATTAGTTCTGTGTGAGGGGGGCTATTGCCCCCCTCAACCCTCCCGTTTCATTAATGCACCTACATTTATATAGAATTTAATTCGGTTATTAAAAATTAACTCTGTTTTTAAAAAATAATTTATTAAAATTATTATTTAAAAAAATTATCTTTTATGAATATGAAAACGATTTCCATATTAGACAAGTAGTATAACACCAAATATCCAAAATAAGTCCATTTTATTCTCAATATATATATATATAAAAAAAAAAAAAAAAAAAAACGATTTTTTTTTTTTTTTTTTTTTTTTTTGGTTAAAAGTAAAAAAAAAAAAAAAAAAAAAAAAAAAAAAAAATCGATAACTTTGTTTTGAATTATCGCCGATCGATGGTTCAACCATTCGTTTTAAAGGTATTGGCGAGCTCTTTTGAAAGATACCCATCATGAAAATTTACTCCCCTCGAGGGGGGGGCAAGGCTCCTACATACACAAAAAAAAAAAATTCCCAGTTGACTATCTCTATTACAAAAAATATATATTCATTTTA
The DNA here is from genome assembly GCA_963930645.1 of Salticus scenicus. NCBI lineage: Eukaryota > Metazoa > Arthropoda > Arachnida > Araneae > Salticidae > Salticus > Salticus scenicus. The sequence goes on from OZ005658.1 coordinate 139,025,950, forward strand.
TTTGGTTTAGTGCAGTCTATAGACGTTAAACTCTACTTACCTGCAATTTCCCCCATAGACGTAATGTATTAGAATACTTTTGATTGTCCCTGTACACGAACCATTTGCTTAATCTTAACGAAAAGCTTACTGTAGCATCCCTATATGATACACATTTAGAATACCAAGTTTGAACTTTCTGCCATAATTTTTTTTGAGCTGATAACAGACAGACACACACACAGACACACAGACATACAGACACACACAGATATACACACAGACCATTTGCTAAAAACATGATTTTCGTATTCAGGGGACCTCAGAACATGTAAATATAACAAAATCTCGCGTTCGAAAATTTGACCCAAAAACAATACTTTCTCTACCTTATGGGTAAGAGAAAGTAAAAAATCACTCAGTCAGAGACAGAATTTAATTCAGTACCACAGGATTATTTTGCATATTACAAACTGGATATGATTTGAAAATAGTTTCCATTTTATTTTTTAAATACGAGTTTACGTTCCCTGGCAACGAGTTTTTATTAATCTAAATAAAAACTCATATGAATTCATCATTATTTTTTTCAATAAATTTATATTTCTAAGATGTTATGTTACTTTTTTCAATTCCAAATAGAAAATAAGCTGGTGTGTCACTCACACGACTTTCTCTTATCTTGAAATTTAATTCTATAATTACAAGTTGGAGATTAAGAGATAAGATAACGGGTACTGTTATGTAAACCTATGTTAAACAAATCAAATTAGGATTAGGAAGAGTTTTATATGACAATTAGTTCTGTATGAGGGAGGCTACTGCCCCCCTCAACCCCCCGTTTCATTAATGCACCTACATTTATGCAGAATTTAACTCGGTTATTAAAAAATAATTCTGTTTTTAAAAAATAATTTATTAAAATTATTATTTAAACAAATTATATTTTATGATAATGCAAACGATTTCCATATTAGAGAAACAGAATAACACTAAATATCCAAAAAAAAGTTGAATTTATTCTCAATATTACATTAAAAAAAAAATTGTTAAAAATGAAAAAAAATCGATAACATCATTTTAAATTATCGCAGATCGATGGTTCAACCATTCGTTTTAAAGGTGTTGGCGAGCTCTTTTGAAAAAACTCATCATGAAAATTTACTCCCTTCGAGGTGGGACTTCCCCCCCCCCAGGGGGGTGAGGCGAGGCTCCTAGATACACAATTTTTTTTCCCAGTTGACTATCGCTATTACAAAAAATATATATTCGTTTCATTTAGTTTAGTGCAGTCTATAGATGTTAAACTCTACTTACCTGCAATTTCCCCCATAGACGTAATGTATTTAAATACTTTTTAGTGTCCTTGTACACGAACCATTTGCTTCATCTCAACGAAAAGCTTACTGTTGCATCTCTATATGATACACATTTAGAATACCGAGTTTGGAATTCCTGCTACTATTTGTTCTTGAGATATGCTGATAACAGATAGATACACTGACAGACGTACACACAGACCATTTGCTAAAGACATGATTTTCGCATTCAGGGGACCTCAGAACATGTAAATATAACAAAAACTCATGTTCGAAAAATTTACCCTATGGGTAAGAGAGAGTAATAAACCAAACGAATTAATTTTTTTTTTTTTTTTTTAACTGTTGGGCCGCAGTAGCCTGGTTGATAGCGCGCCGAGCTGGTAATTAAAAGATTGCGGGTTCCATATTACTCGAGCAGCCGAAAGACAATTGTATACACAAATGGTGGTTGGTGCGCGTAAAATCCGTCGTGGCTGCAGTAATGTCTTCCATGATCCCACCCAAATTATACCTCTGGGGGTCACCGAAGCGAGGGAGCCATCTTTTCCGTAGAGGATCAAAATTATGATGTCATATCTGCGGACCATCCTTAGAGGTGCATCTCTGACCGTCGCAAGTTATCCATAGCGCAGTACTCCTACGACGTTAAACCCAATCAATCAATCCCTTATATAACTGTAAGAATGCGCGAAAAATAGTTTGCTCCATGATTTTGAATTCGATTATCTTCTGAAAGCTTTAGGTAATGGAGACGATGACAGAAGTAATATTCATCTATTCTAATCAATACTAATATTATAAATACGAAAGTTTGGATGGACGTTTGTTACTCGATCACGCCACAACGGCTTAACGGATCTGGATGAAATTTGGTACAGAAATAGAGAATAGTCTGGAATAGAACATAAGCTACTATTCATACAGAAATTTCATTAGATTTTTTAAAATTAATTAAAATGTGAAAATAATAAACTGGTAATTGACTTATAATAATATAAGCCAATTAAATTTTTATTTCTTGCCAAAAAAGTTTACGAGGTATTTTTTATTTATTTATTTATTTATTTTTTATTTGTTTTTCAACATAAAATGAAATATTCTTTCACGCGAAAAATAAAAAATTACTAAATGTTAAATTGGTGAGTGAGAAAATGACGTCTTTATAACTTTAAAATAAAATTGTAATAATACAAATCTAACATGTTTCTTCTGAATTTTATTTCATAGCATTTTTTTATATGCCTCAACTTTAGACTTTTTTTATTTATTTATTTATTTTTTTTTTTTTAGTACGATGAATCACGTTTGGCATAAAAGTTAATTCAGCATTATATTAAAGGTATTTACTTATTGATAATTCTGGACAATTTTTTTAATTTTGATGCTGAAGTAGGTCAGACATTTTTCGCCAAGGATAGCCACTTAAAGCCAAGTAGCGCATCAAAAATATAACTAAATTATAAAAAAATTTAAAAACAGAAAGCAAAGAACAGATAAAAAGAATAGGAACAATAATCGCATAAATTATATTTTGGTCTAAAACGGCGACAAAAATTCACGCCAAGGGGAGCTATATTAAGGCTGTACCATGATCAGGTCTACATATTAATTAATTTATTTATTTTTCTATATACGAACTACTTTTAACTAAGCATGAAGTTATACATAACCACAAAATAATAATAATAATGTTTCATGCGGTAGACGTAGCTGGTCATAGCATATTGCGATATTATATTTGGCTTGAAATTGCTGCCATTTTATGGTTGATCGATTAAATAAATATAGGAAATAACTTGAAAGCAAATTTTATGTACATCACGTATAATGTTGTTCATAACTGGGATTCAAATATAAAAGAGCTACTTCAAATTTTTCGATACTGTCCGTATCGAGACTGTCATACATGATGAGCACCCAAATGGAAACCCGCGGGTAAGCCATTGTCGTAAGGCAATAGGGACAAGCACCAGAGAGTGCGAGGACGAACAATTCGTGCCGAAGGCAGCGGGAACCCAAAGCAAGCTTTTGAGTCATTTCAGTTTTTTTTTTTTTTTTTTTTTTTTTTTGATAAAGCTATATAGAAAAGAGTTTCCTTTAAATATAGTGACCAGCGAAGCGGGCAAAGCCTGCTAGTAACGCATATACGGAAAATTGCTAACTTAAACATTTTATTATTATTATTATTTATTTATTAATCTAATTTTTGAAAAGTCTTATTTTATTTTATTTTATTTTATTTATTTTTTTTTTAAATAGGGAACTTTTACTCAGTTTAATTATTTCACTACTTGTCAATGTAATAGTTAACAGTCTATTTTCAAATGTGTAAAAGTTTTATGAAGAATAAAATGGCAAAACTGGATGTTGTCGAACATTCTGGTATAGTACAGGGGAAACACAGCAAATGATGACAAGCGAAATGTCTGATTGAAAACAATAGTCCTGTCGTACTAATAAAATTCTATTAAATAATAGTATGAATACATACGCTACTTACAGACAGCGTAACGCAAAACAAGGAAACGAAGAATATAAAAGTCTTCATCGTGATTCTTCTTAGAACATATAGATAATTCAGTTATCATTCTCCTGAAATATTTAAATAAAAAGCGTGAGATATGATAAAGCTAAACCACATGGTGAAAGGAATTTCACACCTATTCTCCCCTTTTATCAAGCTCCCGCATGTTGACTCAAAACTCAAAAATGTGTTGATAAATGTTTTTCGAAAAATATCCAAGATATATAAATAAAGTACAAAATAATAATAATAATGATAACAAAACCTATTTTTTGTTTTCTAACTGTAGACATGTGGTGGAGCTCCGTATCCTGTATCCGCATCCGCGGATATTCGCCAGAAGTGACTGGATCCGGATCCTTTCTTTCTTTTTTTTTTTAATGAATGGATCTAATACGGATATTTAGTAGAAATTGTATAGAAAATACAAAGAAACTGCTATAAATCTTTATTCACTATCGTTAATGCATAAATTAAAAAATAAATAAATAAATAAATAAAAAATACAGTATTATAACCTCACTTTAACGTTCTTGAAATTTACGTTTTCTCGCAACTTACAATTTTTAATTACCTTACTACTGTAGGTAATGGAAGTATTGTATCCGATCCAAAAATTCGATATCGTGCTTTCACCTGATTTACAAGTTTTAAGGCCTCCTAAGTCCAAAAAAGTTGTTTTTGGCAAATTGGTTAGTGTGTGTGTATGTGAGAAATCTTCTGGCTATCATATCTCCGAAACTAATAAGGATGGAACTACGATACTTCAGAATTAACACAGGTCTGGTGTACAAATGAATTTCCAAATTTTGGTGAAAATTGAAAAACCAGAAGTTGGACCGTAAGTCCGTATTTGAAAAACGGCTCTATCGATTTTCTTCAAAGTTGCTATATAAACGCTCTATTAAATATCCTTTCGAATGATATAGTTGGTTAGTTCAGGAAAGTTGGCAGTTGTTTTGTATAAATAGCTGAATGTCAGGTCTCGCAAGTGTGTTCCTTTAAAAACAGCTATACGGATGTTTTTCAAAATCGCATATTAACTTCTTTTTAAATATCCTTTTGTATGTAATTATTGTTTTCCGGTCAGTAAATGAGTATGCTAAGTTTTGGTAAAAGTTAGTATCTCAAAAACGGCTCTAACGATTTTCTCGAAGATTGTTACATAAATCAATTTAATATATATTTTCTCATGTAATACGTGGTTATTACAGGAAAATTAACAGTAGATAAGTTATTTTTAGACCTCGGAAACTGGTGTTTCAAAAAATAACTCTACCATATTTTTCTTATTTTTTTAACTCGCTATAAAAGCTTTGTTTTGCATGTCACACGTGTATTAAGTCTCTCATACCAGAAATAGTTTAAGTTTCTACTTCGTTAGGTTAATTTTATGTCTTCTGATCATATTATCTCCAACAAAATGCATATAATAAGTGTAAGAGTGGATAATGGTGGTCATGTATAATAACAATCGTGTGGTTGTTTCACACTAGACTTTTTTAAATGCCTTCATTTTTCCCACATTTGTAGTGGGTTATCTATATATATAAAAGAGTAAACTCACTGATTCACTGATTCACTGACTGATTCACTGACTCAACACGGTTGTGGCGATCCTATGGGAGATAGAGTCGCAATTTTTGGTGAGCAGGTTGATTTTAGGACCCTCACTAAGACGGGATTTTGCGAAATACCTCCCTCCCCCCCCCGGGGGGCGTATCTCCGAACTGTTGGCGCACGCAGAACAAATTCACAATTTTTCGCCAGAGAATGCGATTTTCGCCAAATCTGGAAGTGCAAAGAGAAACTTCACGCCGCTTAACCTGTATAAATAAACATCCGGCGTTTTTCTTTCTTTCTTTTTTTGTTATTAATTTTTTTTCTTCTGATTATTAATGTAGGATTTAAATCGCAAAACGAAACATATCTTGAAATTAAGAAATAGTTATCCGAATAGAGAAGTAGATAATAATAATGGTAATATATTAGCATTGAGATCCGATTTCATGTATAAGGCCAAAAAGTTTGTAAAAATTGTTCAAACAAATTACAAATTCTTAGTAAAATGCATGAAAAATGTTCATAAGTCCAAATCAGTAGTACGCCATTTTACATTTCAACTATTTTTATTGTCATTTTGTATTTAAATTTTTAAAATGTATGACTTTATAAAATATCTCTCTTACGATGCAGTGCTTGAATTTTCATAAATTATCACCTTATATTTATCTATTATGTATTTTTAAAGAGCATCTTAATCATAATAAAATAGATATTTCGTGTTAAATTTTATGGTTGAAATTCATAAAATTTTCTAAGTATAATTTCCTCCTCGGACATGTCCATTTCTCATTCTTTACCCCCCCCCCCCAACCCCAACATACAAAGTTATAAAATAAAACGTTAAACATTTTATTAATGCTATTCTATTTGTTTTTCAGTAATCATAAACAATCTAACTTAATATGTTATACAAATCAAAGTAATAATGATGCGCATAACCATTTTCATCCTATATTTATTGTTACTAATTTCTATTGAGAGCGAAATGTATTCATATTAAAAGGAATGAGTATGATAGAACACTCAACACAGTCGCAGACTGAAATGCCGCACCTTATAGGCTACCCTCTATCCGATCGATAAATTTGATTTATCGTAATTAAATGACTAATTTTATTAGGATTGTTTTCGTACATTAATTTCCAACACAACTGATCCCCATATTGCAAGATCGTGGGAAGTATTGGCCTAATTTGTCAAATGAAGGAAACACAATATTTAATTACTAAAGTTTCAAATTAAAATGTTCATATTTAATGAAGTGTATTAAAAAATATATTTTAAAATATTAGTCTGACATGTTTACGACAAAATATTGGCATAATGGACGTTTAAACGAAATTTTGCTCTATTTTGCCATGTTAAAAAGAAAACGTAAATTTTGAATAACATGTGAAGTTTACAACTTACATTGTTCCAAAGCAATATTGTCCTTATCAATGACATAAGTGATATTTAAAAACTGATGCATCCATTTTACAAACTCAATATCTGTAATACACACAGACAAGTCACATAAACCAACCACTAAAAACATAATTTTTGGATTCAGGAAACCTCAAAACATATAAATGTAACAAAAATTCAATTTCGAAAACGTGATCCGAAAACAATGCTTTCGCGACCTTTTACGGATAAGATAAAGTAAATTAGAATAAGAGAATAATTTTAAATTAATTAAACTTTAATTGCATTTATTACATTGATTTTTATTTATAAAAAGAAATGCTTTTATTTAATTTGGGGTAGACCTGTATATTTACTATATATTTTACAAACACAATATAATGTACTAATTTAGTACAGAATTTAAAACACATAGCAAAACATGAAATGACCTTTCAGCAATTCCATTGTATGAATATATCTGAATTCTTTTGTGGGGTTCTGTGTAAACTTCTAATAAAGGATATACATTCTACATTGTATACGAAACATTCTTTCATGCACATAAAATAAATGTTCAATTTTTTTTTTTTTTTTTTTTTTTTTCATCTAAAAATATTAAATTGTATTTACCAGAAAATTCACACATAGACTTAATGAATTTGAATTCTTTTCTTAGTCACTGCACACGAATTACTTAATATTTCATCCGAGTCCCAATATCTATTCTTGAGGTATGGTGATAACAAACACACAGACACACACATTCAGGCAACCGCTAAAAACCTAATTTTTTGTTTCATGATATTTAAGCAAATGTAGCAAAAACTCAATTTCGAAAATCTGAATCAAAAATAAAACTTTTCTTACAATATATGGGTAAAATAAACTAAATAATGATGCGTAATAATGATAATCTGGTGTGTCACTCACACGACTTTCTTTTTCACCCTGCATTTCAATATTATAATGACAAATTGCACATTAAAGCTTAAGATCAATAGCGTAAGAATGTAAAGTTTAATGTACTTTTCAAATAATCTAAAATAGGTTTAGAAACAATTTTATTTGACGAAGAGAAAGTAAATAATAATAATAATAAAAATAAAAATAATAATAAAACAGAATAAAATAAAATAAAATAAATGTATTTCAAGGATAATTTTAAAAGCTTTAAAATCATAATATTACAAATATACTTCTTCATTAATCTTGATAAAGTAAATTTAAAGGGTTTTCTAATAAATTTTGGCATTAAATTATATTATCTAAAAATAACGATACAAAGACTCCATTGACACATTTTTAACAATTATGATTCAGAGATCCTCAAAACGTGTATATATAACAAAAATTCAATTTCGAAAATTTGACCCCAAAACAATACTTTCTCTACCATATATGTTGGTAAGAGAAAGTAAAATAAATAAATAAATAAATAAATGTATTTCAAGAACAATTTTAAAAGCTTTAAAATTAGAATATTACAATTTTATTTCTTCATTAATCTTGCTAAATTAAATTTAAAGGGTGGAGGACTTCTAATAAATTTTTGCATTAAATATATTATTTAAGAATTACGATACTAAAACTCCACTGACACATTTTTAATAGTTTATTCTCTTGGGGAAAAAAAAAAAAAAAAAAAAGATTGCTCGAATCCTTAACGAATCATGAATGAAGTGGAAAGAAGGGTTGCTTTGCGACAGAGAGGGTTTTGGCGCGAGCTACAAAAATTCGCCAGGTTGACCTGTATGCGCCAACATTTCGGAGATACGCCCCCGGGGGGGGGAGAAGGCAAAAATTACCTTTATAGGCATATATCAGCTCCAAATTGCTTCACGGTGAAGAAATTGCAGATGGGGAGACTAGACTTTAATACAAAAAACATCATTTTCTGCGATTTTGGAATTTTGGATTTTTAACGGGGGTAGGGGGTAAAAATGAGATTTTCGGGGGCGCATAAGGCAAAAACACCTTTATAAGCATAACTCGGCTCCAAATTGCTTTACGAGGAAGATATTGCAGATGGGGAGACTAGACTTGAATACAAAAAATCATTTTCTGCGATTTTGGATTTTTGGATTTTTAAGGGGGAAAATGGGGGAAAATGATTTTCGGAGGCGCAGGAGGCAAAAACACCTTTATAAGCATAACTCAGCTCCAAATTACTTCACGATGAAAAAATTGCAGATGGGGAGACTAGACTTTTGTACAAAAAAAAATCTTTTCTGCGATTTTGGAATTTTGGATTTTTAAGGGAGAGAGGGGCTGAAAATGATTTTCGAAGGTGCAGAAGGCAAAAACCACCTTTATAAGCACAACTCGGCTCCAAATTGCTTCACGGTGAAGAAATTGCAGAGGGAGAGACTAGACTTGAAAACAAAAAAATCATTTTCTGTGATTTTGGAATTTTGGATTTTTAAGGGGGGTAGGAGGTAAAAATGAGATTTTCGGGGGCGCATAAGGCAAAAACACATTTATAAGTACAACTCGGCACCAAATTACTTCACAGTGAAGAAATTGCAGATGGGGAGACTAGACTTGAATACAAAAAATCATTTTCTGCGATTTTGGAATTTTTGATGTGAAAATGATTTTCGGAGTTGCTGAAGACAAAAACACTTTTATAAGCATAACTCGGCTCCAAATTGCTTCACGAGGAAGATATTGCAGATGGGGAGACTAGACTTGGATACAAAAAAATCATTTTCTGCGATTTTGGATTTTTGGATTTTTAAGGGGGAAAATGGGTGAAAATGATTTTTGGAGGCGCAGGAGGCAAAAACACCTTTATAAGCATAACTCAGCTCCAAATTACTTCACGATGAAAAAATTGCAGATGGGGAGACTAGACTTTTGTACAAAAAAATTTTTTCTGCGATTTTGAAATTTTGGAATTTTAAGGGGAGAGAGGGGCTGAAAATGATTTTCGAAGGTGCAGAAGGCAAAAACCACCTTTATAAGCACAACTCGGCTCCAAATTGCTTCACGGTAAAGAAATTGCAGAGGGAGAGACTAGACTTGAAAAAAAAAATCGTTTTCTGCGATTTTGGAATTTTGGATTTTTAAGGGGGGTAGGGGGTAAAAAATGAGATTTTCGGGGGCGCATAAGGCAAAAACACATTTATAAGTACAACTCGGCACCAAATTACTTCACAGTGAAGAAATTGCAGATGGGGAGACTAGACTTGAATACAAAAAATCATTTTCTGCGATTTCGGAATTTTTGATGAGAAAATGATTTTCGGAGTTGCTGAAGACAAAAACACCTTTATAAGCATAACTCGACTCCAAATTGCTTCACGAGGAAGATATTGCAGATGGGGAGACTAGACTTGAATACAAAAAAATCGTTTTCTGCGATTTTGCATTTTTGGATTTTTAAGGGGAAAATGGGTGAAAATGATTTTCGGAGGCGCAGGAGGCAAAAACACCTTTATAAGCATAACGCAGCTCCAAATTACTTCACGATGAAAAAATTGCAGATGGGGAGACTAGACTTTTGTACAAAAAAATCTTTTCTGCGATTTTGGAATTTTGGATTTTTAAGGGGAGAGAGGGGCTGAAAATGATTTTCGAAGGTGCAGAAGGCAAAAACCACCTTTATAAGCACAACTCGGCTCCAAATTGCTTCACGGTGAAGAAACTGCAGAGGGAGAGACTAGACTTGAAAACAAAATATCATTTTCTGTGATTTTGGAATTTTGGATTTTTAAGGGGGGTAGGGGGTAAAAATGAGATTTTCGGGGGCGCATAAGGCAAAAACACACTTATAAGTACAACTCGGCACCAAATTACTTCGAAGTGAAGAAATTGCAGATGGGGAGACTAGACTTGAATACAAAAAATCATTTTCTGCGATTTTGGAATTTTTGATGTGAAAATGATTTTTGGAGTTGCTGAAGACAAAAACACTTTTATAAGCATAACTCGGCTCCAAATTGTTTCACGAGGAAGATATTGCAGATGGGGAGACTAGACTTGAATACAAAAAAATTATTTTCTGCGATTTTGGAATTTTGGATTTTTAAGGGGGGAAAATGGGTGAAAATGATTTTTGGAGGAGCAGGAGGCAAAAACACCTTTATAAGCATAACTCAGCTCCATTTTACTTCACGATGAAAAAATTGCAGATGGGGAGACTAGACTTTTGTACAAAAAAATCTTTTCTGCGATTTTGGAATTTTGGATTTTTAAGGGGTGAGAGGGGCTGAAAGTGGTTTTCGAAGGTGCAGAAGGCAAAAACCACCTTTATAAGCAAAACTCGGCTCCAAATTGCTTCACGGTGAAGAAATTGCAGAGGGAGAGATTAGACTTGAAAACAAAATATCATTTTCTGTGATTTTGGAATTTTGGATTTTTAAGGGGGGTAGGGGGTAAAAATGAGATTTTCGGGGGCGCATAAGGCAAAAACACACTTATAAGTACAACTCGGCACCAAATTACTTCGAAGTGAAGAAATTGCAGATGGGGAGACTAGACTTGAATACAAAAAATCATTTTCTGCGATTTTGGAATTTTTGATGTGAAAATGATTTTCGGAGTTGCTGAAGACAAAAACACTTTTATAAGCATAACTCGGCTCCAAATTGCTTCACGAGGAAGATATTGCAGATGGGGAGACTAGACTTGAATACAAAAAAATCATTTTCTGCGATTTTGGAATTTTGGATTTTTAAGGGGGAAAATGGGTGAAAATGATTTTTGGAGGCGCAGGAGGCAAAAACACCTTTATAAGCATAACTCAGCTCCAAATTACTTCACGATGAAAAAATTGCAGATGGGGAGACTAGAATTTTGTACAAAAAAATCTTTTCTGCGATTTTGGAATTTTGGATTTTTAAGGGGAGAGAGGGGCTGAAAATGATTTTCGAAGGTGCAGAAGGCAAAAACCACCTTTATAAGCACAACTCGGCTCCAAATTGCTTCACGGTGAAGAAACTGCAGAGGGAGAGACTAGACTTGAAAACAAAATATCATTTTCTGTGATTTTGGAATTTTGGATTTTTAAGGGGGGTAGGGGGTAAAAATGAGATTTTCGGGGGCGCATAAGGCAAAAACACACTTATAAGTACAACTCGGCACCAAATTACTTCGAAGTGAAGAAATTGCAGATGGGGAGACTAGACTTGAATACAAAAAATCATTTTCTGCGATTTTGGAATTTTTTATGTGAAAATGATTTTTGGAGTTGCTGAAGACAAAAACACTTTTATAAGCATAACTCGGCTCCAAATTGCTTCACGAGGAAGATATTGCAGATGGGGAGACTAGACTTGAATACAAAAAAATTATTTTCTGCGATTTTGGAATTTTGGATTTTTAAGGGGGAAAATGGGTGAAAATGATTTTTGGAGGAGCAGGAGGCAAAAACACCTTTATAAGCATAACTCAGCTCCAAATTACTTCACGATGAAAAAATTGCAGATGGGGAGACTAGACTTTTGTACAAAAAAATCTTTTCTGCGATTTTGGAATTTTGGATTTTTAAGGGGTGAGAGGGGCTGAAAATGATTTTCTAAGGTGCAGAAGGCAAAAACCACCTTTATAAGCACAACTCGGCTCCAAATTGCTTCACGGTGAAGAAAGTGCAGAGGGAGACACTAGACTTGAAAACAAAATATCATTTTCTGTGATTTTGGAATTTTGGATTTTTAAGGGGGGTAGGGGGTAAAAATGAGATTTTCGGGGGCGCATAAGGCAAAAACACACTTATAAGTACAACTCGGCACCAAATTACTTCGAAGTGAAGAAATTGCAGATGGGGAGACTAGACTTGAATACAAAAAATCATTTTCTGCAATTTTGGAATTTTTTATGTGAAAATGATTTTCGGAGTTGCTGAAGACAAAAACACTTTTATAAGCATAACTCGGCTCCAAATTGCTTCACGAGGAAGATATTGCAGATGGGGAGACTAGACTTGAATACAAAAAAATCATTTTCTGCGATTTTGGAATTTTGGATTTTTAAGGGGGAAAATGGGTGAAAATGATTTTTGGAGGCGCAGGAGGCAAAAACACCTTTATAAGCATAACTCAGCTCCAAATTACTTCACGATGAAAAAATTGCAGATGGGGAGACTAGACTTTTGTACAAAAAAATCTTTTCTGCGATTTTGGAATTTTGGATTTTTAAGGGGAGAGAGGGGCTGAAAATGATTTTCGAAGGTGCAGAAGGCAAAAACCACCTTTATAAGCACAACTCGGCTCCAAATTGCTTCACGGTGAAGAAACTGCAGAGGGAGAGACTAGACTTGAAAACAAAATATCATTTTCTGTGATTTTGGAATTTTGGATTTTTAAGGGGGGTAGGGGGTAAAAATGAGATTTTCGGGGGCGCATAAGGCAAAAACACACTTATAAGTACAACTCGGCACCAAATTACTTCGAAGTGAAGAAATTGCAGATGGGGAGACTAGACTTGAATACAAAAAATCATTTTCTGCGATTTTGGAATTTTTTATGTGAAAATGATTTTTGGAGTTGCTGAAGACAAAAACACTTTTATAAGCATAACTCGGCTCCAAATTGCTTCACGAGGAAGATATTGCAGATGGGGAGACTAGACTTGAATACAAAAAAATTATTTTCTGCGATTTTGGAATTTTGGATTTTTAAGGGGGAAAATGGGTGAAAATGATTTTTGGAGGAGCAGGAGGCAAAAACACCTTTATAAGCATAACTCAGCTCCAAATTACTTCACGATGAAAAAATTGCAGATGGGGAGACTAGACTTTTGTACAAAAAAATCTTTTCTGCGATTTTGGAATTTTGGATTTTTAAGGGGTGAGAGGGGCTGAAAATGATTTTCTAAGGTGCAGAAGGCAAAAACCACCTTTATAAGCACAACTCGGCTCCAAATTGCTTCACGGTGAAGAAAGTGCAGAGGGAGACACTAGACTTGAAAACAAAATATCATTTTCTGTGATTTTGGAATTTTGGATTTTTAAGGGGGGTAGGGGGTAAAAATGAGATTTTCGGGGGCGCATAAGGCAAAAACACACTTATAAGTACAACTCGGCACCAAATTACTTCGAAGTGAAGAAATTGCAGATGGGGAGACTAGACTTGAATACAAAAAATCATTTTCTGCAATTTTGGAATTTTTTATGTGAAAATGATTTTCGGAGTTGCTGAAGACAAAAACACTTTTATAAGCATAACTCGGCTCCAAATTGCTTCACGAGGAAGATATTGCAGATGGGGAGACTAGACTTGAATACAAAAAAATCATTTTCTGCGATTTTGGAATTTTGGATTTTTAAGGGGGAAAATGGGTGAAAATGATTTTTGGAGGCGCAGGAGGCAAAAACACCTTTATAAGCATAACTCAGCTCCAAATTACTTCACGATGAAAAAATTGCAGATGGGGAGACTAGACTTTTGTACAAAAAAATCTTTTCTGCGATTTTGGAATTTTGGATTTTTAAGGGGAGAGAGGGGCTGAAAATGATTTTCGAAGGTGCAGAAGGCAAAAACCACCTTTATAAGCACAACTCGGCTCCAAATTGCTTCACGGTGAAGAAAGTGCAGAGGGAGAGACTAGACTTGAAAACAAAATATCATTTTCTGTGATTTTGGAATTTTGGATTTTTAAGGGGGGTATTGGGTAAAAATGAGATTTTCGGGGGCGCATAAGGCAAAAACACACTTATAAGTACAACTCGGCACCAAATTACTTCGAAGTGAAGAAATTGCAGATGGGGAGACTAGACTTGAATACAAAAAATCATTTTCTGTGATTTTGGAATTTTGGATTTTTAAGGGGGAAAATGGGTGAAAATGATTTTTGGAGTTGCTGAAGACAAAAACACTTTTATAAGCATAACTCGGCTCCAAATTGCTTCACGAGGAAGATATTGCAGATGGGGAGACTAGACTTGAATACAAAAAAATTATTTTCTGCGATTTTGGAATTTTGGATTTTTAAGGGGGAAAATGGGTGAAAATGATTTTTGGAGGAGCAGGAGGCAAAAACACCTTTATAAGCATAACTCAGCTCCAAATTACTTCACGATGAAAAAATTGCAGATGGGGAGACTAGACTTTTGTACAAAAAAATCTTTTCTGCGATTTTGGAATTTTGGATTTTTAAGGGGTGAGAGGGGCTGAAAATGATTTTCTAAGGTGCAGAAGGCAAAAACCACCTTTATAAGCACAACTCGGCTCCAAATTGCTTCACGGTGAAGAAAGTGCAGAGGGAGACACTAGACTTGAAAACAAAATATCATTTTCTGTGATTTTGGAATTTTGGATTTTTAAGGGGGGTAGGGGGTAAAAATGAGATTTTCGGGGGCGCATAAGGCAAAAACACACTTATAAGTACAACTCGGCACCAAATTACTTCGAAGTGAAGAAATTGCAGATGGGGAGACTAGACTTGAATACAAAAAATCATTTTCTGCAATTTTGGAATTTTTTATGTGAAAATGATTTTCGGAGTTGCTGAAGACAAAAACACTTTTATAAGCATAACTCGGCTCCAAATTGCTTCACGAGGAAGATATTGCAGATGGGGAGACTAGACTTGAATACAAAAAAATCATTTTCTGCGATTTTGGAATTTTGGATTTTTAAGGGGGAAAATGGGTGAAAATGATTTTTGGAGGCGCAGGAGGCAAAAACACCTTTATAAGCATAACTCAGCTCCAAATTACTTCACGATGAAAAAATTGCAGATGGGGAGACTAGACTTTTGTACAAAAAAATCTTTTCTGCGATTTTGGAATTTTGGATTTTTAAGGGGAGAGAGGGGCTGAAAATGATTTTCGAAGGTGCAGAAGGCAAAAACCACCTTTATAAGCACAACTCGGCTCCAAATTGCTTCACGGTGAAGAAAGTGCAGAGGGAGAGACTAGACTTGAAAACAAAATATCATTTTCTGTGATTTTGGAATTTTGGATTTTTAAGGGGGGTATTGGGTAAAAATGAGATTTTCGGGGGCGCATAAGGCAAAAACACACTTATAAGTACAACTCGGCACCAAATTACTTCGAAGTGAAGAAATTGCAGATGGGGAGACTAGACTTGAATACAAAAAATCATTTTCTGTGATTTTGGAATTTTGGATTTTTAAGGGGGAAAATGGGTGAAAATGATTTTTGGAGGCGCAGGAGGCAAAAACACCTTTGTAGGAACTTAACTACAAATAACTAATTTTCGACGGACCATCTTCGTTGTTTTAATATTTTTAATTTGTACGATCACATACATCAAGTATTTACACTATTTACAACGAAGAATAAGATTTATAATAGGTAGAACATAAAATAATAATTGTGGGCGTCAATAAATTTAAAGTTCTTTGCCCACGTCCATTGTACTTGGCTTCTCATAGCCTTCTGCCCGGTGATCCGCGACGGGGTGGCGCGCATGCGTCAACATCCCGCCCGGCCTTGCTATGTTGTCATGCAAGAACTTACAATATTTTTTTTTTTTGCAAAACTTCAAATTTACAATTTCACATAACATGAATAGATAAAATAATAACAAATAAATGAATGTAACATAATATCAATATTTCGCACAACACATAGAATTAGAAAAAAGATTAACTGATTATAATAAACAGAAATTTTCATAATTAACTAACAAATTTAGAGTAATATATATAATACAGTAAATTAATATAATAAATGTTCATATTCATTTTTACTCCTCGATAGGCAGCACACACAATCTGGAGATGGATCTTTTGTAAATCCCTTTGGTAGTTTTTATATCTACCAATCTAACTTTATTATCCTGACCAGGATATAGCTTTATTACACGCCCTAAAAACCACTTGCATGGTGGAAGATTTTCTTCCCTGACTAAAACCATGTCTCCGATTTTTAAATTTTCTTTATCAATTATCCATTTTCTGCGCTGTTGTAAGTTATTTAAGTAAGAAAGACTCCATCTTTTCCAGATTGCCTGAACTGACTTCGTAATATTTTGCCAAGCATTTAGGCGATTTTTTTCAATATTGGTTAAAGAGGGTTCAACAACAGCCGTTATTGGCCTTCCAATAAGAAAATGGGCTGGAGTTAAAACCTCTAAATCTTCAATACTTGAAGTTAGCGGAGTCAGTGGTCTCGAGTTCAAGATCGCTTCCACTTGAGTAACAAGTGTAAGCATTTCTTCAAATGTAAATTTTGAATTACCTGCTATGCGTTTAAAATGGTATTTAAACGCTTTGATATTTGCTTCCCATAGACCACCCCAATTTGGACTCCTTGGAGGAATAAAAACCCATTCTATTTTTTCCTCTGCAAAAAAATTGAATAAGGATTCTTCCTTATCTCTTACCAATTTATACAAGGCATTTAGTTCCCTGTTGGCGCCTACCATATTGGTCCCATTATCCGAAAATATTTTATGACACTTGCCCCTTCTCGAAATAAATCTTTTTAACGCAGCTATCAGAGCTTGTGAAGTTAAATCACTAATAAGTTCAAGATGTATAGCCTTTGTTACTAGACAAATGAAAATACAAACATAAATTTTGATTTCTGGACCTTTCCTTCCATATTTATTTTTGATTAAAAAGGGTCCAGACAAATCTACCCCAGTTGAATTAAATGTTTTATCTGGCGTTATTCTTTGTTTTGGCAAGTTTCCCATTTTTTGTACACATACTTTCGGATTTGCTTTAAAACAGACTAAACATCTGTGCACAATTTTTTTACAAAGATTTCTCCCATGAATGGGCCAATATTTTTGCCTAACCTGAAACAGAAGATGTTGGGGACCAATATGAAAATATTTTTCATGATAATATTTTACAATTAATTCCGTTAATTTATTTTTTGAAGGAAGTACATAAGGATGCTTAATCGAATAAGATAACTGCGAATTTTGCAGTCTCCCCCCTACCCTTATTAAACCATTTTCATCCAAAAATGGGGATAAATTAAAAATTTTACTCTTATGCGATACATTACCGCCACTTTTCAAGGCAGATATTTCATTAGGAAATTCCTCCTCCTGCAGCTGTTTCAGTAGGAAGTCTTCTGCCTTTGTCAGCTCTTCAGGCATCAGCGGTCCTTTCTTCTTTTCTAAAGGATTTCTTAGATTGTGAAGAAACCTGAAAAGAAAACTACATATACGTAATATTTTTAAAAATTTATTACTACGATTAATCAGATAGTTCAAAATAGTAAAGTCCTTTTTCAAATTTAGAGTCACTGCATTTTCAGATTTTAATTCAGGAGTGTAGTCTTCCTCATTTAGTTCTGAAAGGTCAATAAAAGATTGTTTGTTTTTCGGAAATTCAGGATCTTTCAGAAATTCAGCACCTGTCCACCATGTGGCGCTGTTTGTTAGGCTTTCAGCAGTCATCCCTCGAGACAACAGGTCAGCAGGATTTTCTTTACTTGCACAATGGAACCAAGAGTTAGGGTTTGTCAGGCTGGCAATTTCTTGAACACGGTTGGCGACAAACTGCTTCCATCGGGTTTTAGTACCCTTTATCCAGAAAAGCACTATCTGCGAATCAGTCCAGTGATATTCAACAGAAGGTCTTTTAAGGTTTACAGTATTTTTCACTTTGGTGATCAGACGAGCTGCGACCAGGGCACCCAATAATTCAAGGCGAGGTAGTGTAACACCGCTGAGGGGAGCTACACGGCTCTTGGAAGTCAAAAGTTTTACTGAAATACCATTTTTTGATTTTGTTCGTACATAAATGGCAGCGCCATATGCTTTTTTGCTAGCATCACAAAAACTATGTAATTCAACTACATCTTCTGGGGAAGTGGCATCAAGGACGAATCTAGGGACTTCAAGCTCTTTTAACAAGGGTAATTCCGAACACCATTTCATCCACTCTTTTTCGATATTTGGTGATAATGATTCATCCCATTTGGTTTTAGTTGTCCAGATATCTTGAATGATAATTTTTGCCCTGACAGTGAATGGAGAAATTAACCCTAAGGGGTCGAAAATTCTCCCTACGGCTTGAAGAATGGTACGTTTTGTAATTTTATTTATGGATATAAAGTTCAACAAACTCTTGATATCTACAATCAAATTATCTTTATTAGTATCCCAAGATAGTCCCAAGATCTTTGTCTGATTTATACCTAAGCTGATGGTAGATTCTACAGGGTATGTATCAAATTTTTCGCTTTTCCACTGCTCTGTTAATTCGGTATCGTTACTTATCCATTTTCTAAGGGACATTCCTGCGGCTTCCATAATATATTTTGCACTTCGTGATAATTCAAGTGCTTCGTTAAAATCATTACCTCCAGAAATTAAGTCGTCTACGTAAAAACATTTATCTAAAAGTCGAACAGTAGCGGGAAATTCTTCTCTATACTTCTCAATGTGATGTCTAATAGTAGCAGCGAGTAAGAATGGACTTGAACACACCCCAAAATTAACTCGATTGAAACGATAAATCTGTAATTTGGGTTTTTTGTGTGCATGCGGTTCTTCATCACTCCAGAAAAAACGAACAGCGTCTTTATGTTCATCAGCGAGACAGATTTGTAGAAAGGCTTGTTTAATATCAGAACAAAATGCTATTTTGTTTAATCTAAAATTAATTAAAACATCCAAAAGATTCGGATTTAAATTTATCCCCTGCCATAGGCAATCATTCAGTGACAGCTGATTATTTTGATGACTCCCTGCATCAAATACGATTCTTGTTTTGGATGTTAAGGGCCCTCTTCACTCAGCATTTCCTTTTCTAAAAGCCAATGTTATCTTATGGAAAACTTTCTTTGTACTTAAAACAGTGGCATATTAATTGATTGAGACGCGGTTTTTTTTATTGGATTACTCTCATTTCGTAAACTGACGCAGCTTTTGTAGATTTTATGAAAGAATAACAGTTGTTTTTTAAAAAAGCTGTTTTATTGCAATATTTGGGTTGATGCATTAAATGGCTTATAAAAAACTCTTTCAATTTTTTAAAACAGAATTTAAAAAGCTGCGTCAATCTCAAAGAGTTTATTTCAATGCGGAAAAAAATCCTGTATTTTAATAAAGTTTTAAATCAATTAAATTTGCAAAGAAAGTCCAAAAATTTTACAAATTTGTGCCGATTTTTCTCTTTGACACACCCTTTATTCGGCTACGCCTCTCGTTCGTGGTTTCGATGGAAAGATGTTTACATTTCTGTGGTGAAGATACGTCTAGGCGTTGTGGTTTTTTATTCAGTTTTTATTTTTATTATAGATTTCACCTGTATTACGGATGTGAGTAACATAACAATTTAGAAGACAATCGTTCAGAGACTTATTTATAGGAAATATATGATCACATTTTATTTTCAATAGTTTTTCATTGCGCGTAATACTATTATTATATGAATACTTTGTACATAAATCTGATATTTTACTGATAATGCCACGATTGACAATATACAAACATTTTTTTTAACAAGTTATATAAAACTTTTTACTAAATTAAACAGATTTTCAATAATAAATTTTATTTTAAAGTAAATAATCTGGTGTGGCACCCACACGACTTTTTCTTACCCTACATTTAAATTTTATACAGACAGATTCAGATTGAGGAATAAAATATCAAGTACTGTATAAAATTCTATAGTAAACAGAATTTAAGCTAGCTTTACGAATTATTTAATTTGACAAATAATTTTCTGTGGGAAGGGCGGAGGGGAGTACCACCTTTCTCAACCCACATTTGAAACTAATATCTACATTTCTATAGAATTCACGACTAATATTAAATTTAAAATTATGTTCAACAATAACTTTCAATCACATTTATTGACAACTTTAACCCGTATCACTCGTTGAAACTTATCAATATTGATCAAACTGTTCAAGTATGAATTTTATATGAACTTTAAAATATAACACTTGAGTTCCCTGCCGGTATTTAGTTTTTAAAGTTACACTGATAACAGACTCACAAAGAACAACTGTAAAATTGTTTAATTATTCACGGAACCGCAAAATACGTAGTTATTAAAATAAAAAAAAACAAGACTTCAAATTAAACTAAATATTTTATTTACTCTTTAGGTATGGAGAATTAATTTACATTCCTGAGCAAAATAAGTTGTATTAATATTGAAGTCTAGGAATTGAGTGAAACAAATATTTTTAACGACATAAGCAAGTTGATTTTATAACTGAAGAAACTAGAACAATTTAAAGTTTGCAAGAAATAGGAGTCAAATGTTTATGAAATTATTTATACACGACGAAATCACACTATTATTTTCAAAGATTTTGCGCTCTTATTTTCGCGCCTAACATAAAAGCGCAGCTGAAAGTATGGTACCTGAACATGAACACTGTTTCTATGCGTTCTTTTAGAATTACAGTAACTGGATATCAAGCTGTGTATCGATATTAATAAAATCAGAATTTTGTCTGTAAATTTATCAGAATTTAAAAAAAAATGCGATATCTTCACGTTCCACACACCATAAAAGTCGAAAATTACTTCAGAAAATTTTGTCTGTGTGTGTGTCATCGTGTCTGTATGTCTGTAACGCTATTATTGTCCGGGTATCACGTGAGAATGGCTGGACGGAATTCAACGGCGCTTGGCAGAAATTTAGGCTTTTACCCAACTAAAATCTGCTAACTTTTTCGAAATTCCCTCCCCAGTTCTCGCCGGGATGGGGGAAACAAAAATCAAAACATATTTGTAAGCATAACACCGCTCCAAATTACTTCACTGTAAAGAAATTGCACATATAAACAATAGTCATGAGTATAAAAAAAACGTTATCTGCAATTTAGGAATTTTAGATTATTAACCCTTTCAGTCACAGTGTTCCCGCTGATGGAACACCTTATTTTAATTCTCAAGTGCAAAAACTCATCCCGGAAACTTTTTAGCAAAAATTTACGTTTATAACATATTAGAAAAGGCCCTTTTTTTTTACCTGAAAATTTAAAATTTCTTTTATTTAAATTTTGTTCGTAAATTCCGGTGGCGAGAAATTTCGCAGTTTCCGAATTTTTTAAAGAACTCTACAAAAAATGGAACAAAGATGTTAAAAATAGCTACGAGACTTCCTTAGAAAATTTCCAAAAACACATTTTCCCCCCCTAATTTCCGATATTTTTGTGAGAAGGGGTTACGAAGGGTCAAAATCGAGACAACCCTTTTAGCGCTAAATTCCTCCTGAGAAACCTATGGAAGCTGCGGTCACGAATTTCGGTGCTGGGATTATATGTATGTATCCGACACCTAAAGTAATTGAATAAATAAAACATTGCGATTTAGGAAATTTCGATTTTTAAGGGGAGGGAAGAGGGAAATCAATTTTTGGCGGGAAATTGTGCAAATTTCAGATTTTTAGTAAAAATTTAACAAAAATAGAAAAAAGATGTTGAAAACAGCCATGGGTCTTCTTTAGGACATTTTCAAAACACGCTTTTTTTGTGATTTGCCTTTCTTTTTTATTTTTATGGGGGGGGGGGGGGGGGATAGGTATGTGTTACAAAGGGCAAATTCGAGGCACCACTTTTAGCGCTAAATTTGTCCTGAGAAATTTATGAGAGCTGTGGTCAGGGTCAGAAAGTTTCATGCTTGGATTGCTTATATATGTATCCGACCCCTAAAGTAACGGAATATATCGAAATATCCCCCCTTTCACCCTGGGGGGTAGGAAGCAAAAAAAAAAAAAGTTTGTAAGCATAACTCGGCCCCAAATTACTTCACGCTGAAGAAATTGCGCATGAGAAAACTAGATTTGAGTATAAATAAAACATTATGTACGATTTTGGAATTCTTGACAGGAGGGAGGAAAGAAATCGTTTTTTGGGGGGAAATTTCAGAAATCCCGGACTTTTTAGTAGAGCTCTACTAAAATGGTACAAATGTATTGAAAAAAAGCTATCTGTCTTATTTAGGATATTTCCAAAAACATTTTCTTTCTTTCTTTTGTGTGTGTGTGTGAGATTTTCGATTTTTTTTTTTTTTTTTTTTTTTTTTTTTGGGGGGGGGGGGGGCGTTACGATGGAGCTAATTCGAGACCCTCCCTTTTAGCGCTAAATTTGTCTTGGGAAATCCACGGGATTAATGGTCGCTAAATTTGGCGCGTAAATTTTTTATATGTATCCGACATTATTGTAACGGGATTTTACAAAATTCCACATTTACCCTACCACTCGGGGGGGGGGGGGGACAAAAAACACGTGTGAAATCTCGTTTTTCATTTTGAATTCGCTTTAAATTATCTTGGGGGGGGGGGGAAACTTGTGCGAAACAACTACACGACTTACACATATTACATGCATTCTTTGGAATTTTCCAGTAAGAGACATTTGATACACGTATAAAGACATATAAAATAGAGTTTACATAGCGAGTTATGAGAAAGAGTATTTAAAATGGATCAATGAAACAATTTTCCAGAAAATCGTTAGAGCCGTTTTTGAGAACCAACTTTTACCAAAACTTGATATTCTAGATTATTGACTGGAAAACAATAATTACATACAAAAGGATATTTAAAAGCGAGTTAATATGGCGAGTTTGAAAAAAATCCGTACAGCCGTTTTTAAAGGAACGCACTTGCGAGACTTTAAATTGAGCTATTTATACAAGACGCCTATCAATTTTCCAAACCTAACCAACTATATCTGTCGAAAGAACATCTAGTAGAGTGTTTATATAGCAATTTTGAAGTAAATCGTTAGAGCTGTTTTTGAGATACGGACTTACGCTCCCATTTCCATTTTACGATGGCCCACTTCTGTTTTTAAAATTTTTACTAAAATTTGTAAATTTTATCTGTACACCAGACTTGTTCCGGCTGTGAAGTTTCGTAGTTCTATCTTTATTAATTTTGGAGATATGATAGCCAGAAGATTCTACATATACATACACACTGACCAATTGCCCAAAACTACATTTTTGGACACAGGAGGACTTAAAACGTGTAAATCAGGTGAAAACTCGATATCGAATTTTTGGACAGAATACAATACAGAATACAAATTACCTACGGTAGTAGAGTAATGGAAGTAAAAAGAGATATCCGTAAAATTTTTGCTTTGAAATATAGCTAATACAAATACTTAAAAACTAATTTCTGGAATTTTAAAAATTCAGCCGCACTGGGGGGAGGAGGGGGGTCATAACGTAATTTCAAATAATCCTATATATATGTATATATATATATATATATATATATATATGAGACTTTTGCTCTAAATTATATATCTCACACAAATGCCTAAAACTAATTTCTAGAATTTTAGAAATTCGTCCTAGGTGGGCCGGGAAGGGGGCTGGGAGGCGGAGGGACAAAAAAAAAAAAAAAAAAAAAAAAAAAAAAAAAAGGAGTTAGATTGTTCAAAATCGGTACATAGAGGTTTTTGATAACTACAAATCGATTGCGGATAGTTTCGAATTTGTAGAATTATTAGGATAGAGGGGTAAAAATATAGAAATAAGATTTAGAGCGTTGAAAATTAGTATTATTAGGTTTCAAGGCCCTATAAATCGATTGCGGATATTTACAAAAGTGTAGAATTATTACGAGGGGCGGAAAGGGTGAGCGCAGGGGCAAAAATAAAGAAACTAGGTAGAATGTTGGAATTTAGTATTATTAGGTTAAAAGCCTGAGAAAACGATTGCGGATATTTTTGAAAGTGTATAGATAGATTTTAGAGGCCTGCAAGTCGAATGAGGATATTTTCGAAAGTGTAAATAAGCTATTAGGAGAGGCGGGAAGGGGGTGACGGAGGGGAAAAAATAGAGTTAGATATCGTTCAAAATTGGTACATAGAGGTTTTTGATACTTACAAGTCGATTTTCAAATCTGTAAACTTTTTAGGAGAGCCGGGAAGGGAAGGGCGAAGGGCAAAACAATAGAAATAGATTTAAACCGTACAAAATTGGTACGTGTTGGTTTTGGGGACCTACAAATCGATTACATTTCCTGAAGAGAAGAGAAAAAGTATTAGGATAGACGGGAAGGAGGGAGGGGGTGGGGGCGAAGGAGCAAAAATATAGAAATTAGAGTTTAAACGTTCAAAAATAGTATTATTAGGTTTTAAGGTTCGATATATCGATTGCGGATATTTACGAAAGTGTAGAATTATTATGAGGGGCGGGAAGGACCAGCGCAAGGGCAAAAATAAGAAATTAGATAGAACGTTGGGATTTAGTATTATTAGGTTTAAAAGCCTGATAAAACGATTGTGGATATTTTTGGAAGTGTAAAACAATTAAGAGGCTCGGGAAAGGTGGGCGAATATGCGCGTTGTGTGCAGGTTTGTACGCTGTCGCAGTCAGTGGGGACCCGGATTGATTACTCTACCGATGATAGAAGATTTTTTTTTCGTATTTTATATCTATGTTTTTCCCTTACGATAATATGGATATCTGCCACTTTGGTGAAAATAGCGGATGAAGTTCATTAATAAATTTTATTGAGACATTTTTTGGTTTATGTATACATTAAAATTCAAACAAATTCGGAATATGCTTTTTACAATTCGAATTTGAAAATTTTTTGAAAGCAGAATGTCGCTGCAACTAGGTTAAGAAACTCATCCAAGATCTTCATAAAATAAGTTAAGAAACTGTCCAAATTTGGTTCGATTTGGAGTATTATTTCGGAAGTTATCGTGATTTTAAATTTTCATGTGATGGTAGCCGGATTTCAAATGGCCCTGCTTAACTTAAGATATCCACCACTTTATTAAAAATGGCAGATAAAGTTCATTAATAAACTTCATTGAGACACTTTTATGGTCTATGTATACATCCAAATAGAAACAAATTCTGAATACGCTTTTTACAATTTAAATTTGAAATTTTCAAGTGGACTTCGCTTGAAAACAAAATGACGGAGCAACTTGAACAAACTCACACAAGTTATTTATCAGATAAGTTCACTGTCCAAGTTTGGTTCGATTTGGAGTATTATTTGGAAGTTATCATGATTTTAAATTTTCAAGTGGTATCTTGATTTCAAGTGGCCCCGCTTAACTTAAGATACCCGCCATTTTAATAAAAAGGGCGGATAAAGTTCATTAATAAAGTTCATCGAAACCCTTATGTTATGTATATTTACATTAAAATACAAAAAATCTGGCTTTAAATATACTTTTCACAATGTGGGTTTGAAATTCTCAAGTGGCCGCCACTTGAAAACAAAATGTCAGAGCAATTTGGTTACCGTACTCATCCAAGATATTTATAAGATCAGTTAGCAATGCAAATTTGGTTCGATTTGGAGTATTATTTCGAGAGTTATCGTAATGACAAATTTCATTATAGATAGACAGATAAATATATAGATAAACGAAGTGGTTGCAATAGGTCGATTTCTAAAAAAAATCAACCTAAAAAGTTTTTTTTTTTCCTAAAAAAAACCCTGGTTTTTTGCCTACCCTTCGAAAAAAAGCATTTAGATGATATTGTGATCACTCACATACATACACATACATCATCATCATCATCATCATCATGAAAATAGTAAAAATTAACTCATGGGACCTCAAAACATGTAGATACGCCAACATCGCAAAGTCAGAATTTTGTCACGATTACAATGATTTCCTTACGTATGTATTTTCGGAAAGCAAAAAATTGCATGAAAGGTACGTGAATCATTTAATTTCATCATGCTTAATAACTAATTTTTAAAAGATATATGTGTCTATGAGAGAGGAAATGACAATGTAGTTGTAAACAATGGAGGGAAAAAGTGGAGGATTGAAATTCAAGATATAAAATATACCTTTACATTCGCCCTTAGAAAAATACAAATATTTCATTTATTAAATATTGTAAATTTTGCTTATTCCATGTCTATTTTGAAAAATTCAAATTGATTATACAAACATATTAATAAAATATCTGGTGTGAAACAAATATAAAAGTGACCTAAAGAAGTAGAAACCTAACATTTTTCTGGTAAGATAAACTTTATACACATGTAGAGACATATAAAACGAAGCTTACATAAAGCGAGGTAAAAAATTAGAAATATATATATATATATATATATATATATATATATATAATGTATATATATATGTAGTAGAGTTATTTTTTGAAACATCAATTTCCGAGATCTACCTAAAGTTTCTGACCTACCTAAATGATGGGCAAAATCAGCCATTTTGTTAAAAACAAAATAATAAAGATACAAAAGGGCATTATTTAAAAGGAAAAAGAATATAAAAATACAAAAGCTGTTTTACTGAAGACTACAAAGCTGTTTTATTGCCTTTTAAAAGGCTAAGACAGAAATTTGTGCCTTGACTGTGCCATATCATCTGGTAAATCTGGTGAGAAGTTTTCTTGTTACTTGGTCAGTAAACATTCATTTTATTTTGCAAAAACGCATTTCTAGATACATGTTTTCTAAGTACTCATCTTTAGCACCATTGATGCAAAATCAAAGATCATTGTTATATCATTTATATTGTATTGTAAAATCATAGAATAATCAATTTAATTAGTATTCAAAATTTGGATATTTAATAAAGAAATTAATTAAAATTATATGAATCTAGTATTATTTGAGAGTAAATTTAGTTATTAATTAATAACCATATTATTTTTCAGATTAATGTTTGCTTTTTTAATTAGGATTAATTTTAGGGCATTTCACAACGCATGCCCGAATATCGAATTGATATTCAAAGTGTACGACCATGAAGCTGTCACTTTAGAGCCACGAAAAGGAGGGTAGTCTGATTTTGGTTAATATCCGCCCAACACTAAACAGGGTAGCTGTTAATTTTCCTCTAATAATTACGTGATACACAAGAAAGAAATGGATTTATATAACAATTTTCAAGAAAATCGATAGAGCAGTTTTTGAGAAACCAACTTTTACCAAAACTCAATCATTGACAGGAAAACAATAATTACATACAAAAGCATATTTAAAAGTGAGTTAATATGGCGAGTTTGAAAAAAAATCCGTACAGCTGGTTTTTAAGGAACACGCATCCGAAACCTGAAATTGAGCTATTTATACAGAACGCGTATCAATTTTTCTGAACTAACCAGCTATATCATTCGAAAGGACATCTAATAGAGTGTTTATGTAACAAATTTGAAGAAAATCGTTTGAGCCGTTTTTGAGATACGGACTTATGGTCCCACTTACGGTTTCCGATGTCCCACTTCCGGTTTTTCAATTTTCTCCAAAATATGGAAAATTCATCTGAACACCAAACTTGTTTCAATTCTAAAGTTTCGTAGTTCTATCTTTATTAGTCTCCGATACATAATAGCCAGAAGATCCCCCCCCACACACACACACACTGACCAATTGCCAAAAACCACTTTTTTGGACTCAGAGGACCTTAAAACGTGTAAATCAGGTGAAATCTCGATATCAAATTTTCAGACCGAATACAAATACTTCCATTACATACTCTAGTAGGGTAATGGAAGTAAAAAATGTTTTTTTTTTTTTTTTTTAATAAATTGAAAGAATAAAGATAATTTTTAATTTACTACTCGCAAATAATTAATAGTGAATAAAATTGGAAAATCGGGAAGTGGAACATCTGAAACCGGAAGTGAGGCCATAAGTCCATATCTCAAAAAAGCTCTAACGATTTTCTTTAAAATTGCTGTATAAACACTCTATTAGATATCCTTTCGAAGGATATAGTTGGTTAGTTCAGGAAAATTGATAGGCGTCCTGTACAAATAGCTGAATTTCAGGTCCTGCAAATGCTTCCTGTCAAAACGGCTGTATTATTTTTTTTTTCAAACTTGCCATATTGACCCTCTTTTAAATACCCTTTTACATATAATTGTTGTTTTCTGGCCAACAATTAATTTTGTCAAGCTTTGGTAAAAATCGGTATCTCAAAAACGGCTCTAACGATTTTCTTGAAAATTGTTACATAAACCCATTTTAGATATCCTTTCTCATGCTTTACTTGGTTACCACAGGAAAATTAATAGTCATCCTGATCAGACAGATCAGTTTTACATCTCGAAACTTGGTGTTTCAAATAAATAAACTCTACCAATTTTCTTCCCCTTTCTTTTTCTTAAAAAAAAAAAAAATAATAATAATAAAAAAAATCGCTGTGCAAACTCTGTTTTATGTTTT
The DNA here is from genome assembly GCA_963930645.1 of Salticus scenicus. Taxonomy (NCBI): domain Eukaryota; kingdom Metazoa; phylum Arthropoda; class Arachnida; order Araneae; family Salticidae; genus Salticus; species Salticus scenicus. The sequence continues at coordinate 139,054,759 of OZ005658.1, forward strand.
TCCACGTGTATTAATTTTCCCTTACCGGAAAATTTTTAGGTGTCTATTTCATTAGGACAATATCATGTCTTCTGATAACATTATCTTCAAAAATGCATATAATACGTGTAATAGTGGGTAATGGAAGACGTGAGGTTTCACACCAGATTTTTAAATAAATGTAGGCACTATAATTCAACGCTATTTATATATTATACTACTTATAAAAAATTTGACTTGTATAAAGAAACACGTATATAAATAACAACACAAGTACACTTTCTTTAGAAAACAGAGCACGAGGACTTGTGCGACCGCACCTGTCCGTGATCTTCGAAATACGATCCCGAAGGTCACGACCTGTCGCACACTCTCACCCTGTCCAGCTCTGCCTTCAGTAGTCTGAGCTCCAGAGTGCAGATAACCCATCTCTATATTAGTCCAGTCAAAATAGGAAAAATAGAAGAAAAAAATCGTGTAATTTTGAAATTTTGCATACTCATAGCCGAGGGGGTCCTGAACAACATACTAAAAGTCCCCGCCCGTGGGGGGTGAGCGGGGGGCAGGGGGGCATTTAAGGGGGGCAATTTTCAGTTTTTATTAAATATCTTAAAAACTATCGCATTTAGAGAAAAAATGTCAGTTACAAAATTAATCTACGTAAAATTTCCTACAAAAATGTATATTACATTTTGTTTGTACGATCATTAGTTTAGAAGATATAGGGATGAAATAACACATTTTCTGGAAAAATTCTTTTTTGCAATAGTAAAATCAACTAAAGTGTGCAATTAAAAGGGTTCTTGTCAAATATTTTCTAATGTAAAAAACAAATGTATACATAGGGAATATGCAAGGATACTATAGCATGTTTTGTAAGTTTTAAATAATTTTAAGGCTAGCAGGCGCAAGTGGCGGTTTGAGTAAAAATTTAGATAACGAAGACCCAAAACCGATCAACATTAAAAAAAAAAAAAAAAAAAAAAAAAAAATCGGGTAGCTTAGAAATTGAGCACAGTTATAAAGTTAAGTGCCCTGAATAACATACTAAAAGTCCCTAGCCATGAGGGGGGCATTTAAAGGGGGCACATTTCAGTTTTTATTAAGTATCTTGAAAACTATCGCATTTAGAGAAAAAAAAAATCTCAATTGCAAAATTAATCTACGTGAAATTTCCTAAAAAAAATTGTATATTCTATTTTGTTTGTATGATCAATAGTTTAGAAGATATAGGGGAACGAAATAACATTTTCTTGAAAAATTCTTTTTTTTTTTTTTTTTTTTTTTTTTTTGCAATAGTAAAGTCAACTAAATTGTGGAATTAAAAGGGTTCTGATAAAATATTTTCTAATGTACAAAACAAATATATGCATAGGGAATATGTAAGGATAATACAGCATGTTTTGTACGTTTTAAATAATTTAAAGGTTAGTAGGCGCAAGTGGTGTTTAGGTAAAAATTCAGATAACAAAGACCGAAAACCGATCAACATTTAAAAAAATCTTACAGCTTTGAGATTTTTTTTCTCTAAATGCGATAGTTTTCAAGATACTTAATAAAAACTGAAATGTGCCCCCTTTAAATGCCCCTCCCCCCATGGTTAGGGATTTTTAGTATGTTATTCAGGGCACTTAACTTTTATAACTGTGCTCAATTTCTAAACTACACAATTTTTTTTCTCTATTTTTCCTATTTTGACTGGACTTATCCAGATTTTTACTCAAACCACCACTTGCGCCTACTAGCCTTAAAATTATTTAAAACTTACAAAACATGCTGTATTATTCTTGCATATTCCCTATGTATATATTTGTTTTTTACATTAGAAAATATTTGACAAGAACCCTTTTAATTGCACACTTTAGTTGATTTTACTATAGCAAAAAAGAATTTTTCAAGAAAATGTGTTATTTCATCTCCCTATATCTTCTAAACTAATGATCGTACAAACAAAATGTAATATACATTTTTGTAGGACATTTTACGTAGATTAATTTTGTAATTGACATTTTTTCTCTAAATGCGATAGCTTTTAAGATATGTAATAAAAACTGAAAATTGCCCCCTTAAATGCCCCCCTGCCCCCCGCTCACCCCCCACGAGCGGGGACTTTTAGTATGTTGTTCAGGACCCTCTCGGCTATGAGTATGTAAAATTTCAAAACTACACGATTTTTTCCCTCTATTCGTCAAATTTTGGCCTTCGTTGCCTGGACTATACATCAGTAATGTTATAATGTTATATATCTTTGTTATATTTTAGTTAAATTAATTATATCAAACTGCAAGTTTAATTATAAAGAATATTTACTTTTTTTAAATTTCATTGTTACAGAATTCGCCGATACAACTACTGAAAGCCTAAAACGGGCTGAATATAGAATAAAATACTTCGTCGGGTCGGGCTACGTTATTAAAATACATATAAATAGATAAGAATAAATGTAGAAAGTTGTTTGATGCCAGGTGAAAATGACAAAGAAAAAAAAAAAAAGTAACACAAAAATAAGAAAAGAAAGAAATAGTCAAAACAAAACAAAGCTTGAGCGAAACCGCAAGTAAGGAGGTAGCTGATTTTTGATTTATTCATCCAAAAAGTCAACGATTCGTCAGTGAGTCAGTCAATCTTCTCAAATTAGTTAACACCTCCTGTCAAAACCACGTGGGACACTTTTTATCTGTTTTCAGCCGACTTCGGAATTTTTTCCAAGTGAAGAGGGCCGTTAAGCGACCTTCCTTTCTTACTGCCTGATGAGGCAAATAATAAATAGGTTTGTTTAAATTATTTTCTGCTGTACTGGGTTCAACTATTTCTATTATTTTTTGATTTACGTAATCACGAATAATCTCTCTATACTGTTCATATAATTCTCTATCATATTTAAAACGTCTCCATAAACTTAAAAATCGTTGTTTCGCTAACGTGTAATTATCGGAAAGTTCATTATAGGGTCTTCTAAAGGGCAAGTGTACAACGTAGCGTTTGTTTTTAAACTGAATCGTTTCATTAAAAATTTCTATAGCTTTATCACTTTCTTTTTGAATTGGATCGTCTCTTATTCCAATGCTTTCTAGATCGAAAAAGAGTTTAAGAGTGCTACTAAGGGAATCGTCTGACAAAACGAAACACTGTTTCGAATTATTCAGTTCTGTTTCTTCAACCTTTCCACACGCTAGCCATCCAAATTCGGTTTCCTTAAAAAACAAATCGTCATTTATTTTATAAGTATTATCCTTTAAAACTTTGAATAATATATCTGCACTGATTAACGCTTCTATTTCATTCGGTTCAAAAAATGTCTCGTCACTCAATTTCAAAAATTCTGGAATTTTTATGTCTGAAATGTTTAATTTATTGCATGGTGTAAGCCCAGTTATTTTATCTACAATCAAAAATTCTACTGGTTCACTAAAAGAACAATCTTCATTTGAAATAAAGGTATCTAATTTCCACTTAATATTTTGGGTCAATCCATTCAAACCTGAAACTGGAGTTTTTATTTTTTCTCTTTTAATTCCTAAACATTCACTCATCTTTTCAGTTAAAACGCACACATTTGAAGCGGAATCCAAAACGCATCTTATTTTTATTCTTTTTTTGTTTTCGCATTGAACATAAATATAAGCTGTCGAAAACAGAATACTTTTTCTATTTTCTTTTAAATATCTGCTATTATTACTCAAAACGGAAGCATTTAATTGCGCAACCCGTTTGTCTATATCTGGTAAGTTGGATGAATTTATTCCATCTGCGTCTGGAACCGGGGTTTTGGCGCCAGAAGAAAAACATATTAATCTGTTGTGCTTCATTCCGCAGGTGCATTTGAATTTCGATAAGCAATCATTTTTCTTATGGTTTTGCCTAAAACAAACCTCACAAAGCTTGTGAAGGCGTATTATACTTAATCTTTCGTTAATGTTTAATTTCAAAAATGCATCACATTTATAAATAGGGTGATAAGTATTTTTACAAACAACACAATTTTTGTTTTTATTTTCATGCATTAAAAGAGTTTTAGATTTGTTAATAGCCGGCAGGGGCGTAGCGTGAAAAATTGATTGGGGGGGGGGAGACCCGACGTTTGGCGCCCTTTCGTATTCCTCATCTGAAAATGCCACCCACATACTTTCAAGAGTGTTGCCATCTTTGGGTTCGAGGGCACAGGCCCTCTCGTCGGTTAATATGTGCCCCCCCTCCCCCTCTCCTTCGGGGCATATTCCTAAAATATGCCAAGGAAAAAAAAGCTTTTTTTCCCCCTCCATTTAGCAGCTTTTTTTTTTTTTTTATACATCTTTGGAGCATTCTAAATTTTTTTAGCGAATCTATATATTAATACGCAGACATGAAATTGCTCTTACATTTTTAGCCTACTTTCAATAAAAGGAAGTGCTTACAAGTAGTATCGTTCGAAAGATATGGTTAATGTGCTTTGCAGAAATATATACATATATATATTCTCGTATGAGACTAAGCAAAAGTATCTTTCTTAGGACAACCAGAGTATTGGTTTGAGACAAAGTAAAACAATTGAAAAAGATTTTTTTTTTCCCCCTTTTTCAACAAATTTAAAAGATATTACATTATAATTCAGGTAAAACGTAAAACTTTCAAAATAAATTTTAAGAAATGAAAATAGTAACTGTTGCTAAGGAAAGCAACTTTATATTTTTAGAGTGGACAATACCTAATCTCGCCGACAGTTACTCTGTGGGAAAGTGTGATTTCATGATTACTCATTACATAATGTATATTTAAATTCTGTTTTCACATTAAGAAAATTTACAATCGTTTAATTATTTATTTATTTTTAATGTAATTCTAAGTTCAAAAACCTGAATCAATATGTGCATTTTTCTCTTTCTTTCTTTCTTTCTTTTTTTTTTTTTTTTTTTTTTTTTACCGCAAAATGAAATATTAAAAATTTATCAATTTTTGGAAAATGAGTAAGAAAAACATAAGCCTTACACATTTGTTCTGATCCGTCTAGTCTTTCGAAAGAAATTAATTACTTCTTGAAATCTCTTGCTCTTTCTCGAGGCTATAATCCCTCTATTAATAATAAAGCTTTATATAAATTCAAGAATCCTAAACGTTCTGATACCAAATTGAACGATCACAGTCTCATTCCAGTTGTTTTACCTTTTTATTTATTACTTTCTTTTAAAATTTCTAAAATTCTCTCGCCGTTTGGTTTTAAAGTCATTTAGAAACCCGTCAACAAAATTCAATTATCTTCTCTTAAAGATCCCATTCCTACTGAAAACCGTTCTGGCATTTATTTAGTCCTATGTTCGTCGTACAATTTAGTTTATATTGATCAAACTAAAAGGCGTTTGCAATATAGAATAAATGAGCACTGTCAAAATGTTCGTAATGAAGAGATCTCTAAATCTTCCATTGCTTCCCACTGCTGGGTTCATGGCCATCGTTTTGATTTTTCTAAAACTAACATAATTTCATCTCCTGTCTTCTCTTCCCATTTAAATATCCATGAAGTTTTTTACATATTTAAAAATTCGAAAAATCTTGTTAATGATATTTGTTCCACTCCGTTCTTGTCTGATGCTATGAAATTTCTCACATAAGTTCGATTTTCGGTTAATTTTGATATTTTTTAAATTTTTAGATTTTGTTACATTTTTTTAATTTAATTAATTTATTTATTTCTTTTATTTCATAATTCTGTAATGCTGACTCTAGGCTAATTTGGCAGGGTGCCCTTTTAAACATTTTTTAGCACCCTGTAGCCCTTTTTCAACATATTTTTGCAACTGGCGGCCCTTTTAAAAACATTTTGGTACCAAGTAGCCTTTTCTAACATTTTAAATGTTCAGAGGCATTTAGATTTTTTTCCCCTGACTTTTAAACTTTCTTAGTAATAATTCTGCAACATTCCTGGAATAACAAATGCATACAGCCTATATATATATACAAGGAAAATTAGTAACTTACTTTTGTTACGTACAAAAATCATAACATAGAACACTGCAAATTATGCCCCTTTTCTTTTTATTTACCCCGGCCGCCCTTTTATTTTAGAGTCAGCACTACTCTCCTCACACCAGTATTTATGTTTACATTCATCTGTATGTATTTTTGCTGTTCACTTAAAACGGTTTTGTGCGCTGCCACTTTGACTGCAGCACTTGTGCCAACTTTTTTCGCCTGACGAAGGATCATGTGTTTTTTCGACCCGAAACAATTATTGCAAGTTTATTGCATTTTATAGTGTCGATTCAAAGTTTTGTAATTATTGCTTTCAAACACCAGTTCTGTGGTGTTTTCTTATTATGAAATTAGGTATTGTTCACTCTTAAGGGGGGGGAAAAAGCAGTAGTTTATTTATTATTGTTATTTTATATATTTAAACGAATTAAAAAACGTTTTTCTTTTTTCCCATATCGTGGGAAAAATGTTTTAAGAAATATAGTAGCAATTGCTAAGGAATGCAACACAATTACCGCATGTCTTTATGTGGAAGAACAAACTAAAAAAAAAGTCCCGTTGTCCAAAATTAAATCTTTTTTGTACAGAAATTATATCTTAGGTGTTGGTGTCGGTGTTTGAGAAAAAGGCCAATTGACTGTTCTAGGGTCCTAGGCCTGATGGGGAGTGCCTTCTGTGGAGGTCTTTCTAAGCGTTCCTAATACGTATTTACGCAAGTTTCGGAGAAAACCATGGAAAATTCTGAACGGCTAGGCCGACAAGCGAGACCTGGGATCATACCCGGCACCTCACATCTACCAGCTTGACAGAAAGATTGCGGATTCAATAATCGAGCCAATATAAGACCATCATGAAAGTCAGTCTCCTCTGGTGCACGTAAACTCTGTCGTGGCTGCAATAGCCTCCATGCTCCGTGCAAATAATACGTCTGGGGATACTGAAGCGGGGGAGCCATCCCTTCCGCAGAAGATAAAAATTGTGATGGCTTGTCTTCGGACCGCCACTGGGGCATTAATCCCAAACCGTCGCTAATTACCCAATATATGCCTATTAATGCGAAGTTAAATCAGCTTCCTCGCGCTATTTCATGTGAAGAAACACTAGTTGAATTCTATAGACTTATAAATATTTCAAAACCCGTAAGCGATGAAACTAAAATAAAAAATTTGCTTAAAGGATCACTCAGAATCAAAACTTGTTAGTGAGAAATCGTTATAACCAAATCAAACCTCATCTAATTTTGTTTTTATGCAATAGCCATAACGTACAATAAACTGCTTTTTTTTTCGAGCTAAGGTCTTGAAAAATCGTAATTTTAAGTTTTTGGAGGAGAGAAAGCGATTGCGCATACTTACGAGTCAGTTGTAAGTATGTGAAATGGGAGAAGAACGCCGCAGTTGCTACAGAGCGCGAATTTGCTAAGGTCAGAACTTTCAAGGGTCGTTGCATGGTAAACAAACATGCTGTTGTAGGTGCCTGAACAGGGAAGGGCGCCGCTCAGCTGGAGTTTGCTGCTAACTTATTCTTAAAGGGTCCTGAATACAATCAAAATTTTCAACAGTCTTTTGCACGGTAAGTGAACAGACTATTGTAAGTGTTTGAAATGGGAAATTATGCCATAGGCGCCCTCAAACAGGACTTTGTTATGATCAGATTTTTTTAAGAGTTATGAAAGCGAAGAGAATTTTCAAAGATTGTTTGCACAGTAGGAAAATAGGTTATTATACACATTTAAAAAGGCTGTTTTAGGCATCTAATTAGTTACGAGGGCGTCACCTAATGGGAGTTTGCTACAGTCAGACATTTTAATGCAAACTTTTTTGCTGGTCGATGAACCAGTTGGTCGCCGAAGGCAGCTTCTGATGCATAAAAATCTTAAGTGTTTTTGGTAACTAATGATAATCGACAAAATTATGAACCACTTTCAAATGAACTTCAAGGCGCAAAACAGCACCCCCCCCCCCCAGAAATCTCATTATGCCTTTGTAGGTGCCTGAACAGGGAAAGGCGCAGCTCAGCTACAGCTTACCACTAACGTATTCTTAAAGGGTCCCGAATACGATTAGAATTTTCAACAGTCTTTTGTACGGTAAGCAAACAGGCTATTGTAAGTGAACAAAACGGGAAATCATGCCGTATGCGCCCCCAAACAGGAATTTGTTATGATGAGATTTTTTAAGCGTCATGAATACGATGAGAATTTTCAAGGGTAGTTTGCACGGTAGGAAAACAGGCTGTTTTAGGCGTCTAATTAGTTTAGAGGGCGCCGCAGGCGTCACCAAACAATAGTTTGCTACAGTCAGACATTTTAATGCAAACTTTTTTTGCTGGTCGGTGAACCAGTTGGTCAGCTTGTGATACATAAAATTCTTAAGGGATTTCTGTAACTAATGATAAATTAACAAAATTATGATCCACTTTCAAATGAACTTTAAGTCGCAAAACAGCGCCCCCAGAAACTTCAATATGCCGCCCTATTTTTTAAAACATTGGGGGGGGAGACTCCCCCCCCTCCCCCCCCTTACGCTACGCCCCTGATAGCCGGAAAGTTTTTGTTAGTATTTTTATTTCCGCTAGTCATATTCGTTCTATTAATAGATAATAAAACTGATTCTCGTTGTTCCAAAAATTTGATAAATTCTTCAAAGGTGGGAACATTTTTTGATTTATGGGATAACTCAAAATTCTTTCTAGATTCTCTGTCTAACTTTGCTACGAGAATATTTACAATGAAAACATCTGATAATTTATTTTGCTCATATTTCAGAACTTTCAAGGCACGCAGATTTTTCTGTATACAATCAATCATATTTCTTATCGCTTTGGGATTTTCTGTTTGAATTTTCTCAAAATTCAGAATATTTTGTACATGAATATCAACAATTAATCGCTCGTTATCATAGCGATTTTCTAATGCATTATATAATGATTCAAATGTATCAAAATTACTAACTAGATTTTTAGCGTCATATTTGAGACAAGATCTAAGATAATATAATTTCTGCGACTGATTAATATGAACATTATTGGTTATTAAATCATCAAATTGTTCTTTAAAAGAACTGAATTCCTCATATTTTCCTGAAAATTCAGGTAATACTAAAGGAGGAATTTGAGTTTTAATTTCAAAGGAATCTTGAGATGCATTTTCAGTCGCATTTATTTTTTTATGAGAATCAAATTTCTTATAAGAATTAATAAGAGTATTAATTCTTACCTCTAATTTTTCCAGACGTTCTTCACATGAGTCAAGGTCGTCATCTATGGTTGCTTGTTCAGCATCTTTCAAGTCTTGAATTTCGTAGTATTTTTGTCGTAATTCATCGATTTTTGTTTGTAGCAGTTCTATGTTCTTTAATTTCACTTTTAGTTCCACTACATCTATATCGTAATTTTCGGCATTCGTGCCTTCTACATAGTTTTCAATTCTAGTTATCTTCCCTTTCAAGGAAGATTTCAATTTATTATTTTTATCCATAAGTCGCTGATTACAAGCTCCTTTCTCGACGGAGCCACTTTTTTTAGGAACTTAACTACAAATAACTAATTTTCGACGGACCATCTTCGTTGTTTTAATATTTTTAATTTGTACGATCACATACATCAAGTATTTACACTATTTACAACGAAGAATAAGATTTATAATAGGTAGAACATAAAATAATAATTGTGGGCGTCAATAAATTTAAAGTTCTTTGCCCACGTCCATTGTACTTGGCTTCTCATAGCCTTCTGCCCGGTGATCCGCGACGGGGTGGCGCGCATGCGTCAACAACCTTTATAAGCATAACTCAGCTCCAAATTACTTCACGATGAAAAAATTGCAGATGGGAAGACTAGACTTTTGTACAAAAAAATCTTTTCTGCGATTTTGGAATTTTGGATTTTTAAGGGGAGAGAGGGGCTGAAAATGATTTTCGAAGGTGCAGAAGGCAAAAACCACCTTTATAAGCACAACTCGGCTCCAAATTGCTTCACGGTGAAGAAATTGCAGAGGGAGAGACTAGACTTGAAAACAAAAAAATCGTTTTCTGCGATTTTGGAATTTTGGATTTTTAAGGGGGGTAGGGGGTAAAAAATGAGATTTTCGGGGGCGCATAAGGCAAAAACACATTTATAAGTACAACTCGGCACCAAATTACTTCACAGTGAAGAAATTGCAGATGGGGAGACTAGACTTGAATACAAAAAATTATTTTCTGCGATTTTGGAATTTTTGATGTGAAAATGATTTTCGGAGTTGCTGAAGACAAAAACACTTTTATAAGCATAACTCGGCTCCAAATTGCTTCACGAGGAAGATATTGCAGATGGGGAGACTAGACTTCAATACAAAAAAATCATTTTCTGCGATTTTGGAATTTTGGATTTTTAAGGGGGAAAATGGGTGAAAATGATTTTTGGAGGCGCAGGAGGCAAAAACACCTTTATAAGCATAACTCAGCTCCAAATTACTTCACGATGAAAAAATTGCAGATGGGGAGACTAGACTTTTGTACAAAAAAATCTTTTCTGCGATTTTGGAATTTTGGATTTTTAAGGGGAGAGAGGGGCTGAAAATGATTTTCGAAGGTGCAGAAGGCAAAAACCACCTTTATAAGCACAACTCGGCTCCAAATTGCTTCACGGTGAAGAAACTGCAGAGGGAGAGACTAGACTTGAAAACAAAATATCATTTTCTGTGATTTTGGAATTTTGGATTTTTAAGGGGGGTAGGGGGTAAAAATGAGATTTTCGGGGGCGCATAAGGCAAAAACACACTTATAAGTACAACTCGGCACCAAATTACTTCGAAGTGAAGAAATTGCAGATGGGGAGACTAGACTTAAATACAAGAAATCATTTTCTGCGATTTTGGAATTTTTTATGTGAAAATGATTTTCGGAGTTGCTGAAGACAAAAACACTTTTATAAGCATAACTCGGCTCCAAATTGCTTCATGAGGAAGATATTGCAGATGGGGAGACTAGACTTGAATACAAAAAAATTATTTTCTGCGATTTTGGAATTTTGGATTTTAAGGGGGAAAATGGGTGAAAATGATTTTTGGAGGAGCAGGAGGCAAAAACACCTTTATAAGCATAACTCAGCTCCAAATTACTTCACGATGAAAAAATTGCAGATGGGGAGACTAGACTTTTGTACAAAAAAATCTTTTCTGCGATTTTGGAATTTTGGATTTTTAAGGGGTGAGAGGGGCTGAAAATGATTTTCTAAGGTGCAGAAGGCAAAAACCACCTTCATAAGCACAACTCGGCTCCAAATTGCTTCACGGTGAAGAAAGTGCAGAGGGAGAGACTAGACTTGAAAACAAAATATCATTTTCTGTGATTTTGGAATTTTGGATTTTTAAGGGGGGTAGGGGGTAAAAATGAGATTTTCGGGGGCGCATAAGGCAAAAACACACTTATAAGTACAACTCGGCACCAAATTACTTCGAAGTGAAGAAATTGCAGATGGGGAGACTAGACTTGAATACAAAAAATTATTTTCTGCGATTTTGGAATTTTTGATGTGAAAATGATTTTCGGAGTTGCTGAAGACAAAAACACTTTTATAAGCATAACTCGGCTCCAAATTGCTTCACGAGGAAGATATTGCAGATGGGGAGACTAGACTTGAATACAAAAAAATCATTTTGTGCGATTTTGGAATTTTGGATTTTTAAGGGGGAAAATGGGTGAAAATGATTTTTGGAGGCGCAGGAGGCAAAAACACCTTTATAAGCATAACTCAGCTCCAAATTACTTCACGATGAAAAAATTGCAGATGGGGAGACTAGACTTTTGTACAAAAAAATCTTTTCTGCGATTTTGGAATTTTGGATTTTTAAGGGGAGAGAGGGGCTGAAAATGATTTTCGAAGGTGCAGAAGGCAAAAACCACCTTTATAAGCACAACTCGGCTCCAAATTGCTTCACGGTGAAGAAATTGCAGAGGGAGAGACTAGACTTGAAAACAAAAAAATCGTTTTCTGCGATTTTGGAATTTTGGATTTTTAAGGGGGGAAGGGGGTATAAATAATTTTCGGAGGCGCATAAGGCAAAAACACATTTATAAGTATAACTCGGCTCCAAATAACTTCACAGTGAAGAAATTGCAGATGGGGAGATTAGACTTGAATACAAAAAATCATTTCCTGCCATTTTGGAATTTTGGATTTTTAACGGGAGAAGGGGATATAAATGATTTTCGGAGGCAAATTCAGAAAAATACGGATTTTCGAGTAAAAGTAATAGTTCAAATATGTAAAAAAAAAAAAAAAATCGCCAAGCGTCTTCTTCAAAATATTTGCAAAAACTCATTTTTTGATTTTTTCCGATTTTTTTTAGGGGGGGGGAGGGGGCAAAAAAATAAAAATAGTGTCAGATCGTTCAAAATTGGTATATAGAGGTTTTCGATACTTACAAATCGATTGCGGATATTTTCGAATTTGTAAAATTATTAGGAGGGGCGGGAAGGGGGGGGGTGTGGGCAAAAACTAATAGAAATACAGTAAGGCCGTTCAAAATTGGTACAGATGGGTTTTAGAGGCCAGCAAGTCGAATGCGGATATTTTCGAAAGTGTAAAGTTATTAGGAGGGCCGGGAAGGGGGGGCGGAGGGGCAAAAAAATAGAATAGAGTTAGAGCATTCAAAATTGGTATATAGAGGTTTTCGATACCTACAAATCGATTGCGGATATTTTCGAATTTTTAAAATTATTAGGATAGACGGGAGGGGGGGGCGAAGGGGGAAATGATAGAAATAAGAGTTAGAGCATTTTGGGAATTTTTTTCGAAGGCAGTGAGAACCCGGTGCGACATTTTTCCTAATAAGATTTTTTTTCTGTTTTTTTTCACGTGATAAAAATTAATGCAATTTTGAGAATTCAGTAATTATAGCGATTCATTTAAAAATAGGGACCAGCGAGGCGGGCGTTGCCTGCTAGTTCCATATAAATTCAAAGAACTGTGTTGATCGACTTTTTTTGTTTCTTTTTACTTTCCGAACACTCTAGTGTGGAAAGTATTGTAATCATGTCAAAAATCCGAATTTGAGATTTTGATGTTTCTATACGTTTCGAGGTACCCTGAGTCCGTTTTCACTATTTTTACAATGATGTATGTATGTGTGTGTGTATGTATGTGTGTATGTATGTGTGTGTGTATGTCTGTGATTGAACACGCTAGCGTCTAAACGCTTTGTTCGAATAAGCTGAAAGTTGGTACGTATATTGTAAGTCACAATAGTACGAACCCTTTTGATTTTGGTGAATCTAGCGCTCATAGTTTTTTTACAGGGACACCAGGAAAATTCTTTATCATTATGGCCTATGGGGCCAAATTTTTAAAAGCGCGATAGTGTCTAAACGCTTTATTAATCTGAGCAAAACATTTGTACACATGTTATAGGTCACAGCTGCACGAACTGTATAGATTTTGGTGAATTTAGCACTTACAGTTTCTTTACAGGGACACACAGAAAAATTCTTTATCATTATGGCCTATGGAACCAAATTTTTAAAAGTGCGATAGCATATAAACGCCTTATTCAATTGAGCTGAGAATTTATATGAATATTATAAATCACTGTTGTACTAACTATAAGCATTTTGGTGAATCTTACATTTATAGGTTTTTACAGGGACACAACGGAAAATTCTTTATCATTATGATCTATGGGCTCAAAGTTCAGTAACGTTAAATAAAACATCGTGTAATATATGGAGAAAATACTAAACACTCTATTATGGTTTTCTCTCTTTTGTTTGTTTAACAACTCCTCTTTCTTTACTTTATTTACAAAACTATTAATTACTCAATGTTCGGAAAGTCGAGTGGAGTCACTCCAAATTTTTATACTTGTGTCCCTTATGTGCACATATGAGAAATATTCAAAACAACTTTTATTTTTTCTCTATATTAACATTTTATACAGGTTATCAAAAGTCGTTCTCTTTTTCAAAAATGAGATTATTAGACCTTTATATTTTGGCACAAATGTCTATGAATTAAATTTATAAGTGCTCATTTTAAATATCAAAGTACATAAAGTAATGGTGTCACATGCTTAGTTATACTGCTGTAACTTAATAACTAAAATAATTACAATAGGTCAAAGTTCAAGGTCAAATACAAAATTTTTGTTTATTTCGATAGTGAAAAACTCTCCTAGGGAAATAAAACACAAAATAAAATATCACAAAAATTAATCCCTGGTATCATACTAATGAGAAAATTTAATTGTAATTGTGTGATTTTTAACCTTTAACAATTTACAGGTCCCCAAAATGTCAGAAAAATGGCAAAAATGACACCTTAAGGTCCCCTATATACCAAAAGGGGATGAAAAAAAATAAAAAATTCTTTGCCAATTTATTAATCTATTAAAGTATTATGTGTACTGTATATATTGTTTTGTGATTTCGTGTTTTAAAAAAATACTTATAAAATAATGTTTAAATATTTACAAAAAAAAAATAAAAAAATAAATAAATAAATAAATAAAAATAAATAAAAATAAAAATAAAAAAAGCAAAATTTTTTGATATTTTATCATAATTTCATTAAAGTAATTTTGTATTATTATAAAACACATTTTAATAAAATAAAATTTATCTACAATTGTTTAATTCAGTGTTTAATTATCTACTTTAGTGTACGTCAGTTAGCCGAACTACGCAATTTAAAAATTATAACAGTTTTTATAAAACCAAAATCACAAAACAATACACACAACATACATAATGCTTTAATAGAAAAAAATAATATAATAAACTGGCTTTAATATAATAAATTGGCAAAGAATTTTTACTTTCTCTTACCCATAAAGTAGAGAAAGTATTGTTGTTGGGTCAAATTTTCGAAATTGAGTTTTTGTTATACTTACGGTTGGTCTGTGTGTGTGTCTGTGTGTCTGTTTCAAAGATTTTTACTTTCTCTTACCCATTAGGAAGAGAAAGTATTGTTTTAGGGTCAATTTTTCGAACGTAAGTTTTTGTTGTATTTACACGTTTTGAGGTCCCCTGAATCCGAAAATCATGTTTTTAGCGGTTGGTCTCTGTGTTATCCGCCTATCTCAAAAACAAATCATAGCAGAAAGTCGAAACTTGGTATTCTAAAAGTGTATGATATAGGGATGCTACACTAAACTTTACGTTGAGATGAAGCAATTGGTTCGTGTACAGGGACACCCAAGAGTATTCAAATACATTACGTCCATGGGGGAAACTGCAGGTAAGTAGAGTTTAACATTTATAGACTATATTAAACCAAATTAAATGAATATATATACTTTATATACGTAAAAACATGTTTCATGTAGAATATGGCATAGAAATAATTCACTGTTCGTTTACAGGGCTACACAAAAGAACTAGATTATAGTGCGACAATACTTGAAAATTCATGGAAGTATACTTCAGGTTGTGCCGTGTGTTATTAATATAGGATTATATTTGTGTCCACTATGTGATGTGTACATAACTTTCAGAAGATATACAGTGTTACCAATATTTAAGCCATAATATTCTTTTGTTGTTGTTGTTGTTGATGATGATATTGTCGTTGTTGTTGTTAGTGGAAGTTCTTTTCTGTAATATTTTACCATGTAGAGGAAACTTGCTCAGGAATTGAAATTAATTTCTCATAGCCATAGGGTAAATAATATATATATTTTTTTAAGCTTCATCGTTAATTCATCGTTTTGTTTTTTGTACATTTACACGTTTTGAGTCTACCTGAATACCGAAATCAAGTTTTTAATGTTTGCTCTTTGACTGTATCTGTTAGAGTAAATTAAAAACAAATAATTTCATGCTATCCAACTGTTGTATTTTGAAGTTAATATGTGTGTTAGCAGAAAAGTTTAATCAAGATTGATAAGTTTCAAGGAATGTTGGTGTGAAAATTTCCTGAATAATTTTAAATAAACATTTGAATTTAATAACCGATTTGAATTCTATATAAATATAGATACAGTAATGAAACGGGGGTTTGAGAGGGGTAGTAGTCCCCTACACACAAAATTGCTTGTCAAATAAAGCTGTTCCGAAGCCTAATTTGAATTGTTTTAACATGGGTTTTGATAACAGTACTCGTTTTCTTACCCCTTAATCTCCAATCTGTATTTATAGTATTAAATTTCAGGGTAAGAGAAAGTCTTGTGACAGATACACCAGATTATTTTTTTTAGTTCCCCATCATACTATAGGTATGGGGAACTTAGGTAATCGTGAAAATTTTCGACCTCGGTTTTTTGACTTTTCTACACGTTTTCAGGTGTGAGGAATCCGAAAATGACAAAATTTCTATGGTGTCTGTCTGTAGGGTGTCTGTTAGCCTGTTAGTGGGTCAGTCCGTTAGTTTGTTAGTCTGTGTACACGATATCTCAAGAACAAATTGTCGCAGAGAGGTCAGATCAGTTTTAAAATATTATTTTCGACACTGGCAAGAACCCTATTCATTTGCAACATTCGATTTTAAAAACTTCGTAAGTTATTAGATATTTACGATTTTCTTAACATGGGAGAATAGGACGAAAATTCACTTAAACGTGCATTAAATGAAAACCTTTTACTGTAAAAATGTCAGACCAGTTTTAAAATATCAGTTTTGATGCCGGAATGAACATCAGTAACTATAAATATGCTACTTTGAAAATTTCGCAAGTTACTGGAAATTTACGAATTTCTTAACATGGCAGTATAGGGCAAAATTTCACATAAACGTCAATTTTTAGAGATATTTTCATCGTAAAGATGTCAGACTACTTTTGAAATATTATTTAGGACACTGGTATGAATATTAATGACTATGAATTTTCCAATATAAAGATTTCGTAAGTTATTGGAAATTTACGAATTTCTTAACATGTCAGAATAGAGCAAAATTTCACATAAACGTCAATCTTGAGGGATATTTTCAGCGTAAAGATGTCAAACCACTTTTGAAATATTATTTAGGATACTGGCATGAATATCATAGACTATGATTTTTCCAATTAAAAAAATTCGTAAGTTATTTGGAATTTACGATTTACTTAACATGTCAGAATAAGGCAAAATTGATCATAAACTTCCATTTTGAGGATCCTAAATACATTAGACAACTTCAAAATTAAGTTTATGATATTTGTTTGAACATGATTGAATACAAATATTCTACTAGGAAATTTTCGTAAATTATTCGTAATTTACGATTTTATCAACATAGCGAAATTGTAAATTTTTCTTATAAATATGAATTTTGAGGTTTATTGCATTGGAAATAGTAGCATGAAAACTAAACAACAGAATTGACCCTGATAAAATAAATTAATAAATTAGAATAAGATAATTATATCCAAGTGAACGGAGGATAGCCTATTAGGCGGGGATTTCATTCTGTCACTGTATCAAGCTTTGGTCAGATTCATTTCTTTTATCATGATTATAATATGTCTCGCACATAGAAATTTCTGAGAACATAAATATGATGGGGAACTGAGCAGAGTCCACCTATGCCAACTAGTTTATTATTATTATTGTTGCATCCCCTTTTGGTTTATGGAGGTCTTAAAATGTCATTTTTGTTATTTTAGACATTTTGGACATGACCTGTAAACTGGAAAGAGTTAAAAATCACACAATTACAATTAAATTTTCTCATTAGTATGATTCCAGAGTTTAATATGTGTGATATTTTATTTTGTAATTTTGTTCCCTAAAAGAGTTATTTCCTGTCAAAATTGACAAAAATTTTATATTTGACCTTGAACTTTGACCTATTGTAATTATTTCAGTTATTATGTTACAACAGTATAACTAAGCATGGGACACCTTTGCCTTATATACTTTGATACTAATATTTAAAATTAATACTCATAAATTTAATTCATAGAGATTTGTGTCAAAATATGGACTAATAGTCCTATTTTTGACCAGGAAAACAACTTTTGATGACCTATATAAAATCCCAGGTTAACAGTAGGGAAAAAATAAAAGTTGTTTTGAACATCTCTCATATGTGCCTATAAGGGACACAGTTATCAAAAAAAACAAAAATAATCAATCAACACACTTCCTTGAATTTATATGGAATGACCTCCAACTTTGCTTGATTGTTGGTGACCAGTAAGAATCTTTACTGCGCGTAACTTATTACTCTATTGAGAAAAACTGCGTGTTACACTTTTATGTATAACATGGATTTCAGACAGTAACCTCATCGAAAAGTTATGAAGCGTGAAGTAAAATATTTTAATGCAATTGATGCAAATTAGCAGAATTTTGAATATCCTTTTATTCTATTATTAATAGGGCCCACTAAATAGCATGTTTTTTAATAAGCGCCAATTTGACGCAGTTCTCGCATGGCAGCCATTCAGGAATACAATTATGAAGTGAACAACATTTGGAACGTTATCGTGAAAAAATGTTACCAAATAAATTCAACGCACCAAGTAATCGTTAAACACCCTTCCAATGAATTAGATTCAAACTTTTGAATTTAGTATAGAAAAAGTTTCTTTCAGCTTAAATCAAATACCGTCATAAAATAGCAAAGGACTGTATCCATGTTGCGTTATAAAACCCTTCTCACGTGACCACCGCAGGAAAAATTACAACATTATAATGTTTATATTTATATTGTATGAAGAAATGTTCGTATTCTATCCGCTATTGTAATGAAATGCTCGCCCTCTGGTGGGCTAAGGTGAAATTACAATTAACATGCATAGCTTTCGGCTTTCATCGAGACGCCATTGCTTGCCAATGTTTAGTTTTACATATATTTATTGAATAAAAATGAATAAATCCGGTAAAAAAAGATAACAGTGTAACTCCAAAAATCAAGAAATCCAGAATTAAGCTATTTTATGACCATTTATTTCCAAATGACAAATTTAAAATTTCAGTTGCTTCGGCTAATGGAAGCTAAATGGATTCGGCTAAAAGAATTAATCACATGATTTGAAACTAATATTTGTTCAGCTTCAGTTAAATATCTACTTTCGATCGAACTTTGAATAAACTGAAATATTTTTCCAAAAGCAACCAATTTTTCATGATGCAATGGCGAAGAAATTATAGCACGAATATTAAGTAGTAACACAAATATAACATTAATAAATACACGTGGCTATTATATTTACTAACAACAAAAGCTGAAAAAGCGCCATCTATCGATCATTACAAACGCCGATGGAGAAATGTTTGCATCATAGAGAGAAATTCAAAGAGAAATGGAGAATGGACTTTATCCGTGTTACGTCATAAAACCCCTGACATGTGACCACTACAGGGGAAACTGCAATATTATAATGATTTTATTTGTATGGTATGGGAAAATTTTGTATTCTATAGGGAATTGTTTGTATTCTGTAGGGAATTTTATAAAGAAATGGATAATCGGAAATCACATGATGGGTATAATTTAGCCTCGAACCCAAAAAACGGATATTGTCCTTCTTTTTTTGCTCTGAACGAAGGGAAAATGACGTCAGTATCGTTTTATATCCTTTCTTTAGATAGTTCACTTACTTTTTTCCCAGTCACCATGTAAAAATAACAGAATAACACGATTTGTTAACAGAAAACATCACGAGGACAACTGCTATTTGTAGTAAATATTTACATAATGTTTTCGTAATAGCCTAATTTTAAAAACTAATTACTTCACAATAGTAAATAATTATTTTCAAACCTGATGCAACCAAAAAAGGTATACTTGTTTTAAAGATTGATTTATTATTTAAAAAAAATAAAATGTCTAATCATCTTACATAAACCGCTATAGTTAGAAACATACAGTCAAATAAAATCTATGTTTATGATCTTTAAAAATTAAGTGTAAAATGATTAAGTAAAATCTCTGTAAAATATTTTTATATAACTGCAGATAAAACTACTGATTGGCATATTTTTCAAAATTCATAAATTTAGCGCAATATCTTGTTATGTATAATCCTTTACAAAACAGGAAAGGGAACAATTTTAGTTGAAAACACAGCGAAAAGTTTTGAAATATCAAAAATTATCTATTTTCAACGCGTCTGACAGGATCATTTTATATATATAAAAAAAAAATGCACATTTAAAAATTAGGCATAGCTTTAGTATAGGAAAAGGTATAACTTTAGTATGTCCCCACAGCTGAATTTGGCGATTTTTCTTCGGCGCCGTTTTGAACGATAACGATGTCGTTCTGGACTGTTTGCGATATAATATGGCAGCCTATATGTTGTTTATTTTGGATTTATGATTTAGATTATGATTTTATCATTTATGATTTTTAGATATATGATTTAGCCATAATCGCCAACAAAAAATCGCCAAATCGGGAAAATTTGAAATTTGACACCGAAGTAGCTCAGACATTTCTCGCCGAGATTTTTACTGGCGTATTTGCGATAGCCATTTCAATGCAGCGTTAAAATGGCGAAAAATGTTTAAAATCGTCAAGAGCTTTCCATGCTAAAGCTGTGCTAAATGGTACATTTTTACTTTTTCAAGCACCATTTTAAACCAAGCCGTATGTTAGAAATACAAACAGAATATGAAATATTTTCATAAATCAACTACAAATGCAAAAAACCTTTAGTACTCTTTGGAGAAATGTGAAATTTGGCACCGAAGTCGCTTGCACTTTTCTAGTCAAAGTCTTTACATAAGCAGTTCCGATAGCCATTTTAATTCATCGCCAAAATAGCAAAAAAAAATTTAAAGCCGCCAAGGGGTTCCTAAAAAAACTTTACTAAAAGGGCAGTGATAAAAAGTGTATAATCAAAATGGTGTACAGCTTTAGTATAAGATCCCCTTAGCGGCTTTTAAGTTTTTCTCATCATTTTGGCTATGAATTAAAATGACTATCGCAGTTGTGTAAGTAAAAACCTTGGCAAAAAACGTCCGAACTATTTCGATGCGAAATTTCAAATTTCGCCAAGGAGGTCCTATGTTAAAGGTTTTCCGGGCTTAGACAAGAATAAACAACGGCCTTGGCGCAATTTTAAATTTGAACGATACCAACAGGACATCGTATTGTTTTCCTCGTATGCAATTTGGCGAGAATCCTCCATCACCATTATTGCCCATTTGGCGACCGTCGCTTATTCTTGACTAGACATATTCCCAAAATAGATAATAGATATTATTTTAAATAAGCTATTTTCACAAAAGTATTATTTAAACAAAAAGTAAAGCAAATTAAATAATAATAATAATAATAATAATAATAATAATAATAAGCAATTTAACGTAAAAAAAATACCTTTAGACATATATTGACGTCAATTTTACGCTGCAAGTTTAATTTTTCACAAAGTTTTATGTAAATTATAATATTTACGCGTGAATTTCATATCATTAAAAAAAAAATTAAATCAACTCGTAAACTTTTTTGGCAACAATAAAAAATTAAATAAATTATGAATTTTTGTCTAAATAATCTGGTGTGTCACTCACACGACTTTCTCATACCCTGAAATTTAATACTATAAATGCAGGTTGGAGATTAAGAGGTAAGATAACGAGTTCTGTTACGTAAACCTATGTTAAACAATTCAAATTAGGCTTCGGAAGACTTTTATATGATAGTTAGTTCTGTGTGAGGGGGCTACGCCCCCTCGACCCCCCGTTTAATTAATGCACCTACATTTATACAGAATTTAATTCTGTTATTAAAATTAAAAGTTTACTATAAATTATACAAACAATTTTCACACGCAACATTCATTGAAACTTATCAATCTTAATCAAACTTTTCCAGCAACAAACTTATATTAACTTCAAAATACACGTTTGGATCTCCTAAAATTATTCGTTTTTAATTTACTCTAAGACACACAGACAACGGTCAAACGTTAAAAAACTTGACTACGGTAATCAGGAAGCCTCAAAGAGTGTAAATATACAAAAAACAAGAGATGAATATTTAGCTTAAAACATACATTATTTACCATATCTCTATGAGGAATTTATTTCAATTCCCGAACAGCTTTCCTGGAAATGGTAAAATATTATTAGTAAAGTACATCCACTAACAACAAATAACTAGTGTGGCCACCACACGACTTTCTTCTATATTTCCCTATACAAATGCACTCAGTAAAAATAATTTCTTAAAATTATTATTTAAAAAAATTATCTTCCATGATAGTGCAGACGATTTCCGTATTAGAGAAGTAGTATAACACTAAATATCCAAAAAAAGTTGAATTTATTCTCAAATTACATTTCAATTAAAAAAAAAAAAAAAAAAAAAAAAAAAAATTAATGAAGAAAATTGATAACTTTATTTTAAATTATCGCAGATCGATGGTTCAACCATTCGTTTTAAAGGTATCGGCGAGCTCTTTTGAAAGATACACATCATGAAAATTTACTTCCCACGAGGGAGGACTTCCCCCCCCCCCGGGCCGAGGCGAGGCTGCTACATACACAAAAAAAATTTCCCAGTTGACTATCTCTATTACAAAACATATATATTCGTTTCATTTTATTTAGTGTAGTCTATACATGTTAAACTCTACTTACCTGCAATTTCCCCCATAAACGTAATGTATTTGAATACTTTTGAGTGTCCCTGTACACGAACCATTTGCTTCATCTCAACGAAAAGCTTAGGATAGCATCCCTATATGATACACATTTAGCATACCGAGTTTGGAATTTCTGTTACTATTTGTTCTTGAGATATGATGATAACACACAGACCATTCGCTAAAAACATGATTTTCGTATTCAGGGGACCTCAAAACATGTAAATATAACAAAAACTCACGTTCGAAAGTTTGATCCTAAAACAATACTTTCTCGACCCTATCGGTAAGAGAAAGTAAAAAGGGCTTCTTCAACTTTTTCGATATTGATTATTCTTAATTTTCTTTCCTTCTTTTTTTTCTTTCAAAGAAAAAAAAAACGATTATTTATTTTTGTACGGAGGACTATTATTATTATTTTTTTTTTTTTTTTTCAAATTATGAGATCGCTTTCAAATTATTCAATTATATTTTCGATAAATTTTCGATTCGATAAATGTCCAACCATCGTAAAACTGGCGACAATGTTTTATCCGTAGATTGAGGTTAATAGTCCTCCGTCCTAATAAAGGGCTAAATTTGAAAAAAATATATGAAAATAATTTGAAGAATTTTCATAAAGTTTATTTACATGAATGACTAAATTTAAATTATCCACCATGATACTTTTTTTCATTTCAGGACCACTTCTTGGCAATGATAAACAACTAAGTTATGATTAAAATATTTATCTTGAAGTAAACCGAAAAAATTGCTGAAGTGTGTATTGTAGGTTGTATTCGAATCTGAGAGATAAGTGTCCAAAGATATATCTCTGGACAAAAGGTTAACCCCGTGTTCATCGATAAGCTGTGATACTCTATCGGAGAAATGGCGTTAAGGGCGTCGCTACAGTATTTTTGTTCCAGTCTACAGTCATGAATAATCACTCTTATTTTTTTATATTCTTGTTAGTCATTTATAGAACTTTCGAAGATTTTAGTTCTGAGAATCCAATGAATCTTTCTGGAAAATTCTATCTCTGCTCTTATTGAGATTAGAGCTTCCAAACTTTGGCAGCTCTAATTACAAATTTTCGCCAGTTTCTGTCACCAAGTCGCCAAAGTCTATGCCAAATGAACAAAATCGATGCCATAATGAAAATCTCTGTTAACTTCAAACTTGGCGCCTTGGCAAGATTAGCGATCAAATTTTGGGGCAAATATTGTTTCGGGATAGCCAGAATTAATGGACCCTTTCTCAATTCTAAATGAGTTAATTATTTTGATAAAATACATCGTTTCTTGTCACTAATTTTCGCCAAACAGAACAAAAGTAGGTGATCTATACTCAAATGATTTTCATTGAACTCTAAGCTGTGCATTTGTCTGTGAGAGATTCTGTGATAATTTGTGGAGTACTATTGATTAAAAAACTGCTACATATATCTCGGTGGTATATATAATTGTATAATCGTGACCTTTTGTGGTGAAACTAGATTTTTAGGACTGAGGGCCTATTAGTCTCAATCTGGGATTTTTGCGTTGTCGATTTCGATAGTTGGATATTTGTCGGAATCTAAAATTTATCGAAAATACAATTGAATAATTTGAAAGCGATGTTATAATTTGAAAAAAAAAAAAAAAAAAAAAAAAAAAAAGAAGGTAATAGTCCTCCGTCCTAAATTAAATTCTGCTTTTGCCAGAATTTCATCAAAATCTTTTTATTATTATTATTATTATTGAAAGAAAAAGAAAAGAAAATTAATAATAATCAGTATCGTTACAAGCGATATCGAAAAAGTGTTTTTTAATAATTTTGAATTAGGAAATAAAAAGTGCGCGTGAAATAATATGAAATAAAAATAAGTAAAAAAAAGAATTTAATGATTTAATGTTTTTGTTTTTCGGGGGCTGCTCATGCATATAAAAAATGCGTATTAAAACGAGTTGAAGAAGGAAGCGAAATAAGTACTGAGTTATATTACGATAAATACGATATACAATATGATACGATATATTAGACCTATCGTCCAGGGTTAGTAGGCATTTTCGTTGAAAGAAATAGTTTGTTCGTTCGGTGCAACTTGCACATTAGTCCCGTGAGGTACAACTTTCACATTAGTCCCTTGAGGTACAACTTTCACTGACTTTAGTCCCGTCAGGTACAACTTGCACATTACTCCCCTTTAAATATAGTGACCATCGAAGCTGGCAAAGCATTCGTTGATTCACTACCTCAATTGATTTTTTTTTTTTTTTTTGCTTGTTTTCAGGAATGTTCATGAACTGGAAACTACCTGTTTATTTTCGAATTAATTATCTCACAAAAAAATTTGTATGTTTTCATAGCAATAAATATGTGTATTCTAATGTATGTATAAGGAAGCCATGTGTTGTCCATATCAGATTTTTTCATAAGTTACACAAAAATTAAATTCATTTGTTTCTTTACTCATTTTCAGATAATCACCCTTTCAGACATCCGATGCCCTGCTCAGCTCAAACATTTACACATCATTACACAGGAACAATAATAGTGAGTAAATCTTTTTTGTGTCATAATTTAAATAAGTTCGTGTAATGAATAAAATACATACTATCTTATTCGGAGTGTTAATGCACAAGCGAAGTGATGACGTCACTGGTCGTCCGTGGATGCAAGAAAAATATTCCCTATGTTAGTCGCCCATTGTATTTTTTGTAAAAAATTATTAAAAATCAAGGAAAATTATTTCCCGATTTTAATCCCCATATTTAGATATAGATATGTATTAGTTATAGTGTGCATGCCTGAGATTAAGTTGTTTTTGCTGTAAAATTGATAAAATTTGAATTTTAAATTTCAAAACTCTAGAAGAAAAAAATGGCAAACTTCCATATTCGATTGAAAACATAAACATTTCATTTCACAGGATGATATTTACACAATAAATATCCAAATAATATAATAGTTAAAAAGAAAATTATAACTATTCTATCATAGTTTGAAGTTAAATTTGTTTTCAAATGTCTAAATAAAGTGTCTGATGTAAGATACTCATGTTGCAGCGGAATAGATTTCATATCTGTCATCCTTGGCGGAAAAAAAAAAATATCGCCAAATTATCTGGCGAACATATTTAATTCCTTTCAAAAAACGTGTTTATTTTAACAACTTATATTAAGAGAGTAATGAATAATATGAAACAATATTTCGTACAATACATATTACGAAAATACACACCTGGCATGTATATTTTCTATTACGTTTTTCATCACCAAATACAAAAGACGCCAAGGATGAAAGAGTTTTGAAATTTAAAATTAAAATCTTGTCAATTTGACAGCAAAATAACCCAATCTAACATATGCATACGATAACTAATACATGCCTATGCTCAAATACGGGGATTAAAATCGGGAAATAATTTTCCTGGATTTTTAATAATTTTTTTACAAAAAATCCAATGGGCGATTAACATAGGAAGTCTTTTTCTTGCATCCACGGACGGTCAGTGACGTCACACTTCGCTTGCGTATATGTATTTGATTTGTTAACTTTATTAACATAAAATTGTACTTTCAATAAACTATATATAAAAATTACAATTTTAAAAAACTAAAGAACGCGCTTTTATCGAAATGTGAACTAAAAAGCACAAAATAATTTATAAATGTAAAGTTTTTATCAGTTACACTGTAACAAAAAAAGAAAAAAAAAATGTAAAATCACGGTATTTGACCGTATTATTTTAGGGAAAATGACCGTTTTCGGTCATAATCCGTGAATTAATGCTTTGAGAGCACAATTTAGGAATTGACCGTATAATTTTACCTGAAATGACCGTTTTGCTAGCTAAATGATCGTAGCCCGTAAATTGATGTTTTGAAAGTATAATTTTGGACTTTTTACGAGAAAAAGCCGTTAATGTAAGCAAATTACTCTTATCTCCCACCAAACCATTTTCTTAATGGCAAATTCCTTCAAGTGCTATCTTTCAGTGACGTCATAAGAGAACGCTTCCATTTTCAAACTAAAACTATGACTGTTATTTATACTGATTGAATGTGTTTAATTATGCACGCATGACGCATAGAAACATCAATTGATTTTAATAAGCTATCTGTTTATATAATTTGAAAGAGAGGTGACGATTCCAGTTCGTACTCATCTATATAGCAAGCTGTGACCTAATTTTCATACTTTAGTTAATTTTAAAAAATCTAATTGTCTGATTGATAAGCTGTTTAGCCCGACGGATTCAGAAAAATCGCCCTTTTCATTTGGTACATTATTTGTAACGAAGAATTAATTAAAATATGAAAATAATAATCTGGTAATAACTTCAAAATTGGATATTTAAATTTTTAATTGTTGCCAAAAAAATTTACCAGTTATTTTATTTTATTTATTTATTTATTTATTTATTTATTTATTTACTTTTTAAGCTTTAAAATGAAATATGCTTTCACGCGAAAAATAAAAAAATTACAAAATATTAAATTTGCTCATGCATATGAAAAAACAAAAGTATGAAAATGGAGTAAAAAAACAACCATAAGCTTTTTTAATATATTTCAATTTTAGATTTTTTTTCTTTTTTGTTTTGTTTAAATAGTATGTTTTTGGCACGGATGAATCGCGCTTTTCATGAAAGCTAATTCATTGATAATCTTGGGTAATTTTTTTTTTAAATTTTTATGCTGAAATAGATCGGGCATTTATTGCCAAGGACTCTACTTTTGTGGAAGCCACTTTAAGCCAAGTAGCGCATCAAAGATATAAATAAATGATAAAATATCGAAAAACAGAAAAGAAAGAAATGAAAAGGAAAAAGAAAAGAAAGAAACAGAAAAAAGAATCGCATAAATTGTGTATTTTTGTCTAAAATGGCGATAAAAATACAAAAATCGACAAGGGAACCTATATTAAGGCTGTACTATGGTCAGATTTACATATTTAATTAATTAATTAATTAATTTTCTAACCAAATACTATTACAACCACAAAAAATTGTCTCATTCGATAGATGTAGCCGATTACAGCATATTGTAATATTATATTTGGCGTGAAATTGTTGTTATTTTATAGTTGATCGAATAAATCAAATAAATATAGGAAGTAACGTGAAAGAAAACATTATGTACACCACGTTGTTCATATGTAACTGAGATTCAAATATAAAATTGCTACTTCATTTTTTTAGATACTGTCCGTTTCGAAACTGTCATCCGATTAGCACCCAAATGGAAGCCCACTGGTAAGTTATTGTCACAGACAATACAGGCACCCGAGAGTGTGCGAATGAGTGGGTCGCTGCAGAAGGTAGCGGGGACAAGAAGTGGGCTTTTGAGGAATTTCATGATTTTTTTTTTCTTTTTTCGTTTATAAAGCGATATAGAAAAGAGTTTCCTTTAAATATAGTGACCAGCGAAGCCGGCATTAGCCTTCGTTGATTCGCTACCTTAATTGATTTCGCATTCCGTCATTATTGACGGGGTTACATACTAGTTGTTTTCTTAATTTAATTCAAAGAATTTCCATCTGACTGAAACTGAATAATTGATATTGATGAAATTAATTTTTTTTTGTATTGACACGAAAACATTTAAAAAGAAAGCTAAAATGGTTTCTTGATTTGAAACCAGATTTGTAAAACAGAAACTACAACCTAATAGTTGTTTTATTCACTAGACGCATTTTTTTTTTCCCATACAGCATTCTAATTGCTCTTAACCCTTTAGTTAAGCCTTAGAAAACGGACAATTTTTATGTTGTTTCCACAATGCAATATCTTCACCATTAAAAAACAAAACTGTTTTATCTGTATATGACCATCAGATAGGTACATGTACATCATATATATCAGGCTCTGCTCTCGAAATACTGCAGTCCTTCCTCCATTCAATGGAATACAGCTTTAAAAAAAAAAAAAAAAAAAAAAAAAAAAAAAAAAATTCTTCTGCTATTCTAAAGTGAAAATACGCCTAGCACTACATAGACGCAGTTTGAAATTGGACCTATAATGAACACCTGCTTGGATGAGTAAGAATTAGGCTCTAATTATTTTTGCTTTGCACCCACTACAGAAACCAAAAAGATCAAAACCATGAAAAAAATTGTATTAATTGGAGATACATATTATCTGTGCCCATGTAACAGATTTATTATTGTTATTCAAAGTTTATTTGGGGTCTCGATTAATTTTCAGAGATCTCACATAGTTTTCAAAAGTTTCATTTTGTTTTTGAAGAAGGGTGAGAAATTCTCCCCCATTATTTTCCTCTAATGACAATCTTAAAATAAGACTGCCTCTTTGGTTGTGTTGCTATCGGTTGACGTCACTATCGGTTTAAAGATTTCATACGCACTGATAAAGTGCTAATGTAGTTAGTTCTATAGCTATGATTCAACAGAAAATTTAAAAACATGGTTTATAAAAAGATTTTATCTTATAATTATTTACTTTTCCGAACATACGTATGTATGGTAAATATTCTAATCATGTCAAACATTCGACATTGACATTTTGGTGATTTTACACGTTTTGAGGTCTCCTGAGTTCATTTTTGCTATTTATACGATGATGTATGTATGCGTGTATGTACAGTTGTTGGACAAAATAATGTGAACACTTTCGCTTTTTCGCGTTTTAACGAAGATCTTGAAAAACACAACGTGTTGTTCTTGAATTTTGGAAATAAGGAAAACGTGTCTTTTATTTCTTTATATTTTTTAGCAAACATGTTGCCATGAAGGCCCTTAAGGGACGAACAACAAATCCAATAAAACAAAACGTATTTGTGGTAACCCTGTATATGGAAAAGTTTCGATTGATCTGCAAATTTTATATATGGTAATAAATGTTATATTTTATACGTGTGTAGAGTTTTGTGAGGATATCTTGAATACTTAAGGATTTATTAATATTTTATTAAAAAATACAAAAATTTTTCGCAAGTTTTTACTTTATAACTCCAAAGGTTTTCTTCAAATTTCATGAAACTTTCGGAAAACATGACAACATATTCCTAAATCAATATACTATAATTTAAAACAAATATATTTAATATTCAAACACATATAGACAGTTGTAGTAAATAATTTATTACTGCGCATGTGCGGACTATAGCAAAAAAAACTTTGACATAATTTGATACCCAACTGTACAGTGCTGGTAAAAAAAAACTCTATATTTGAGCGGCAAAGAAAAAAAAAAAAAAAAAACTTTACATGTCAGTTGCTGTTTCCGCCATAAAAATGTAACGAACACCAGTGATGATACGTGGTGTTAGTCGATCACATACGACCTTTCCCTATCCTGTCAACACTCAGTTCGCCTCTTGGACTCATTACAAAGTCTATAAAATGTAAACATTTAAGTCAAAATCTTAACATTCAAGTGGTTTATTCTGGATATTACATTGCAGTCAGTATTTTGTCATCCCACCTTTACATTTTATTACCATCTGCAGCCGTTCAGGCATAAATCTCTGGCTACATCGGCTAGATGGCTACATCTACAATGGTTTGCCAGAACTCTAGCTACATCAATCACAGAGTCCTCTTTCTCCTGCCGAATGAAGGATATTCCCTTCCATTTTAAACTTCTTCCGACCCACTGTGTGGAGTGGCGATACCGATGTAGGTTCTCAAACTTTTGGCAAATAAACGAAATATTGGCCGGCGGGAGCAAAGAGCCTATAATCTTACTATAAAGGTCCACGAGACGAACTGTGTAATGATAGGATAGGATAAAGTCGTCTGTGACCGACTAACACCACGTGTCATCACTGGAGTTCGACACATTTTTATAACGGGAACGGCAATGGACAATATTCCTCCTTTGGGTTCGAGACTATAAAAAATCAGCTGTTTTCGGAAAACAATCCTCAACTCTACCATAGCAAAGCATTGTGGCCTGCAAATTTTTATCTTGCAAATACAGATTATATGAAATTGAAGTAAGAGTGATATAGTGATACCTTTGTTTTGTTTTTAATCCAGTTTTAGTAATATACTTTAATATTAATCAACATAAAAGTTGCCATGTGAACTGTGGCGATGTTAACAAATTTAAATGGATGTTCCATTTAATAAATTCCTTTATTGAAGTGATTGAAATTCTAATTATTTAAGCTTTGATGTCTATATATATGTGTGTGTGTATAAAATGTTCTTATTAATCTTTTATTCATTGTATATATATATATAGGTGTGTGTGTGTGTGTACATAAAATGTTCTGCAATTTTACGATATGGAATAGTCTTAACCTTATCATTCGATTCAGTTGTTTACATTTCTCTTTTGTTCTTGTTTGAACAGATATCTGATTATTACGTTTCACTGGAGAAATATTTAGGAAAATGTTATGCGTAAAAATAAAATGACATCTTGAATCTAATTTGTTTACAAAATATCGGCCACGTGTTCGGCGATTTTACCTACTGTGACGTCACAGGAATATTGTCCATTGACATGATTTTTTTTTTCCCCCGCTCAAATGTAAAGATTTTTTTTCTTTTCCTTTTTGCTGGCACTGTATCCGCGTTTGTAATGATCGATAGATGGCGCTCTCTGAACACTGCAGTTGTTAGTAAATATAACAGCCACGTGTAATTTCATCATGGAAAGTCGATTGCATAATATGAGGATATGCAGTGGTGTGATAATTTCACCTTAGCCCACCAGAGGGCGAGCATTTCATTACAATCGCGGATAGAGCCCCTTGTAAAAAACATCCAGTTGAATATCAAAAAAATTCATAGAAATATCGGTGATTAAATAAGCTGTTTCTCAGCTGGTTTCTAAAAAGGTCTTTATGATAAGAGGTCATTCACAAATAAAAGTTTGTATCAGAAAAAACTATGTTATATAATGAAACTAAAACAGTATTTGCAATTCATTTTCATTTTTTTTTTTTTATAGGTATGTACTACATACCTATTAAAAAAAGAAAAATTAAAGAAAAATGAATTGTTTGAAAAAAAAACTTTTTTTTTTTTTTTGACACAAATTTTTATCTGTGAATAACCCTTTATAGAAAAGGCCTTTTTAGAAAACAGCTGAAAAACAGCTCATTTAATCACCGATATCGCTATGAAATTTTGTGATATTTAACTGGATTTTTTTATAAAGTGCTCTATTCAACTGAATATCAAAGTATGTCAAAGTTTTTTTTTGCTACATTCCGCTCATGCGCAGTAATAAATTATTTACTACAACTGTCCATATCTCTTTGAATATTAAAGATTTTTATTTTAAACTATAGAATTAGGCATATGGTGTCATGCTTTCCGAAAGTTTTATGAAAAGTAAAGAAACACCTTTGGAGTTATAAAGTAAAAACTTCCGAAAAATTTTTGCATTTTTTAATAAAATATTAATAATTCCTTAAATCTTCAAGATATCCTCGCAAAACACTACACACGTATAAAATATAACATTTATAACCATATCTAAAATTTGTAGATCAATCGAAACTTTTCTATACACAGGGTTATCACAAATAGGTCATCCTCGAAAACATCAAATTTACTAAAAAAAGAAACGTGCAACTGAATATATATATATAACTGTGTGTGTGTGTGTGTTTGCAAACCTATATAATAAATTGCAAAGAAAAGAAAGAGATAATTGTATTAAAATGACATTAAAGACCTTGTTCCCCCTTTATAAAAGACATTTTGACTAATAATAGACTTACACAGGCGATTCCTTTGAATATTTTTCTTTCTTCATCATATGCGCCTGCCAGTTATTCTATTTGCAGTCAGGATTCAATTTTTTATTTTTATTTTTTTCTTTCTCTCTTTCTTCAAAAGTTGCTCTTTGTTTTTGAATTTTTTCTTCCAAGCTGCGAAATTAATCATTTTTGCGAATGCCACGCACAAGAATAGAACAATTTTGGGAGAGGTTTAGTGAGTCTAATGATGCAGACGCGCATTTGGCACTCGCTCTGTTGATATATTCATATTGTTTTGGCGTTTTTTCCTATTTTTTCAATTCCTACTATTAGTTCACGCTCTCCCTATATCTTGTCAATCGATTTTTAACTAACTTTCCGACTAGCTAGAAATTTGAAACTTTCAGGATTGTTCAGAACACGGTGACAATACAACACTTCGAAGTCCGATTTTCGAATTTTTTATTAGTTTTCTTAAAATTAAGTAAAATATGAAAATAATAACATCCTAATAGCGTTACAATAGCCATTAAAATATTAGCTATAATTTAATTGTTGCCAAAAAAAAAATTTAAAAATAATAATAATAAATTACGAGTTATTTTTTTTTCTTTTTTTTGACATAAAAATAAATACATTTATTTTAACGGGAACATTAAAAAATTATAAAAAGTTAAATTATGCATCTCACAAAAATGGACGTCATTATCACTTTAAAAATTTTATACACATTGATAAGAGCTCTATGATTCATCAGAAAATTTAAAACATGGAATATAAAAAGTTCTTTCTATCTTATAATTATTTTTATTTCATTTTTCACGAGCGCTTTTTATTTCCTAATTCAA
Source organism: Salticus scenicus (assembly GCA_963930645.1). Lineage (NCBI taxonomy): Eukaryota > Metazoa > Arthropoda > Arachnida > Araneae > Salticidae > Salticus > Salticus scenicus. The sequence goes on from OZ005658.1 coordinate 139,087,677, forward strand.
AATTATATAAAAAAAACTTTTTCGATAGTGTTTGTAAGTAGGAATTGACTTAAAATTTTTTCTTTTTATATTACTTGTTTTTTCTGGTCTTTCATTTTAATATCGTTTCTTTCGCAAAGTTATTTTTTGATTTCCTTTACCCATTTTACGATAAAGAAAGTGTTGTTTTAGTATAATATATTTTAACTGAGACGCGTTTTGGGATTTCCTGAATAGGAAAATCAAATTTTTAGCGATCGGTTTCTGTGTGTATGTATGTTATTATCATAGTACAAGAACAGATATTACCAGAAAATTCCCCGATATTCAAAATATGTATCATATAAGGGGTGTTAGTTAAAATATTTCATCGAAATCAGGCAAGGCACTTTCAAAAGTATTGAAATATATTTAGTCTATGGGTAAAATATTTTGTTGTTATATTTTAATATCTTACCTAAAACAAACTAGTATAATGTGGCCACCACAAGACTTTTTCTATATAATTTTACATAAATTCACGCAGCACAAATTATTTATTAAATTATTATTTATAAAAATTATTTTCCATGATATATGTAAACGATTTTTATCAAACAGAATTAGTATAAAACTAAATACCGAAGAAATTCAATTTTGTAACAAAATCAGAAGAAATTCAATTGTTTTTTTCTAAATTTTTTTTTCTAGGGTTTTTTTTTTTTTTGTGGGAGGGGGGGGGGGTAAAAATGAAAAAAAAAAATCTTTAACATTGTTTTAAATTATCACAGATGTATGGTCCAATCATTCGTTTTAAAGGTGTTGATGAGATCTTTTGAAAATACTCATATTCAAAGTTTACACACCCGGGGGGTATTTCCCCCCTGGAGGGGGGGGAGAGTGGAAGCGACGCTCTCACATGCACTTTTTTTATACTGCTACTATTATCAACAATTCATACTAATTTTAGAATCACACATAAAAAATAACTCTCTTTATGCACAATTATAAGAAATTTTGTCCTATTCTGCCATGTTAAAAATTTAGAAAAAATAAGATCACAGGAATTGATCCCCAAATCTAATCAATACCAGTTTATGCCAGGATTCAACTAAATACCAAGTTTGCTTAGATTTCGTTCAATGATTCGTGAAATACGGTGGCCAGAAAATTTGTGATACACACACAGAGACACACAGACAGACATTTTCTCAAAACAGTCAAAACGTGTTCAGGACATCCCAAAACGTGTAAACTCATCGAAAACTAGAGTTCGAAAATTTTCACGAATCCAATACTTTCTCTCTCTCTCTATATATATATATATATATAGAAGGTAGTAATAAAATAAGTATATATTTAGTAAGGATTTTCTCGCCAAAAAAAGTCGCCAAGGGGAAAAGTCGCCAAATTTGGCGCCAAATCCATTACCTGCCTTATTGATGCTTTTTAACGCGTTTTTGAGGGGAAATTAGGCTGTTTTAACTCTAAAACAAACTAGAAATGCAGAAATTTAACATTTTATCAATTTACTAAGCCTCTTTGAAAGAATTTACAAATAAATAAATAAATAAAATAAAATAAAAATAGAATTATTTACAAATTTGCAACAATATCTTAGATTAGTTGACTGAGCAACTTTCTCTGCCATTTTGATCCACTTAACTTTTCAACACGATGATTTTTGAAATTCTGAATTAATTCGAACTAAATTTGTACATAGACTTATCTCACAAATGCATTTGATATATTTGTTAACTTGGCCCACCATCTTGTTTCCAAGCGCCGGCCACTTGAAAATTTTAAATTCACATAAAAAAGTATTTATGAACCGATTTGCTTGAAACTCCACATGTGCATAGCCTACATCAATATTTCTACCAATTCCATTAATAATTTGTAGCCAACATTTTGAAACAAAATGACGGCTACTTGATAAGGAAAAAGAAATCAACCTTCCCTTCTGAATAAGCCGGAAGGACTTATATATTTCTTGTAAAATCATAAGCATATTTCATGTAAAATATGGTGTAAGAAGCATTCACCATTCTTTACAAGGCTACACAAAAGAATTCGAATTTATGAGGGGCTATATCTGAAAATTCCTCGAAGTGCTTTTCGAATGGACTGTGTTATTTACTTGATGCAAGCATACTCTATGGTGCGTGTATAATTTACGAAAAATATACAGGGCTACCCAAATTTAAGCGAATGTATCCTTTTGTAATGAATGAAATTAAATAATTTTGAGCGTTTTGTCATGTCAAGAGAAATTGCTTGGGAAATGTTTGGTAAGTGTAGTTTAACATCCATGGGCTGCAATAAAAAATTAAATTAGGATATTTATATGTGTATATAAAACTATTTTTAATGTAGAATATGGTGTGGAAACCATTCATCATTCATTTACTGGGCTACCCAAAGGGATTTGGATATATTGGGGCTATGCTTGGAAATGCTGGAAGAACATTTGAGATTGTGTTATGTGCTTTTCATATAAACTTAAGTATATGGTGTGTTGTGTATATAATTTATGGATAGTATACAATGCTAACCAAAATTAAGCAAATATACTCTTTTCTAATATGCAAAATTCAAACACAAACATTTGCAAAAGGCACTTGATTAAGCTAATTTTTCTTTTAAAGTTGAACAATACTTCGACTTTTGCATTATGAAAGTATTCTGCGTGAAAAAAATCTTAACATCCCGAGATAACTCGGGGGAAACGTAGCCTTCCACACACTACAGTGGCCGGTGAAGTGGAAAGGGGCAATTGCGAATTTTTTCAATAGGGATTTTCACACTTTTGAAAATTGGTAAAAGAATAAAAGTTCATGAAATGATTATGATCCCCCTCCCCCCCCCCCAAAAAAAAAAAAGCTATAATCTCATCAGGGTCACTTAAAACTGTTAGGGTGGAAAAAATAAATAAAGTCTCAGATGGTAAAAACTTAGAAATATTCACTATTAGTGCCCGACGATGCTATTAAATATAAATAAAACAGATGTACTTGACGATAAAACTAGTATGTCGTGGCCACCACAAGACTTTCTTCTATATTTTCCTATATTAATTAGCTAAGTGCAAATAATTTATTAAAACTATTATTTATTAAAATTATCTGACAGGATGAATGCAAACGATTTTCATCTTAGAGAAAACTAGCAATAAATATCCAAAGACAATTTTTATTGTCTATAAATAGCATCTTAAAAAATACGTTATTATAATGTTTATCTCACATATCAGGTTTCGTACAGTTATATGCCATAGAAGTTGACATATAGCCTTCCCATTATCAAAGAAAATTGCAGTATAACAGCGCCATCTGTTGGGCGGTTGACACCAAGAGTTGACAGGCATTAATTTATGTCAAGGCGCATCTACATGTAAATTTATATGCAATTCTTTGCAGTAGTTCCTGAGATATAGCCTTCCCTTAAACTTCGGAAATCGCTGTATAGCAGCACCACCTGTCGGCCGATAAGCATTCAAATTGAATCAGCATAATATCTCATAAAGAATTTATCATTTATCAAGTTTCATTTGATTATACGCAATAGAACCGGAGATCCAGCCTCCCCTTAAATTGCAGAAATCGCTGTATAGCAGCGCCGCCTGCTATACACCAAAAGTGTTGACAGGCACTAATTTAGGTAAAGTGCATCTACATTTATAAATTTATATATAATTCTGAGCAGTAGTTCCGGAGATACAGTCGCCACAAAATCTTTATCACACAGACAGACATTTTTCTAAAAATGGTCAAATAGTGTTCTAGACTTCTCAAAACGTGTAAATCCATCAAAAACCGGAAGTAGAAAATTTTTACGAATCCAATACTTTCTTCTATTGAATATAGAAGAAAGTAAAAGTGAATCACTGACTATAAAAATTTACATTTACGGAAATAATAAAATAAAATTCTATACCATGCACAACCATGCGATACTTTCAAGAAATCTCTAAAATGTGTATTAAAAGACAAGTTGATGCAGTACAATATTAAAACAGAAATACAGAATGTAAATTATTAAATGAAAAACAAAAATTCAATTAATTAGTTTTCTAGATTCAACATTTTAAGGATAAATTGAAAGAACTTTACTAATAAAATTCATTGCTTAACATATGTGCGTGTTTGTAGGTATGTATTCTGCGACTTTTTCCATAAACTGTACTGATTTTGCAAGAACTTTTTTTTTTCTAAAAGTTAAATTTTCAAATTATTTAAAAACCTTTTACACACATCTTATATACTGATTGAGCACAATCTTCAATTATATCTAATATTGAACACAAAATATTAGATTTTAAACTTGTATTGTATGTAGATAAGAAAATTTTAATTATCTACTTATGTACAAAATATATTTAAATCCTTTATGCATTATCCTGATTTTATATTAAACTAGCAGGCTTTGCCCGCTTCGCTGGTCATTATATCGAAATGAATTCTCAATATTTCATATCATTAATAATAAAAAAAATCTCGAAAAAAAAAAAGAAAAGAAAAGAAAAGAAAAGAAAGAAATCAGTCAAAATGTAAGTTAAAGTTCCCGCTACCTTCGGCAGCGGTTTTCCGCCTCCCCACACTTTTTGAATCTCGAGCCCCAATGCCTTCGGCAGTACCTCGCCTAATTTTTACTCCCCCTCCCTCACGGGTAATGTTGAAAGTTTCGCAAACTTTCCTCCCACCAAAGTACATATTGCGTACACTTAATCAACACCCACTCATCAAAATTCATCATTCTAAGGTAATCTGGAGTATATTTAAGCTTGTTTTTGCCCCCGCCAGCCCCAGAAGAGAAGGGGATAATTTCGCAAAATACCTTTATAGTGCATCTTGCATACGCATACCTAACCAGACATAAAAAAAATCGAGATCCTGAGATTATTTGAAAAAGAATTATGTTTTAAAACGTCTCCCCCCCCCCCCCTGCACACGAAGGAGGGACGGCGGAGGGAATTTTGCAAAATATCTTTATACTATGAGTTAGATATACATATAACCGACTCACACATCAAAAATCTCCTTCCTAAGATAATTTAGTGCAGAGTTATACATGGATACATTTTTTTGTCCCCACTTCCCCTCCCAAGACCGGTTGGTTGGAAATTCACAAAACCCCCTTGTAGTGTGCGTGTTGAGTACGCGTAACGAACCGACACATCAAAAAATCGCTTTCCTGAGGTACTTTGGAACAGAGTTACTCTTAAAAATGTGTTTTTGCCCCCACTCCGCCCTTAAAGGAGGGAGGCAGAGGGAAATTTCGTAAAATTACTTGATAGTGCGTGTTGAGAATGCATAATCAACCCACACATAAAAATTAACCTTACTGTGATAATTTTAAGCAAGGTTATGCTTGGAAACGTCTTTATTGCTCTCCCTTCCTTAAGGAGGGAAAATGGGGAAATTCTCAAAATCCCGTTGCAATGGATGTTGGATACAAGTAAAAAAGCCACACACTAAAAATTGTGACCTCAGCTCCTATGGATTTCTTCGGACAAATTTTACCCGCTTGGCTATTCATTATATTTAAAGAAAATTCTTTTCTATATCGCTTTATAGATAAAAAATATAAATAAAATTCATTGAAATTGCTCAAAAGCTCGCTTCGGGTGTGTGTCGCTATTGCATGCGACAATGCCATACCAGCGGGCTTTCACTTTTGTGCTTATCAGATAACAATTTCGAAACAGACAGTATCGAAAAAAATGAAGTAGCCCTTTTATATTTGAATATTAATTACATATGAACAACACTATGCGTACTGTACATAATATTTACTTTTACGTTATTTCCTATATTTATTCGATTTTTCCGGTCGACCATAAACTGACAGCAATTTCACGTGAAATATAATATTACAATATGCTGTGAAACAACTCACTTCTTGTGGCTATATGTATTTCATAGTTAGTTAACAGTGGTTCGTATATAGAAAAATAAATAAATATTTATTTATCCTTATAGTGGTACAGGCTTATTATAGCTCCCCTTGGTGACTTTTGAATTTTTGTCACCATTTTAAACAAAAATACATAATTTATGAGGTTATTGTTTCTGTTTCTTTCTTTCTAGCCTTTTTTTTCCCCTCAATATTTTATAATTTATTTGTTTATGGGCTACTTGGCTTAAAGTGGCTATCCCAAAAGAAGACTCCTTGGCGAAAAATGTCGTATCTACTTTAGCATCAAAATTTAAAAAATTACCCTACATTATGAATAAGTAAATCGGAATATAATGCTGAATTAGCTTTCATGCCAAACGTATTATACGCGCCAATAAATAAATAAAAACGCTATTAAAAAGAAATCTAAAATTGTGGTATGTTAAAATAGATTACGGAACAAAATTTGAAGAAATATGTTGGATTTTTATTATTAATATTTAATTTTGATAATGACGTCATTTTGTCATAGCCTAAGCAAATTTATTATTTAATATTTCTTTTACCAATCTCGTGAAAATATATTACATTATGTCGAAAAATAAATCAACTCGTAAATTTTTTTGGCAACAATTAAAAATTAAAATAATTATTTTTAAACTTTATTATAGAAGAAATATCTATATTATTATATAGAAGATAAAATATAGAGAATGTTTTCCTTCCTTCCCCTCCCCTTAGGGACTGAATTTCTAAAATTCCAAAAATTGATTTTTAGGTATTCGTGTTAGCTATATTTTAAAGCAAAAATTTTACGGATATCTGTTTTTTTCTTTGAGATATAAAGGTTTTTGTGAAATCACGTTTTGCCCCCTGTACCCCCTTAGGGGACGAATTTCTAAAATTCCAGAAATTGGTTTTTAGGTATTTATGTTAGCTATATTATGAAGCAAAAATCTCACGTATATCTGTTTTTTTTTCTTTGAGATATGAATGTTTTTTAAGAAATCACTTTTTGCGCATGCGAAATCACATTTTGCCACGCACCCCCTCTTGTGAACCGAATTTCCAAAATTCCAGAAATTGATTTTTAGCCATTTGTGTTAGCTATGTTTTAATGCAAAAATTTTACAGATATCTGTTTTTTTCTCTGAGATATGACGGTTTTTGTGAAATTACGTCTTTCCCTCCCATCCCCCCTTGGGGGGCGAATTTCGCAAAATCGCTTCTTAGGGGGTGCTTACACTACATGTTCTAAAATCTGACCTAGTTTCGAGTCAGTGGCCCCAGTAGATTTTGCTGTGCGTTGATGAGTCAGTGAGTGAGTGAGTAAGTGAGTGGAAGTACTCTTTTATATATAGAGATTACATCTTTTCGATATGCATAACGTTAAACATGGTTTAAAACACTCGAGGAAATTTGTTTTTATTCAATAAAATCTTTAAAAAAGGTGTTACTTTAGTTTTCAAAGTAAAATTGTTTGGATTAAACAGCTCATGTTAGTAAATAAAGATAATACTTTTGGAATATTAAAATGTATTTAATACTTCTCATAATAGTTTTTTAAAGGTTTTTTTTTTTTTTTTTTTTGTAAATGTTTTCGTAAACAAAGTATTTCTACATGTTACGTATTATTATTATAATGACATTTTAAAATGTATATTTTTATTGAATTATCGAGTTAAATCGCTTCTTTTGGAAGCTTTTTTTTGTGTTTTTCTCCTAATAAAACGTTCCAAAGGTTTTTCTCTAGCTCCTTGGTATAAAGTAAGGTTTGATGAATCGTTTTACTGTTAAAGCGATCATTAGACTAGAATATACGGCTTACAGTGTATTTGGAACCACTACATCCATTCATGCCATATCAGGTCTCGAACCCTGCACCTGGCTAAATAAAAGTTAGATAGCTAACCATTCGGCTACTGGATAAGAATAAAGTAACATAAAATTTTCTGTTGTACTATTAGATATAGTAATACAAAGTGAAAACAAAGAATTTAATTTATTCAGTATATATGCATATAAGACAAATACGTACTAAAGTAAAAAAACAAGAAAGCATATTCTTGTATCAGGCATTAATTATTAAACACTTTGCCATAATTGTAGAAAAACAAACAGTCTTTGCGGATGAAATTACTGAAACCTGTAAGAGACGAATTTCGATTTTTCTTATACACACACACGCACGCATGCGCACGAAGTAAAATCCAGCATCATTCATAATTTATGAAACATTTTCTCATAATTGGAAAGGGAGAAATAACCATTGCAGGCAAAATTACTAAAATTTGCCGTAAACAAAGTTCGACTTTTCTTCTAGAATTACTTTAATTATTATTATGAATTTTTATTATTCTCTATTTAGTTTCTCCAAGCAATCTTCTTAATCATGTGCAGTACAGTCCTCAGCCTTCCTCTACGAGCAGAAACAATCGATGATAAACACAGAAAAACTTTTGAAACTGGTAACTGGGACGAAACTGGCACCCCAATATCCCTCAATGTAACACGTGGCTTAAAATCGAAGAGAGTTCTGTCATCAGAATATATCCCACAAAACACAGACTTCGTCAGTCAAGGACTTCGAATCAAAAGATCAAAGAATGGAGCTAAGAGAGGCGTTGACATAGGGGTCAAAATCAAAGTTCCTCCGACACCGAAGTACGACAGGAAACTGGATAAGTTAGAAGAGATACTTGAATTGGCAAAATTCAAGCTGGAAGATAATCTGGAGAAGGTATTAAATGCATCCGCTTGTCCATCTTGCGATGAGGAAGAAGAAAAAAAGCCTTATGTTGCTAAGTAAGTATCTAAACCACTTTTCTATAAATTCATACTCTCTTAAAATGTGTGAATAAATTTCCCTAGTCAAATGCGAGCGTATTATTTTTAATGCAGATTTAAGAGAAATTTCTCCAAATAAATCACCTTTGAGTAAAATGAATCTTTTTCATTTTCAACTAAATTGAATGCTATTCAATAATCAATCACGGATAAAGATTTTCCCATTTGGTACAACCATTTGCGCGTAATTTGTAATGATTAATTAGTTAATCTATTGGTTAGATAATCAAAGAATTATTATTTTACACATTGTAATCTATGTTTACTGTATTGTTTGAAAGATTATTCAGGACTTTTAATGAACATTAAATTAAAATATCAAAGTTAAAAGTAAGTAACCGATGTAAAATTCTGTACAAAACACAATTTAATTTAGTATGACAGAACTTATTTTAATCTATTATTTCATATAAAGATAGCTCATTTTCCATTTCCATTTGCGCGTAATTTGTAGTAATTAATTATATAATCTATTGGTTAGATAATCAAAGAATTATTATTTTACACATTGTAATCTATGCTTACTGTACTGTTTGAAAGATTATTCAGGACTTTTAATGTACATTAAATTAAAATATCAAAGTTAAAAGTAACTTCAAAATTCTTTACAAAACTGAATTTAATTTAGTATGACAGAACTTATTTTAATCTATTCTTCCATTTAAAGCCATGCAGTAACTGTGTTTCATTCCCTAGCATCAGTTACTATATTCTTTTCTTAAAATTTCTTTGATATAGCTTTAACATAGGCGTCCATATGTCAAACATATCTTATATTTTTATTATATTAATTAAAATTAAATATGTAGCAAAGTTCTAAAAAGTTAGTTGAAATATTTTACAAGTAATTTTAACTATCAGCGAGTTTCATATCCCTAAACCAGTTAGCTACATATTGCTTTTTAAACTAAGAGTTATTCAAGAAATAGTTGTTTTATAGAAATAGTGAAGCTATGCATGGTTAGTTAATGACTGGGTTTAACGTCGCGCTAGTAATGCGCTTTGGGTGACGGAGCTTTGCATGGAAGAATTTAATTGTATTTTTCTAAACGTGTTATCTTATGCAGATTTCTTTTATTAGCTACGTTAAAATGTTTGCTTGTCATAGAGGATATGTTTTCAAGTTTTTCTATGAATTAAAAATAATGCACTCGTTACCATAAACGTTTGCACATCAAGAAGTAATTGTTGGACCGTAACGAAACTTGGCATGAAGGTACATACCAGGCAGATATGCAAATGATTAGAAATGCAGCGTGATTGCGCATTGTGTAATGCCGCCAGAGGGTGTTGAACTTCGTTCTTCTTGGAGTATAAAAAAAGTAAGCAGAGCTTGTTGGGTGTACATAACATGTTGCAGGGGGACGCTTTCTAAATAGAGATGCTGTTACGAAACCATCGAAGACAATATGAGCCGCTGTCAGAATCCGAGAGGAGAAGAATCATCGGTATAATGAAACGCAGGTGATCAGATCGGCGAGTAGCCAGTCACCCAGGCCGTTCTGGTTTTACTGTGCGGATGTGTTGGGACCAGTGGACAAGAGAGAGGCTGCTTACACGGCGACCAGGTTCAGATGCGCTCGACAGACCAATAATCGAAAAAAAATCACATCGTTCGAAACATACGCATAGCGGCAACTTTCTCGTTTTCCGCCATTCAGACATGTGCAGCACCTAGACAAACTCTCCTTGTGTCTGTACGTACCATCGCAAGGCGCCTGGCTGAAGGACTTTTGCTATCGCAGCGTCCATTACGTGTGCTGATATTAATACCCATCCCCTCTCCTCCGTTTGGAGTGGTGTCGCCCTCGACGGGGTTAGATTGCAACCAAATGGTACCAGATCGTCTTCAGCGATGAATCCACATTCACTTCGAGCAGTGATGACAATCATGTACGTGTGTGGAGGCACCGTACAAGCGGTACGGTGCCACCACTCAACTGCTTCCTGCGGTGCTTCTCCCGTACTCAATCCTGTGGAGGAATCGCAGTATTGAGGTGTGGTGAACGCCTCAATCTTGCCTTTGCTTTACAGTTGCACACCGCATCCATAGCTGGTGTGATGGTATGGGATGACATTACATACGACACACGATCATTCCTAATATTGATCCACGGCACCATGACAGCCCAGCAGTGGGTTCATGATATCCTTCAGCCATAGGTGTTGCCCCTCATGGCAGGGCTCCCAGAAGCAATTTTTTAACAGGACAATGCTCAGGAACACATAGCAAGGTTGTCACAGGACTGCCTCCACCACAATACCACTCTTACCTGGCCTGCTCGATCCCCTGATTTGTCACCAATCGAGAGTATCTGGGATCACTTGGGACGGTGAGTTGGGCAACCCAGGAGTTTGGACGAATTAGAGTCGCGTTTACAACAAATGTGAAACGAGATGCCGCAGGACATTATACGGGAGTTATATGCTTCAATGCCCGCTCGCACCACATCGTGCATTGACGCTAGAGGTGGCCGAATAGGGTACTAAAACTTTCATTCTTTCGTAATTTTTCCTGTAATAAATGATCATTTCGGTTTGGTTTTGTTATAATTTACTTATATCAACGTTGCACTTACGTATGTAAAATTTCATTTCATTCTGACAATTCTTTCTTGGAGCGCAAATTTTTACGACAATGAGTGTTTTTAAAAAAATTAAGTTGAATTCCTATAATATTATTTAAGAAATAAAAGAAATAAAATTTATAAATAATGTAATTAAAAATGGCTAATTAAAAACATTGAGTAAGATGCGCTCGCGTCCCTACCGCCCACGTGTGGGCATTGTAGCTCTCATGGTGGGTGGTATAGATTTTGTTCGATAGTGAAGCGCGTTTTTTTTTTTTAACTTAATTGACTTTTTTAAAACATTGAAATGGAAATATGTTTTATTATTATATGCTCTTGCTGTAATTTTGCTTTATAAATTTTATAAAGTGAAGTTACTTTTCTACTTTATAAATTACCGTTACTGTGGAGGAAATAGGTGGTTAGAAAATTTTACTACTTATAGAAATACAAAGGTGAGCGGTGGATTTAAAGAGGTTGACTGCACCTGCCGTATATGATGTATACTTTTACGACTTACGGTTATTAACATATCTGACAGCGAAGGTAAAAAGGCAATCGCAGAAAACAAAATAATAATATATATGGTGCACGCAGAAATGTTTAACCTTTGATTTGTTTAGCCCCAAAGTGTGTGTTTTTGGAATAAGTGTGTATAATGCCCTCGCTAAAACGTATTGAGGGGGGGGGGTAGCTTGGACTCCCCCCCGCGAAGTCCAAGCTATCAATGAAACATTTAAAAGGTGTCATCTTCAAAAAGTATTGAAAAAAATATATTTGATTCTACTCTTCATAAAACACCAGAAAATGAAAAAAAATATCGGCTGAAATTAATTACAGCGACCACAAAAAAATATCAAAAGTAAGCATATTTGGCGATTTCACACTGCTAGGCGATTGATTTTGAGTACTTGGCGGAAAAGCAAAACACGGTTCTGTTCGTACACGGCAATCTCGGTGCTAGCAAACCTATCGCCTAACAGCGCTAAATCGCCAAATATGCTTAATTTTGATTATTTTTTTGTGGTCGCTGTAACTAATTTCAGCCGATAATTTTTTTCATTTTCTATTGTTTTATGAAAAGTAGAATCACATATATATTTTTTTTTTTTCATATTTTTTGAAGATGACACCTTTTGAATGTTTCCTTGTAAGATAAATGATTATTATTTTTTATTATTATTATTATTATAATTTTTCATGATATGTTATGTCATATCCTTCCGAAAAACTGCTTTGTCTTTGTACATCAAAAGTATACCTATTCTGGTGAGAGTAGCTATGAAATATAAATACATTTAAAATCTATTTTTATTATATATAAAATTAGTTAAAGATTTCATAATGTTGCATAATCCATACATAACATGCAGCTTTTCTTTCTTACTTACCAAGCCAGAGGATCAAACCTGCCTACAAATGCGACGAATGGGATGCGAGATACAGACTATGCATTTTGGAGCGAAACATAGGCGATACTGTTACATTCTACTTATCCACTGGGAAATCAGAAGAGCATAAACTAATGGTTAAGTGGGAAAAACAGTTCCATAGGCGAGATTCTAAAGATAGAGAAAGATTCCCTATTGATCCTGGTGAGAATATTAAGATTCGTTTAATTAGCCTTTAATGCTAAGTTATAAGTAATAATAATTATTATTATGTATAAATATGTATAAAAAACTAGTTGGCATAGGTGGACTCTGCTCAGTTCCCCATCATATTTATGTTCTCAGAAATTTCTAGTGCGAGACATATTATAATCATGTTAAAAGAAATGAATTTGACCAAAGCTTGATACAGTGACAGAATGAAATCCCCGCCTAATAGGCTATCCACCGTTCACTTCGATATATTTATCTTATTCTAATCTATTAATTTATTTTATCAGGGTCAATTCCGTTGTTTAGTTTTCATGCTACTATTTCCAATGCAATAATCCTCAAAATTCATATTTATATGAAAAATTTAAAATTCCGCTATGTTGATAAAATCGTAAATTACGAATATTTTACGAAATTTTCCTAGTAGAATATTTGTATTCAATTATGTTCAAACAAATAGCATAAACGTAATTTTGAAGTTGTCTAATGTATTTAGGATCCTCAAAATGGAAGTTTGTGCTCAATTTTGCCTTATTCTGACATGTTAAGTAAATCGTAAATTCCAAATAACTTACGAATTTTTTAATTGGAAAAATCATAGTCTATGATATTCATGCCCCATTGATCCTGGTGAGAATATTAAGATTCGTTTAATTAGCCTTTAATGCTAAGTTATAAGTAATAATAATTATTATTGTGTATAAATATGTATAAAAAAATAATTTTAACGCCTATTAACAAACTGCTAGGAGTATAAATATACAAGTAGTCTATAAAAAATTCAATTTAATAAATGGATGTTATATAAATAATGAATGGATATTGGAAGTTATATGTTTAATATATAATGAATGTAGATTTAATTTAATAACATTAATGGTCAGAATTTTTTTTAAACTACTAGGAGGCTTTGCCCCCTGCTCGCTCCGCTCACCGACCACCGAGGAAGTCTTCACTTATTATATCTGTACTGATAAGTATAAAGGATTTAAGTCCAAAAATGTCGATTTTGAGTTAAATACATAGTCAGACTCAGAGAAAAATTCTCTATCGATTGGTATAAAGGATTTAAATCCATGTCATTTAGTCTTTGAGAAAATCCATTGGTAAAAAAAGATTCAAGTTAGAAATTTAACATTAATCTTTAGTATAAAATATTTAATTCAAATTTTTCCCTTTATTAAATGAAGATTGACAATCACTGAATTGTATAAAGGGTATAAATCAACCTAATCCCTTTTTCCTAATCAATTCTTCTGATTTGTTTTTAGTTAGTTTAACATTATTTTTCGTCTCCTGAAAAATCAAGAATATGGACTTAAATCCTTTATACTTATCAGTACAGATATAAGCGGCAAACTCGTGGGGTAAAATTTCCTCAAGCATCCAGAACGCTCAAATTCTTCACCAACTGACTTAAAAATATCTGTAGTGTCTGTATCTCCCGCACACGCCTGACGTCAAAAAATTTATAATCATGTATGAGTATTTCCCCTGCATGAACGATGGCTTCTTCTTATTCAGGTGATTGGATAAATTTCCAGAAATCTGGCAAGTACAGTCAGTAAAAAAAAGTATCCGAACTCTAGCAAAAATTCCTATATAAAAAAAGTAGAGTTAATACTGTTTTATTAAATAAATCCTTGTCGAATCATGTTCTTAGTCAGTCTAAGAACATGATTCGACGAGGATTTATTTAACAAAACAGTATTAACTCTACTTTTTTTATATAGGAATTTTTGCTAGTGTTCGGATACTTTTGTTACCGACTGTAGTTTTAATTAACGAAGAAAATTATATTTTGGATTAAATTTTAAATAAAATGTTTCACACTTATTTTGATAGTGAGAAACTTTGTTTTCATTAAAATAATAATAATAAATATAAATAAATAAATAAAATAAGGAACCGGCAAACCTTTTTTTTTTTTTTTTACGATTAATAAATAAAAATTAAAACTAAATGAAATTGGAATTTCTCTCCTAGTAGACCTGAAAAATCGACTCGCTATGTGTTGACTTTATAAAATATAGTGGCAACCTGAAAAATAAACAACTCGCCACTTTTTTGTACTTCCGTAACCATCACAAGATTGATTACAATTAACTGACCATGTAAAAATTGAGCATTTCTTACAATTACATCAAATGATGGTGAAATGTTCTCGCATTTCAGAAATAGCCCACAAAAATATGAAATATTTCGTTAATTAGGCGTACAATAAATAGAAATTTCATTGATTCGTGGCAAAATAATTACGGATACTAAGAATCAGTTTAAAAAATAACACGAATTTTGTCAATTACCTGTCAAATAATAATAATATTAGCTGTTTTTTGAGAAAAAATAATCTGGTGTGTCAATCATAGGACTTTCTCTTACCCTGAAATTTAATACTATAAATACAGGTTGCAGATTAAAAGGTAAGATAACGAGTACTGTTATGTAAACCTGTGTTAAACAATTCGTATTAGGCTTCTGAAGAGTTTTATATGATAATTAGTTCTGTGGGAGGGGGGGGGCTGCCGCCCCCCTCAACCCTTCGTTTCATTAATGCACCTACATTTATATAGAATTTAATTCGGCTATAAAAAATAATTCTGTTTAAAGAAAATAATTTATTAAAATTATTATTTAAAAAAATTATCTTTTATGATAAAGCAGACGATTTCCATATTAGAGATGTAGTATAACACTAAATATCAAAAAAAAAGTCCATTTTATTCTCAATATTAAAAAAAAAAAAAATACGATTTTTTTTTTTTTTTTTTTTTGTTAAAAGTAAAAAAAAAAAAAAAAAAAAAAAAATAAATCGATTTTGTTTTAAATTATTGCAGATCGATGGTTCAACCATTCGTTTTAAAGGTATTGGCGAGCTCTTTTGAAAGATACCCATCATGAAAATTTACTCCCCTCAAGGGGGGACTTCCCCCCCCCCAGGGGGGAGGCAAGGCTCCTACAAACGCAACTTTTTTTTCCCAGTTAACTATCTCTATTACAAAAAATATATATTCGTTTCATTTTGTTTAGTGCAGTCTATAAACGTTAAGTTCTACTTACCTGTAATTTCCCCCATAGACGTAAAGTATTAGAATTCTCTTGATTGTCCCTGTACACGAACTACTTGCTTGATCTTAACGAAAAGCTTATTGTAGCATCCCTATATGATACACATTTAGAATACCAAGTTTGAACTTTCTGCCATAATTTGTTTTTGAGATATGCTGATAACAGACAGACATACACACAGACACACCGACACACACACACACACAGACACACACACACACACACAGACATACACACAGACCATTTGCTAAAAACATGATTTTCGTATTCAGGAGACCTCAAAACGTGTAAATATAACAATATCTCGCGTTCGAAAATTTGACCCAAAAACCTTTCTCTACCTTATGGGTAAGAGAAAGTAAAAATTCGTGTATTTCGCAAATTAGCTGCAACTAAATGTAATTTATTATTAATTAATGGCGAAATAGTTCTACATTTCGGTAATCGACCGTGCAAATTTCATATTTTGTCAATATGTGTTTATAGAAACGCAAATTTCATAAATTGACTGTGAAAAAATGGCCTTTGCTGGCTTAATCAAGATCCAGGATTGCAAACTGACCTTTCAGAAAAACCGATGATCTTAAAACAAACTCTTCACAAAATTAGCGAAATTTAAGCGAACACTTCATGAAAAGCGGTGAATTTAAAATAGAACACTTCACAAAAATTGAATTTTTTTTTTTTTTTTTTAAATATCCAAATATGAAAATTGTGCATTTCAGTAATCAATCCAAAAGTTTGCAGAAAGTGGCTAGTAAGAGGGTGAAGCGATCTACCAAACCACAGCCTCCTAAACTAGATGCCTTCCGCATGGTTCAGAAACTTGGCAACAGTTCAGGCGGTAGACAGCACCACTTGGCACAGATTAGGCGACTTTTTTATTCAACAGCCACCAAAAATTTTTTAAAGTGGGATTTGATATACATAAAAGGCGAATGGAATCGAAGAAACTTCGATGAAAAAAATATCATATATCCCTTCTTAAAATAATTGGTGACAGTTAAATAAAAAAGTCACGCAATTTGTACCAGATGGAGCTGTCTACCGCTTGAACTGTTGCCAATTTTCCGTGCTACGCGAAAGGCATCTAGTTTATGAGGCTATGACCAGACGCTGCCGAGTACAGGGGTGGAAAATTGGCGCAGAATTCATATCACAATAAATGAAACAAAATTTTCTTCTTATTAAACCAACGATTTTACGAGTATAGGTAGTGAAATATTTTGAACGAATACTGATATGAGATCCGCAACAATTTTCCAGCCCTGCCAGTAATTTAAAATTTGAATCTTCAGGTATTTAATAATCTTCAGGTCTCCTACAGATTTTACTAGTTTCGCCTAAAATGGCTATACTTTTAAAAACAAATACGGGAAAATTCTTCGTAACTTATGAATGATGATTGCTTTTATTATAATACGGATATGTCTTATAGACTCGCATACCTGCCATCCTTTTTTTTTGAGACTATCTTCTTCTTTCCTTTATCCTCATACATTTCTTCTTTATATTTAACCCGTTAGTAGTCGCTATAGACAGCGCCACCTATTACAGATTGTGCACTTTTTATTTAACTGTCACCAATAATTTTAATAAGTGATGTGTTCGACGTTCCTTCAGTTTTATTCGCTTTTTCTGTTTATTAAATGTTACTTCTAAAAATTTTTGGTGGCTATTGAATAAAAAAATCTGGCAATTTTGAAGGATGGGCGGCAAATGGACCAACTAGCGACTACTAATGGGTTATAAATTATGCATATAATTTATCAAAAATTTCAACAATTTTTCAAGTTGTTATACCAAGATTTTTGCTTTTGTTGAAAAAAAATATCTTGTGTCTCAATAAATAGCACTATTTTTAGTTAGGAATTCTAGATATTTACTTAGTACAGGGTGGCCATAATTAAACTGCAAGTGTTCATGGGGTGCTGGAGAGAAAACTACTGGGAATATTCCAGTGAAATTTGGTATCTACACGTTTCAGAACGTGCGCAAATCAAATATGAAACAAAAAAAAAATCGCCATTTTTCACCAGATAGGTGGCGCTGTATCGTATTTCAACGCTCACCGGTGGCATATACAACTTCCAAAACCGATAGACAGAGCATGATGACATTCTAAGAGGCATATAAACAATATAAAACATCACTTACAGTTTATAAAAATTTATGGATTGTTTAATTTGTGATCTTAATTTACGTTAATTTTTGATTACATGATACTGTAAAAATTTAATTACCGAGGCGAATTGTATGGAATTTTCATGAACTGTAAGTGATGTTTTATATTGTTTATATGCCTGTTAGAATGTCATTATGCTCTGTCTATCGGTCTTGGAAGTTGTATATGCCACCAGTGAGCGTTGAAATACGGTACAGCGCCATCTATCGGGTAAAAATGGCGATTTTTTTTTTTCATATTTGATTTGCGCATGTTCTGAAACGTGTAGATACGAAATTTCACTAGAATATTCCCAGTAGTTTTCTCTCCAGCACCCCTTGAACACTTGCAGTTTAATTATGGCCACCCTGTACTTCAATTTAATTCGTGCAATATTTATATCACATAGCATAAGAAAGTGTGTGTTCGGAAATGATATGTGATTTATAATTGCAGCGATGAAAGTTCCGCCTTTGTTAACCAAAATGAAATCCTACATTCACACCAGAATGAACTTCTCATTTAAGAACATTTATATTAACATAGAGATAATGTGTTAAAATAAGTGTATTTAAATGAGAAGCTAATTCCGGTGTGAATGCAGTATTTTGTTTTTGTTATTTAAAAAAGAAAAAGAAAGGTAGCATTTTCATTACTGTAATTGTTTTTACTATAAAACAGATTTTTGTTTCATACGTGTATAAACATGCATTAATTTAATTAAATTCTTCCTTTTCAGTATTCCATAATATGGCAAATCTGTCATAATTCTGGGGTTTTCGCGACAATTTTTTATCGCACGTTCAAAAATGTTTCAAAGTTAAAAAATGTATATATCTGTATGGTGTGACTGTATTTAGAAATAGCAAAAATATACTCTTCAATCTTCTTATATTAGGGTAAATGCACCAGTAATTGACACTTTTAGAGCAATCTCTGATGTTTTTAATGTTCTAGTCGTCAGAAAATATTTTTAGAAATCTTAAGTTAGTACATATGGTATGAAAGACATTCAGAATCACATATATGTTAAAATATATACATTTGATAACAATTATTTTTATTTTTTTATGAATTTTTATTTGACACCCACTCAATGTTCCAATAATTGACACTGCCAGTTTTTCACATTATCAGTAATTGGCTCCCTATGTTCCAGTGTTTGACACTGCTATTTATTCATTTTACCAGTTATTAGCACACTATGCTCCAGTGTTTGACATAAAATGTTAAAATTCTTATATGTAAAATATACTATTTTATTATTTTTATTATTTATTAATTATTTCTGGATAGATGTCAATTACTGGAGCATGCCAATCACTGGAGCACCTACCCTATATCTGTATGGTGTAACTGTATTTAAAAATTGCAAAAATGTTCTCTACAATCTTCTTGTATTATCAGCCATATTTCTCTGCTTAACCTTATTTCTATAATGTTCATCTCCAGTTTTCGAAACTTCTAGGTAACACTCCGGACAACATTATTATTGGAAAGCAAGGCTACGAACTCCGCATAAGTCCCATCACAGAGATAGATATCGGGTATAATTTGTTTTCTGCTTCCCTTCTTCAACATCATTCTGCCCAAAGTACAGTCTATTTCATGATAAGAATAGTTCCAATAGGTAAGAAAGATTCATGCATCTATTTTTATAAAATGTATCACGTGCTCTTTCTTGCGTAGGCAAGATATATGTAGAGAAAAAGAATGTAGGATAAATAAATTTTAATTGCTTAGTAGTGAGAAGGCAGATATATAGAGAAAAAAATAATGTAGGATAAGTAAATTTCAATTGCTTAGTAATGAGCAGGCAGGTATACAGAGAGAAAAAGAATGTAGGATAAATAAATTTTAATTTCTTAGTAGTGAGCAGGCAGATATATAGAGAAAAAAAGAATGTAGGATAAATAAATTTTAGTTGCTTAGTAATGAGCAGGCAGATATATAGAGAAAAAGAATGTAGGATAAATAAATTTTTATTGCTTAGTAGTGAGCATGCAGATCTATAGAGAAAAAAAAAGAATGTAGGATAAATAAAATTTAATTGCTTAGTTATGAGCAGACAGATATATAGAGAGAAAAAGAATGTAGGATAAATAACGAAGTAACAAGAAGTTATCCTAAAGGGACGATATTGTACATGCAGATAACCTTACAATAGATTATGCAAATGGCAAATGATTATCTTTGGCAGCCAGTGACGGATTAGTTGCAGCTCCAGGGCACTGCGCCTGAACATCACAATAGTGTTTAAAAAATAGCAAAGTCCAAAGCTAGAGTATTATTTCCATCGGCATACAAGGATTGTACCAGTGCCTCGCAGACGGATTTGCAAACGGTATAAGATGATGCAATCATTTGATAGTATATGTCCAATTGGACTAAAGGAGGCAGGATGGTAAAATTGCAGGAATGTTCAATATTTGTGTCGGAATTCTACCATTCGAAGATAATGTCAAGAAATGAGAGAACCAGGACTATACTGAGCGTCAAGAAAATAAAGATTGGCTGAGAAACGACAGAAAGCGCGGACACAATGATCGTCCAATCGGGGCTCACATCACCTGATGCGCCCTTGTCAACGATACCACGCGCATCCGGGACAACTGTAAGTGTAATGACCATGGATAAGCAGCTCATCAAATTAGAGATGTGATCACAGAGGACAATGCGTCGACTGTTCTCACTGAGTACTGAGAGGAAGTAGAGGACAGATTCCCTACACTGGCTGTCGAGGAAACTTTCACGAACATCACTACAGTTTTTGCGTTTTTGTGTGAAAGGGCGCCTTCTTTTGGCGATAATCGCTTTCTTGAAGACTGTTTCTTTGGGATACGAGTTTCATTGCAGCCGTAAATAACAGATGTCATACTTTTTTCAGAAAAAAATTATAAAATTACAATAAGAATATAATATAAAACGCTGAAAAATCTCTTTAAATGTGTTACTGTCAAATTGAAGAGCATGCAGCACAAAAAATCATTCTGTGGCAGGAGGAGGTGGAGGAAACTTGCTTTAATAGAAGTGGAATGTCAGTTTGGCAGTAGAAAATTTGGTTTGAGGAATGAATTGGTGGATTGGTGGGAATGTGATGTTCGAGAACAAATAGATCACTAGTCCATGGTCTATTCAAATATGTAGTCAATAACTGTTATTATCGTTGCGCACCACTAGGGGCGTTTGTTGTGGTCGTGGTGCTGGCTACATTTATGCACTGGAATAGAATTGTTTTCAACAATGATCCTCATTTTGAATGAGACCCCGATGACTCACGAAAAAGTGTCCGGAGATTTCCAGGACAAAGATGGGAAAATTTAATGACGTCAGTAAATGCATCAATGTTTCTAAAATTTTATATGCCTTTTATTAAAGGCAAGTTTAAGAAATCGCAATGGATAGAAATAAATTAGAAATTGACAAATTATGATAGCCTTGAAGTTATTATTATTTTTTTTCTAATGGAAAGGAATAATTAGTGATGTGAAATTTTGATTAGATTATACTTAGCCAAATTGTTAATTCGTGACTGCAGAATGTAACAAATAAGCATTTTATCAAAATAAATAAATAAATAAATAAAATAATTTTAGAATTATTTAGTTCTGGTGTAAAAAATTTTGTGTCGATAGACTTCTATGAGTAAAAATTTGGAATATTTTTTTGCCCAAATTTTAATTATTATAATACGCTAATTTATTTTAGAAAGATATTTATATTTGCCATGTTATCTTTGATTGCAAATGGCTATTCGCCATGATACATAAATACAAATTAATAAAATGCTGTAGGCATTCCCCTATTTATTCTAGCATTTTTCTCTTAGTACATTGGTTAACTTCCTCACCAAGGTATTGTGTTGTCCAGCTAACGAAAAGCAAATGATAATTTAAATTGCAAAGTTTTATGTGCTTACCTTAAGTGTTTTTGCTTTAAGTATTCTTACTTTCAGTATTTATTTGTACATTTAACATATTTCCGCCTCTTAGTTCATCTATATATGCAAGAAAATATCTATATATAATGGGAAATTTGTTACTTATATATAATGGGAATTGTTAACACGATAAACTTTTGAAATGTTGAATAAAGTCGAACTAAAATTGGACAGAGTACAGTCGGTAACAAAAGTGTCCGAACACTAACAAAAATTCCTACGTATAAAAAGTGCACTTCATACGGTTTTGCTAAATAAATCCTTGTCGAATTCTGTTCTTAGTCAGTCTAAGGACATGATTCGATAAGAATTTATTTAACAAAACCGTATTAAATGCACTTTTTTTACATAGGAATTTTTGCTAGTGTTCGATCACTTTTGTTACCGACTGTACTTATCTTAAAAATATCGCATATGAATTCATTAGCCAGCCAATCTCATTTCAAAATGACGACCGACTGGAAATTTCAGTATCAGATGAATATGTATTTACAAACTGATTTATTTGAAACTCGGAATTTACGTGGGCCATATCATGATCTCAACTACTTTTATCAATCATTACCAATCACTTGCTACACTGTCTTTTTTAAAATAGTCGCAACTAAAATGTTTTAAAAGCCCATTACAAAAAAAAAAAAAAACATATATTTATGAACCGAATTGCATTAAATGCTTTAATTATATAATCCCTATGAAGATCTTAACCAAGTTTATTTATCACCTTGATCCAAGATCTCATTTCAAAATGATAATCACTTGAAAATTTCAAACACACATAATATTAACCAATTTGCATGAAACTTTTGGTACATGTAAGGTCTCCACCAAGCTTGTTACAAATTGGTCAGCCTTGTTTCAAGTATGTTTTAAAATGGCGACTACTTGAGAAGAATATATAAATTAAAATATTTTTCCAACTGAGTAAAAAAAAAACTTGTTTTTATTTCAAGTACTTACTTTATACTTTAAGCATTTTATTATTTTTTTCTCTTCAGATTTAGGTTTTGTTTACGTTGGTGAAACTATTGAATTGAATCTCCGCAGCTACCTCAGCTTCCCAGCTGAGTCATTCTCCTTTAGGTGGTACATGGAGAAATATGGAGAGCACAGTACTCTACCGAGCAACATGATGACAAGCACCTCAGGCAGTTCCATAAAGATATCAGAACTGAGACAAGAGCAAGAGGGTGTACTGGCTTGCACCATCTACACAAATCGATTTTTCCTGGCTACAAAAAAGAGGTTCCTCATAAAAGATCTAGTCAAAAGTAAGAAGGTTTTACTTCCGTGTTCAATTTAAAGGAATTATTGTACTTATGTCGTGTATTAATGCTAGCTGATGCACTTAAAATCCGATGTGGCTGTAATGTTCTCCATATTCTGTAAATATTATTGGGACTTACCAACGCGGGTAACAATCCCCTCCCCCCCGTGGGGATCAAAATTGCAATGATTTTTTTCTCCATTATGCCGTAACATTTCCCGTAAATAACCCGTTATATATATATATATTATTATTCTTTAATAATTTATCATTCCAAAATAATCATTTAAACTGGTTATACACAATAATCTATCTATCTATATATATAAAAATGAATTGCTGTTCGTTAGTCTCACTAAAACTCGAGAACGGCTGAACGGATTTATCTTATCTTAGTCTTGAAATGTTCGTGGAGGTCTAGGGAAGGTTTAAAAGGCGAGAAAAAATCGAATAATTTCCGGGAAAACCCTAAAAACAGCCCTTTTCTATTTCCCATACAAACGTTTTCTAGAGTCAATTTGAACTTTATTGCTATTCAATAAAGTTTAGGTGTGTTCCTAACGGCTGATGGCTGAGCTACAAAAATTTGCATGTTGATTCGTAATGACCTCCCCTGATGCACCTCGAAGCCGGATTTTCGAATTTTGTTTTAGTTTTCTTTTAATTAATTAAAATGTTAAAATAAAAACCTTCTAATAACTGATAAATTGGCCATTTAATTTTAATCCTTAATTTAATTGTTGCCAAAAAAAATTATTCTTTTTTGGACAGAAAAAAAGAAAAAAAAACGTGAACAATAAAAATTACATTTATTTAAAATATTTAATTTTATTCCTTAATTTAATTGTTGCCAAAAAAATTATCATTATTTTTTCGACGGAAAAAAAAAAAAAAAAAAAAAAAACGTGAACAATAAAAATTACATGTATTTAAAATGAGGAAAGTAAATTAAAAAAATTAGAAATATCAGTCGTATCATTACAAATAAGATACCAAATGAAAGATGCAATTTTTGTGAATCCAACGGATTAAACAGCTTATCGATCGGACAATTGGATTTTTTAAAATTAACTAATGTATGTATTTTATAAATTTTCTTTCACAAACACAAACGTGTAGTATACAGCCTGTACAACACTAGACCAAATTGAAGTTCAAATTTCATCAATATTTAAATAAATAAATGAAAATAAAAATATGCTTAATGGGAAATATATATAACCATTAAAAGTTTAGTTGTCTAAAATATGTCAGAAATAGCGCTCATAGCATATTGTTACAAGGTATTAAGTCTTATTTTTACAAGGGATAAAATCTAATATGGTGACAAAAATTCAAAAGTCGCCAAAGAGAGCTATATTAAGGCGGTACTATGATCATGCTTACAAACCATGAATACTAATAACCACAAAAAATTAATTGTCTCATGCAACAGACTAAGCCGGTCATAGCATATTATAATATTTAGCGTGAAATTGTTATCATTTTTATGGTTGATCGGGGATAAACAAAATAAACATAGGAAATAACGTAAAAGCAAATATTATGTGCACCACGTATAGTGTTGTTCATATGTAACTGGGATTCAAATATAAAGGGGATACTTCATTTTTTTTTCGATACTATCTATTTCGAAACTGTTATCTAATAAGGACTTAATGCAAGCCTATTGGTAAACCATTGTCTCAGGTAATAGGGACAAACGCCCGAGTTTTAGCGGATGACCAAATCGCTACCGAAGGCAGCAGGGATCCGAAGCGAGCTTTTGAGCAATTTTAGTATTTTATTTTATTTTTATAAAGCTATATAGAAAAGAGTTTCCTTTAAATTTAGTGACCAGCGAAGCGGGCAAAGCCTGCTTGTAATAATATAAAAATATCTCATGTGGACTTCACATAACGGGCTTATACACCCACTGAAATATACCAGCTATTACGAAAACATTGACATTGTCGTATGTGGTAAGTGCTAGAAAGCTTTAAATGTTCAAAGGAACTAATGTTAATGATTAATAGAAAGATATATAGACAAATAATATAAATTTGGATAGTTAAAACCATTAAATTTTTAGAATTTACTGTTTGAATTATGATTTCCTTAACGACTTCCATCGAAAAACTACCTCTCTAAAGGACCAATTTTCCATGGCACAGTAGGTGGCACTCTTGGGGTTGGGGGTGTCACTGTTTTTGGAAACACCGTAAATGGGGGGGGGGATGCAACTTTGCTCTACTTTAAAGTAGTCAGAGCATAAAAATAAAACAATAAAAAAGAATATTTCATAATATTTCATGAAAAATGGTCAACATTTCATGGTACTGCCATAGAAAATCCAGGCATGCCAGCATTTTAATTTATTTCGAAGCACTGTTAGTACACGAGCTTTTCTTACATCACGTTATTTGTAATGAAAATGTATCCAATATGTAATTACGATTAAATAAGAAAATAAATACCCTTCAACAAAAGTGGTGGGAAAATAAAAAGGCAAATACTGACAATGCTCCAGAAAGAATTAAAATATTCACATTACTGCGGTATTCTCACCCACTGCAGAAGAGAGCTTTTCAACTGGTGAATTGTTTAGGATGGGATGATGAGCGAATAGCAACTCTTCTTCCTAACATGTTCAAACTATATTCTATTGGAATCTGACTATATTCTGAGGACTGACTATTTCTGAGACTATATTCTGAGGAATAAGCTGTCCAATCCATTCGAAGGGTTTTTTCCTCGAAACGGAAATTGTCCACTAGATCAGCATCATAAGTCTTGGCGTTATCATCCCTAATTGCTGCAGCCTAAATGACCACAATACGTCTTAAGGACCCTTCAGAGACTGGCTTCAACTTCGGTTTCTATTGATATCCCTTTGATGTGGAGATCGAATTGACGCGAAGCAGCAGAGAGATTTTCTTCGCTGACAAACCTCCTACTGCGATCGATCTTTTGTAAAAGAGCAATAAAAAGTAATGTCCTTCATTGTAAATGTGTGCAAAATGTCAAGGGTCGCTTTTGGACAATGGATAATTTATGAGTTTTGAAGCGCTGCACCGTTGCTAGTATCTGAAGGATCCTTTAGAATCTCATCCCTATATCTCTGAACCTTTGGTGTTTCATTCCTGATAGTATACAAGTGGGTGCGGCGATTGATAAAAATATCAGTCCAGACCATCACTTCCCTGTAAATCGGACACTTTCATGTACAAATTACTTCGAGTGCCAGATTCTCTCCAGATGCTAAGCCGCCTATTGTCAGGTTAAACACTAAAGGGGAACTCATCCGTGAAGAGCACATTACTCCAATCATCTCGTCCAACTCTGAGATGCTACTGTGCCCACTTTCTGCAGAAGCACGTTTCTTTATTATCAATGAAATACGAGTCATAGGCCTACTGACATACAAATTCATATAATGGAGTCAGTTCTGTACAGTTTGAATCGAAACTCTGGTACCAGTAGCCTTCTGAAGGTAGTGTTGCAATAAAGTGCCGTTCATAGTGCAGTTTCTTCTGGCCGTTAGAGTTAAACGCCGATCTTCATTTTGTGTTATTGTAGGCGAACGACCTTCTCTCAATCTTCGATGAATATTTTCATTATCCAAAAACTGATTTCATATCTACAAATGACACTTTGAGAAACTGCTAATACTTCTACTATAATGGATTGCATTTGACCCGCCTCTAAACAGCCGATAGCTCTCCAGGCTACTAATTCAGTTAAATCATGTTACTGAGATATCGTATTGCAGGTTCCAAAACATTCAACACGTATCAGCTGTTTTCAATATCTACATACAGAAGGAATGCTGCAGGTTGCTTTTCACTTCTTATCTACAACGCGTCGTTTTCTACGTCACAGACAAAATTTGCATATTCTCAACTTTGTAAGCGTTATACCATAGCTTCCTAAACTAGATGCCTTCCGCGTGGCTCGGAAACTTGGCAACAGTTCAAGCGGTAGACAGCACCACTTGGTACTAGTTTAGGAGGGTATGGTTATCCATAGCCTCCTAAACTAGATGCCTTCGCGTGGCTCGGAAACTTGGCAACAGTTCAAGCGGTAGACAGCGCCACCTGGTACAGATTGTGCGACTTTTTTTATTCAACAGCCACCAAAAATGTTTAAAAGTGGAATTTGATATATATAAAAGGCGAATATAATCGAAGAGACGTCGATTTTATATATCATATATCACTTCTTAAAACTATTGGTGACAACTAAATAAAAAACTCGCGCTATCTGTACCAGATGGCGCTGTCTACCGCTTGAACTGTTGCCAAGTTTCCGAGCTACGCGGAAGGCATCTAGTTTACGAGACTATGGCGTTATAATGTTCCATACTTGCCATCTAACCCAGACGATTGATTGTTAGTCCCGCCCCTTTCCTCCTATTTTTTCACACCAGTCTTTTTTTAGAGTACTTTTCTTCTTATTTAATCGTACAAATATTTGAAAAGAATTGCTCTAAAAATTAAGTGGTGTACAAAAAGGGGCGGAACTAACAATCTTACGGGTTAGGTTGGCAAGTATGATGTTCTTTATGATGTATAATCTCTTTTCTTTTATTTTTGTTAAACGTGTTGCCGATTACATGGTTATTTCCTACCAAACTCATAAAATCCCCTAATTGTTTCGAGAAGATTATTTTTATGTATTAAAGCAAAAACATTCCTAGAAAGTTAGTATAAATTTTCTAATATCGATGTATCGTTTAATCGCGATATAAAGCTCGTTATGTATTATCTCTCAGCCTTTGTCGCAAAATCTTTTCCTGATTATAAAAAAATATTCTAAATTATTGTATCAACATTTATACATTCAAAATTAAAATCACAGATGCTGTGTCTAAGAGGACAGCCAAGGCTTGACTAAATAGAGCATAATTCCATCTCTGATTTTTTTACAATAATTATGACCACTATTCAATAAAGTTGAAAAGTGATTATGACTTCAGTTTGTCTGATTGCTTGTCCATCTGTCCGTGCTCTAACTCATTCCCGTAAATATTCATGGAATTCCTTGAAACTGATATGTGTTATTCAAATTCCCTATTGAGAAGGAAAAAAATACCACCACTAGTTTGTGCACAAGGACGACCAAAATAATTCCAAAACATTGCGTTCTAATAGGGGTATTTTTATAAATTATATTTTAATATTGTTATTTTGCACAAATCATATTTGTTATTCATATATATAAAACAATAATGTTTTCTGTGGAATACAGTATTATTAGCATTAAGATTTACAGAGCCACACAGAAATATTCAGATACATTAAGGGCTCTCACTGGATATTGCTTCAATTGAATTTTTGTATCTATTGACGTTTTTAACATTTTCTAACAATGTTTAAGGTTGATTAAGATTTGAATTAGTCCGTCTGTCTGTCCTACTCTAGTGGCCGTAAATAATTTTAGAATTTCTTCAAAGTGATATACGTCATTAAATTTCAATAGGGCATGTTCCATATTTAAAATGGTGTGAATAGCACAACTAGTTTGTATACAGGGTAATCCAAAATAATGACAATGCATTGCGTTTTATGAGAGGCATTTTTAAAAATGTTATTTAATAAATTTTGGAATGTACAAATGATAAGGAAATTGGTATTTATTATTAATATCCGAAAAAACTGTTTTCTATAGAATATGATATGTTTAGCATTAAAATTTACAGGACTAAAAAATATTCAAATATATTAATGGCTACAACTGAAAAAAATCCCTTTTCGGCAAGCTTAAAGGCAAAGGTAGATTCCTTTACGTTAATATTACAAATATATAGAAATTTTGCATATGGATTAATGCTTAACCAATGGCTTTGTTCTCACACATTGTATTATTTAAGCCGCTATTCTGTTTTCAAGAAATTTAATTTTCAACTACAAAAGGGATTCAATCAATCTACTTAAAATTTTAGGCTAGATTTATTGGTCTGTAAATGTTTCAATTTTTTAGAACTCAAGCTCATAATCATTCAACAAATAGAAATCTTAAATATATACAATCCCAGCAATGGTGAATCCCGGAGGGGGCTATTGGTCTACACCCCCCCCCCTCCCTACCCAAGCTTAATCAAAATTATAATCTTTATTTAAAATCCATATAACTATTGTTCAATATCTTCTTTTTAAAGAAAAAATAGAAATGTGAAAATGCACTTGTGACCTTACTATGGTCAAGCACTGGTAAACCTGACGTTGCTATGGTCAAGTCAAATACAGTTAAGTGCGGTTTTTGGATAGTTATTTCATTGTAATTTTTATTGAAATATTGAGAGTTTTGTATTGTGTTTTTGTGATTCTTATTGTCAGATGAATAAAAATTGTAAAGTGAAACTGTTTTGTTTGATATAAGCTGGAACATTAACATTAACATTAGTTAACATTGGACCATTTGGCACCGCTGAATTTCAATGTTAATTGTTATGAATTTAGTAAATTGTATGATTTGGCGAAATTTTGGTGACAAAACTTGCGACTTAACAATGAAATTTGTAATTTGGCGGCAAAATGTGATAGTTGACGACGAAAGTTTTGACTTGGCAACATAATTTGTTGTCTGACGACAAAATTTGGCGAGCTTGGCGGTGGAGAAATGCAGCTTTGGCATCATTATATTTTCTTTCCACGCGAAAACCTCATATCTCTTCACAGACCAATATCTTATTTCGACAAGATAAAAAGGCAAAGGAAGCTGTAACGTATTACTCTCTATCGTAAATTTTAAATTCTTGCCTAAACCGACATTCTGAACTATTCACCACAAACGATATTTGTATTAAGATTGACGTATTATTGTAATTATATATTTTAAATGATTAATTAAAGCGTTTAAGATGGTTTTTAATTAACACACTTTTATTAACTTGATATGATGCAACTATTAATGTATGTAACGGAATTTTGCAATTCAATTTTCGGCAACTTCTTGTCGTCCGAAGGGCCTGAAATTTTGCACACGACTCCATAATCAATGACAATACTAGATACAAGTGTTTCCAGGCACTTTTCCTATCAGGGGCAGGTTCCAGGGGCAATCAAAAAATATATACTTATACAAAACTATCGTATGTGACACAGGATTTGGATGTATTTGTATAATGTCGTGTGGCAACAACTAATTTTTTTTTAATAAAGATTTAAAAGTATGTAATAGTTTTCTAAAACCTTTATTAGTTCACTTTTCAATAAAAGAGTGTTCTTTATTTTTTTTTTTTTAAATGGTATAATTTTATTTATCAAAATAACGGAATTCGAGTAATGAAATACTTTAATTTAAATTAAGTTTTTATGAAAATAAACTTCAACGGAAAAATCATTAAAATCGTCCCTAGTTCATTTGTCAAAGGGATAATATCTAAATGTCCCCAAATTTATTACTTTTTCTATCATGCCAGTTTAATTCGTTTAGCATCGATTTACACGATTTTTTTTTTTAAACGATGATATTTATCTTTTACATTATAGCATCTATGTCATAAAGCTAAGTCTAAATCTGCTTAGCCCTAAGATATGTTGATTTTATTTACATATTTATTTATTTATTTATTAACTTTTATTTTATTTCTTTAAAATCACGGATAAAATTTTATTTCATTTTTCTCAGTACATTGTTGTAATAGTGACGTCATATTTTCTGTTAAATTAAACTTTTTTTTTTAATCAGATTATTAGTACATTGTTTAAAAACGTGATTAAAATTTTATTATATTTTCAGTGATCTTTTTTATTATCGTTTGCACGTGACATAAGCATCAGATTATAAATTCTTGCAATGAAAGCTATAGAAAATGTCGGCTTCAACACAATTCACGAAAAATCACTTTTTAGCTTATAACTTCTAAGCAATTGAAGCTATCGAAAAAGTTTAAATACAAAAATTGTTCTTTAGGATAAGGCGGTAATTCGACTGATTTGAATTTTTTTCCTATTTTCAATATTAAAGAAATTATAGGCATATGAAAATTTCCACCCCCCACCATTTCCACCCCCTTTGAGCTGGACACCCCATCTACGAACTCGACCGAGATTTTTACTGTCCTGACAACATATCCTGAGCTGGTTAAATTTAAATAAAAATTACTCCAGTTATCGTGTTCACAACTTAACATGGGAAAAAGCGTTATACATATATATACCTATATATATATATATATACTAGCAGACCCGGCCACGCGTTGCTGTGACTAAGTTATACGTTGAATTATACGGCTGTAAACTATTTAGTACAGTCAAATTATTATTTACGAACAAAGACGAAAACGTTGTAGCCGATGTAAAAACCCACAGGGTTGAGATTTGAAACTTAGGTCAAAATTTGGAAGCGATTGATAAAAATTTTCGTAGTGTTGATATTAAGCACAAATTAATTTTATTGTAGGGTCCTATAAATTTTAATGGAGAAATGATATATATTATTTCTGATGCTACTTTGGATAAAATTGCTAAAATGACTAATATATAAATTAAATTCTATTAAAATAAAAGTATAAAAGAAACAGACGATTTTAAAATAAATTTTTATGGAGGAGTGAAATATAATATATGCTATAATGGATAATTTTACTATAAAATGACCTCATCATTTTAAATAGTTTAAAGAGGGCAACAGCTGTAGTTATAAAAAGGAAAACAATAAGGCTAAACCAGAAAAATAAGTAAATTTGATAAATATTTTAAAACTTTAAAATTGGAAATCTTATGAAATATTGGACATTTAAAGTAAATACATGTATCATTTTAAATAGAAAAAGATTTTGGAAAAGTTTAGTGTATTTTAACGAAGTGATGAGAAGTTTTTGAGTATGTTAAAATTTTAATAGTAAATTCAAGTTAATAAAGATGGGAAACATTGAGGATTAAGATAAGAATAATTATAAGATTTAAAAAAAAAAAAAAAAACTTTTTATATACCATGCTTTTAAATTTTAATATACTAATAATATACTAATTAAAAGGAAAATGATAAATATTCTATCATAGTTTGAAGTCAAATTTGTTTTCAAATGTCTAAATAAAATATCTGATGTAAGATACTAATATTTTGCGGCGGAATAGATTTCATTTCTGTCATCCTTGGCGAAAAAAAAAAGAATATCATCAAATTATCTGGCGAAAATATTTAATTCCTTTCAAAAATCATGGTTATTTTAACAACTTATATTAAAAGAGTAATGAATAATATGAAACAATATTTCGTACAATACATATTACATGTCATACATACGTACAATGAATAATACATATTACATTTCGTACAATGCATACATCTGGCATGTATATTTTCGTTTTACGCTTTTGATCGCCAAATAATAATAATAATAATAATAATAATAATAAAAGCCAAGGGCGACAGAGTTTTGAAATTTAAAATTAAAATTTTGTCAATTTGACAGCAAAATAATTCAATCTAACACCCGCGATAACTAATACATATCTATACCCAAATATAAGGATTAAAATCGGGAAATAAATTTCCTCGGTTTTTAATAATTTCTTACAAAAAATCCAGTGGGCAGTTAACATAGGAAATCTTTTTCTTGGCTGCACATACGGTCAGTGAGTCACACTTCGCTTGCGTATAGAACTCATAGATATAGTATAGCATATATAGAATAGAGTGATCATTGGGGAGAAAATAGTTATTCCTTTTCATTTGGGAAAAGACGACGTTTTTACCAAAATATGGCCGTCTTTCCCCGAGTGAATACACACGGGAATACATACTAATATTTTAGCAAATAAAATTTATGAATAATTTATTTGCTAAAGGGGAATGGAAGACTCCAGATACAGTTTCAAATTCATATTTCTTTCTTTCTTTTCTTTTTTTTTTTTTTTTTTTTTTTTTTTTTTCAATACCACTTAATGGCTGTTTCCAAAGCTTTTATTTATTTTTTTTTTTTCGGCATCAAAAATCTTTGTACGATAACATGGGGATATCTTTAAATTGATTATGACGTCAATTTTCGTGAGATGCATAATTTAACTTTTTATAATTTTTTAACGTTCACGTTTGATTAAATGTATTTATTTCACGGAGTAATATTAATAGGAGTTGAAGGTCCAATGGGAGAAAGCTACGAAACTGTGATCTAAATTTTTGGTAAATATTGAGGGCGCCACTTGTCATTCCTCCCTACCTCGGCGCGGATATACTGTTGTTTTCAATCGAATTTTGCTGGAGTACATTTAAAATTTTTCATTTTAAGCAATTTAATTTCTTTGTAAGTTCTTAAAACTGCATAATTCAGATGTTTCAAATAAATGCTTCGTTCCTAGTTGTAAAACAGGCTATGATAGTGATAAGAAGAAAAAAAAAGCCCTAGGAGAAAAATAAAGTCCGAGTTCGTGTTTTCTGCACCTAAAGTAAGTTTATTTGTTTTCTTTACAAAATTTCATCCATTTTCCTTCCTTCCAATTGTCTGTTTTAGCTAGCTTCGGTTCATAAGAATCGTCATTTTTTAAAAGCCTTCTTTCAAAGTAAAATTAGCATAAAATGGCTCTTAAAAAAAACATGTTGGTTAG
This sequence comes from Salticus scenicus, assembly GCA_963930645.1. Classification (NCBI taxonomy): domain Eukaryota; kingdom Metazoa; phylum Arthropoda; class Arachnida; order Araneae; family Salticidae; genus Salticus; species Salticus scenicus. Next base: position 139,121,526 of record OZ005658.1, read on the forward strand.
AATATTCTATTTAATGAAATTTGCTTTCAATCGAAATTTTTCAGCTTGATATTATTTTTAAAAAAATAATTAAAACGAGACATTTCCCCATTGAATAACATTGCGGAAGCTGGAGAGAAGGAAGGATTGCACGCTGGCGCCATCTGTAAACATTAGAAAATAACATCACAAAATTTCAGCGTTACCTTCTTCTCCTGTCTTATTACTCCGTGATTTATTTTTATGTCGAAAGAAAATGAACTCGTATTTTTTTTTTTTTTTTTGGCAACAATTAAATTAATGGAACTCACAGATATTTTAGAGCAAATTTAATAAAGGTCTATAATTAACAAATAATTGCAATAAAACAATATTGTGACAATAAATTGAGATAAAAACTATCCTATCTCTCAAGTTGGACCAAACTGCACACAGTGTGCAAAATTTCATTAAAATCGGTTCCTTAGTTTAGGAGTTTACCCCGGACAAACATCGTGACACGTAATTTATATATATATACAGATATATAAACTTTTGAACGGAGGGTGGTTTTGGGTTCTAGGGGTCATGATCGGTGAAGATATGAATCAATTTTCCAGAAGTCGTGTCATGAGAACCATTGCAATAGGTAGATCTCCTATAAGGAATCTACCTAATTAATAGAATCGCATTTACGTTTTTGCTAAGAATTTTTAACACTTCCGGACGGTGTTTAAGGTTGGTTATGAATTTGTTAATCTATCTTTCAGTCTTTTTATCATTCTGTCTGGCTGTTATGTGATCACGTAGGCAAAGTACATTGAAGGTTAAATGATACAACGAGTTCGTATAGTTGGAAAGTGTTAATAATCTATCGAACTACATGATTTTTCGCTCTTGTTTCTGACTTATGAGTGAAATTTTGTGATTTAATAAATAAATTATTATGCTTAGAAAGTGGTTGTGTTTAAGAACCTCATTGAATTTCTGTCATTTATTTATTAAAAAATGTCTATAAAATGTAGTGGTAACAGTTAACCGCAGCGTATAGAATGTAGAAAAAGAGGGGGGGAAGCTAAAAACCCCATAGAAATAGCATGGGACGAAAACCAAAAAAACTCACAATGTTAAGTGTGTTTAAAAAAAAAAAAAAAAAAAAAAACGGCTCACACTGGAAGTAATAAAAGGACAAAATTGACTAGAGAAAGACATCGAAGAGAGGGAATGGAGATTGGAGGGTTGCGGCATTAAATGTATCGTCCAGGGTTAATACGTCTCGCCTATTATGTGTCTCATCGGTGGTGGGAGGGAACCACCGCACTTTAGAATGTAGGAAAAGAGGATTTCGGTGACAATCTATTGGAATGAAACTTAAGAAAAGAATACTTTTAATGCTGCAGACGATAATTAAAATTTATTCCAGTTTGATGCCAGTAACGGTTTTAATTTTAAATTTGAATTTAAATTCGCGGAGAAGGTCGTTGCAAAAATGTGTGAACATCCTCTGTATAAACGTCATTACAATTTATTGCAATAATCATAAGCGAAATCATAATACTTTTTTTTTATATAAAATTTATTTTCTCTAATCTGGGAAAGACTTTGCGAGCGATTACACTGTATAGTATATCCTACAAGCTTATAAGCTGTAAGTTTGACGAATTATAAAACTAAACAAATCTTTAAGCATTTTTTTTTTTTTTTTTTTTTTTATGAGACAAAGCTAAGAATGCGATATAATTTTGAGTCGGAACAATAATAATTATTATTATTTTACATAGTTGTTTTCTTTTTTATTATTTACCACCAGTTTTTAGGGAATTTTAGAGCAATTAGTTCAATGATGGCAAGTAGTGCTACAATTTAATCATATGTATATTTTCTTTTATGATGAAATCTAAGTTATCTATAGAATTTATTTTATCCAACAGATAATGATGTCTTGAAGTCACCTCCAAATCATACTTTGCATTTTCAAGAAGAAAATCCATTAAGGAGGAAACGATTGCCCAATATATTTACTAGGCGCGTACGAGACGTCAATGCCAAAGACATAGAAAAAGCACTGATGGACTTCACAGAAGAAGAAACAAGGACAACTGAATCAGAAAACCTTAATACAACCATTCATTCGTACAATGATTACCCAGTAGAAATGGGTGATGGATACCTGGAATCTCCTGTACAATCTGAGGAGAACTTTCGTAGAGTAATGGGTAACGGTGTAAATAGAGAATCTCTTCTCCATCCAGGGAGTATTTCTTTCCAAAATAATCCTACTGGTTTTGAAGGAACTGGTATAAATAGTCAGGTTGCACAAAAATTTAAAGATCAAAACATTAATGAAATGTACAGTGATAGTTCTTTCACGAACGGTCCGAAATCTGACAAAACTAGTAATCCATTTAACCAGTATTCAAAACAACAAATTGCAAATACCATGAACAAAGAGGTATCGTTCCAGAATGATCTCGATCGCAATCCTGAACTTTCAGCTGCACAGCAACCATTTTTATTAAAAGATATTGATATGAATGGAAAAAATCTTCTTGATATTGAGGATAAAAATAAAATAGAAAAAGAGGATTCCCCTGTAGAAGATTCGGACGTGATACTAACCATAGAGAAAATTCGTAGGGCGAGACAAATTACTGCAGAAGAAAAAATTTCTAAGTTAATATCTTTTTGTTTAAATGACCTTCAATGTTCCGGTGCTGCCACGTGCATAAAAAGTAATTTAGAACTTGCAAGCTACTGCAAATGTTTTCCAGGATTTTATGGAGTAGGGATATTTTGTAGAGAAGACTTACGAACTGACAATAAAAATTTCGATGTGGAGAATTTACGTAATCCGATTGATGTTCCATATTTTAGTACTTTACCTACAATAGAAAAAAGATGAATTGATATAATATTATAGATGAGTTAGTAAATATATTAAAGAAAATATAAATATTTGTCATTTCATTTTATAGGCTATTAAAAACATTTAATCCGTGTCAGAAATAGAGAACATATTTTAAAATATTTTGTTTATTTAAATATCTTTGTTTATTTAAACATTTATCTAGCACCTGTATCAGTGGGCCGCCGTCCTCTCCCAAAACGAACGGCTAACCATAACCAGCCAACCACAACGTAAACAGCAGAAACAAACGAAAGCGTAGCGTATTCTATCCTGAACTTTTCTTTGATAACGAACTTACTGCCGACACGTTTTTTTTCCAAAAGTATGTGTTGTGTCAAAATAGCGTAAGAATATTTCATCATATATATATATATATATATATATATATTTTAATCATTAAAAATGAAATCTGAATGTAGTTACTATGATAAAAACTCGCTCTGTTTCAATTTAACTATAATTACATTTTTTTAGGACTGAGGGCCTATTAGTCTCAATCTGGGATTTTTGCGTTGTCGTTTTCGATAGTTGGACATTTGTCGAAATATAAAATTTATCGAAAATATAATTGAATAATTTGAAAGCGATGTTATAATTTGAAAAAAGAAAAAAAAAAAAAAAACTAATAGTCCTCCGTCCTAAACTAAATTCTGCTTTTGCCAGAATTTCCTCAAAATCTTTTTTTTTTTTTTAATTGAAAGAAAAAGAAAAGAAAATTAATAATAATCAGTATCGTTACAAGCGATATCGAAAAAGTTTTTTTTTTTTTTTTTTTTTTTTTTTTAAATTTTGAATTAGGAAATAAGAAGTGCGCGAGCAATATGAAATAAAAATAAGTAAAAAAATGAATTTAATGTTTTTTTTGTTTTTTTTTAACTTATTGTTTAATTTCATGAATTTAAGCTTTTACTGATATTAAAAAACCTTATCAGTGAAGCGGTATTTAAATAATTCATTGAAAAATTAATATTTAATTACAAAAAGGGGTAAACATTTGTATATATATTTCCTTCTTCTATTATTTATTTATTTATTTATTTAATTTCATGAGAATTACAGTTCAAAGAACACAGAATAGATATTCATTTATAGGTCTGAAGTATTAAAGTATTGTAAAAAAATCCATTAAATATTTGATTTAGCATAATAGTAGAAATAGGTATCTAAAAATAATATAAAGTTAAACTAAAAAGTTTTCAACAAAATAATAATTATCTCTTACATTTAGTTTCTTTTAAAAAAAATAATGAAAAGAAAAAGATAACATTAATAAACTTTGAACGTCCTTTATTTTTAATTTGAGCTTTATGAAAAATAATATAAATAATACTCTTATAAACAAGCACTGCAGTCCTAATTGTGAAATACAGACTAAAAGATTAATAATAATAATAATAAAAGTTTTTTTTACACCTATTTATTGAAAATGTTCATTTTTATCAACGATCTTAAATATTGAATCAAGTTACAATAATGAAAGATAGATGGCTGCACTCAACTGAATAGCCACTTCCAGGATGGACAATTAATGTATCTAAAGATCTAAATCCATGGCCTTATTATTTAAAAGATTTTGTTTAGTGCTGCCATCTATTGTGTATTTTAAAGAATACAATGTCATGTGCTCAGGTCTATTTCGGTTAGTTAACTTCAATATAAATCATTTTCACGTATCCAGTACATTTTTTAAATATATATATGTATGTAGAATAAAACAATAACATAATGAAATTCATATTAAAATTAAGAAACTGATTTTTTCTATATCAATTTTTTCTTGCTCAGTTGTACGATAACTGAAAGCATTAACTTTATTTTTCAAAAATGCACTAAAATTATAATAAAAAGTTGTACTAAAAATAGTATATACTGCCTCATCATATAGGAATGTACGCAGAGCATATCTTTATACGAATTAAATTGAAAGTTTTCCAAGAACGTTTTTATAAGCCCTTATATCACAAAATATTACAAAACCTTTTTTAACATTATATATATGTACATCAATATTTTTCCCGTATTATAAAATAACAAGTAATCCATAATAAAGTTCAGTATTTTCAGTATTCAGTATTATTTTTGAAAATAAATATACTATATAATGTATATTTAAAATGAAAGAAATTTTAATAAATACATTAAGCACATTCTTAAAAAATATGCTATCTTCAAGTGCATATGCATATGCATACACAATATACATTTACTTTCCCATAAATAATCAGACACATTCGATTTTAAGTCTCTTGTCAAATATATAGAAAACTGTTGATGAATTTTTCAGAAGCTTTGGGCATGTCAAGAACGTGTTATACCTCATATAGTTGTTGCCCCAAAAGCAAAAAAGGAAGGACCAATATAAAGTCAAGGAAAACAAAGTGTTTGGGATCACCCTGTTTAAAGTTAAGCTTGAAATGCATTTTGCTGTAGTCCGTGTTTAGGATGCTTCTTCTTATTTTCGGTATTTATTTATACCAGACTGGCGCATATATCTATGAAAAAAAAAAAAAAAAAAAGGTTTCTTTAAAAACTTGGAAGGAAAAAAAAATCTTTTGTTGTATAATGCGCAAAATATTAAACGTAATGCATTGACATTTTTAGGAAATTTGACACATTACATTTAGACAAAATACAGTAAGTTATCAAATTGTTAGATTTTTAATTTTATTTATTTATTTATTTATTTTTTTTTTTTTAGAATAATAATAATAATAATAATAATAATAATAATAATAATAGCATTCAAAAGCTGATAGGGTTTCAGTCTATTAGTTCTGTATATTATAATGCAAAAGTAGAAATGGAAAGTAATGTAAAAATCAGAAGAAAGAACAAAGATAAATTTTAGTTAAATTTAGCTTTAATTGTTAAAGACTGTGTCCTCTCAAGTTATAGCTTTTTTTTTTTTTTTTTTCGATTAAATTTTAAATTATATTTTTGAAACTAATGTCTTTATGCACTATCTTTCGTTAAATTATATATAGAGGGGGCGGATTCTTCGAATGATATAGGGTAATTTTGTAATAAGCAACACATCAATATATTGCTTATATATAAATATAAGCAGTATATTTATATATCCACACATTATACCGTTTACTAACCTGTTAAAAGTCTAGAAAAGGAATATTTTTTACATTGAGGTTCTACCATAACCAATCGACATGAACATATTCTCTTTAATCTAATTTCCTGAAAACATACAAATAAGCAAATCATTAATAAAAACAGAGATACAAATTGAAATTAAAAGAAGTTTAATTATATTTAGAAAATCAAAGATCTTCGTAAGCTTCCACAAACACTAAACTGATAACATAATTAACATTTTTACTTCTGTATTCTTTCAGAAAATAAACGTTTTATATTATTATTGACAGATGCCCACTTCACTTGTTTGATTTCATCATTTATTGAGAACCACTGTTTCTCAATGCGTTATATAGATATGTAATTTATTCTTCTACTTGAGCGTGAGGAATTTGGTGCAAGAACGGGGTAATTCAGTTGAAACCCGTCTTTATTTATTATTAGAATGGTATTATCCAAATAGCATTTTAAGATATTTTAAAGCTTTTTTTTTAATCCTATGAATATAAAGTTTAAAAGGCTTTCCAAAAGTTTTTAAGATGGAGGCTTAAAAGCTTGTAACAAGGTAGGTAAAAAGGGATCCTCGTCTACAAAAACCAAAGTTAATATTTAAGGATTTTATGTGCAGTCTATGAAAAGGTAAATATTCTAAGATTGTTTTTAAGGATGTTATATATAGAGTTGCAAACCAAATCCGGAGGATTGTTAGTATCGCCCCTTTTTCCACACCACATAATTTTTACAGTAATTCTCTTCAAATGAATTTACAATGAAATAAGAAGAAAAATATTCTAAAAAAATCTGATGTGGGCACCACATGACTTCCTTATACACTTTTAGAAAAATACATAATGTTAAAAAACATTGTCACTGGACCCGAAACAGTTGGCTAAAAATAAAAAAAAATAAAAAAATAAATGTGCCTTGAGGGGACTCATTTTAAAGTTGTGTCTTGTGGGGGAGGGGGGGACTCATGTCAAAGTTGCGCCTTGGGGGGACTCATGTCAAAATTGTAACTTGAGGGGACTCATGTCAAAGTTGGGCCTTGGGGGGGACTCATGTCAAAGTTGGGCCTGGGGGGACTCATGTCAAAGTTGTGCCTTGGGGGGACTCACGTGCTTTGGGGGGGACCCATGTCAAAGTTGTGCCTTGGGGAGGGGACTCATGTCAAAGTTGCGCCTTGGGGGGACTCATGTCAAAGTTGGGCCTGGGGGGACTCATGTCAAAGTTGGGCCTTGGGGGGACTCATGTCAAAGTTGGGCCTTGGGGGGACTCATGTCAAAGTTGTAACTTGAGGGGACTCATGTCAAAGTTGGGCCTTGGGGGGACTCATGTCAAAGTTGTACCTTTGGGGGGGGGACTCATGTCAAAGTTGTGCCTTGGGGGTCTCATGTCAATATTGGGCCTGGGGGGGGGACTCATGTCAAAGTTGTGCCTTGGGGGGAACTCATGTCATAGTTGTGCCTTGGGGGGACTCATGTCAATGTCATTTTGAAAAGATTTTGATGAAATTCTGGCAAAAGCAGAATTTAGTTTAGGACGGAGGACTATTAGTTTTTTTTCCTTCCCAATTATAACATCGCTTTCAAATTATTCAATTATATTTTCGATAAATTTTAGATTTCTATAAATGTCCATCGAAAAATGATTTCGACAAATGTCCAACTATCGAAAACGACAACGCAAAAATCGCTGTCTGAGACTAATAGGCCCTCAGTCCTAAAATTGAATTATCACCGTGTTCTGAGCTTTTCTGAAAGTTAATTAAAAACTTATGCAAGATTTGTACTGGTAACGCTGCCGAAGACAGCAGGGACCCTTAAAAGTTGGCTAAAAGTATTTAAAAAATGCATTTTCACCGTGTTCTGATCTAGTCTGAAAGTTTCAAATATCTAGCTAGTCGTGAAGTTAGTTAAATAAATTTTCTGTCGAATCACATAAACGCTGCTGAGGGCAGCAGGTATCGGAAACAGTTGGCTAAAAATATTTAAAAAATGCATTGTCAACGTGTTTTGAGCTTTTCTGAAAGTTTCAAATGCCTAGACAGGGCCGTGCTTAGGGGAAGGGGGGGGCGACCGGGGTGGTCGCCCAGGGCGGCTAAAAATGACAAAATTTTGGCTAAAAATTAGGTTTACTAAAACTGATAGATTTTTTTAAAAACAGGATTGGATTGGATTAGGGAATAAGGCCGATTGACTGCTGTAGGTCCTAGACCTGAGAGGGAGTGCCCTCCGTGGGGGTCTTTCTAAGGGGTCCTAGCCCGTATTTACGCAAGTTTCGGAGAAAACCATGGAAAACTCCGATCGGCTAGGCCGACAAACGCGACTTGAGATTGAACCCGGCACCTCATGTCTACCAGCTTTGAGCGCATACCACTCGGACGCTGAAGGCTTATTTTTAAAACAGAGAAAAAAAAAATTGATAACTTTTCATCTGTGGCAACCCGGCAGTTTTTAGCTTTAAAGTATAGTTTTCAGAAGCAGAAGGAGGGAAATAATTTTAGTGCCTAGTATGGCGGCTAAAATCTTTTGCCTAGGAGGGCGGCTAAAATCTTTCGCCCAGGGCGGCTAAAAGTGTACGCACGGCCCTGCCTAGCTAGTCGGGAAGTCAGTTAAATTGCATGATTTCTTCAAACCGTTTTTGAATTATTACCGTTTTTTGATACATTATGGCCAAAATCTATGTATTTTTGGTCACTATGAACCTAATTTTCCTAAATATCTCCAAAACGGAAAATCATACAAAGTCCAAAAAGGGAGGTGCACAACTAGATGTTATAACAAACCTATGTACCAATTTGCAACTTTCTACGACCAACCGTTTTTGAGTTATGCGACTTACACACACACACACAGACACACATACATACAGACGTCACGAAAAATCGTGTAATGTCGCTTATATCTCTAAAACGAGAGCTCGTGTTAAGACGACACTTGCAGGTGTACAACTAGACATCGTGACAGTCACACGCATAAATTGGCAACATTCAGCGATCATTCGTTTTCGAGCAATGTGAAATACAAAATCCATTTCGCAAATCGGGATTACTATACTTCCTTATACTTTGTATAAGGAAGTAAAAAGACTGGTGTGGAAAAGGGGCGGTATTAACAATCCTTCGGTTTAGGTTGGCAGCTCTGATAGCCTATCAAAGATAGAAATACAAAGACTGTTTACAAGGTGGATTTGTAAAATATGCCTAAAAAGCTGCGAAAAAGAGATTTTTTTTTCCTTTTAACTTGTACATGGCTCTGACCTTCGATAGTCAATTTTTGGAAACTGGAGCTAATTTGAGCGGGCCGTATTGCTTAACCCTTCGCCGATCCTGTTTAACTTCACTCCTCCGGTCAGTGTTGCCAAATTTTGAGACTTTTTTATTCAATATTCACCACTAAATTTTTACTGTAATGGATGCCTAATCACTTCGATGGTCAGTCGTTTATTCTATATACCAACTAATACCCCTTAATATTATTGGTAGTAGCAGAATAAAAAAAAAACCTAAATTTAGTAACATTGTTTTAGAGCACTTTAGAGGGCTAGGATTGATAAAGAGTTACAGCTAATTCTGAAAATCTACGAATATCAGTAATCGGGATTTAGATTTGTACATGACACCTGAAGGCCAGTATATTGAACATTCGGCCATTGTATATATATATCATTGAACATTCGGCCACTGTATATATATATCATTGAACATTCGGCCACTGTATATATACAAACAGACTTCTATACAATTTATCTAAATGATACTTCTCAGATAGAATTTTAAGATTTTTGCAAGGTTTTTTCTACCCTATATTTCTAAAGTAAGAAAATCTTTTCAAAGGCTTTTCGCAAAAACCTTAGAAATTTATAACAAGGGCTGTATAAAAATACCCAGTTGCATACCTGCATATGTTCCAATTAATATTCTGCTGCATTGTTAGCTTCCGCGCAATTATTTTGCACAGCACTTTATTTCTTGAGAAATTATCTGAAAATTTAATTCCCATAAAAGAAGAATGAAAATACTCTTAAAAAAAAAAAAAAAAAAAGTCTGAAAAGAAAAAAAAAAAAAAAAAAAAACGGGTATTAACAATACTAAGAATTATCTATCTATCTATCTATACATAATAATAAAATAAGATGTTTGTGTGTGTGTCATTGTGTATGGTTTCCAGAGCTTTTTAAGAAAACGGCTGATGGCTGAGCTACAAAAATTTGCATGGTGGTTCGTAATGACCTCTCCTGATGCACCTCGAAGCCCGATTTTCGAATTTTGTGTTAGTTTTCTTTTAATTAATTAAAATGTTAAAATCAAGCAGAAACGGTCGTTTTGCCAAGCCAAGCTCAGAGAAAAGCAAAACAAACAAACTACCACTAACACAAAGCAGAACGCGCCAATAATAAAATCGACAGAAATAACCCAAGATCGTTAAATGCTTATTATACAGAAACCAACTTTCCCATGTTAAATCGGCAAATTTTTTTTCCGTAAAGTTTTAAATATTGGACGAACCAAATATCGCAGTAAAATGAAACAAAAAGTAAAATATTCTTATCAACGAGATCTTTAATTTGAGATAAAAACGAACTTTCTAAGTTAATAAGTAAAAAAATAGGAGCATTTTCAATTTAGCGTAAAATTAGATGTTTTGACAACTTTTTGAAAAAATTTCTTCTTCAAGAATTTTTTTTTAAAACAAGCTAGAGAATTCATAAATGTGCAGAATTCTTTGAAAACTGGATTTTCAGATAGACAATTACTTAAACTAGGAACTTTTATAAAATTTAGCTTTTAAAAATCAAAATTTCCTATCTTAATTGCTGAAAAACTGTTAAATATCGCCAAAGAGACATAAATCGCCAAATATGAAATTGCTTTATCTCAGTTTACCCGAAAAATATTAATTTCAAATTGAGCTGCTTTTTCTTTTTATAAGTTATTTTTTTAACCAAAGAATCTTTGCTTTTATTATTTTGTACAATTTTAAATTTTATATCCCTGAAAACAGAAATGAATGCATTTTTGAATAACATTTGTTTCAAATCTGTAGCTTGAATTGCTGATTTTTTAATATTTTTCATACCTTAGAATAAGAAAGTCAGTACACGATATAGTATCCAATTTTAATATCTTTCAATTCAATCTGGCATTGATAATTACGATGCATAAAGATTTCTACTTCCTTCTATATAGTATACTAGCAGGCTTTGCCCGCTTCGCTTGTCATTTTATTGAAATGAATTTCGACTTTCGGTTTTCAATGGATTTACACGTTGTAAGAGCTCCTGAAAACAATTTGACTATTTTTAGAAAATTTCTATTTGCGTGTGTGTGTTCTATGTGCGTGGCAAAAGTTTTGTTCCAACTAGATATCAGGAGCTACTGCTCAGAATTACATATAAATTTATATGCAATTGAACCTTGATGTATAATAGCGTTTATCAATATTTGGTGTCAATTGTTCAACATGTGCTGCTATTCAGTGATTGCCGCAATTTCAGAGAAGGCTATAACTCAGTAACTAATACATGGAATTGCATAAATTTACAAATAAATTTACATTGTTACAAATTATAGTGCTTATCAACTTTTGTACCAATATCTCAACATGTGGCGCTGCTATACAGCGATTTTCGCAATTTAAGGAAAGGTTCAGTTGCATATAATGAAACAAAACTTGATATGTGAAAAGCCCATTTTGAAACATTATGCTGATTCAATCTCGATGCCTATCGGCCGATAAGTGGAGCTCATATACTACAATTTTTTTTTAGAACTGAAAGGATGCCATCTGCAAATTTACTTCCGTTGGACATTTTGTGCAACAATACCTCTCTGAGTTGATAATATTCAGCATTCATAATGAAAAAAATAATAAATAATTTGTGCTGCGTTAATATGTATAGGAAAATGTAGAAGAAAATTTTGTGATGGACACGGCATACTAGTCTGCATAGAAAACCCATGGATAATGTCTAGCAACCAGAATTATGGAAAGTTTAACGCAAAGAAAACTTTGTAATACAGTTTAACGCAAAGAACAACATCGCACGAAAGCTGAGTTGAAATCCAGGACATATCTGATGTAAAGTATCAGGTTAATTCCAGTAAATATAAAAACTATTTAAAAAAAATAAATGATATCTACAAAAAAGACACTTAAAATGTACAAAAAAGCCAAGCTCAAAGAAAGAGAATGGATTAAAGTTGTGTCTAAAAAGGGTGTGATATCAAATTCCCAAGCTTACATTCAAATACTTATTTAATATTCCCTTTTAACTAAATTTTCACATGGAATTAAGTGCCTTATGATATGTTGATAGAAATCCTTCTTTCCTGTACTAAATACATCATAGCGTGTTTCTGAAAAATATTATTTTATTTATGTATGATGGGCTTGGCGGCCATCTTTTAAGTAATGAATAAACATTCACACAATTTGAAAGAAGTTTCTTAAAATATATCTCATATAAAATTAATTTTGCTATTCCATTCAGCAGAGACGGAAATATTTGGATAATATGATTTCTTATAAGTATTTAGTATTCAGTGCACTTCCATCCTATAAATGCCGGGAATAAAAGAATATAAAAATTTAAATTAACGCAAAAACATGAAGGAGAGGGGGGGGAGCATAGAAGCTTCCACCCCCGTTATATTTACCCAATTTGAATTTAGCTTCTTGGAATAAATATCTCGTAAAAATAATATGGTTATTCCATTCAACAGGGGTTGAAATATTCAGATTAAAAAAGAAAAAATAAATGCATTAAAAACATCGCAAAAGCCCCGTTAAGCACACAAGTTGAATCAATTTAAGTTTTAACAGTGTTAAGTTTGGCGCACTCCCATCCTCCCATCCTATAATTATTTCCCATTGCGCAGCATTAGTGCGATATAAAACTCAATTAACCAACCAATCAACCAACTCATCCTATAATTGATGAGATTTATAGAATTCAAACCACGGAGTAAAAAGACAGGAGAAGAAGGTAACGCTGAAATTTTGTGATGTTGTTTTCTAATGTTTATAGAGGGCGCCAGCGTGCAATCCTTCCTTCTCTCCAGCTTCCGCAATGTTATTCAATGGGGAAATGTCTCGTTTTAATTATTTTTTTTTAAATAATATCAAGCTGAGAAAATTTCGATTGAAAGCAAATTTCATTAAATAGAGTATTCTATCCAACATGTTTTTTTTAAGAGCCATTTTATACTAATTTTACTTTGAAAGAAAGCTTTTAAAAAATAACGATTCTTATGAACCGAAGCTAGCTAAAACAGATAATTTGGAGGAAGGAGAATGGATGAAATTTTGTAAAGAAAAAAAATAAACTTACTTTAGGTGCAGAAAACACGAACTCGGACTTTATTTTTCTCCTGGGGCTTTTTTTTTGTTTTTCTTATCACTATCATAGCCTGTTTTACAACTAGGAACGAAATATTTATTTGAAACATCTGAATTATGCAGTTTTAAGAACTTACAAAGAAATTAAATTGCTTAAAATAAAAAAATTTAAATGTACTCCAGCAAAATTCTATTGAAAACAACAGTATATCCGCGCCGAGGTAGGGAGGAATGACAAGTGGCGCCCTCAATATTTACCAAAAATTTAGATCACAGTTTCGTAGCTTTCTCCCATTGGACCTTCAACTCCTATTAATATTACTCCGTGATTCAAACTAACGTAAATCTTTGAAAGATGGCCGCCAAGCCCATCATACATAAATAAAAATAATAATATTTTTCAGAAACACGCTATGATGTATTTAGTACAGGAAAGAAGGATTTCTATCAACATATCATAAGGCACTTGATTCACATGTGAAAATTTAGTTAAAAGGGAATATTAAATAAGTATTTGAATGTAAGCTTGGGAATTTGATATCACACCCTTTTTAGACACAACTTTAATCCATTCTCTTTCTTTCAGCTTGGCTTTTTTGTACATTTTAAGTGTCTTTTTTGTAGATAAAAACCTTCTAATTACTGATAAATTGGCCATTTAATTTTAATCCTTAATTTAATTGTTGCCAAAAAAAATTATCATTATTTTTTGGACAGAAAAAAAAAAAAAAACGTGAACAATAAAAATTACATTTATTTAAAATATTTAATTTTATTCCTTAATTTAATTGTTGCCAAAAAAATTATCATTATTTTTTCGACAGAAAAAAAAAAAAAAATCTGGAGTGACTCCACTCGACTTTCCGAACATTGAGTAATTAACAGTTTTGTAGATAAAGTAAAGAAAGAGGAGTTGTTAAACAAACAAAAGGGAGAAAACCATAATAGAGTGTTTGAGTATCTTTCTCCATATATTACACGATGTTTTATTGAACGCTACTGATCTTTGAGCCCATAGATCATAATGATAAAGAATTTTTCGTTGTGTCCTTGTAAAAACCTATAAATGCTAGATTCACCAAAATGCTTATAGTTAGTGCAACGGTGATTTATAATATTCATATAAATTTTCAGCTCAATTGAATAAGGCGTTTAGATGCTGTCGCACTTTTAAAAATTTGGTCCCATAGGCCATAATGATAAAGAATTTTTCTTTGTGTCCCTGTAAAAAAACTGTAAGTGCTAGATTCACCAAAATCTATACAGTGTGTGCAACTGTGACCTATAACATGTGTACAAATTTTTTTGTTTATATTAATAAGGCGTTTAGACGCTATCACACTTTTAAAATTTTGGCCCCATTGGCCATAATAATAAAGAATTTTTCTTTATGTCCCTGTAAGAAAACTATAAGTCCTAGATTCTCCAAAATCTATACAGGTTGAGTATCTGTGACCTATAATATGTGTATAAATTTTTTTCTCAATTGAATAAGGCGTTTAGATGCTATCGCGCTTTTAAGATTTTGGTCCCATAGGCCGTAATGATAAAGAATTTTTCTTTGTGTCCCTGTAAAAAAACTATAAGTGCTAGATTCACCAAAATCTATAGGGTTCGTACTATGGTGACTTACAATATACGTACCAACTTTCAGCTTATTCGAACAAAGAGTTTAGACGCTAGCGTGTTCACTCACAGACATACACACATACATACACACATACATACACACATACATACATACATCATTCAAAAATAGTGAAAACGGACTCATTGGACCTTGAAACGTATAGAAACATCAAAATCTCAAATTCGGATTTTTGACATGATTACAATACTTTCCTCACTATAGTGTTCGGAAAGTAAAAAAAAAAAACCGTGAACAATAAAAATTACATTTATTTAAAATGAGGAAAGTAAATTAATCAGTCGTATCGTTACAAATAAGATACCAAATGAAAGATGCAATTTTTGTGAATCCAACGGATTAAACAGCTTATCGATCGGACAATTAGATTTTTTAAAATTAACTAATGTATGTATTTTAGGTGGCAAGAGAAGGAGATTGTATGGAAACCGTTTGGAAATTATTTTTAAATGTGCTACTAATTAAGTCACATGTTTTTTTTTTTTTTAAGTGGGATTAAAAATTGCAGTTTTGAATTTTTTTTTAAATTTTCTTTCACAAACACAAACATATAGTATACAGCCTGTACAACACTAGACCAAATTGAAGTTCAAATTTCATCAATATTTAAATAAATAAATGAAAATAAAAATATGTTTAATGGGAAATATATATAACCATTAAAAGTTTAGTTGTCTAAAATAGGGCAGAAATAGCGCTCATAGCATATTGTTACAAGGTATTAAGTCTTATTTTTATAAGGGATTAAATCTAAAATGGTGACAAAAATTCAAAAGTCGCCAAAGAGAGCTATATTAAGGCGGTACTATGATCGTGCTTACAAACAATGAATTATATATAACCACAAAAAATTAATTGTCTCATGCAACAGACGTAGCCGGTCATAGCATATTGTAATATTTAGCGTGAAATTGTTATCATTTTTATGGTTGATCGGGGATAAACAAAATAAACATAGGAAATAACGTAAAAGCAAATATTATGTGCACCACGTATAGTGTTGTTCATATGTAACTGGGATTCAAATATAAAAGGGATACTTCATTTTTTTTCGATACTATCTATTTCGAAACTGTTATCTAATAAGGACTTAATGGAAGCCTATTGGTAAACCGTTGTCTCAAGTAATAGGGACAAGCGCCCGAGTTTTAGCGGATGACCAAATCGCTACCGAAGGCAGCAGGGATCCGAAGCGAGCTTTTGAGCAATTTTAGTATTTTATTTTATTTTTATAAAGCTATATAGAAAAGAGTTTCCTTTAAATTTAGTGACCAGCGAAGCGGGCAAAGCCTGCTAGTATATATAATAAAATAAGATGTTTGTGTGTGTGTGTCATTGTGTATGTATTTCCAGAGCTTTTTAGGAAAACGGCTGATGGCTGAGCTACACACATTTGCATGAAGGTTCGTAATGACATCTCCTGATGCACCTCGAAGCCCGATTTTCGAATTTTTGATTAGTTTTCTTTTAATTAATTAAAATGTGAAAATAATAACCTTCTAATTTCTGATAAATTAGCCATTTTAATTTTAACCATAATTTAATTGTTGCCATTTTTTTTTTTTTTTTTCCCGACAGAATAAAAAAAAAAAGTACATTTACTTAAAATGAGGAAAGTAAATTAGAAAATAAATTAGAAATAGCAGTCGTATCGTTACAAATAAGTAGGCCGTGGGCCATAGGTTGATATCGTTCAAGTCCGTTTCAATCATCGAGGGGCAATTTCAAATTAATGTTAAAATTAAAAGAATATTCTATTATATACGAATTCGCAATGTTCCGGTCTGAAGATGTGCACATTATTTTAAAATTAATTAAATTAATTCTACAAATTTGACATTTCTGCGGTCCTGCTATTCTACTTACACTTAGAGATAGTCAAATTCTCTACTCATTCATTCGTTTATCCTCCAATCAAAACAGAAATTTCCTTTTCGCTGTTATTTTTAGCCCAATGACAGCTGCTGTTACGGCGCGCGCTAGCATTTGATATGTTTTGGTTACGTTTATTTATGTTTACATTATCTTGAGTATTGTTGACATTTTCTTCCAATTCTATTATTGCTTTCTTTTCGTGTATTTTTAAGTAATCTCCACATTTCATATAATGTGAGAAAAAAATGACATATTGTTTAAAAATCGGGAATGAGGTAAATTCAAAAATGTAGTATTTTTCTCAAATAAGATGTAAAGTTTCTCTCGACATCATTATCTTACGTATTATTAACATTTTGAACGAATTCTTTTATTACTCTTTTTCCCCCTTTATTTTTAAGTAGAATTATTACAGGTAATATAATATCAGAAGAAATTACTTATTGTTTGTGCATCGGAGATGAGATACATTCAAAGGTGACGTGTTTTTATCAAATAAGCTGGGCTAAAGTAAAGTGAGATTGTTTGCTGATCAGTGGAAAGTTTTAAATATTCGTGAAAGAAAAATATGTACCGATATGTTTCTTCTTCAAATTAATGAACTGTCCAAACTGTCTTTAGACAACAACATAGGTTACCACAGAAAGTGTTACACAGTAAGTTTTACTCTGACATGCAGCTAAGTTATTACCGAAGCGTTATTGGAGGCCTCCATATCCCTTTCCGACCAAAAGCGTACATTTGTACGGGTTAGACATCCACTCACATTTTTTCATCTGGAACAGTCGTATGTAATAAAATCAGGAAGAAAACGATCGAGCTAATTAGCAGAAAGTGTAAAGTACAATTTTCAATCAACAAATGTTGGTTATAGCCCATATTATTCTTTCAGTTTGCAAAAAAAGAAGAATGTAATGCTTTAAGTAAAAATGTTCCCGGTCTTAAAGGGATATGGACACTCAAAAAATTTTTGGGTTCTGTTTGTGTGTCTGTTTCTCTTGTGACAGCGGCCGCAAAAATCACGCTATTGGCTTGCAATTTGGTACACATGCTTATGAACCCTGTGGCAGAAATTTATCATGCTTTCTGCGACAAGCTTCATCAACACCAAAATCTTTCTGCGGGAATAGTTTGTGAAGTTAACATTTACGAATGCAAAATAAAATATTTTTAAATAGTAAATAATATTCAGTATAACCAATGTATTTAAATTTTAACTAGGCACAAATGCATATATCTGCAGTATTGCAAGAAAATACTGTTTTTTTTTTTTTTTTTTTTTTTTTAAAGAAAGGTGAAAATAAATCTATTGATCTTAACTGATTCAGATTTTTTTTTCACATCAATATACAGCATTGTTTATAAAATATTCAATGCATTCAAACCATAAACTGCAGAAACACATAAAAAATAATCTGCAAAAATTTTTAAGGCATTTAAATCATGAAATGTCTAAATTAAACAAATGTTACAAATACTTTTAAATTTTCATTACTTTTTTTATATTCAATATATATATATAATACACAAATGCACTTTTTCATAACGTGCAAACCAAAAAACACAAAATATAATATAGAACACAAAATTGAAATACAACAAATTAAAAGTAAAAATTAATAAAGAATACTGAATGTTATAATGAAATATAAATAATTTAAAACATTTATAGTTTTTAAGATTATTAGAAAGATGCAAGATAACATTCTAATATACAAGATTCAATTTTTATATTATATACAAATAGCATAAAGATGTGTATTTGAAATCTTAAAATGTGATTTGACATTAAAGAATTCAGAATGTATAATTATACCATCATTTAAACACATAAAGTAAAACAGAATACAAGATCTAAGTAACACCATTATAGACAAAGCATAGTCGAAATATTTTCATAAAGAGTGAGGCAAGTGAAATATTTAATTTTTAAGGAAATGTTGAAATGGGAAATGTAACAGATTTCATGGATAAAATCTATAATAGAAAATAATGATTACAGATGAATGAAATAAATAGAAATCAATTAAAAGTAATATTTGATATTGATATCTATAAGAATAAGTAAATAAAAATAAATAAATAAAAGCATTTGCTGTTTAATTAGTATTTATTCAAAACAACTATTATTAGATAAAATTCCTTTTGCTTACAAATATATATATTCAACAAAACTTTTGGTTTGATTTTTATTCAAAATAACTATTTAATTTGAAATATTTCAATAAAAATACATATATATATATATATATATATATTTTCTCAAAATTCAGATCTTTAAAAAATTAAATGAACAAGCTATAGAAACTAATGATAAGAGTACTTTTGTAAAATAAATAAATTTTTTAACGACTTCATATGCTTAAACAAGAAAATTTAAAGCTAAGAATTTTAATCACAATTAAAATAATTAATGATCAGTAAAGGAAAAAAATAGAAAAGTTACCAATTTTATAACTTAAGATAACCATTATAATATTTATTTCTAAGATCTTTTACTACATATAAAATGCTAAAAATCAATAAAGTATTTTTAAGATTAATTTCTTATTTTTTATTTTTTGAAGAAAGGTTTGAAGCTTCATTTTTTATTTTGCATATAACTACAGACGTTACAAATTTTCCCATACTTTTATTTCTGTATATATTTGTCAAATATATTGCATAGTTTGAACCAAACATTAAAATTAATGCAGCTTTTAAAAATTTACGTGTATTTACTACCACGCACGTGTGCACGCTTCGCATACATTAAAGAAAAAAAATCCCTAGATGCAACTAATTTGTCGTGCGTAAATCAGAAAATGTATAAAAATCGGTACAGCAGCAATCACGCACTTATTTAAAAAAAAAAAAAAAAAAAAAAAAAAACACTGGATGCAGCTATTTTTTTATGCATGAAATATGAAATTCGGAAAATGGTCGCAAAGCCACATTCTTTCGAAAAAAAACCATTTTTGCAATAGAATAAATACACGCGACATGAGCGGCAGGCTCGGCGCGAAAACAAAGTTTGGAGAGACGAAAATGAAGTTCCGATGTGAAGAGGTTACTAGTGAAAAGTGTCGATATACTGAATCCAGAATTAAAGTAACCACCTTAGAACAATTAAACCTACCAATTGATCACACAAGCTCAATCAAATACATAGCCAAGAGAAATTCAAAAAGCAATAACAAAATCAATCACATAATTTCGATACCAGAACCCATGGCAGAAGACCTTTTACGAGACGGCTTCCTCCAGCTGGGTCTCTTTAGATGTCGGGTGAGACCCTTCACTAGTATTCAGAGATGCTCAAGATGTCAAGAGCTCTATGCCCATATGTGCCCACTGCGGTCAGCAACATGAACCAACTAACAGTTGCTCCAGCCCTCCAGCCTGCATCACCTGCATGAGGGAGAACTCCACCAATGGTACAAAACACAACGTTAAACATCCGTCCTACTCAAAAGAATGTCCAACCTATAATAGAATCTACAAAGAACTAAGAACCAGACTAGAAGACAAATACCCTCCACCACCAGCTCCATCACAACTGCCAAGACCACAGCCTCACCAACAATTCCACGACTCAAGCTAACAACAACAATCACTCTTAAGAGAACCAATCTACCCAAACTCTCAGCAACAAGCAAGGGATTCTATATTCCACATGCGCTACTGGAGATATCAAGACCCCCACCTTTCCACAATATGGAGAATTTCCATCCTTCTACGACCCTGCCTACGGATACAACCAGGCGGTCAACTCTCCACCCAGACATCAACCAGTCTCAGCCAGTAGGTAAGCTCTTTCAACCTTTCTAAACTCTAACTTCTGTCCTATTCCCAATGTCCTCATCATCAGTTTCCTCCTCTCCTCCCCCAGTAGCAGCACCCTCAATTCCTCTCACCTCGTTCAATAACCTGAAAATCCTGCAGATCAACCTCAATAACTGTAAGGCGGCAAACTCGGCAGCACGAGAATTCATGGAGAAGAACTCTATTGATGTCGGGCTGCTGCAAGATGCTTACTGCACTAAAGAGGGTGATCTGTATGGTTTTCCCTCCTCCTGATCCAGGTTTGAGTCCGCCCAACACTCAACACACATTGTCATCGCAGCACAAGACCTCACCTACACTCACCTCTTTACTGGGGAGCATTGTGTTTTTATAACTATGACCACCAATGAAGGTGAATTGTACCTTGGCAGCGCATACGCAGCCCCGTCTGCAGATTTCGAGGACTGCATGCAGGAGTGGCAGCACTTAATCAATCACAAAACACTCTTTCTATGTGGCTGCGACCTCAATGCAAATTCCCCACTGTGGTGTTCTCCCCGTGAGGATGCAAGAGGAAGCAGCCTCATAGAATACATCACAATAAATAACCTCTGTCTAGCTAACATTGAAAATTCACAACCGACCTTCCAAAAATGCGATGCCAAAGGCTGGCCTGATTTCACACTAGTAAACCCGAAAACTTACGCCAAAATGAGCGACTGGTCGGTCCTGGATATAGCCAACTGCTCAGATCATAAATACATAACATATACCCTAAAATCCTCACCAACTAAATCAACTCTTCGAAGGTTTGCTACAAAACGTGTCAACTTCTCAAAATTTAATAAAATACTTAAACTATCCACCGATAAACTAACTGGCACCATTAGTACAGTAAGGAACACCCAAGACTTAGAAAATGCAACCTCTTCTATTATTTCCACAATACACGCTGCTGCCTCTTCAGCCTTCAGGCTCAAACAATCGGGACGGAAATTCACCTACAATTTCTGGTCCCCTCAACTCAGATCCATGCGTAACCGCCTGACAGCACTCCGGAGACAACAAAAATATATCAACCCCTCAGTTCTAATGCAACACAAACTTAAAATCCGCCAACTCTCGGCAACATTAAAAAAACAAATAAACATTGCAAAACATAACGCATGGAAACATTTTGGCACAAAACAAACAAACATCCATGGCACTGCACAGAAATTCTATAGTAATAAATTTTTCACACCAACAGAACTCAAACTTGAACGTCCTCCAGCTCTTTCCTCTAAACACAACAACCTAGAATATATCACCTCAGTTCTTTTCCCTCCGAGTAAATTCACCAGCCCCATATTCCAATTTTTTCAGGTCCCATGGATGAAGCCTTCACGTAGGCAGAAATCTGGGCTGCTCTTTATAGCTTTAACGTAAATAAGGCCCCTGGCCCTGACAGCATAGACTTCAGAATCCTTAGACACTCCTTCAATACACTCACATATATTTTTCACACATGGACAAACTTATGCCTCGAACTACAATATTTTCCAGAAATTCTCAGAAGGGGTGAAGTGGTGTACTTTCTGAAGCAAGGGAAGCTTCCCTCTGAACCCTCCTCTTATCGACCGATCTGCCTGCTCTCAACAATAGGCAAATTACTAGAAAAGCTCATTGTCAATAGACTAAATTTCTACCTGGAATCCAATAATCTTCTACACCCCAACCAATTCGGGTTCAGAGAGGGCAGATCATGTGAAATCGCTTTGCAGCAAATTTTAAACTCCTGCGCTCTTAACTTTCAGTCTGGAAAGTACACCACTCTTATTTCACTTGACATTAAATGGGCTTTCGACAACATCGAATGGCCACACATCCTACACACTCTACAAACACTTAACTGCCCGGGAAATCTTGCGGGAGTCATCAGCTCTTACCTCTCCAACAAGAAAATCTTGATTAACTGGGGCCCTAACTACAGTGTTTTTCCACAATCTAAGGGCTGCCCCCAGGGATCGTGCCTAGGCCCGATCCTCTGGAACTTGGTGGCCAACAAAATTCTTCTAAAAATGAACTCAGAGGGTTTTAAAACCCTCGCATATGCTGATGACTTCTCTGTGATTCTCTCGGGTTTAACGAGAAAAGTTCTGGAGGAACAGGCCCAGGCTGCCCTCTCCCTCTTCAGCTCCCTATTAATAGAATCAGATCTAACACTCTCACCCTTGAAAACGCAAACATTAACCTTCTCCTTTCCAAGACTCCTTAAACGGAACCCAGTGATGAGGATCGATGGCGTCAGTGTCCGTCATGTTTCACAACTAAAAATATTGGGAATCACAATAGATAG
Organism: Salticus scenicus; assembly: GCA_963930645.1. Lineage (NCBI taxonomy): Eukaryota > Metazoa > Arthropoda > Arachnida > Araneae > Salticidae > Salticus > Salticus scenicus. The sequence continues at coordinate 139,144,448 of OZ005658.1, forward strand.
AAACCTAAACTGGCTGGCACACATACAAGACCTAAAAATAAAAACTTCTAAAATCTTCCACAATTCAGCAAAAATGGCAGGGAAGAGGTGGGGTACATCCACCTTCTTCCTAAAAACCTGGTATAAAATAGTAATAGAAAAGATCCTAACCTACGGCGCTGGCATTTGGGTATCAACCTCACCAAAGCAGCGTCGAATAAACTTAACTCAATACAGAGAATGTTTTGGTCCAAATATCTAGAGGTTACAAAACAATGTCTACTGATGCCCTCACAGTCATCACTGGTATTCCACATGCTCACCTCCAATTAAAATACAACTTTAACAAAACTAACGTCCTGCAATTAAATAATTCCATTCTCACAGGCACTCTCCTCCCTAATATTCATGTCCAACTTTCTAACTGCTGGCAAATACACCCAGCACAGGATGCTGCTTCCCTTTTCATAAATTGTGCAAAAAACAGCTTCTCCCCATCTGCTCAACTGGCGATCTACACTGATGGCTCCAAAACCGATCATGGAGTGGGAGCTGCACTCTGCGTTTTAAACAATAACAAAGTTCTCCATCAGTGGGCAGGCAGGCTCGCAGACCACAATTCAGTCTTTCAGGCTGAGCTCTTTGCCATCCTGGAGGCAATTGAGTGGTCAGAAAATAACTCTCCAGACTACAATCAAATCTCAATCTTCAGTGACAGCCTCTCGAGCCTGCAGGCCTTAGCTCGCCACAAGAGCAGACACCCACAAGTAATTGAAATTAAAATAAAGCTCTCAAAATTAAAAACTAAAATCTCCCTGGCACACGTTTCTGCCCATAAGGGGGTCGTCGGAAATGAACTAGCGGACTCTCTTGCAAAATCAGCAACAGAATCTAGTGACATAGCCTATTCACTCCCAGCTCCCCCTTCCTTCATAAAATATCACCTAAATCAAAAACTAATTAATGACTGGCAGAGTCTCTGGAGTGTGTCTCCAAAAGGGAGATACACTCACGAGCTAATACCAAATGTCTCACTCAATATTTGGGACCTCTCTCCGGAAATCTCTGCCTTTCTGTCAGGTCATGGCCCCTTCCCCAAATACCTCCACAGATCCCATTGCCGACGATCACCCTTATGTTCATGCGGTGAGGAGGGGACTGCACAACATTACTACTTTCACTGTCAACTTACAAAACCTTACCATTTAAGGAACCCTTATCCTAGACCAGCAACCTGACTGAACAATATAATAACTAGAAAGCCCCTACGGCTCAAATTAAAGCGCATCTATGCCTTCCTTCAAGATTTATCAAATTCAACAAACTAAATTCCTTCTCTATCTTTCCTTAATTTTTCCTCCTCTCCTACATGGCAAATACTGGTCATGTCTGATGCTACAGAATTCCACTGAAGTGCTCTCGGAAAGCAATCATCCTGCGCATGATGTTGCTAACCAACATTGTTCTTAGGGTGTTTGGGCTTGATATAAAGACTGCGAGAACATTGTATAAAGACTGTGAAATTTGTACATTACCTAAATGAACTTTGTAATTAGACTCCACTTGGCACCGGTCCTCTTCACTTTCATGCAACTTTGTCGCCTTTTGTCGCGGGAGAGCTCTGCTCTGGCGACCTTTGTAATTTTTTTTCTTTTTTTTTTCCTTTTTTTTTTTTTTTTTTTTTGTTATTTGCTATGCAATAAAAAACGGTGGAGGCTTAACCTTTGGAGACGGGCTCTTCTGAATCTCCACAGTGGCTTTGGAGCCCCTCTCTAAAAGTTAAAAACGCTCAAAACCACTGCATAGTGGTGAGCGGCTTCTTTCCGTCTTAGAATCTTAGAATCTTAGAATCATATCACCGTATCACGAATCACTAATGCATGCCGTATCAAAGCTAACCCAAGCTAACCACATGCGTTGTATCTCCTCTCCTTATTCAAGATTGAGGCGATCGTATCTGCAGAAACGAAAATTTGTTCTGCAGAACAGTTAACCACTCTTTGAGTATCTTTCTCTCTGTCTCTCTCTTTCCCTCTCTCTCTTTTTTTTAACACAATGGCAAAATTTATTTGACTTAAGTAAAATCTTTCTGCAAGAACATTTTTGTTTCTGCGACATTGTCGCCGTGTCGCCGTGTTTCTGCCACGGGGCTTATGAACCACGCGGAATGAGTATAGTTTAAGTGTGTATTCCATTTATTGTTCGTGTACAGGGACACACCAAAGTTTTTTTTTTTTTTTTTTTTTATCATTACAGCCTATGGACATAATTTGTACCACGATAGCGACCGCAAAAATCCTCGATTGACTTGCAAATTGGTATAAATGTTGAGACTCTGTATAAAAATAGTTGAGTAATTTTTTATGTTTAGGTTATTCATGGATCTTGTAGAGGGATACACCAAATATTTTCTTATCATTATGGCCTATGGGGTGAATTTTGAACAATTATTTTCGAAAAACATAGAATAAGTTGAAATGTTTTTACTGCTGTTCTTTTACAGAGAAACGCAAAATAATTTCATAACATTAGAATCTATGGGCAAATTTTTACCTAAGCGCACTTTAACGTGTTTATGCTGAATTTAATGGAATTAATATATATTATAAACATATTTAAAAGCATGTTTTCTCACTCTAAAAAAAAAAAAGTTATGTATAAGCTAAATTTATTTACAGGACCACACAAAAGAATTCCGATGATATTCTGTAATCATTCAAATGATGTCAAATTAGGTTGAAATATAAGTGAAATATATAATTAATTAGGTGTATCATTTTTAGTGGTGTATATAATAACGGTGACTTCTTTTGAGGAACACGCAAAAGAATATTGTACCATTATGGTCTATAGATGATATGTATTAAAAATATAGTTTAACATGTTTACACTAAATATATTTAAATGTTATTAGAATGTTTAAAAGCCTCTTTTTCTATGAAAAATTTTGCGATAGAATTGGTAATTAGTTTAGAGTGTTATACAAAATAATTCCGATACGTTATGTAGTCTTTTTGCAGGAAATTTGGTACAAGTTTTTATTATTTACAAGGAATAAATAGAAGGCTGTTTCTAGGAAAATATATAAATATACATATGTAGAGAGATAGATATAGACAGAGATATACAGCGGAAAGTTGAAGAGGAGTGGTAACCCCCGTGAGAAATGTATATGTTTATGTAGCGAGTCGTCATATATATGTATACATATATATAATAGAGAGAGAGAGATGCATGTTAGGACTCACCTGAAGAGACAGAAAACGAAACATTTGTATTAGATTAGGGAGCAAACCAATGTTACTGATGTTATTTCTAGAATTAAGTTAAAATGGAGCTGGACTGAGCACTTCCAGAAGAAATGATGATAGATTGACCACCACTCCTATTTCGGATACCGAGATAAAACAAAAGACCGAGAAAGAGACCAGTGTGTTGTTGAAGAGATAAAATTGTGAAGTTTGGAAGAGATAATGGAGAAGAATTGCAGAAAACAGGGCAGATTGGAATCACCTAGAAGGGGGCCTTTATCCTGCAGTGGATTGATAAAGGTTGAAATTGATGATGATAATGATAAATATAAATATGGAATTAATAAAAACTATCAATGATCTAATGAGTAATGAGTGATGAAAGTAGGACGTTGAGGCTCCTGATCTGCAGATCCACTAAATATTAATATTTACCCCTTTTATAGTACTTCTTCTCAGGAGTATGACTTTAGCACTTCTGTACAAGATATTTAAAAATTTATTCAACGAATCACAGTATTATCAGAAATATATTACACACTGCTTTAAACCAGCATCCTAAATGTAAACTAAGTTCCTTCAAATTGGAATCGATTTTCCAAATTTATGTGCAAAGTTTACTTCCAGAACATTTGATATTTTCATTACCTACCTTAAAAAGAATATATTAGCAACATTTTCAGGTTGCCCCCGAAAAGTTGAAACGAACTTGTTTTTAAATGACATTTTTAGCTTATGGCCCACGGTCTAAAGGTACCAGATGAATACGACGGATTCGATCGGATTTTTTAAAATTAACTAATGTATGAATTTTAGCTGGCAACTGCAGAAAATTGTATGGAAACCGTTAGGAGGGAAAAAAAATCTGCTACTCATTAAGTCACATGTTTTTAAAGTGTGATTAAAATTGCAGTTTTTTTTTTTTTTTTTTTTTTAAGGACAGGGCCTATCCGCGATTGTAATGAAATGCTCGCCCTCTGGTAGTCTAAGGTGAAATTACAATAAACTTGCTTTAATTCGACTTTCATAAGCCGCCATTGCTGGCCGATGTTTAGTTTCACATATATTTATTGAATAAAAATGAATAAATCCGGTAAAAAAGATAACACATGCTGTTGTGTGCTACAGTGTAACTCCAAAGGATCAAGAAATCCAGAATTAAGCTTCCATTTATTTCCAAATGGCAAATTTAAAATTTCAGTTGCTTCGTCTAATGGAAGTAAACAATTAATCAGATGATTTGAAACTAATATTTGTTCAGCTTCAGTTAAAAATCTACTTCCGATCGAACTTTGAATAAACTGAAATATTTTTTTTCAAAAGCAATCAATTTTCCTTGATGTAATGACGGAGAAATTATAGTACGAATATTAAGTAGAATAACTAAAAGAACAATAATGAATACACGTGGCTATTATATTTACTAACAACTGCAGTTCAGAAAGCGCCGTCTATCGATCATTACAAACGCGGATTAGTCTCAATCTGGGATTTTTGCGTTGTCGATTTCGATAGTTGGACATTTGTCGAAATCTAAAATTTATCGAAAATATACTTGAATAATTTGAAAGCGATGTTATAATTTGAAAAAAGAGAGAAAAAAAAAAAATAATAATAATAGTCCTCCGTCCTAAACTAAACTCTGCTTTTGCCAGAATTTCATAAAAATATTTTATTATTATTATTATTATTATTGAAAGAAAAAGAAAAGAAAATTAATAATAATCAGTATCGTTACAAGCGATATCGAAAAACTTTTTTTTAATAATTTTGAATTAGGAAATAAAAAGTGCGCGTGAAATAATATGAAATAAAAATAAGTAAAAAAATGAATTTAATGATTTAATGTTTTTGTTTTTCGGGGGCTGTTCATGCATATAAAAAATGCGTATTAAAACGAGTCGAAGAAGGAAGCGAAATAAGTATTGAGTTATATTACGATACATAATATGATATGATATATTAGACCTATCGTCCAGGGTTAGTAATCATTTTCGTTGAAAGAAATAGTTTGTTCGCTCGGTGCAACTTGCACATTAGTGCCGTGAGGTACAACTTTCACATTAGTCCCTTGAGGTACAACTTTCACTTTAGTCCCGTCAGGTACTACTTGCACATTAGTCCCCTTTAAATATAGTGACCAGCGAAGCTGGCAAAGCATTCGTTGATTCACTACCTCAATTGATTTTTAATTTTTTTTTTTTTTTTAATTCCAAGGTAAAATTAAGAGAAAGTTGTTCAGCAATTCAAGCTACAGATTTGGAACAAATGCTATTCGAAAATGTGCTCGTGCATATAAAAAATGCGTATTAAAACGAGTCGAAGAAGGAAGCGAAATAAGTATTGAGTTATATTTCGATAAATACGATATATAATATGATACGATATATTAGACCTATCGTCCAGGGTTAGTAGGCATTTTCGTTGAAAGAAATAGTTTGTTCGCTCGGTGCAACTTGCACATTAGTCCCGTGAGGTACAACTTTCACATTAGACCCTTGAGGTACAACTTTCACTTTAGTCCCGTCAGGTACAACTTGCACATTAGTCCCCTTTAAATATAGTGACCAGCGAAGCTGGCAAAGCATTCGTTGATTCACTACCTCAATTGATTTTTATTTTATTTATTTATTTATTTTTTTTTTTTTTCATTCTAAGGTAAAATTAAGAGAAAATTGTTCAGTAATTCAAGCTACAGATTTGGAACGAATGTTATTCGAAAATGTATTCATTTCTATTTTCAGTGACGTAAAATTTAAAATTGTTAATAGAAGCAAATATTGTTCGGTTACAAAAATAGCTTGTAAGGAAGAAAATGCAATAAATTTGAAATTAATACTTTTCAGTCAAACTAAGATGAAGTAATTACATATCTGGCGATTTATGTCTCTTTGGCGATATTTTGCTGAAAAACTATTAATTAACAGTTTTTCAGCAATTAAGATACGAAATTTTGATTTTTAAAAGTAAAATTTTATAAAAATTTCCTAGATTTAGTGATTATCTATCTGAAAAACCAGTTTTTAAAGAATTCTGCACATCTGTGAACTCTCCAGCTTGTTTTAATTTTCTTTCACGAACACAAACATATAATATACAGCCTGTACAACACAAGAACAACTTTCAGTTCAAATTTTATCAATTTTGGTTAATAAACAAAAATAGTTACTTTTTTTTTTTTTTTCAAGTTAAATTTTATTCTAACTTCGAAACGATTTATGTGATATGATACATTAAGAATTTGGGTTTTAAAATTTTTTTTTTAAATAGATTATTTAAACTCTATGAACCATATTTTTATTTTATCAGTTTCATTAATAGATCCTCTAGGGCGATTTTTTAAATTTCAGTGTTGAAGTACACCGAATGTTTTTCGACAAGAAGTTTAATATAGCAACAGCCATTTTAATCTAAGTAGCGCATCAAAAATATAAAAAAATTATAAAGTATTACAAAAAGAAAAAAATATTAAACTTAAATTGTAATCAAATAAATGATTTATTTTTATAGAATTTTTATAGAAAAAATGCACTTTTAAAAATAGCAGATTCATTTCAGCAAGCACTATTTTAAACCTAAAAACCATTAAAAATATAAACAGAATAGCAAGGATTCTTATATATAAACAAAAAGGTGTCTGACTAAATTATTAGCAAAATAGTCATCCCCTTTTCATACCCCCCCCCCCCAAAAAAAAAAAAAAAAAAAAAAAAAAAAAAAAAAAAATTCATCGCTAATATAGCGACAAAAATTCAAAAGCCGCCAATGGAGCGACATAATAAAGTTGTGTAACACGATAATGTTTACCTATTTTTTTTTTTTTATATATATACTAATCACTATGCTAATTTATCATACAAATAAATGAGCATCTGTGTGTGACTGCACTTGCACGCTGTCGAACAGAAATGTTTGATTAATTCAAATTAATATTTAATAATAAATAAAAATAAAAATAAAAATATTTTTAATGGGAAATATAGATAACCATAAAAAGATTAGTTCAGGGCCTGATTATCGCACAGGCCCACTAGGCCTTGGCCTAGGGCCCCTCTATCTAAGGGCACCAAAATAATTTTCAAAAATTAAAATGCTACTTTTGGCAAAGATTTTCTTTTTAAAAAAATAATAAATAATTGCAATTCTATGCAAGTGAATTCCAACAGTTATAGAAGAGTGATATTCCTTAAAAAATAATCATAATGATTTGAGATCTCTTTGCAAAAAAAAGTTAAAACTAATTTCTTATGAAGGCGAAGCTTTAACTTTGTTACCACCATTCAAATTTCCTGCAGAAATAAAATATTTCTTTCGAGAAATTTGCTTTATTTTGTTGGAGAGAGGGGGGCACCAAAATCGTTTTGGGCCTTGGGCCCCAACAGGCCATAATCAGGCTCTGGATTAGTTGTCTAAAATATGGCAGAAATAGCGTTCATATCATATTGTTACAAGTGATTAAGTCTTATTGTTACGAGGGATTAAATCTAAATTGGTGACAAAAATTCAAAAGTCGCCGAAGACAACTATATTAAGGCTCTACTATAATCAGCTTTACAAACCATGAATTATATATAGCCACAAAAAATTAATTGCCTCATGCGACATACGTAGCCGGTCATAGCATATTGTAATACTTGGCGTGACATTGCTGCCATTTTACGGTTGATCGGATAAACAAAATAAACATGTTAAATAACGTAAAAGCAAATATTATGTGCACCACGTATAGTGTTGTTCATATGTGATTGGGATTCAAATATAAAAGGGATACTTCAGTTTTTTCGATACTATCTATTTCGAAACTATTATCTAATAAGCATCTAAATGGAAGCCTAATGGTAAACCAGTGTCGCAGGTAATAGGGACAGGCGCTTGAGTTTTAGCGGATGACCAAATCGCTGCCGAAGGCAGCAGAGACCTGAAGCGAGCTTTTGAGGAATTTCAGTATTTTATTTTATTTTATTTTATTTTTGTAAAGCTATACTCAAGCGAAGTGTGACGTCACTGACCGTCCATGGATGCAAGACAAATATTTCCTACGTTAATCGCCCACTGGATTTTTTGTAAAAAAATATTAAAAATCGAGGGAAATTATTTCCCGATTTTTTTAATCCCCATATTTAGGTATGGATATGTATTAGTTATCGCATGCATGCGTTAGATTAAGTTGTTTTTGCTGTAAATTTGATAAAATTTGAATTTTAAATTTCAAAACTCTGGAAAAAAAATGGCTAACTTCCATATTCGATTGAAAACATAAACATTTCATTCCAAAGGATGATATTTACACAATATTCAACTAATATACTAATTAAAAAGAAAATGATAACTATTCTATCATAATTTGAAGTCAAATTTGTTTTCAAATTGTCTAAATAAAGTATCTGATATAAGATACTAATATGTTGCAGCGGAATAGATTTCATATCTCTGCCATCCTTGGCGAAAAAATAAAAAATCGCCAAATTATTTGGCGAACACATTTAAATATGAAAAAATATTTCATACAATACATATTATGGAAATATACATCTGGCATGTGTATTTTTCGTATTACGTTTTTGATCGCCAAATGCAAAAAATGCCAAGGACGACAGAGTCTTGAAATTTAAAATTAAAATTTTGTCAATTTGACAGTAAAATAACTCAATTTAACGCATGCACACGATAACTAATACATATCTACACCCAAATATGGGGATTAAAATCGGGAAATAATTTTCCTCGATTTTTAATAATTTTTTTACAAAAAATCCAATGGGCGATTAACATAGGAAATCTTTTTCTTGCATCCATGGATGGTCAGTGACGTCATCACTTCGCTTGCGTATATTGAAAAGAGTTTTCTTAAATTTAGTGACCAGCGAAGCGGGCAAAGCCTGCTAGTTAATTAATAAATTAATATATTGGCAGGTATGCATAGTTGACAAAATCAGAGGTAGTCCTTAACGATTTTATTTGAAGGTCTTCAAAAGGTAAAAATTGATCTATGAAAAGTAAAACCATGTGATAAGATATATTTTGGAAACATTTTCGAAATATTTCACTGAAAGGCAAAATCAATCATTTTCGTGACCTTATGTGCTATCGGTAGAAATTCCAGTGATACAAACTGATATATACTGATATACCAGTGTAATATATATTAATATACTGTTGCGTACTTGGGGGTTCGTAAGTTGTACGAGAATGACAGGCGAAACTTGCAAAAATTCAGAAGTTTTATTTACAGAAAATTCCAGAAAAATGCAGGTCTATAAACCAAGTATCAGCTTCAATTCAACCAGTAAACACAGCTTAAACAACGTCTGTCAATAGCAAATCCATAGTACAAACTGTATAGCAATAACACTTAAAGCAAGACTAATTCAAAGAGGCTCTGAACTCCTTCAATAGCAATGCAAGCGTTTGGCGGAACTCACTGACTCTAATCGGGATTTGGCGTACAAGACTTCCTTTCACATCCCTCGGTCGAACCCAAAATGTTCGGGAAATTTCCCGTAACTCCTTAGCCAATCACATTAGAGCGTTCATAGCATAATAGTTCATAGCATAAGACTTTTCTTTGGTATATCGATAATAAGGATTTTCTCGCCAAAAGTCGCCGAAAAAGTCGCCAAATTTGGCGCCAAATCCATTACCTGCCTTATTGGAGCTATTTAATGCGTTTTAAAGGGCAAATTAAGCTATTTTAACGCAAAAAAGAGCTGTTAATGAGAAAATTGACATTTTATCAACTTACTAAGCTTCTTTGAAAGAATTTATGCAAAAATAAATACAATTATTTACAATTTCGGAACACTGCCCCCCTCCCAAGGCCTGCACGTCCCGGGCCGTGCAACCCTTGGTCAGAAGGCGAAACTAAACAAACTAAACAATCTAAAATACAAAAAAACTAAATTGCATATAACAATAAAATAAAAATACAGATTGCAAAACCAATTGAGAAATATTTACAAAATTTACAAATAAGTACAAATATTCATGTACAAATATTCACATCACACATGCACAAATTTAACAAATATTTACATTTTAAATTTTAACATTACCGTTACGTGAGGTACGTGGCTAGCCGATCATAGTGAACTACCTTCGGTTTTGATGAAGGTGTTTTACAACAACATCATTCAGTCTTCTTAAGACTCTGTAGGGTCCGTCCCAGTTACACTGCAGCTTGGGAGAGAGTCCTTTGCATCGAACAGGATTCCACAACCATAGCCTCCTTAACTAGATGCCTGTCGTGTAGCTCGGAAACTAGGCAACAGTTGTAGCGGTAGACAGCGCCACTAATACAGATTAAAAGACTTTTTTTTGTGACATAACCAATAATTTAAAGAAGTGATATTATGATAGATGTAATCGACGTTTCTTCAATTCTATTCGCCTTTTATGTATATCATATCCTATTTAAAAAAAATTTTTGGTGGCTGTTGAATAAAAAAGTCACGCAGTCTGTACCAGGTGGCGATGTCTACCGTTTCAACTGTTGCCTAGTTTCCGAGTTACGCGACAGACATCTAGTTAAGGCGGCTATGCCGCAACTATACTTTGTCTCCTTCCTGGAACTTATTTGGTGTAGTATTTAGATCTTACCTTGTCTTCATTTTCTCCGTTGCCATGTGAATCCGCTCCCGAGCAAAGTTGTGTACGTCTTCAAATCGTGCCTAAAGATCTTGGGTGTACTCTTCGGGCGACGAAGACACATCTGGTGGACAACCAAACAAGAGATCACATGGGAGACGAAGTTCGCGTCCAAACAGCACCTGAGCTGGAGTATACGCGGTGGTCTCATGGACAGCACTTCTATAAGCCAGCAGGAACAATGGCAACTTCAAGTCCCAATCTTGCTGGTTCCTTGATACTAGAAGAGAGAGATTATTCAGGATGGTACGGTTAAACCTCTCGACCATGCCGTCCGACTGGGGATGTAAGGGTGTTGTCTGGGTTTTGTCCATGCCGAGTAATTGACACTGTCCCTTCAAAGCGGCAGAGGTAAAGTTCGTACCTTGGTGGGTATGAAGTTGAAGGTACATGCCGTACCTTCACACCCATCGCTACACTAGAACATCTGCGACTGTACATGCCTCTTGATCGGGAATGGGATATGCCTCAGACCACTTGGTGAAATAGTCCATCACGACAAGGATGTACTTATTTCCACTGGAGGTCCGTGGCAAAGGACCCAAGATGTCGAGTGCAATCCGTTTAAATGGTGCTCCTACGTTATATCGTTGCAATCTTCCTCGACTTTGTTTCCTTGGGCCTTTGCGTACCGCACAAGCATCACAGGATTTACACCATTTTTTCCACGTCCTCCGTTGCCTTGTACCAGTAAAAGCGTTCTCGAACTTTCTGTTGAGTCTTCATCACCCCAAAATGGCCTTCGGTAAGGCTACTATGCAGCTGCTCTAGAACATCTGGAATCTTCGATCTTGGTAATACAATTTGCCATCTGAAGCTTTTTCCATCATCAAATTCCCATTTTCTGCATAGTACGCCGTTTCTAATATGAAGAGAGTCCCAGAGTGCCCAATAACTTTTCGTAATGGGGCTAAATCTGGAAACGTCCTGCCAGGTAGGTCTGTTGCTGGTCGTCTCCTTCAGCTGTAACATTGGCTCTACGTCAGGATCTTCTAACTGGGCTCTTCTAAGATCCTGGTCATTCCACTGGTTCAGTGTCGAAGGTGTTGAGATTGTAGCTTGGCAGGCAGCTGGATTTATCTGCTGGTATTTTTGTTCGGCTCTAGAGCAGTAGGGGAGCGTGGGGCAAGTTGTAACAGTTTTTGGTAAATTAAGTTTATTTTCAAATGTATTTACGTTTTCCTGTTTATAATTGCTGTTTTCCATAGCATACATATTCATCTATCATATTCATAAAAAAGTAACTTTCGTCAATTTTGCTAATTTTAGAACAAAAAATATTTTTTCAAAATTATTTGCCTGTTACAATTTGCCCGGGATTTGGGGCAAATTGTAACACACGTGGGGCAAATTCTAATGTATACAAAGGGAACCCTAACAGCAAAAATGACAATATTTCAGAATGTTTTTTGTTATCAATCATTTATTAATTTAATAAAAAAGACAATTAATAACTAATATTAACTTATAACCTTCTTGGTATAGTAACAATGAATTATATCAAATGGATTATAGTAAAATAAAGAGAAAATTAAAGATAAAATCAACATAGAAGTCAGTCTTAGTCAAAATTTAAATTAATTCAAGCAAATGGTATTTTATTCCCTCTCATGCATTTAATGTGTGCATACATATTGCATATTAAGCATTATACTCATTCTTATGCTGCAGAGAGCGTTTAGCAGAGCCCGAATTCTCCGCTCTTTTTTCAGGACACTCTCATTGATGAGAAGTTTCTGCTTCTTTCTACCACTATTTTTATGCAATATTCTCTAAATCGTGATTCCAAGGTTACGTGCTAACTCCGACGTGCCATCTCCGGACATAGTCAAAGTCCCTCTTTGCAAGGGATTAAAGTGTTGAAAAATTCCCATTTGCGCGACCAGAAATTGCAAGACCGGGCTTGCAGGGGATTTCGTCCATTTTGACTTGATATTCTGAGAACGCCTGTAAGTCTCTTCCGCGGCAATCCCTACCACGGACGTAAAAAGAAAAAGAAAAAATAAACACTGGACACCCCTACGATCGCTGTGCATGAATCTGAGAACGCCCGTAACTCGATTTTGCAGCAATCAGTATCACTCACGTATGTTCGCTTCGCTCACATGAAAACCAAAAAAAACCTCACTGGACACCCCTGCCTCGCTGTGCATGAATCTGAGAACGCATGTAACTCGTTTTTGCAGCAATCAGTATCACGCACGTATGTTCGCTTCGCTCACATGAAAACCAAAAAAAACATCACTGGACACACCTGCCTCGCTGTGCATGAATCTGAGAACGCATGTAACTCGTTTTTGCAGCAATCAGTGTCACGCACGTATGTTCGCTTCGCTCACATGAAAACCAAAAAAAACATCACTGGACACCTCTGCCTCGCTGTGCATGAATCTGAGAACGCATGTAACTCGTTTTCGAAGCCATCACTATCACGCACGTATGTTCGCTTCGCTCACATAAAAACCAAAAAAAAAAAAAATCACTGGACACTGCTACCTAGCTGTGTATGAATCTGAGAACGCATGTAACTCGTACTATTCTTGTATTTTTACTTTATTCGCGCAAATGGAAATTTTTCAAATTACCCTTTGTAAGGGATTAAAGTGTTGAAAAATTCCCATTTGCGAGACCAGAAATTGCAAGACCGGGCTTGCAGGGGATTTCGTCCTTTTTGACTTGATAATCTGAGAACGCCTGTAAGTCTGTTCCGCGGCAATCCCTACCACGGACGTAAAAAGAAAAAGAAAAAATAATCACTGGACACCCCTACGATCGCTGTGCATGAATCTGAGAACGCCCGTAACTCGATTTTGCAGCAATCAGTATCACGCACGTATGTTCGCTTCGCTCACATGAAAACCAAAAAAAACATCACTGGACACCCCTGCCTCGCTGTGCATGAATCTGAGAACGCATGTAACTCATTTTTGCAGCAATCAGTATCACGCACGTATGTTCGCTTCGCTCATATGAAAACAAAAAAAACATCACTGGACACCCCTGCCTCGCTGTGCATGAATCTGAGAACGCATGTAACTCGTTTTTGCAGCAATCAGTATCACGCACGTATATTCGCTTCACTCACATGAAAACCAAAAAAAACATCACTGGACACACCTGCCTCGCTGTGCATGAATCTGAGAACGCATGTAACTCGTTTTTGCAGCAATCAGTATCACGCACGTATGTTCGCTTCGCTCACATGAAAACCAAAAAAAACATCACTGGACACCCCTACCTTGCTCTGCATGAATCTGAGAACGCATGTAACTCGTTTTCGAAGCCATCACTATCACGCACGAATGTTCGCTTCGCTCACATAAAAACCAAAAAAAAAAATCACTGGACACTTCTACCTAGCTGTGCATGAATCTGAGAACGCATGTAACTCGTACTATTCTTGTATTTTTACTTTATTCGCGCAAATGGGAATTTTTCAAATTACTTAAAACTAGTAAATTTATCGCCAAAATTCAACTTAGCTACATTTCCGGTCAATAGACTTTAGGGAGTGAGCCAAGTATAAAATAATCCTTTTAAGACACATTCCTTCAACACTTTAATCCCTTACAAAGAGGGACTTTGACTATGTCCGGAGATGGCACGTCGGAGTCAGCACGCCACCGATTCCAATTCCTGGTTAATTTATCACGGTACTATAATATAAAAACACAGAAAATATTTCTGTATAAATATAGTATTGGCAAAGAAGCCAAATATTTTTCATTTCTGAAAGTCTCCTAAAAATGGGCGGAGACTCCAAGCTCTGGCTGTAGGCATCTTCACAAGCCACTCCTCCAACATGTTACAACTTGCCCCAAAATTTTGCTTCAACTCTCCTCATCGTATGATTTTGGACATTTTGTTTATTTATAAAAATATATAAAGATTTATACAAAAAATTAAACATGCATTCTATACTCAACACACAGACTAAATGAAAAGCTATAAAGTATAAAGCGTTAAAGTATAAATTAACATAACTTTAATAAAATTTACGAAATATTTTTTTTTCCACTAACTAGCTAAATTGAAGCATGTGTACAGAACCTCTCATTAACCATTTTTGTGGAGCTCCGATTGTGCTTACATTATAAAGAGCATCATAAGAATTATGTTTATAAAAATATTTGATCACAAATGTTACAAACTATTTCGTAAACTGCGTGTTACTTCTTACCCCTGTGACAACTAGCCCCACGCTCCCCTACTTGCAGCTTTCCGAGCAGGGCTTCCGCGACAAGGCATCTGCGTTACCATCTAGAGTCCCATTTCGATGACTTATCTCGAAGTCATATTCCTGAAGATGTTGTATCCACCTGGCAATCTAGCCTTCCGAGTTCTTGAATTGAAGCAACCACATTAAAGATGCATGATCAGTCCGGAGCAGGAATCTTCTGCCATAGAGGTAATGATGGAAATGTTCTCTGACTTTTACGATGGAAGTAGCTCTTTCCTGGTGGTATAGAAATTTCACTCCTGTTTAGACAGGCATTTACTCCAATAGGCAATGACCCATTCTTGACCATCAACTTCCTGCGACAGAACAGCACCGACACTTTCATGGCTGACATCTGCATCCAGTATGAACTGTTTGTCGGGCTGTGAATACGTCAAAATAGGCGATTATGTTAAAGCTTCTTTAAGTCTCTGGAACGCTTTTCCACACTCGTCTGTTCACAGGAACTTCTGTTTGGCTTCCGTCAGTTTGTGAAATGATCTGGCAATATTCGAGAAACCCATCACGAACTTCCTGCAGTAAATGCAGAATCCCAGGAAACTTCGTATTTGGTGTACATTTTCAGGCCGACTCCAGTTCTCGACTGCAGAGATCTTGTCAGGATCAGTTCTTACACCTTCAGCAGAGATAATATGACCGAGATAACTCACGTCACGACGGAACAAGTTGCACTTGCTAGGATTCAATTTTAGGTTAGCCATCCTGAGTTTTTCTAGCACCTTACGGATGTTTCTTAGATGATTTTCAAAGGTGCGCCCCACCATGATAATATCATCCAAATACACCAGACAGGCTTCATAGGAAAGTCCTTTTAGCACTGTTTCCATCAGGCGCTCGAATGTTGCAGATGCATTACATAATCCAAACGCCATAACTTTAAACTGCCATAGTCCTTGTCCCGTGGTGAATACAGTCTTCTACAATCGTCAGGGTGTAATTCCACTTGCCAGTAACCGCTCTTCAGATCCAAAGTCGAGAACCATTTATTACCAGCAAGTGTGTCTAATGTGTCGTCAGTTCTAGGAAGAGGGTAACTGTCTTTCTTCGGGATATCATTCAAACGACGATAGTCCACGAAAAATCTTGTTGAATCATCCTTCTTTCGCACAAGTACTATGGGTGAGGCCCAAGGACTCGTTGGTGGTTCGATGATGTCATTACACTGCATTTCATTTAGAAGTTCAGTCACCTCTTCCTGTTTAGCAAATGGAAGTCTTCTTGGATGTTGTTTTATTGGAGGATGATTTCCTGTGTCAATTAGGTGCTGGATGATGTTAGTCCTTCCAACGTCTTCAGGTGATCGAGAAAAGAGATCCTTAAATTCATAGAGTAGCTTCTCCGCAGCACATCTCTGTTCATTTCCTAATTCTGCATTCTTGAATAATTCCGTTGCTGAAAATTCGGAAGACTTAGACTGGATTGATTGCGTGGACTGGTTGATCAAGTAACAGGAGTACAGGTTGTAACACCTCTTCTTTCTACACTGTCCTTACTTTATCGCTTATCGGGGCGACTCTCACAGGAATAATGCTCTTCGTCAGGTCAACCAGAGATGAAGCCACCAGAACTCCTCTCGGGCTATTATTTATCTTCGGGTATTCAATCAGTCTATATCGGAAGCATTGCTTGTTAGGAGGTGTTACAAAAACTATTCTTTCTGTGTGTGGAGGGATGGAAATTTTAGACTTGGCTGTTATCTGACAAATTGGCTGAATGTCTGGGTATTCAGTGTTAAACACAGCTATGTCTTCTGAACTTGAATGCAGTTCATTATTCTTGAAGTCCAATTTATTGTTAAACTTTCTCAGGAAATCAATTCCAAGGATTAGAAGATCTCTTATATCAGCCACATATGCCATATGATTGTAACTGGCATTCCCAAATGTGATTGTCAAGTTCATTTTTCCATATATTTTGATTTCATCTCCGGTCACAGTCTGGAGTTTAGCGCAGGGTGGCGTCCAGATGATCTCTTTAAGTTCTTGAGTTAAATCTGTTCTAGCGATGGTTACGTTGGCTCCAGTATCCAGAGTCATACGGCAGGTGGTGTTGTTATCTTGGCCAAAAACGTAAATTCCATTTTCGCCGCCACTCATCGATGAAACATAGAATACTGCAAAGTGGGGTTCTGTAATTTCTGGCAATCTCTGCCCTGCGAGATGGCCTTCTCTTAGTTTCCCTGCAGTGATGGTGAAGCAGGGTTATTTTCTTTAGTTGGTCGTATAGGATAGTTTCTCTTCACATGTCCATCTCTTCCACAACCACAGCATTTTATCTTCAGACCATTTACTTCTTTATTATTTCCAAGGCTTCGCAATCTCCTCGTAATGTCAGTAAGATTTCTCTTTTATTTCCTTCATATCAGCTGGTGTATCATCCAGTGAGACTGCTCTGATGGTATGGGAGGCTCTACAGGAGGCTTGTTGATCTGCCTCTATTTTCAGCGCGTAGCCTAAAACTGATTCAACATCCCAGATATTGGAGAGTCTAAGTGCTTTTTGAATTTCTGGATCTCGAACGGCATCGATAAAGTACTGAAGGGCAAGTCATTTCGAGTGTCAACATGGCAGTCGGAGAATGCTAGGTGTAACAATCTCTGAATATCCGCTGCTAGCTATTGCAAACTTTCACCCGCATTCTGGTAACGGGACTTTAGTTGGAGGCTACTATAGTCCTTAGAACACTTTTCGCAAAAGTAGCTCTAGTGCTCTAGTCAGGACCTCAAACTCATGCCGTTCTTTCTTCGAAATAGTTCTTAGTATATCGGCTGCATCACCTCGTAATGCTGCTGCTAAATGGACTCTCTTGGCAGTAGAGTCCCAGCCGTTAGCTTCAGCTACGTGGAAAAACTGCGTCTTATATACCTGCCAGGAGGAACTGCCGTCGTAGGTGGCTAGCTTAATAAACTCCTGATTCTGGATTCTTTTATCTCACTTTTCCGTTTCCTGGGGAATGGATTCTAACTTTTCTTCAAAACTCCGAAACTTATATTGCAATTCATTCCCTATCACTTCTCTGTTGCACTCTTCTTTTATTTTTCTCTCAAGATCTTCCACCTTTCTCTTAAACTTGCTTTCTATCTCTGAAAACCTTCCTTTCACCTCTTGATCAAAACTTTCTTTAACTCCCTCTTCAAAACTCTGTTCTATCTTCGTAACACTCTCTTCTATCTTCATAATATTTTCTTCTACCTTCATAACGTTTTCTTCTATTCCATCTATTCTGTTTTCCATATCTGATAACTTACACTCTATTACTGCTTTCAGAATCGAAAGCTCTCTCTTCATCTCATCTTGATTAGATTTAATTTCTTTGGTCAAACTGTCTTTCAGTTCTCTTTGTCCTTCTTTCATTCTTTCGATCAATCCGGTTTCCATATTCTTTTGTACTGATTTCATTTCTTTCATTTCTTGACTCAGGCTATATTTCATTCCACTCATTTGGGCAGCTAACCATTCTAGAAGATTCTTCATTTATTGTTCCATAGCTCTAGTTATCACCATTCATAGACAAACCCACTCCTAACACCAGAAATGTTGCGTACTTGGGAATTCGTAAGTTGTCCGAGAATGAGAGGTGAAACTTGCAAAAATTCAGGAGTTTTATTTACAGAAAATTCCAGAAAAATACAGGTCTATAAACCAAGTATCAACCTCAATTCCACCAGTAAACACAGCTTAAATAACAGCGGTCAACAGCAAATCCACAGTACAAACTGTCAATAACACATAAAGCAAGACTCATTCAAAGAGGCTTGGAACTCCTTCAATAACAATGCAAGCGTTTGGCGGAACTCACTGACTTTGATCGGGATTTGGCGCGTAGGACTTCCTTTTATACTTCTCGGTCGAACCCAGAATGTTTCGGAAATTTCCCGTAACTCCTTAACCAATCACATTAGATCGTCCATCTTTGGTATATCGATTTCGATAATAAGGAGTTTCTCGCCCAAAAGTCTCCAAATTTGGCGCCAAATCCATTACCTGCCTTATTGCAGCTTTTTAATGCGTTTTAAAAGGAAAATTAAGTTATATTAACGCGAAAAAGAGCTGGAAATGCAGAAAATTGACATTTTATCAACTTACTAAGCCTCTTTGAAAGAATTTATACAAAAATAAATGCAGTTATTTACAATTTCGCAATAATATAGTCATAAATCTTTCACTGTTCTGTTAATAATTTATGAATTAAACTAAATTTAATATTATGTATTCTATTCTAAATCTTGCCCCCCCCCCCCCCCCACCGCCATAAATATACTATATATATGTATATATGTACAGTGATCCCACGGTCTGTACATGTAAGAAAAAATTTATTTTTATATAAATGTGGTGGACAAGTCCTTGAAAAAAGGTAGAGCCATGGGAACCTTAATGTATTTATTTACTTCAACCTGCCTGAACGAAAATAGACTTGCAATGCGGCCACCAAGTGTTTTGAGATCAGAAAATTTAATTGACATTAACACGTTAAAACCGCCAAAATAAAAATACAGTTTCATAAAAAAGACTTGTAAAATCATGAATATCTGTAAAATGGGATGTCATATCAATACTGAAATTGGAAGTGTACAAATACATGTTATAGCAGTCGCAAATATAAATATTCACCATTCTACGATCTACCATTTTAGAGTTATGCGAAATAAAACCTCTAATTTGTACAAACGAGTAATTTTCTTTCTTTTTAAAACTAAACCCTAAGTTATAAGTGTACCACTTATAAATATTTCTTCTTCTTCTTGTTAAAAACTTAAATGGCAAATTAAACGAATCAATTATTGCATAATGATTGTTTTGCATTGAAGGTTAACCGTATTGGACACATGAAGGGTATTAAAAAAAAAAATAGGTTTTATCCGGAGCGGCGGACCTTCTAGATCGGGCCATGAGCACGAATTTCGCAACAAAAATTTTGGAAGGGCCCTTAAATTATGAAAAAACAATGATATCAAATTGCAAACTTTGCTGTCAGACTGCATTGATGTACAGATTATAGAAAAATAATAATTCAGAAACCAGCGTTTCTCCTCCATTAAGCATAGCTGCCAATATTTTAATTTTTTCCGGAGTACTTTTAGCTCCGCCTTTATTTCACACCACTTTATTTTTAGAATATTTTTCTCCAGTAAATAACCATGATAAATTATGAAAAATTTAGTCTTAAAAAAAAAGTGCTATGGAATAAAGGCGAAGCTAAAAGTACTCCGGAATAAATTAAAATATTGGCGGCTATGATTAAGTATACACCCTCCCTTTCTCTCATAAAATACCTTGTTCAGTACTAATGCAATCCTGTTTATAGGTATATTACATGAATGTAATGTGTATTTTATATTTTATTACGTCAGAAAGAATGTGTTTTGTCTTGCTTTTCTTTCTATATATGTACATATATTAGAAAATAATATTTCTCTTCTTGATTTGCCAGCACCACCCATTTAGTGTAGTCACGCCCTCTAGAAAGATTGTCCTATACATACTTGCCAACCATCTCATTAATACCCGTACAATTGTTAACGCCCCTTGAAAAAAAGTCCCTTTTTCCACACCGTTGTATTTTTAGAGTAATTCTCTGTAAATGTTGTTACTATTAAATAAGAATAAAATTACTCTGAAAAGTGACCGGTGTAAAAAAGAAAGTGGGTACTAAAGAGTGCACGGTTCATAATGAGATGGTTGACAAGTATGCCTATGAATGCCGTTCTGGTTGGGATTCGCGGGCATTGTTAACGTCAGCTAATCAGAATTATTTCTCATTATCCAAAATATTTGGGAAATGTAACAGAATGTAAAGTGCTTGCAGAAGAAGAATGACAACGCTCAATCCAATGCTCTATTTAAAATTAAAACGCAAGAATAAGCAAAATATGTATACAGTCAAACCTCGTTAACATGAATCTCGAGGGGGATAAAAAAACTTGTTCATGTTATCAGTAGTTCATGCTATCAGAAACTAATCTTCATATAACTAAACTATTCTTCATTTTGACGGGGTTTGTGGAAACAGTTCATGTTAAAAATAATTCGCGTTAACAGTGCTCACGTTAACGATGTTAACAGTGTTCACGTTAACGATGTTCGACTGTATTCGATATCGATCAAACTTTTTATAATTATACATTTTCTTACATCAGGATTTCATATTTATTTACAGCCAAAACTCGAACTCTCCGCCCTTCTTCAAGACACTTTCGAAGATAAAAAATTTCCGCCTTCATAGGTATGACTATTTTCATATAATAATCTCTATCCCATTTAATCACAATACATTACTATAAAGATTGCATTACATTATAAATACAGTAAAGATTTATATTTAAAAATAGTACTATAAAGGAAGGCGGAACTTTATCATCCTTGGTCCTGAAAAAGGGCCGGATACTTCGAGCTCTATTACAGTTGAAAGAAAGTGAAACTGAAACATCCTTTTAACACGTTGAGCACCATTTCAGCCATTCTAGATTTTAGACATTTTGTCATATATCTCTAAATACTGAAGGAATCATCTTGAAACTTTAGGAGTGTGCGGAACATGTTATACTTCAAACATTTCAGTAACAGTTTTACCCCGAAAAAAAAAGCAGTACCAATAAAAAATTAAAACGTTGAGCGCCCTGTGAGCCATCGGTGGCTGATATAAAATAGGATTACTAAAAGTATTACATTTACTGATTGAAAATTTATTCATAATTTGCTTAATTTTTATTTATTACAGGAGGAATTATTATGGAATTTTAATGGATTTTATGAATTTGCGTGGCGCTCAATCTGTTAAAATTAAACTTTTACAAATTAAGAGATAAAAAAGACTTATACAGAGGTCGCATTCTCCACCTTCTTTTTAGCACATTTTCAGGAATGAAAATTTTCCGACATTTTTTTCTACCACTATTTTTATAGTATTGTATTGTGTTGTGATTAAAGGCTATAGGGGTTTTTCCTCTTACAATAGTGGTAGTTATAAAGGTGGAAATTTCCGAAAGTGCCCTTAAGAAAAAGGTGAGTGATATGATCCCAGCTTATATAATACCGAATCAGGTATACAGATATCTTTTTAACATGCTTTTATTAGCTTCACCTGTATGTATGTATGTTTGTAACCGCTCTGGGAGCAAAGAAAAAAATCTATATTGTAAAAAAAGACTTTCCCTACGTGAACGCTGTGGCGTTGAGGTATAGCTTCGCGCTACGAACCTAAAGGTCTGGCGTTTGATCCCAGTCAGGGGAGGTTTTTTAAAAATGGTTTTTGTTTAATTCTAAATTATTTTAATTAAAGATTTAAATGTATGTAAATATTATGGTGTGTCACTCACACGATTTTCTCTTACCCTGCATTTTAATACTAAGATAGATATTTTGTGCTTTTTAGTTAACAATTCTATAAAAGCGTGTTCTTTAATTTTTTAAAACTATAATATTATTAATAAATCATTTTAGAAATGATTTGTTTGTAATTTTCATTTTCCTTTGTTCAAATATAACTTTTTATAATTATGCTCAAACCTTTTGTTATATTCGTACTTATTTTAACAAAAATATATTATATTAATTAAAAAATTAAATATATATATATATATATATATATATATATATATATAACAATCTCGATAATATTTCTCTAACGTGGACCAGTTTAAATTATTTTTTGTCGAAACGATACGACACGCGAGGTTAAAAAAAGTAATATTTATACATGAACAATATTCAAGCACGCGGACTTAGCTCAATGGACTATTAAGAAAAAAATGACGACATTTGTCAAATGAGATTATTTTACGAAAAAAAACGTATTTTTAACAGTTGTTTCTTCAGAATCTTTGCAAGCGTCATTTTAAACCTAGCAATATTTTAAAGATATATACAGAATATGTACTTTTGTGTCATAAATTGTCTAAAAAACACAATCATAAAAAATGTAATCGAAATAGGACTTATTTTATTTATTTATTTAAATATATATATATATATATATATATATATATATATATATATATATATATATATACGTATATATATATATATATATACATATATACCAAAATTAATAAAAAGTCATCGCCAACATGACGACAAGAATTTAAAAGGCGTCGTGGGAGTCCTATATTAAAATTGTACTGCCTGTGGAAGTATAAAAATTGGGTCGTGAACCATGAATTTTGTTTGGAAAGCTTTCTTTGAATGATTTTGGTTTCACTATTGCTTGATATTAATTTGGATTTATTAATAATTTGGCTTCTGGTAAGTTAAAATTTTAATTAGGGGGTGAAATTGGTATAACATTCATGAGTTTCAATTTTTAAAGGTAAATGAGAAAACTAATAAAATGCGAATATTTCGCACGGGTTTGCTAGTAATTATAAAAATTTTATCACTAAGTTCATGACATAATGATAGCTTTATGTTAATCAATATCGATGGCAACAAATTCTGAGAGGAGTATATGCAATCAAGATGTATCTATATTTAATCTAGAATTTGGATATATTACGGCTATACGTTAAAATTACTGAAAGTGCATTTTAGTGCATAATAATAGCTTTATGTTAATCAATACCGATGGCAACAAATTCTGAGAGGAGTATATGCAATCAAGATGTATCTATATTTAATCTAGAATTTGGATATATTACGGCTATACGTTAAAATTACTGAAAGTGCATTTTAGTGCATAATAATAGCTTTATGTTAATCAATATCGATGGCAACAAATTCTGAGAGGAGTATATGCAATCAAGATGTATCTATATTTAATCTAGAATTTGGATATATTACGGCTATACGTTAAAATTACTGAAAGTGCTTTTCAATGTATAGCAGTATCATGTGTCTTCATACTGTGCTAAACTTAAGTACACTACATAGTGTGTATTAACATGTGTGTAACAAATGTGTTATAAAGAATATACAGGGCTATCCAAAACTGAGCATTTTTTTTTTCTGTTGAATGCAGGGATGGAACACGGGCGCAGAATTCATACCACTATCAATGTAAGAAAATTTTCTACTTCTTAAATCAACGATATTATAGGTAGAGAAATTTCTTAAACGGATTCCGGTATGAATTCTGCGCCCGTGTTCCATCCCTGTGAATGTCGGAAGCAGAGCCTGATTAAGGGGGAAGTACACATTATTTATAACTACACCGTTATTTTTTAACAAATACTTTCCTCCTATAATAAACAGAAAATTCTCATTAAAAATTATTTTAAAAGAATTCTGGTGTCTAATAACGGTGAGTAAATTGGATTGTTTTACACCGTTCATTTTTTATAAAAAAATATTTCCTCGTCAAAGCGTGGAATTTCTATGACATGAAGTAAAAAATAATTGTAAAAATATTACGGTGAGAGCGGAGATAATGTGTGCTTCCCCCTTAATCAGGCTCTGGGTGGAAGTGCTTTATCAAGTTTATTAAGTCCGTGAAAACTGATTATGAAGGATATATGCTTTCTCTTCTTTCAATTCTCATATCCGTATGGTAGACTAAATATAGTTTGAAGTCCCATTTTTAACGCTGCTTTTTTTTTATATATAAATTTTGAGGTCCCCTGATATGAAAATCAGATTTTTATCGGTTAATATATGTGCTTATCTTTCATAAGCATAACTTAAAAACAAATAATTATAAGATTATATATATATATATATATATGTATATATACCATGTTTTTAAATTTTCTGCACTTTATCAATGTGTAAAAAAAATTTTAAAGTGATAATGACGTCAATTTTTGTGAGATACATAATTTAATTTTTTACAATTTTTTATTGTTCACGTTTAAGTAAACGTATTTATTTTCCTAACGAAAAAAAAAATGACTTGTAAAATTTTTTGGCAACAATTAAATTATAAATTTTAAAAAAATAATAATAATTTATAAGCAATATTTAAGTACACGGACTCAGCTCAGTGAACTAATAATAATGGGGGGGGGGGGGGACTTTGGTTTTAAAAATAAAATATTAATCCTTTCAGAACAACATATATTAGCATATCTTACACTAGAAATGTATGAAAATGATGGGGAACTGAGCAGAGTCCTCCTATGCCAACTAGTTTTTTTTTTTTTTTCTTAACCTTAGGGTTGTCACAAGTACCCAGCGAGTACGTAAATTATCAAGCGGTAGGCACTGTTTCGATCATCATGTATTACTTTTAAATTTGTCTTTAATAAGTTTAGCTTAAATAATTATAAGATAAAAAACTTTTTATATACCATGTTTTTAAATTTTCGGTTGAATCATAGCTATAGAACTACATTAGCACTTTATCAATGCGTATAAAGTTCTTTTAAAGTGATAATGATGTCAATTTTTGTGAGATGCATAATTTAACATTTTATATTTTTTTAACGTTCACGTTTAATTAAATGTATTCATTTTTATGTCAAAAGAAAATGAGCTCGTAATTTCTTTTTCTTTTTTTTTTTTTTTTTTTTTTTTGGCAACAATTAAATTATAGCTAATATTTTAATGGCTATTTTTAAAGCTTATTATTTTCCTATTTTAATTTATTAAAAGAAAACTAATCAAAAATTCGAAAATAGGGCTTCGAGGTGTTGGATTGTCATCGTGTTTTGAACTATTCTTAAAGTTTCAAATGTCTAGCTAGTCGGGAAGTTAGTTAAAAATCGATTGCAAGATTTGTACCGGACAAACAAACAAACAAGAAAGCGAATTAATGAAAACATGGTAATAATAGCAGGAAATTCAAATTTGGTATTTTCAATATCAAATGAGGATACCTTGAATTGTTTCACCTTAGTGGTAAGTTAAAGTTTGTGAAAGTTAAAAATATTTCTAAAACAGTTTTGAAATGTGTTTCGTATATTTATCAGGAAAGAAAGAGTTTTGCTTTTTCTGCCACCAGTATTACTTTTCAGAATTTTTAACATATTTTTGCAGCTATTATTATGATTTTATGCGATAGAAATTTTTGTAAAGAAAATACTGATTGCTAAAAAACTTAACAATATCATCCCTAATTTATACACAATACTTTTTTTCTTAGTCCGACCTATCTTTATAGTATTTAACGGCCCTCTTCACTTACCGTCGCCGGAAGCCCGAGCCAATGTTATTCTATGGGGAAATTTTCTTTACAAATAACTTATTAACTAATACATATTTTAAATTCTCTTTTCACATTTAGAAAATTCCCAACTGTTAAATTGACGGACCTTTTTTAAAAATGTATTTTTTTAATTTTTAATATTTTATTTTGAAACTAGCAGGCTACGCCCGCTTCGCTGGTCACTATTTTTAAATGAATCACAATAATTAATGAATTCTCAAAATTGCATTAATTTATATCATGTGATAAAAAAAGAGAAAAAAATTCTGATCGGGAAAAATGTCGCACCGGGTCCCCACTGCCTTCGGCAGCGTAGACCCGTGCGCTGCGCGCACGTATTCCTTCACTATCCTTATGACTTCTCAAAATTCAATGTTATTACTCATAAACTTTCATTCTCAAGAAAAGGAATTAAAAAATATATCATTTAGCATCGGGTAAAAACTCACACCGGGACGCCACTGCCTTCGGCAGCGCAGACCCATGCGCGCTGCGCACGCACGCTTGAGGATATACGTGCGCTGTACACGCATATTCCTTCTCAACTCAAACTTTTATTATTAAGAAAATAAAATAAAATAAAAAATCTTTTATCATCGGGTAAAAACTCGCACCGGGTCCCAAACCCATGCGCGCTGCGCGCCTATTCCTTCCCCACCGTTCCAGCCCCTCCTAATTAACTTGCATATACCAATTTTGAACGGTCTTACTCAATAAGCTGAGATGCAAAAGAAAACCTGATCAGGACACTTTAAATTGTAAATCAGGTGAAATCTCGAATTCCACTTTCGATAATGTAAAAGAACTTTAAAATATCTTTCGAATGATGCATTAGAAATAATTTAATCATAATTAGAAATTGAAATATTGAAATTTTAAAATATTACAGCGCCATCTGGCGGTAGAAATTTCTGTAATCTATTGTACCATTCCAGATTAACAAAGCTTTCAAATGATGTATTACTCATGAAATTATTTTAATTAGTAGATGAGATACAAAAGAAAACCTAATCAGGACACCTCAAAACGTGTAAATCGGGTGAAATCTCGAATTCCATTTTTCGATAATGTAAAAGTACTTTAAAATGTGTATCAACTAAAATAAGCTTCCAAATGATGTATTACTTATGAACTTTTTTTAATTAATAACTGAGATTTAAAAAAAAAAACTGATTCAGGACATCTCAAAACGTGTAAATCTGGTGAAAACTTTCGATAATTTAAAAGAACTTTAAAATATCTTTCGAATGATGTATTACAAATAATTTAATCATAATTAGAAATTGAAATATTGAAATTTTAAAATGTTACAGCGCCATCTGGCGGTACAAATTTCTGTATTCCACTGTTCGATTCCAAATCAAAAAAGCTTTCTAATGATGTATTACTTATGAAATTATTTTAATTAGTAGCTGAGATACAAAAGAAAACTGATTCAGGAGACCTCAAAACGTGTAAATCTGGTGAAAACTTTCGATAATTTAAAAGAACTTTAAAATATCTTTCGAATGATGTATTAAAAATAATTTAATCATAATTAGAAATTGAAATATTGAAATTTTAAACTATTACAGCGCCATCTGGCGGTACAAATTTCTGTATTCCACTGTTCGATTCCAAATCAAAAAAGCTTTCTAATGATGTACTACTTACGAAATTATTTTAATTAGTAGCTGAGATACAAAAGAAAACTAATTCAGGAGACCTCAAAACATGTAAATCTGGTGAAAACTGTCGATAATATGAAAGAACTTTAAAATATCTTTCGAATGATGCATTAAAAATAATTTAATCATAATTAGAAATTGAAATATTGAAATTTGAAAATATTACAGCGCCATCTGGCGGTAAAAATTTCTGTAATCCACTGTTCGATTCCAAATCAAAAAAGCTTTCTAATGATGTATTACTTATAAAATTATTTTAATTAGTAGCTGAGATACAAAAGAAAACTGATTCAGGACACCTCAAAACGTTTAAATCTGGTGAAAACTTTGGATAATTTAAAAGAACTTTAAAATATCTTTCGAATGATGTATTAAAAATAATTTAATCATAATTAGAAATTGAAATATTGAAATTTGAAAATATTACAGCGCCATCTGGCGGTAAAAATTTCTGTAATCCACTGTTCAATTCCAAATCAAAAAAGCTTTCTAATAATGTATTACTTATAAAATTATTTTAATTAGTAGCTGAGATACAAAAGAAAACCTAATCAGGACACCTCAAAACGTGTAAATCGGGTGAAATCTCGAATTCCATTTTCGATAATGTAAAAGTACTTTAAAATGTGTATCAAGTCAACAAAGCTTTCAAATGATGTATTACTTATGAATTTTTTTTTTAATTAATGACTGAGATATAAAAGAAAACTGATTCAGGAGACCTCAAAACGTGTAAATCTGGTGAAAACTTTCGATAATTTAAAAGATCTTTAAAATATCTTTCGAATGATGTATTAAAAATAATTTAATCATAATTAGAAATTGAAATTTTGAAATTTTAAAATATTACAGCGCCATCTGGCGGTACAAATTTCTGTATTCCACTGTTCGATTCCAAATCTAAAAAAGTTTTCTAATGATGCATTACTCATGAAATTATTTTAATTAGTAGCTGAGATACAAAAGAAAACTAATTCAGGAGACCTCAAAGCGTGTAAATCTGGTGAAAACTTTCGATAATTTAAAAGAACTTTAAAATATCTTTCGAATGATGTATCAAAAATAATTTAATTGGAATTTGAAATATCGAAATTTTAAAACATCTGGCGGTAGAAATTTCTGTAATCTACTGTTCAATTCCAAATGAACAAAGCTTTCAAATAATGTGTTACTTACGAAATTATTTTAATTAGTAGCTGTGATACAAAAGAAAACCTAATCAGGACATTCTAAAACATGTAAATCACGTGAAATCTCTAATTCCATTATCTACGGTAGTTTTATTAATGGAAGTAAAAAGAAAAATAAATATTTTTTATTTCTCCAAAACCTATCCGCGATTGTAATGAAATGCTCGCCCTCTGGTGGGCTAAGGTGAAATTATCACATCACTGCATATCCTCATATTATGCAATCGACTTTCCATGATGAAATGGCGGAGAAAGAATAATAATTACACGTGGCTGTTATATTTACTAACAACTGCAGTGTTCAGAGAGCGCCATCTATCGATCATTACAAACGCGGATATATATACCACGGTAGTCGGGTAATGGAAGTAAAACGAAAAAGAAAAAGTATTTTTTAGTTCCTTCAAATGTATTTTGTTGCTATGGAAACTCCTATCGTCTAATGAAAGATAGATTACGTGTTAGAATAAAATTTAATTAGCAATTAAAATGTAACTGCTTTGTTTATTAATGAAATTTGATGAAATTTTAACTGCAGGTTGGTTTTGTGCTGAATAGGTTGTATAATAAGTGTTGTGTACGAAAAAGAAAATTTGAAGCACTTTGAAATTTGCAATTTTTAACCCCAGTTAAAGATCATGTGACATTAATGACTTGCACATGTTTTTTTTCCGTTAGAGACAGCCGTTAAAATCGTCTGCTGAATGCTGATAAAATGCCTCTTTTTAAGCAATAAGGATTTTTGGTCATTTTCGCGATCGATATGGGTCAGCATTTTAACCCGTTAGTAGTCGCTAGTTGGTCGATTTGCCGCCCATCCTTCAGTTTTGCAAGATTTTTTTATTCAATAGCTACCAAAAAGTTTTAGAAGTAGCATTTGATATACATAAAACGCGAATAAAATCAAAGGAATGTCGATCACATCACTTCTTAAAATTATTGGTGAGAGTTAAATAAAAAGTACGCAATCTGTAATAGGTGGCGCTGTCTATAGCGACTACTAACGGGTTAATTAATATCTCCGAAACTAATTAAGATTTTTAAATTCTGTTTCGAGGAAAACATCGGAAAGGCTCCAGAGCATCCGTATGTCATTTCTTGTACATCTGCGTTCAATAGGGGCTGAACGTATAAAAGAACAGGCAGACAGACAGACAGACAGACAGACAGACAGACAGATAGACAGACAGACAGACAAACCTTTCCATTTATTATTATAGATTGAAAAAAGAAAACAATTTCACATATTGAAAATTTTGTATTTTGCAGCTTCAAAATAAAATATAAAAAAATTATTTTTTTAAAAAGGTCCGTCAATTTAACAGCTGGGAATTTTCAGAATGTGAAAACGGAATTTAAAAATATGTATTAGATAATAAGTTATTTGTAAAGAAAAAATTCCCATAGAATAAATAACATTAGCTTCGGCTTCCGGCGGCGGTGAGTGAAGAGGGCCCTTAAATGCAAGACAAGAGAATATTGTGAAAGTACCACGTTAACGAATTTTGTTTATTTATTTTTATTTATTTATTTATTTTATCATTATTATTGAAAAAATGAGGCAGATGCAACAATTTTTTACAATCTTCGAGACTTAAAAAAAAGCTTTACTTTTTTTATTACACAGTTTTCGTATAATAAGTAATAATTCCTGTACTTAAAGAAAACGTTTGTTTACTGAACTTTTACAGTAGGGGAGCGTGGGGTGGGTTGTAACAGTTTTTGGAAAATTAAGTATATTTTGAAATGTATTTACGTTTTCCTGTTTCTAATTGTAGTTTTCTATAGCATACATATTCATCTATCATATTTATTTATTTAGTTTTTTTTTTTTTTAACTTTCGTTAATTTTGCTAATTTTCGCACAAAAAATATTTTTCAAAATTATTTGCCTGTTGCAATTTGCCCCGGGTTTGGGGCAAATTGTAACACACGTCGGGCAAATTGTAACGGATTCAAAGGGAACCCTAACAATAAAAACGACAATATTTCAAAATGTTTTTTGTCATCAATCATTTTTTAATTTATTAAAAAAGGCAATTAATAATTAATATTAAATTATAACCTTCTTGGTATAGTAACAATGAATTAAATCAAATGGATTATAGTAAAATAAAGATAAAAATAAAAATAAAATCAATATAGAAGTCAATCTAAGTCAGAATTGAAATTAATTCAAGCAAATGATATTTTGTTCCCTCTCATGCCTTTAATGTGTGCTCCCATTTTGTAAATTAAGCATTATACCCATTCTTCTGCCACAGAGTGGGTTTACCAGAGCTCGAAATTTCCGCCCTTTTTTCCGGGCACTGTCATTAATGAGAAATTTCTGCTTCTTTTTCCACCACTATTTTTATCCAATATTCTCTAATTGGTGATTAAACCATGATTATAATTCGGGATTAAATAATCACGGTACTGTAATATAAAAACACAGAGAATATTTCTGTATGAACATAGTAGTGGTAAAGAAGCCAAAAATATTTTATATCAGAAAGTTTCCTGAAAATGGGCGGAGACTTCCAGATCTGGCTGTAGTCATCTCAACAAGCCACTCCTCTAACATGTTACAACTTGCCCCAAAATTTTGTTTCAACTTGCCCCATCATATGATTTTGGATATTTTCTTTATTTATAAAAATATATAACGATTTATACAAAAAATTAAACAGGCATTTTATTATTTTACACACTGACTAAATAAATAGATATAAGCATTTCTTTAAAGTATAAATTAACACACCTTTAAACAAAATTTTCGAAATATATATATATATATATATTTTTTTTTTTTTCCCCCACTAACTAGCTAAATTGAAACACGTGTACAGAGCATCTCATTAACCGTTGTTGAGGAGCACCGATTGTGCTTACATAATAAAGCACGTCATAAGGATTATGTTTATAAAAATATTTAATCACAAATGTTTCAAACTATTTCGTAAATTGCGTGTTACTTCTTACCAATGTAACAACCAGCCCCGCGCTCGCCTACCACTGTTTACAAACAGACCCACCGGAGTTCCCAACTTTTATAATTTATTCACGAGTATTTTTAGTCCCGCCTCTTTTTCGTACCAGGAATTTTAAAAAAATATTTTCTTCTTATTTAATCGTTGTCACATATTAAAGAGAAATAATCTACAAAAAAAGAAGGCGGAGCTAAAAATGCTCGTGAATAAATTATAAAAGATGAGAACGCTGAACGCCACACACAAATAATTTTTACATTTTTTTTTAAATGTTTAGATACGATGGAAATTGTTTCTGAATATAAACTTACAATTTTTATACATTTTTTAAATATATAACAGGAAGAGAAGTCGTCGAATGTAATATGTACAATATTGCATCGGTCAGTGATGTAAAAAATTAAATCGCATAAAAAGTATGAAATTTATTCTGTGCAATAATAAATTCTAGAAATTTTTAATATTTCTAACAGCTTTGATAGTTTCTCATAGCACGAAAGATTAAACACAATACGTAAAAACAGCAAAACATTATCATTAGAAAATAAATTCGTAGTTCACTAACGACTGACAACCTCACCAACGACTCACCTTTTGAGCAGAATGAACTAGAGCCTCTAAATTTATATATACGATATTACACAGGATGATTCTTGGCCATGAGACAAACTTAGAAGGGAGGTAGAGAATATCACAAGGAATGAGAATTGTAGAGAAATCCATCACCGCAGACGTCATTTTAACCCTTTAAGAATGAGATGTCTTTGCTTGGATATGGGCGTGGCTCTCGAGTATTGTATTAAAAAAAAAAAAAAAAGTTTTAACATCTAATGTTTACATGAATAGAATAATTCTGTTTTTTATCGATGTATTTTATCTCACTGGTTGGTTGTAGGATTTAAGGCCGATTGACTCCTGATGTGTCCTAGGCCTAGAGGGGGAATGCCCTCCGTGGGGGTCTTTCTAAGGGGTCCTAGCCCGTATTTACGCAAGTTTCGGAGGAAACCACGGAAAACTCCGAACGGCTAGGTCGATGAGCGCGACCTGGGATCGAGCCAGGCACCTCCCATCTACCAGCTTTGAGCGCAGAACCGCTCGGCCGCTGGTGGGCCCTTTTATCTCACTGATTGCATTAATACGAACACTGTATATGATTTCGCGAAATAGGGAAGCATTCAAGATCAAAATTATAAAATTTACACAGTAGGCGGAGTTAGTAGCACACAGTATTTTTGTATTGTTGTTATTATTATTATTATCCTTTACCATTTTATTATTATTACTATTATTATTATTATTCGCTTATCATAACTTATAAAAAGTTTTCTCTTCATGGATATCAAGATTTCTTTTTTTTTTTTTTTTTTTTTTTTTTTCTTTTTCCAGCAGAAAGTAATTTATATATCGCAAATACATAATTACTCAAGTATAACACATACAAATAACACATGATGAATACAACAAAACGCAAAAATCTAAAAAGAAGCATAAATTTCTTTATGTGAATCTCTTTGATTTATATAACTCTTATAAAAATTGTGAGACAAAACTGAAAATAATTAGCTGCTCTTTAGAATAAATCAACACTGGCTCTCGGATCGAAAAATAAAGTATACCTTTTTAATTATTTATTATTACATAAACTGTTGTCTTTCTTAACAAAACAAGTCATTTATTCCTCTGAAAAAACAAAAAATAAATAAATAAAAAAATCTATCTTTTTAATTCTGTATTGCTACATAAATGTATAAGATAACAATACTAACACCAAAAATAAAATTCTAATTTAAAACTACAAAATTACATATTTTCATCCATACATGAGACTTTGAACAAAATTAGGGAAACATCTTGTAGGTCTGTCGTAATGACGGATTGATGAATCAAAGAATGTTAATACGTCGCGCCCCACGCGAATCTTTAAGAAAATCCTACTCAGGCCACGCGTGCTACTTAGAAGCGCGTTATGTTTACTGTGTTTCAATAAAATGCCTTAATGATGTCCTGCAATAAATAAAAATTAAGTAAATTTTCAGTTATTACTTAAAACAATGTAATTTTTTATTAGTTTTATATCATATTTTACACTGTCAGCCACCGATGGCTGACATGGCACTCAACGTGTTAATTAGAAGTAGTAGAAGTTCTTTGGCTGAATGTTAAAGGAATTAATAAAGCATGATGTAGAGTAGCTTGGCTGCTAACAGCGGCTGGAGTCAGAGACGCAAAGTCAAGATAAACAACATTTCGATTTTGTTCCAGGAGATCTAGAACGAGCTTATAGAAATCCTCTCGTTATCGGAATTTCTCCGATGTGACGTCACATTCCGACAGCCTTTCTTATTTCGCTAGAATGAACTTATCGAATCACTTTCATCATCGGAATTGTCTGGCGGAATCGTTTTCTGAAATTTCGACAGGTCTTTTCCGAGTGGAATCGTCGTGAGGTAAACAATTCACAGTTCCAATGACGTCTATCTTGGCATTAGGTGTTATTCAAGAAAATGAAAGAACAAGTTTTAAATATATCTAAATCTTAAAAATTAAGTTAAATGAAAATTGTTATATATATATATATAGGTAACTAAAATTTTTATTTAAAAAGTATGAAGAAGAATATTTCTTAATACTTAAAGTTACTGAAAATTAATTAAATTTAATGAAAATTGCAATAAATATCTATGTATTTTTTCTATAATTAAATTTCATATTAATCATGTATAATATGAATAACATATCTATTAAGAATAACAAGCCTTAATATTTAATTTTATTAAAAATTAAGTTTAATGAAAACTGCAATTATATATATATATTTTTTTTTTTTTTTTAACTAAAAGTCTTATTTAAAGTATATCTATGAATGATGTAAGTCCCGGTATATAAAACATTAATAAAGCTTATAGGAAATTATGATAAAGATTTATTTTCCCTGGAACTAAAATTTTCCTTTTTAAATTTTATTATAATTGAATTAAGTAAGTTTGAGATACAACACGTCAATTCTATATTCACTTGCAAAACTTCATTTGTAAGTAGCTATATAATAGGATCTAATAAGAATCTCATTTCTTAGTGAGGGAAAAGTGAGCAAATAAAAAAAAATAATAATTATAATTATTATTATTTTTTTTTTTTAAATCTAAATTAGACGTACTATGTAAATTCACTTACAAAATGAAAATTAATTTTAAAAGACTGTTTTACTTTTTTTTACTTTGAAGAGAGATTATTTTTTTACGGTGCTTAAAGGATTAAAATTATACAGCATATTTTATGGTATATTGTAAATTTTAAAAGAAATTCTAGAAACAGTACATACAAGCATGCAAATTACAAAAAGTAAAAAGAAAGAGAAAACTGATAAGTATTCGATTATATAATTGATTTAAAAAATATCTCTTAAATAAACAATATTTTAATATCAATTTCTTATATATATTTTTAAAAATATGCAATGCATCTAAATTTATAGTTATCTAAAGCTTTAGAATAGATTAATAATATAAATCGAAAACACCAAATTTGCATACAGATAAGTGAATGATACACCATATTTTAATATAAAATTGCATCACAAAAGTACTAAATGAAAAGTAAGTGTGCCCAACATGTTCAAAAGACTTTATATAAAATAATGATTACAAAAATTAGTAAAGTTTTCAGAAGCAAATACATCCATTGAGATAAATTATTTCACTGCTTTCTAGAAATACAAATGTAAACACATCATTTTGTAATGATAAAAATTTTAAACTAGAAACAACTTACACAACATTAATATTTCATAGCTGTCAACTATTTCATTTTCACCTTAGATTAAGAAATAATATTATCATCAAATTGCAGTTTTTTATTTGCTTTCTACAGTTAAATACTCGAAAAATTATTATTCGAAAAACTCTGATATTAAATCTTTTAAAAAATGCAGAAAAGTTAAAATCATTTTTTTTTTTTTTTTTTTTTTTTTTTTGGAGGGGGAGAATTTTCAGATTTTTTTTTCTCTGGGGACTGACAGAATGATAAATTCTTTGAAAAGTAAAATGAAAACAAAAATATATACTATTACGTTTGCTTTAAGACATGTTAATACAATAAATCAATTATAATAATACATGTACAAAAATAAATATATAAAAAA
Organism: Salticus scenicus; assembly: GCA_963930645.1. Classification (NCBI taxonomy): domain Eukaryota; kingdom Metazoa; phylum Arthropoda; class Arachnida; order Araneae; family Salticidae; genus Salticus; species Salticus scenicus. The sequence goes on from OZ005658.1 coordinate 139,180,611, forward strand.
TAATTAAGGAAATAAAAAAAAATGATGATGTTAATGTTTATATGGACAAAGTAAAAACATATTACCTGTATTACATCCAACGTTTCTTTATCCATAGTAAATAATTCCTCGTTCGTAATTGTGTAAAGAAATAAATGCTAGCAACTAACACTTTAAGGCGGAAAATCATTTACATTCACGGCCTTAAAATGCTAGTAACTGGCAAAGGTCGAATTTCAATAATAACACTGGTTTAATATATAGAAAATACATACGTTATTTATAAAACAAATGAAGCTAAATACTCTTCTCTTATTAAATAAAATAGAAACACACGTTCACACTTTCGCAAGGAGAGGCAGCCATCTTTGTTTATCTAAAAAATCCAAGTGGAATCTTGCGGGGAGAATGAAATCATCGTTGTCTGTGATTGGTCAACTTAAACCGATTTCGAAAGCAGTTTGGGTGCTCTGGAAGAAATTTCTATTCGCCTTTCCGATAAGGTGGTTCTAGGGTATAAAATGCATGTCGGGATGATTTGGGTTGGAAGCCGAAGATTCAGATAGTGAAATGTTTCCGCGTCGAATTCTTTCCGATGGGTTCGTTCCAGAGCCCCGGGAGCAAATGCATATAGTTGCAATAAGTGAATTCTTATTGCGATTATTATATTACAAAATTTCTTACATTTTTCCATTCACTGCTAAAGCTTTTAATAAAAGATAAGCTACATTTAAAAAAAAAAAAAAAAAAAAAAAAATTATTTATACAGTGTGTCCTAAAAGTTCCAGTACTGACGCTGATGTATTTTTTATTTATAAAAAAACAAACCTTAAAATGATTATTTTTATGCTAATGATAAAAGGCACATTTAAAATAACGGAGGAAAAAATACAGAACTTGCATTTATAATTAATGTTCCAAATGTCCACCCTTTTCTAGGAGGCAAAGCTGAACTCGTTTGCGCATGTGTTTAGAAACGCTTTTTAACATGCTGGGAGTGATTTCTTGTAGAGAAACCTGTACACACCTGCGTAGAACCTGCATTACGAAATTGTCGAACGAGCTGATATAGCATATTTCTGGATATTTATATCTTCAAACCTCTTTGCATCTTTCATACGATTTACATTCAAAATAAGCTTCAAACAGTGTAATTCTCTGAATGCGTGATAAACTCATTTCACTATGAAGAAAAAAATAACATAAAACTTTATTCTCACACAACTTGAGAGAGAAAAGAAACAAACGATAAAAATTAAAGAATTGATGCATTAATAAGGAGACGATAAAATTTAATATTTAAAAAAAATCATGGACAAAATGAGTTCTTTAAGTTGGAGTACTGGAACTTTTAGGACACACTGTAGTTTATTTCCTCGTTTCTCAACATGTAGGCCGCGCCCTCCATGGAGGCGTGGTAACACTAAATGAGTTAACCAACATATCAAAAAGGAAATGTTACACATATAAAAAATAAGAATTCACTGAAAGAAAAGCAAAACAAAATACATTCTAACATAATAAAACACAGTACATTTACACAGATATGATACACTTGTAAAATAGGAATGTATCAGTTTCCACAATGTATTTGATGAGATAAGGGCGTGTACTGAAAAGTCTCAAACACAGTTTCTTATTTTGTTGTTCAATGACAGTTAATTATTGTTTTATTTATTTAAAATCATTCCATTAAAAAATGGCATTTCGTTATTTCCAGTAACATTTTATTAACATATAATGAAATCTCCAATAGATTTACCAAGTGCCCCAAGAAGGGAAAAGTCTTGTTCTAATAATTGCAGATTTATTACAATTTTAAAATATTACATTTCAGAAGGAATTTTCGCTGTTGCTCCTTACATTAAATTTTAAACTCAAACTGGCAATGACAAATATTTTAAAAATTTATGAAAAATCATAAATTTTTGTGCTATTTAAAAATAAAGAATATATAAATATGCTATAAAGAACAAATCGTATTATGCTAATAAAATTTCGGAAGGGAGAGAAAAAAGGATTATAATAAATTAATTTTATTCTTACCTAGTTTTTTTTTTTTTTTTTTCTTCCTTTTTTAATTTAAATTTAATTTAATTTTATTTATTTATTTATTATCTTTGTGGGGTATTTCACAATGTTTATATTTTTACAAGTATATGTGTGTGATTGGGCGGAGATTTTCGATATCCAGGGAATCTACCTTAAAATGATAATATGTGGACAATAACTTGAATAATTTTATCTGGTTCTTTTAATATTGATCGAAACACTGTTTATTCTTTATTAACTTTTATTACGAATTTACTTTCGTTTCATCGAATAAATGTATATTTATCAGGGGTGGAAACTTGGTGCAGAACTCATACCGGTATATTTCAAACAAAACATTCTTCTTAAACCAAAAATTTTATAAGTAATCAAAAATTCTGGTATGAATTCTGCAAAAATTCCCATCCCTGCATTTATCCATAAACATACTTGCGTGTGCTTCTATAACATAGAATAGATATTTAAACTATTATTAACCCTTTGCGGCGCAAGACAATTCAGACCATTTAAATTATACTGCCACCGGAATTCATGAACTAAATTAAACTAAAAGAAATTTTAAATTTTAATGTTAAAAAAACCGACCTTTCCTGCTAAGTTATAAACGTAAATCTTTGCTAAAAAAATTCCGGGATGTATTTTTGTAAAAGTTTTCCGGGATGAATTTTTGCGGCTGGGTCTTAAATTTTGCGTCCTTGCAGCGAGGACAGCGAGCGTTAAGGGGTTAAGGATTTTATGTGCAGCCTATGAAAAGGTAAATATTCTAAGATAGTTTTTAAGGATGTTATATATAGAGCTGCCAAGCTAATCGGGAGGATTGTTAGTACCGCCCATTTTTCCACACCACTTAATTTTTACAGAACTTCCCTTCAAGTGAATTTACGATGAAATAAGAAGAAAATTATTCTATAAAAAGATTGGAGTGGAAAAGGGGCGGTACTAACAATCCTCCGGATTAGGTTGGCAGCTCTGATAGCCTATCAAAGATAGAAATACAGTGGCTGTTTACAAGGTGGATTTGTAAAATATGTCTAAAAAGCTGCGATAAAGAGATTTTTTTTCCTTTTAACTTGTACATGTACTTCGATAGTCATTTTTTGCAAACTGGAGCTAATTTGATCGGGCCGTATTGCTCAACCCTTTGCCGATCCTGTTTAATTTCCCTCTTCTGGTCAGTGTTGCCAAATTTAGAGACTATTTTATACAATATTCACAACTAAATTTTCATTGTAACGGTTGCCTAATCACTTCGATGGTCAGTTGGTCAGTCGTCTATTATATAAAATTATTGATTGTAGCAGAATAACCCCCCCCCCCCTAAATTTGGTAACATTGTTTTAGAGCACTTTAGAGGGCTAGAATTGACAAAGAGTTAAAGCGAATTCTGAAAATCTACAAATATCCGTAATCGGGATTTAGATTTGTACATGACAAATGAAGGCCAGTACGTTGAACATCCGGCCACTGTATACATACAGTAACCGCCACTTAATAAAATCACTGGTTAATAAAATCAGCCGCTTAATCTGATCAAATTGCCAGGACCGGAATCAAATCAATACAAACTACTTTTAAAGCCGCCGCTTAATAAAATCATCATTGCCGGTTAATAAACTCAAAAATATCTCCTCAGCAGCCAAAGATATCATTTATGTACACTAAAATATATTTTTATTTACATTATGATCTTTTTTTTTTTTTTTTTTTTTAATAGAAAAAGAAATTAAATCACAACAAGCCCTCCGTTAGCGCTCATTGTCGAAGAATTTACATATGCAGTACAGTTACAAATTAAACACGTCCCATAACTTATCTCCGTAACAATTTCAAGGAAAGGAACGTATTCTTCAAAGCGCGGTAATAAGTTAAAAATTTGATTTGAAATGATATTTTTTTTCTTCTAATTATTAAAAAGCAATTTCTTGTTCTTATTTTGAAAGTACTATAATTTATGAGGTTTAAACGGAAAGAGTTTAAGTTTATAAGAACAGCGAACAGCGGGAACTTTTCGTAAAGTAATCATGATTTTCCTCAAACGAAAGTGCATGGGAACTTGGAATGCGTGTAATTTACTTATATCGAAGAAACAATTAATTAATTATCTATCAAAAATTAATTAATATAGCTTACTAATTCCATTATTCTTTCCATTATTCCATTATGTTTCTTTCCAAATTCAAGGATAAAATACCTTTCCTTAAGTGCAGGAACGTTCGCCGGATATAAAAATCAGCCGCTTAATAAAATCACTTTGTCTCAGAACGAATGTGATTTTAATAAGCGGCGGGAACTGTATATACACACACACACACTTCTATAAAATTTATCAAGATGATACTTCTCAGACAGAATTTTAAGATTTTTTAAAGCTTTTATTTTACCCTATATTTGTAAAGTAAGAAAATCTTTTCAAAGGTTTATCGCGAAAATCTTAAAACTTTGTAACAAGGGCTGTAAAAAAATCCCCTGTTGCATACCTGCCAATATTCTAATAAATATTCTGCAGCATTGCTAGCTTCCGCCCAGTTATTTTCCACAGGACTTTATTTCTTGAGTTATTTTCGGCAGATTTAATTCCCATAAAATAAGAAGGAAAATACTCTTAAAAAAATAAAAAAAAATAATAATAATAATAATAATAAAAAAAAAAAAAAAAAAAAAAAAAAAAAAAAAAAACAGGTCTGAAATAAAAGCGGATATTAACAACACTAAGAATTAATTATTAATTAATAAACTAATATATTGGCAGGTATGCATAATTGACAAAATCAGAGGTAGTCCTTAATGATCTTATTTGTAGGTCTTCAAAAGGTAAAAACTGAACTATGAAATGTAAAACCATGTCATAAGATAGATTTTGGACACATTTTCGAAATAATTCACCGGCAAAATCAATCATTTTCGTAACCTTATGTGCTATCGGTAGGAATTCCAGAGATACAAACTGATATAGACTGATATACCAGTGTAATATATATTAATGTATAATCATAAATCTTTCACTGCTCTGTTAATACTTTATGGATTAAACTAAATTTAATATTAAAGTATTCTATTCTAAATCTTGTCCCCCCCCCCTCCCCACAGCCATATATATATATATATATATACAGTGATCCCACGGCCTATAAGTCTGTACATGTAAGAAGAAATTTATTTTCAGATAAATGTGGTGGAAAAGTCCTTGAAAAAAGGCGGAGCCATGGAAACCTTCATGTATTTATTTACTTCAACCTGCCAGAACCTGAACGAAAATAGACTTGCAATGCGGCCACCAAGTGTTTTGCGATGGACTAGACAGCTCTGTTGTGCAGAAAAGTTAATTGACATTAACACGTTAAAACCGCCAAAATAAAAATACAATTTCATAAAAAAGACTTGTAAATTTCTGTAAAATGGGATGTCGGATCAAAACTAAAATTGGAAGTGAAGAAATACAATTATAGCAGTCGCAAATATAAATGTTGAACATTCTACGATCTACCATTTTTGAGTTATGCGAAATAAAACCTCTACTTTGTATAAGGGAGTAATTTTCTTTCTTTTTAAAACTAAACCCAAAGTTATAAGTGTACCACTTATAAATATTTTTTCTTCTTCTTGTTAAAAACTTAAATGGCAATTTAAACGAATCGATTATTGCATAATGATTGCTTTGCATTGATGATTAACTGTATTGGCATACTTGCCAACATCCTCATTAATATTCCGCAGTGTTGTTAGTCCCGCCCTTTTTCTCACACCAGTAAATTTTTAGAGTAAATTTCTGGAAATGCAATTACGGTTAAATAAGAAGGAAAATACTGTAAAGAATTACTGGTGTGAAAAAGAAGGCAGGGCTAACAATACTACTGAATATTAATTAGGATGTTGGCAAGTATATATTGTACACATGAAGGGAGTTAAAAAGAAAAAAAATAGGTTTTATACAGAGCGGCGGACCTTCTAAAACGGGCCATGAGCACGAATTTCACAATGATCTCAAATTACAAACTTTGCTGTCAGATTGCATTGATGTACAGATTATAGTTAAATAATAATTCACAAACCAGCGTTTCTCAACCATGAAGTATACGCCCTCCCTCTCTCTCATAAAATACCTTGTTCAGTACTAATACAATCCTGCTTATAGATATATTACATGAGTGTAATGTGCATTTTATATTTTATTACGTCAGAAAGAATGTGTTTTGTCTGGCTTTTCTTTATATATATATATATATACATATATTAGAAAATAATATTTCTCTTCTTGATTTGCCCGCACTACCCATTTAGTGTAGTCACGCCCTCTAAAAAGATGTGCCCTGTGCATACTTGCGAACCATCTCATTAATAATCGTACAATTGTTAACGCCTCTTGAAAAAACGGTCCCTTTTTTCACACAGTTTTATTTTTAGAATAATTCTCTGCAAATGTTGTTACTATTAAATTAAATAAGAATAAAATTACTCTAAAAAGTGGGCGGTGTGAAAAAGAAGGCGGGTACTAAAAATTGTACGGGTCATAATGAGATGGTAGGCAAGTATGCCTATGTCAGAGGCGGCTCGTGCACCGAAAATTGGTGAAGAGGAACACTGTATTTTACGCTGTATTAATTTATAGAATATAAATTTACATTTAAATAAGTATTTTTAGTTAATTTAAGTTAAGACCATGCTTAATATAAATTATGATTAAAAATACTTAAATATTATTTTTGAGCTCTTCACCTATTTTCGGTTCACAAGCCGCCACTGGCCTATGTATGCCTCTCTGGCTGGGATTCGCGGGCATTGTCAACGTCAACTAATCAGAATTATTTCTCATTATCCAAAATATTTGGGAAATGCAACAGAATGTAAAGTGCTTGCAGAAGAATGACAACGCTCAATCCAATACTCTATTTAAAATTAAAATGCAAGAACAAGCAAAATATTTATACAGTCGAACCTCGTTAACGCCCCTAATCACTTACCGTCTCAGGAAGCTCGAGACAATGTTATCCTATGGGAAATTTTCTTTACTTTTAACTAATATATATTTTTAAATTCTGTTTCCCCATTCAAAAAATTCCCAATTGACGCACATTTTTTAAAAACTTTTTTTTTTTTTTTTTTTAACTATTTTATTTTGAAATTTCAAAATGGAAAATTTCACATATTGAAAATTCATATTTTACAGCTTCAAAATAAAACAGTAAAAATTAAATAAATACATTTTTTAAGTCAGTTTAACAGTTGAGAATTTTCGGAATGTGAAAACAGAATTAAAAAATATTCATTACTTAATGAGTTACAAGTAAAGAAAATTTCCCATAGAATAACATTAGTTTCGGTTTCTGGCAAAAGTGAGTGAAGCGGGCCCTTAACATAAATCTCGAGGGGGATAAAAAATTTGTTCATGTTATCAGTAGTTCATGCTATCAGTAACTAATCTTCATATTACTAAAATATTCTTCATTTTGACGGAGCTTGTGGAAACAGTTCATGTTAAAAGTAATTCGCGTTAACAGTGTTCACGTTAACGAGGTTCGACTGTATTCGATATCGATCAAACTTTCCATAATTATACATTTTCTTACATCAGGATTTCATATTTATTTACAGCCAGAACTTGAACCAGAAACAAGACACTTTCGAAGATGAAAAATTTCCGCCTTTATAAGTATCACTATTTTTATATAATAATCTCTATCCCATTTAATCTCAACACATTACTATAAAGATTACATTCCATTATAAATACAGTAAAGATTTACATTTAAAAATAGTACTATAAAGGAAGGTGAAAATTTATCATCCTTGGTCCTAAAAAAAGGGGCGGATACTTCGAGCTCTATTATAGTTGAAAGAAAGTGAAATTGAAACATCCATTCAAAATTAAACTTTTACAAATTAAGAGATTATACAGAGGTCGCATTCCCCGCCATCTTTTTAGCGCATTTTCAGGAATGAAAAAATTCCGCCGTTTTCTATATGCAATCAAGATGTATCTATATTTAATCTAGAATTTGGATATATTACGGCTATACGTTAAAATTACTGAAAGTGCATTTCAATGTATAGCAGTATCATGGGTTACATCATGTGTTCTCATACTGTGCTAAACAAAAGTACGCTATATATTGTGTATTAACATGTGTGTATTGTAGTTTATAAAGAATATACAGGGCTATCCAAAAATGAGCGAATTTTTTTTTTCTATTGAATGTTATTGGTGGAAGTGCTTTATCAAGTTTATTAAGTCCATGAAAACTGATTATGAATTATATATGCTTTCTCTTCTTTCAATTCTCATATCCGTATGGTAGACTAAATATAGTTTGAAGTCCAATTTTTAACGCTGCTTTTTTTTAGTATTATTATTATTATTATTATTATTACAAATTTTGAGGTCCCCTGATATGAAAATCAGATTTTTATCGGTTAATATATGTGTTTATCTTTCATAAGCATAACTTAAAAATAAATAATTATAAGATTAAATATATATATATATATATATATATACCCTGTTTTTAAATATTCTACACTTTATCAATGTGTATAAAATTTTTAAAGTGATAATGACGTCAATTTTTCTGAGAGGCATAACTTATTTTTTTTACAATTTTTTATTGTTCACGTTTAATTAAATATATTTATTTTTATGTAGAAAGAAAATGAACTTGTAAATTTTTCAGGCAACAATTAAATTATAGCTAATATATACATGGATAACTTTAAAGCTACTAGGAGGTTAAAAAAAAATTCTATTGAATGTCATTGGTGGAAGTGCTTTATCAAGTTTATTAAGTCCGTGAAAGCTGATTATGAATTATATATGCTTTCTCTTCTTTCAATTCTCATATCCGTATAGTAGACTAAATATAGTTTGAAGTCCAATTTTGATCGCTCCTTTTTTATTTTTATTTATTTATTTATTTATTTATTATTTATTTTTTTTTTTTTATTTTTTTTTTTTTTTACAAATTTTGAGGTCCCCTGATATGAAAATCAGATTTTTATCGGTTAATATATGTGTTTATCTTTGATAAGCATAACTTAAAAATAAATAAATATAAGATTTAAAAAAAAAAAAAAAAAAAAAAAAAATTATTTATCATGTTTTTAAATTTTTTGCACTTTATCAATGTGTATAAAATTTTTAAAGTGATAATGACTTCAATTTTTGTGAGATGCATAACTTAATTTTTTACAATTTTTTATTGTTCACGTTTAATTAAATATATTTATTTTTATCTCGAAAGAAAATGAATTCGTAAATTTTTCAGGCAACAATTAAATTATAGCTAATATTTCAATGGCTAACTTTAAAATTATTAGGAGATTATTATTTTCACATTATAATTAATTAAAAGAAAACTAATCAAAAATTCGAAAATTGAGCTTCGAGGTGTTGGGTTGTCATCGTGTTCTGAGCTATTCTAAAGTTTCAAATGTTAAAGCTTAAATAAATAAAGTTTAAATAAAGTTAAATAAAGTTTCGGGAAGTTAGTTAAAAATCAATTACAAGATCTGTACCGGACAAACAAACAAACAAAAAAGCGAGTTAATAAAAACATAGTAATAATAGCAGGAAATTCAAATTTGGTATTTTGAATATCAAATGAAGATACCTTGAAATGTTTCATCTTAGTGGTAAGTTAAAGTTTGTGAAAATTAAAAATATTTCTAAAACAATTTTGAAATGTTTTACAGCATATTTATCAGGAAAGAAAGAGTTCCGCGTTTTCTTCCACCAGTATTACTATACAGAATTTTTATTATACTTTTGCAGCTATCTTTTATGATTTTATAAGATAGAAATTTTTGTAAACAAAATACTAGATGCATAAAAGCTGAACTATTTCGTCCCCGATTTATACACAGTACCTTTTTTTTTGGCTCCAACCTGTCTTTGTAGTATTTAAATGCAAAACAAAACAAGAGACTATTGTGAAAGTACCACGTTAATGAATTTGTTTATTTTTTCTTTTATTATTATGTATGATTATTATTGAAAAAATGTGGTAGATGCTACAATTTTTTACAATCTTCGAGATTTAATAAAAGCTGTACTTTTTTATTACACAGTTTTCGCATAATAATTAATAATTCCTGTATTTAAAGAAAACACTTGTTTACTGAACTTTTACAGTACCACTGTTTACAAACAGGTCTACACAGAAATAATTATTACATTTTTAAAATAATTTTTTAGATACGAAGGAAATTGTTTCTGAATATAAAGTTACAATTTTTAAATATATAACAGGAAGAAAAGTCTTCGAATGTAATATGTACAATATTGCATCGGTCAGTGATGTAAAAAATTAAATAGCATATAAATTATGAAATTTATTCTGTGCAATAATAAAATTATAGAAATTTTTAATATTTCTAACAGCTTTAATAGTTTCTCATAGCACGAAAAATTAAACACAATACGTAAAAACAGCAAGACATTATCATTAGAAAATAAGTTCGTAGTTCACTAACGACTAACAACATCACCAACGACTCACCTTTTGAGCAGAATGAACTAGAGCCTCTAAATTTATATATACGATATTACACAGGATGATTCTTGTCCATGAGGCAAACTTAGAAGGGAGGTAGAGAACATCACAATTATTGAGAATTGTAGAGAAATCCATCACCGCAGACGTCATTTTAACCCTTTAAATGAGATGCCTTTGCTTGAATATGGGCGTGGCTCTCGAGTGTTGCATTAAAAAAAAAAGTTTTAACATCTAATGTTTACATGAATAGAATAATTTTGTTTTTTTATCGATGTATTTTATCTCACTGATTGCACTAATACAAACATTGTATATGATTTTGCGAAATAGTGAAGCATTCAAGATCAAAATTATAAAATTTACCCAGTAGGCGGAGTTAGTAGTACACATTACTTTTGATTTATTATTATTATTATTATTGTTGTTATTATTATTATCCTTCACCATTTTATTATTATTACTATTATTATTATTATTATTATTCGTTTATCATAACTTGTAAAAATAGGTTTTCTCTTCATAGATATCAAGATTTTTTTTTCCCAGCAGAAAGGGATTTATATATCGCTAATACATAATTACTCAAGTATAACACATACAAATAACACATGATGAATACAACAAAACGCAAAAATCTAAAAAGAAGCATAAATTTCATTACGGGTATCTCTTTAATTTATATAACTCTTATAAAAATTGTGAGACAAAACTGAAAATAATTAGCTGCTCTTTAGAATAAATCAACACTGGCTCTCGCGCTCTCGGATCGAAAAATAAAGTGTACCTTTTTAATTATTTATTATTGCATAAACTGTTGTCTTTCTTAACAAAACGAGTCATTTATTCTTCTGAAAAAAAAAAATAATAATAATAAATGAAGCGTATTTTTTTAATTCTGTATTGCTATAAAAATGGACAAGATAACAAAACTAACACCAAAAATATAATTGTAATTTAAAATTAAAAAATTACATATTTTCTTCCTTTCATGTGAATGAGCAATTAATCCGAAAGAGAAAAATGTCTTGAAGGTCTGTCTTATCGACGGACTGCTGAATCAAAGAATATTGTTACGCCGACCGCCACGCGAATCCATAAGAAAATCCCAGGCAGGCCACGCGTGCTACTTAGAAGCGCGTTATGTTTACTGTGTTTCAATAAAATGCCTTAATGATGTCCTGTAATAAATAAAAATTAAGTAAATTTTCAGTAATTAGTTAAAACAATGTAATTTTTTTTAGTTTTATATCATATTTTACAATGTCAGCCACCGGTGGTTGATGCGACCTAAACGGAAAGTTCAGTGGCTGACATGGCACTCTACGTGTTAATTAGAAGTAGTAGAAGTTCTTTGGCTAAATGTTAAAGGAATTAATAAAGCATGATGTAGAGTAGCTTAGCTGCTAACAGCTGGAGTCAGACGCAAAGTCAAGAAAAATAGCATATCGATTTCGTTTCAGGAGCAAATGCATATAGTTGCAATAAGTGAATTCTTATTGCGATTATAATATTATAAAATTTCTTACATTTTTCCATTCACTGCTAAAGCATTTATTAAAAGATAAGCTACATTTTCAAAAAAAAAAAAAGACATTGGATTTACAGTTATAGTTTATTTCCGCGTTTCTCAACATGTAAGCCGCGCCCTCCATGGAGGCGTGGAAACACAAAATGAGTTAACCGACATATCTAAAAGGAAATGTTACACATACAAAAAATAAGAATTTACTGAAAGAAAAGCAAAACAAAATACATTCTAACATAATAAAACACGGTACATTTACACAGATATGATACACTTGTAAACTAAGATTGTATCAGTTTCCACAATGTATTTGATGAGGTAAGGGCGTGTACTGAAAAGCCTCAAACACAGTTTCTTATTTTGTTGTTCAATAACAGCTAATTATTGTTTTATTTATTTAAAATCATTCCATTAAAAATGGCATTTCGTTATTTCCAGCAACATTTTATTAACATATAATGAAATGTCCAATAGATTTACCAAGTGCCCCAAGAAGGGAAAAGTCTTGTTCTAATAATTGCAGATTTATTACAATTTTAAAATATGTTTCAGGAGGAATTTTCGCTGTTGCTCCTCCAACATTAAATTTTAAATTCAAACTGGCAATGACAAATATTTTAAAAATTTATGGAAAAACATAAATTTTTGTGCTATTAAAAAATAAAGAATATATAAACATGTTATAAAGAACAAATCGTATTATGCTAATACAGTTAGGGGAGGGACAGGAAAAAGGATTTTAATAAATTAATTTGATTCTTACCTTTCACCTGCCAATATTCTCATAAATATTCTGCAGCATTGCTAGCTTCCGCCCAGTTATTTTCCACAGGACTTTATTTCTTGAGTTATTTTCGGCAGATTTAATTCCCATAAAATAAGAAGGAAAATACTCTTAAAAAAATAAAAAAAAAAATAATAATAATAATAATAAAAAAAAAAAAAAAAAAAAAAAAAAAAAAAAAAAAAAACAGGTCTGAAATAAAAGCGGATATTAACAACACTAAGAATTAATTATTAATTAATAAACTAATATATTGGCAGGTATGCATAATTGACAAAATCAGAGGTAGTCCTTAATGATCTTATTTGTAGGTCTTCAAAAGGTAAAAACTGAACTATGAAATGTAAAACCATGTCATAAGATAGATTTTGGACACATTTTCGAAATAATTCACCGGCAAAATCAATCATTTTCGTAACCTTATGTGCTATCGGTAGGAATTCCAGAGATACAAACTGATATAGACTGATATACCAGTGTAATATATATTAATGTATAATCATAAATCTTTCACTGCTCTGTTAATACTTTATGGATTAAACTAAATTTAATATTAAAGTATTCTATTCTAAATCTTGTCCCCCCCCCCTCCCCACAGCCATATATATATATATATATACAGTGATCCCACGGCCTATAAGTCTGTACATGTAAGAAGAAATTTATTTTCAGATAAATGTGGTGGAAAAGTCCTTGAAAAAAGGCGGAGCCATGGAAACCTTCATGTATTTATTTACTTCAACCTGCCAGAACCTGAACGAAAATAGACTTGCAATGCGGCCACCAAGTGTTTTGCGATGGACTAGACAGCTCTGTTGTGCAGAAAAGTTAATTGACATTAACACGTTAAAACCGCCAAAATAAAAATACAATTTCATAAAAAAGACTTGTAAATTTCTGTAAAATGGGATGTCGGATCAAAACTAAAATTGGAAGTGAAGAAATACAATTATAGCAGTCGCAAATATAAATGTTGAACATTCTACGATCTACCATTTTTGAGTTATGCGAAATAAAACCTCTACTTTGTATAAGGGAGTAATTTTCTTTCTTTTTAAAACTAAACCCAAAGTTATAAGTGTACCACTTATAAATATTTTTTCTTCTTCTTGTTAAAAACTTAAATGGCAATTTAAACGAATCGATTATTGCATAATGATTGCTTTGCATTGATGATTAACTGTATTGGCATACTTGCCAACATCCTCATTAATATTCCGCAGTGTTGTTAGTCCCGCCCTTTTTCTCACACCAGTAAATTTTTAGAGTAAATTTCTGGAAATGCAATTACGGTTAAATAAGAAGGAAAATACTGTAAAGAATTACTGGTGTGAAAAAGAAGGCAGGGCTAACAATACTACTGAATATTAATTAGGATGTTGGCAAGTATATATTGTACACATGAAGGGAGTTAAAAAGAAAAAAAATAGGTTTTATACAGAGCGGCGGACCTTCTAAAACGGGCCATGAGCACGAATTTCACAATGATCTCAAATTACAAACTTTGCTGTCAGATTGCATTGATGTACAGATTATAGTTAAATAATAATTCACAAACCAGCGTTTCTCAACCATGAAGTATACGCCCTCCCTCTCTCTCATAAAATACCTTGTTCAGTACTAATACAATCCTGCTTATAGATATATTACATGAGTGTAATGTGCATTTTATATTTTATTACGTCAGAAAGAATGTGTTTTGTCTGGCTTTTCTTTATATATATATATATATACATATATTAGAAAATAATATTTCTCTTCTTGATTTGCCCGCACTACCCATTTAGTGTAGTCACGCCCTCTAAAAAGATGTGCCCTGTGCATACTTGCGAACCATCTCATTAATAATCGTACAATTGTTAACGCCTCTTGAAAAAACGGTCCCTTTTTTCACACAGTTTTATTTTTAGAATAATTCTCTGCAAATGTTGTTACTATTAAATTAAATAAGAATAAAATTACTCTAAAAAGTGGGCGGTGTGAAAAAGAAGGCGGGTACTAAAAATTGTACGGGTCATAATGAGATGGTAGGCAAGTATGCCTATGTCAGAGGCGGCTCGTGCACCGAAAATTGGTGAAGAGGAACACTGTATTTTACGCTGTATTAATTTATAGAATATAAATTTACATTTAAATAAGTATTTTTAGTTAATTTAAGTTAAGACCATGCTTAATATAAATTATGATTAAAAATACTTAAATATTATTTTTGAGCTCTTCACCTATTTTCGGTTCACAAGCCGCCACTGGCCTATGTATGCCTCTCTGGCTGGGATTCGCGGGCATTGTCAACGTCAACTAATCAGAATTATTTCTCATTATCCAAAATATTTGGGAAATGCAACAGAATGTAAAGTGCTTGCAGAAGAATGACAACGCTCAATCCAATACTCTATTTAAAATTAAAATGCAAGAACAAGCAAAATATTTATACAGTCGAACCTCGTTAACGCCCCTAATCACTTACCGTCTCAGGAAGCTCGAGACAATGTTATCCTATGGGAAATTTTCTTTACTTTTAACTAATATATATTTTTAAATTCTGTTTCCCCATTCAAAAAATTCCCAATTGACGCACATTTTTTAAAAACTTTTTTTTTTTTTTTTTTTTAACTATTTTATTTTGAAATTTCAAAATGGAAAATTTCACATATTGAAAATTCATATTTTACAGCTTCAAAATAAAACAGTAAAAATTAAATAAATACATTTTTTAAGTCAGTTTAACAGTTGAGAATTTTCGGAATGTGAAAACAGAATTAAAAAATATTCATTACTTAATGAGTTACAAGTAAAGAAAATTTCCCATAGAATAACATTAGTTTCGGTTTCTGGCAAAAGTGAGTGAAGCGGGCCCTTAACATAAATCTCGAGGGGGATAAAAAATTTGTTCATGTTATCAGTAGTTCATGCTATCAGTAACTAATCTTCATATTACTAAAATATTCTTCATTTTGACGGAGCTTGTGGAAACAGTTCATGTTAAAAGTAATTCGCGTTAACAGTGTTCACGTTAACGAGGTTCGACTGTATTCGATATCGATCAAACTTTCCATAATTATACATTTTCTTACATCAGGATTTCATATTTATTTACAGCCAGAACTTGAACCAGAAACAAGACACTTTCGAAGATGAAAAATTTCCGCCTTTATAAGTATCACTATTTTTATATAATAATCTCTATCCCATTTAATCTCAACACATTACTATAAAGATTACATTCCATTATAAATACAGTAAAGATTTACATTTAAAAATAGTACTATAAAGGAAGGTGAAAATTTATCATCCTTGGTCCTAAAAAAAGGGGCGGATACTTCGAGCTCTATTATAGTTGAAAGAAAGTGAAATTGAAACATCCATTCAAAATTAAACTTTTACAAATTAAGAGATTATACAGAGGTCGCATTCCCCGCCATCTTTTTAGCGCATTTTCAGGAATGAAAAAATTCCGCCGTTTTCTATATGCAATCAAGATGTATCTATATTTAATCTAGAATTTGGATATATTACGGCTATACGTTAAAATTACTGAAAGTGCATTTCAATGTATAGCAGTATCATGGGTTACATCATGTGTTCTCATACTGTGCTAAACAAAAGTACGCTATATATTGTGTATTAACATGTGTGTATTGTAGTTTATAAAGAATATACAGGGCTATCCAAAAATGAGCGAATTTTTTTTTTCTATTGAATGTTATTGGTGGAAGTGCTTTATCAAGTTTATTAAGTCCATGAAAACTGATTATGAATTATATATGCTTTCTCTTCTTTCAATTCTCATATCCGTATGGTAGACTAAATATAGTTTGAAGTCCAATTTTTAACGCTGCTTTTTTTTAGTATTATTATTATTATTATTATTATTACAAATTTTGAGGTCCCCTGATATGAAAATCAGATTTTTATCGGTTAATATATGTGTTTATCTTTCATAAGCATAACTTAAAAATAAATAATTATAAGATTAAATATATATATATATATATATATATACCCTGTTTTTAAATATTCTACACTTTATCAATGTGTATAAAATTTTTAAAGTGATAATGACGTCAATTTTTCTGAGAGGCATAACTTATTTTTTTTACAATTTTTTATTGTTCACGTTTAATTAAATATATTTATTTTTATGTAGAAAGAAAATGAACTTGTAAATTTTTCAGGCAACAATTAAATTATAGCTAATATATACATGGATAACTTTAAAGCTACTAGGAGGTTAAAAAAAAATTCTATTGAATGTCATTGGTGGAAGTGCTTTATCAAGTTTATTAAGTCCGTGAAAGCTGATTATGAATTATATATGCTTTCTCTTCTTTCAATTCTCATATCCGTATAGTAGACTAAATATAGTTTGAAGTCCAATTTTGATCGCTCCTTTTTTATTTTTATTTATTTATTTATTTATTTATTATTTATTTTTTTATTTTTATTTTTTTTTTTTTTTACAAATTTTGAGGTCCCCTGATATGAAAATCAGATTTTTATCGGTTAATATATGTGTTTATCTTTGATAAGCATAACTTAAAAATAAATAAATATAAGATTTAAAAAAAAAAAAAAAAAAAAAAAAAAATTATTTATCATGTTTTTAAATTTTTTGCACTTTATCAATGTGTATAAAATTTTTAAAGTGATAATGACTTCAATTTTTGTGAGATGCATAACTTAATTTTTTACAATTTTTTATTGTTCACGTTTAATTAAATATATTTATTTTTATCTCGAAAGAAAATGAATTCGTAAATTTTTCAGGCAACAATTAAATTATAGCTAATATTTCAATGGCTAACTTTAAAATTATTAGGAGATTATTATTTTCACATTATAATTAATTAAAAGAAAACTAATCAAAAATTCGAAAATTGAGCTTCGAGGTGTTGGGTTGTCATCGTGTTCTGAGCTATTCTAAAGTTTCAAATGTTAAAGCTTAAATAAATAAAGTTTAAATAAAGTTAAATAAAGTTTCGGGAAGTTAGTTAAAAATCAATTACAAGATCTGTACCGGACAAACAAACAAACAAAAAAGCGAGTTAATAAAAACATAGTAATAATAGCAGGAAATTCAAATTTGGTATTTTGAATATCAAATGAAGATACCTTGAAATGTTTCATCTTAGTGGTAAGTTAAAGTTTGTGAAAATTAAAAATATTTCTAAAACAATTTTGAAATGTTTTACAGCATATTTATCAGGAAAGAAAGAGTTCCGCGTTTTCTTCCACCAGTATTACTATACAGAATTTTTATTATACTTTTGCAGCTATCTTTTATGATTTTATAAGATAGAAATTTTTGTAAACAAAATACTAGATGCATAAAAGCTGAACTATTTCGTCCCCGATTTATACACAGTACCTTTTTTTTTGGCTCCAACCTGTCTTTGTAGTATTTAAATGCAAAACAAAACAAGAGACTATTGTGAAAGTACCACGTTAATGAATTTGTTTATTTTTTCTTTTATTATTATGTATGATTATTATTGAAAAAATGTGGTAGATGCTACAATTTTTTACAATCTTCGAGATTTAATAAAAGCTGTACTTTTTTATTACACAGTTTTCGCATAATAATTAATAATTCCTGTATTTAAAGAAAACACTTGTTTACTGAACTTTTACAGTACCACTGTTTACAAACAGGTCTACACAGAAATAATTATTACATTTTTAAAATAATTTTTTAGATACGAAGGAAATTGTTTCTGAATATAAAGTTACAATTTTTAAATATATAACAGGAAGAAAAGTCTTCGAATGTAATATGTACAATATTGCATCGGTCAGTGATGTAAAAAATTAAATAGCATATAAATTATGAAATTTATTCTGTGCAATAATAAAATTATAGAAATTTTTAATATTTCTAACAGCTTTAATAGTTTCTCATAGCACGAAAAATTAAACACAATACGTAAAAACAGCAAGACATTATCATTAGAAAATAAGTTCGTAGTTCACTAACGACTAACAACATCACCAACGACTCACCTTTTGAGCAGAATGAACTAGAGCCTCTAAATTTATATATACGATATTACACAGGATGATTCTTGTCCATGAGGCAAACTTAGAAGGGAGGTAGAGAACATCACAATTATTGAGAATTGTAGAGAAATCCATCACCGCAGACGTCATTTTAACCCTTTAAATGAGATGCCTTTGCTTGAATATGGGCGTGGCTCTCGAGTGTTGCATTAAAAAAAAAAGTTTTAACATCTAATGTTTACATGAATAGAATAATTTTGTTTTTTTATCGATGTATTTTATCTCACTGATTGCACTAATACAAACATTGTATATGATTTTGCGAAATAGTGAAGCATTCAAGATCAAAATTATAAAATTTACCCAGTAGGCGGAGTTAGTAGTACACATTACTTTTGATTTATTATTATTATTATTATTGTTGTTATTATTATTATCCTTCACCATTTTATTATTATTACTATTATTATTATTATTATTATTCGTTTATCATAACTTGTAAAAATAGGTTTTCTCTTCATAGATATCAAGATTTTTTTTTCCCAGCAGAAAGGGATTTATATATCGCTAATACATAATTACTCAAGTATAACACATACAAATAACACATGATGAATACAACAAAACGCAAAAATCTAAAAAGAAGCATAAATTTCATTACGGGTATCTCTTTAATTTATATAACTCTTATAAAAATTGTGAGACAAAACTGAAAATAATTAGCTGCTCTTTAGAATAAATCAACACTGGCTCTCGCGCTCTCGGATCGAAAAATAAAGTGTACCTTTTTAATTATTTATTATTGCATAAACTGTTGTCTTTCTTAACAAAACGAGTCATTTATTCTTCTGAAAAAAAAAAATAATAATAATAAATGAAGCGTATTTTTTTAATTCTGTATTGCTATAAAAATGGACAAGATAACAAAACTAACACCAAAAATATAATTGTAATTTAAAATTAAAAAATTACATATTTTCTTCCTTTCATGTGAATGAGCAATTAATCCGAAAGAGAAAAATGTCTTGAAGGTCTGTCTTATCGACGGACTGCTGAATCAAAGAATATTGTTACGCCGACCGCCACGCGAATCCATAAGAAAATCCCAGGCAGGCCACGCGTGCTACTTAGAAGCGCGTTATGTTTACTGTGTTTCAATAAAATGCCTTAATGATGTCCTGTAATAAATAAAAATTAAGTAAATTTTCAGTAATTAGTTAAAACAATGTAATTTTTTTTAGTTTTATATCATATTTTACAATGTCAGCCACCGGTGGTTGATGCGACCTAAACGGAAAGTTCAGTGGCTGACATGGCACTCTACGTGTTAATTAGAAGTAGTAGAAGTTCTTTGGCTAAATGTTAAAGGAATTAATAAAGCATGATGTAGAGTAGCTTAGCTGCTAACAGCTGGAGTCAGACGCAAAGTCAAGAAAAATAGCATATCGATTTCGTTTCAGGAGCAAATGCATATAGTTGCAATAAGTGAATTCTTATTGCGATTATAATATTATAAAATTTCTTACATTTTTCCATTCACTGCTAAAGCATTTATTAAAAGATAAGCTACATTTTCAAAAAAAAAAAAAGACATTGGATTTACAGTTATAGTTTATTTCCGCGTTTCTCAACATGTAAGCCGCGCCCTCCATGGAGGCGTGGAAACACAAAATGAGTTAACCGACATATCTAAAAGGAAATGTTACACATACAAAAAATAAGAATTTACTGAAAGAAAAGCAAAACAAAATACATTCTAACATAATAAAACACGGTACATTTACACAGATATGATACACTTGTAAACTAAGATTGTATCAGTTTCCACAATGTATTTGATGAGGTAAGGGCGTGTACTGAAAAGCCTCAAACACAGTTTCTTATTTTGTTGTTCAATAACAGCTAATTATTGTTTTATTTATTTAAAATCATTCCATTAAAAATGGCATTTCGTTATTTCCAGCAACATTTTATTAACATATAATGAAATGTCCAATAGATTTACCAAGTGCCCCAAGAAGGGAAAAGTCTTGTTCTAATAATTGCAGATTTATTACAATTTTAAAATATGTTTCAGGAGGAATTTTCGCTGTTGCTCCTCCAACATTAAATTTTAAATTCAAACTGGCAATGACAAATATTTTAAAAATTTATGGAAAAACATAAATTTTTGTGCTATTAAAAAATAAAGAATATATAAACATGTTATAAAGAACAAATCGTATTATGCTAATACAGTTAGGGGAGGGACAGGAAAAAGGATTTTAATAAATTAATTTGATTCTTACCTTTTTTTTTGGGGGGGGGGGGGGGAGGAGTATTTCACAATGTTTATATTAGTTCCCCATCATACTATAGGTATGAGGAACTTAGGTAATCGTGAAAAATTTCGACCTCGGTTTTTTGCCTTTTTTATACGTTTTCAGGTGTGAGGAATCCGAAAAGAACAAAATTTGTATGGTGTCTGTCTGTATGGTATCTGTTAGTGTGTTAGTCCGTTAGTTTGTTAGTCTGTTTACACGATATCTCACGAACAAATGATCGCAGAGAGGTCAGATCAGTTTTAAAATATTACTTTCGATACTGGCAAGAACCCTATTCATTTGCAACATTTGAATTAAAAAACTTCCTAAGTTATTAGAAATTTACGATTTTCTTTACATGGGAGAATAGGACAAAAATTCACTTAAACGTGCGTTAAATGGAAACTTTTTACTGTAAAAATGTCAGACCAGTTTTAAAATATCAGTTTTGATGCCAGAATGAACATCAGTAACTATAAATATACTACTTTGAAAATTTCGCAAGTTATTGGAAATTTACGAATTATTCATTACTCTCTTAATATAAGTTGTTAAAATAACCAGGATTTTTGAAAGGAATTAAATATTTTTTTTTTTTTACGCCAAGGATTACAAAAATCAAGGATGACATATGAGTATCTTATATCAAACACTTTATTTAGACATTTGAAAACAAATTTGACTTCAAATTATGATAGAATATTTATCATTTTCATTTTAATTAGCATATTAGTTAGATTTTATTGTGTAAAGATCATCTTTTGAAATAAAATGTTTATGTTTTCAATTGAATATGGAAGTTTCCTTTTTTTTTTTTTTTTTTTTTTTTTTTTACTATAGTTTTGAAATTTAAAATTCAAATTTTATCAATTTTACAGCAAAAACAGCTTAATCTAACGCTTGCACACGATAACTAATACATATCTATACCCAAATATGGGGATTAAAATCGGGAAATAATTTTTCTCGATTTTTAATATTTTTTTACAAAAAATCCAATGGGCGATTAACATAGGAAATTTTTTCTTGTATCCACGGACGGCCAGTGACATCATTACTTTTCTTGCGTACAGAACTACATTAGCACTTTATCAATGTGTAGAAATTTTTAAGGTGATAATGACGTCAATTTTTGTGAGATGCATAATTTATTTATTTTTTTATTTTTAACGTTCACGTTTAATTAAATGTATTTATTTTTATGTCGAAAAAAAATGAACTCGTATTTATTTATTTATTTATTTATTTTTTATTTTATTTTATTTTTATTTATTTTTTTGGGGGGGGGGCAGTTATTAAATTATAACTAATATTTATTTTCATAATTTAATAATTAAAAGAATATTTTGCAACGTAATATCTTTAATAACTTGATGTACATAGTGTCCACACAAAAATGAACAGTTTTTAGAGCTCTTTTAAAAAGTTATAACATCTATGCAGTATCTTTTAAAAAAATTCATCCGTTTTTACTTTAAAAAAAATGACCGACTTTCATTACCAAAGTAGTTAAGTCTAGACCAATCAAAAATAGAAGTGGTCCACCCGGATGTGTTCTCGACAAACTCTTTGCTTTATTTATAAGATTATGTCTATAGTTGTATTTGCAATATAAGTATTGTTTCTACTTCTATTGTCTTCTTAATTACAAGTTAGTAATTTAATTTTAATATTTCATTTAATTTGAATTGTGTATTGAAAAGTGACTAGTTGTTATATGCGATTATTTCTTAAAATTGCCTTAAAGTGATAAATAAACTTAATTTTATTTTAGTTAATTAGTAACCTATTAGGCTTTTGTGGTTGTTATAGAAATGTAATCATCTTTTTTTCTTTTTACATTATACTTCTTTGAGCTATTATATATAGATAGATAGATAGGTATAGACACAGATATAGGGGGATATCTTAATGCACCGACTTTCTCGGGGGATGGGGAGATAACAGAAGAACTAATATGGAGCACCAATCAGCATATCAATCCTGCTCTATCTCAAACCATTTTCCAGTTTTTGCAAAAAAAAAACATAATAATAATAATAATTTTTCATTTCCGATGTTTCTAAACGTGCTACACAAAATTCAAGTACATATATTGAAAGAGCAAAATAAATAAATAAAAAGTGCTACAAAATGAAATTAATTGTGTTAGAATATCCAGGATTCACAATGAGTCACAAGCACTGAAATGGTAAAAAAAAAAAAAAAAAAAAAAAAAAATGAACTGTACGCCAAATATTTAATCAGTAATTTTGCAAAAACCGTCCAAACTACAAAAATAAAATTTATAAAAAAATTGGTCTATTCCAACAGCTTTCGAATAAGCCTTTCAACGAAATATATCGACTGACAGAAATTTAGCTGTTTGTTTTTTGTACACCATTTTCGCGTTTTCAATAAGTGAGATTTCGCCCATCACGTTTTCATATCCCCTCATGAACAAAACTTCCCTTACTTTGATCAAAGGGGAATTACCTACTCTTCTTTAGTAATTCACTTTTGATCATACTTATTTTATATGCATTACTTTACAGTTTATTTATTACATACACAATAACTGCATGAATATCTGTATCATAAGATCATGATATGCATTCTTTTGTATTTGGATTAAAAGAATGTAGATCATATCGGGTAATATTTAAAATTTATTCCAGAATACTCTTAGTCACGCCCTTTTTACCACAACAGTATGATTTTACAGATATTTTCTGCAATATGTAATTACGATGAAATCAGAAGAAAAATTCTTTTAAAATATACTGGTGTGAAAAAAGGGTGAGGCTAACAGTACTTCTTAATAAATTATAAATGTTACCAGGTATGTGTTAATACAAAAATTATTGTAATTAAACATGGAAGAAGTTTATCCTTCAAACTGCATAAAACGTCCGTATAAGATGCGTCAATTTTACAAAGCAATGCAAACAAAATAATTATTAAAAAGATTTGACAAACATGTACTCCATGCCTAGGATTAAAGTATGTATGCATAAAGAAGCTTTTTTCTTTTCATTGCCATGTAAAATTAATTCTTTTCATATTTTGTTTTACGTATTTTAAAGGATAAGCTTAAATATTTAATCACTATAATTTCTGTAATAATGTTTTCAAATTAAAATACAAATGAATGCATATCTTGATATTATGATACAGAGGCATACTTGCCAACCTAACCCGGTAGATTGTTAGTTCCCGCCCCTTTCTGTACACCACTTAAATTTTAGAATAATTCTCTTCAAATACATTTACAATTAAATAAGAACTATTCTAAAAAAAAAAAAAAAAAACTGGTGTAAAAAAAGAGGCGGAAGGGCGGGACTAGCAATCTGCCAGGTTAGGTTAGCAAGTATGTACAGGTAAACATGCAATTAATGTCCATGTAATAAATATTGAAAACGGGGAAACGTATATAACAAACAAACAGTTAAATTTCTCCTGCCCTAGTCAACCGATATGTTTCATTGTAAGCTTATTTGTAAACTACTGAAATGGGATATTTTTTAGTGTATCTTATTAACAGTAACTTGAACGGTTTTTGCGAAATTATTGATTAAATATTTGGGCGTATACTACTTTTTTTATTTTTTCACTGTTTCAGCGGTAGTAACTGTTATTCAATCTAAATATTCTAACGCAACTGATGTCATTTTGTAGCATTTTTTCTACTATTTCTAAAAAAATACTTGAAGTTTGTGTAACGTGATTAAAAACTTCAGAAATAAAAGAACTTTTTTTTAAAGATATTTAGCTTTTTAGTTCTTTTTGCACCAACCTGAAAACGATTTGAGGTAGGGCACGGTTGATATACTGATTTATGCTTCATGCTATTACACCCTACTCTTGAGTTTGTCGGTGCAATAAAGAATTACACTGTATACATATACATCTTAATTGCGTGGCTAATAAACTGCAAAAATTTTGATAAAAAGGGTGGCTGGAAACATTATACATAAGTCAAATCATTGTGTTCTAATTTTAATAAATATTTGTTAAAGGCCATTAAAATATTCATGTATCAAATCTTCATAATTGTTAAAGGCCGATAAACCTTCATTATATCATGTCCCACTATTCAACCATTAATGCACTTTTTATATATTTGAATGCTTTACTGTAATCATATATAGCTAAGCAGATATGCCAACATTTATTTGTTCGGGTGCGCTGTTAGTTACCGCCCTTTTTCCCAGACAATTTTATTTGAAGTGAAACTTTCTCCAATATGTTATTACGATTAAATAAAAAGAAAAATAGCCTTCAAGAAAAATGGTGTGATAAAGCGGCAGTTAGCAGAGCTTCAAGTCTCCGCCCTTTTTTCCAGAATACACAAGAATAAAAAATTTCCGCTTTTCTGCTACTACTATTTTCATTTAGAAATCTTTTCTGTGTTTTTATACTAAAGTGCTTGTGCATTGATTAAATATCGTAGATATTATTTTATAAAAATAGTGGTAGCAAAAAAGACACTTACTTCTCGTTATTGAAAATGTCCTGGAAAGAAGGGCGGAGACTTCGAGCTCTGGTACTGACAATACTCCGAAATAAATTAAAATGTTAGCTCTGCTGGCTAAGTTTACAAACTGTAATGTGCCTTAAAATTAACTTAAAAGGAATATTAACTATAGGTATTCTATACATTATTACCTTTTTTATGCCTTCTGACATGATGCAGTCCTTTACTTCCTCCATTCTGAAATTTTAGTTAAACCTAAACGTAATTTTAAAAATTTTCAAATCTAAATACTTTATTTATTATGATCACGTTACGTATTATAAATATCAATTGTTTACTTTTTTTTTTTTTTTTTTTTTTGTTTATTTTCAAACCATTGCATAGCTCTGAAGATTGAGAAAAAAGAAGTTTTCAAGTTATCTTTTTTTACCGCAGGGCGATTTTCAGACTTTGATTAAATTTTGTGATTTGATTTTTCTTTATTAATTTTGAAACAGGAAATGTGGTATGCTGTACAATGTCATACCTTTTTTTTTTTTTTTTTTTTTTCAAAACCCTTAAATAGACAGATGATGTCACTTGGGGTATAACATTGGTTCCACCCACAATTCTGACAAGGTCCCGCTTAATGTTTGGTATTTATAAGAGATATTTCAACAATATCCTCTTCAGAAAAAAGTTCCAAGCACAAAATTGAATGTTATTTGCTTTCAAAATCACCTCATTTCAGTTTTAAAAACCTTAATGATTATTTATTTATTTAACATTTAGAGGATTGAAAGTCCTACAAAAAAAATTTTTAGGAAAACTAATAATTTTTGTTTACATTAAGCTTTATTGCTTGTGTTCGTGTCACCGAAAGCTGTGAAAAACTAGTCTAATTAATTGCAAAGTGAAACAGAATTGCTATAATATTAATCGATTTTTGATCAATCTTCCATAGACTAACAAGAACACACAAGAGTTAAATAGAACAATAAGCGTCGTTTTTGAAGGTCCTAGGTTATGTACATTGACCCTCTATCACAGGACAGCATAGCTGCCAATATTTTAATTTATTCCGGAGTAATTTTAGCCCCGCCTCTAATTTGTACCATTTATTATTTAAAAGTAATTTTTTCTTATTTTATCCAAGTTGTTCGTTGAAGAAATTTTTTCTCTTAATAAAGTGGGGCGAAATAAAGGCGGGGCTAAAAGTACTCCGGAATAAATCAAAATATTGGCAGCTATGGGATAAGTAGCTGTGCTACTCACAGTCACTGGTTTTGTATTGGAAACTATCTTTTAGAATTTCAACCGTAAGACTAGTGCTCACGGGAGTTTGAATAAATTGAAAGGCGATAACCATATCGACCAAAATCGTACGCGTATATTCTCTCAAAAATTTTAAGTGTCATTAAATAATATTTTATGATGTCTGGTGGAAGTTTTTAAATTTTTCTGCAAATGTAGATCATTTTAATTCATATTTTTAATTTAACCATCTAAATTGTATTGTAGTTTAAAACTTTTTAGTTTCCATGTATAAAAAAACAAGATATCTATTTTCTAAACTTTAAAGAAATTTTATATTCATTTGTTACTATCACGAAATGGGTAGTTTTCTTGTAAAAATGTTTTTCGCTTAGAATGTTTCACTGATTTTAAAAGCGCGTAGTTGCTTTTTATACTGTATTTTATACAATGTACATGGCTGCTCATGAAAAGTACTTAAATTTTATAACAGATATAAATATTATCGAGCTTCCAAAAACTTAAAAGTTAAGATAGACGGTATCAATTACATACTCCTTTCTTATGTAACTGTTAAAATTCAATAAGCACTTTTAAAGAATAAATATTCGACAGCAAAGTTGCTCAAAGAACATTATGTGTTTTTCCAACAATTACAGTTGTTATTAAAAAAAAAAAAAAAAAAAACTGGTATGTTGTAGCCACCACAAAACTTTCTTCTATATTTTCCGATACAAATTTACTGAGTGCAAATAATTTATTAAAACTATTATTTCTTAAAATTGTCTAGCATGATGAATGCAAATGATTTTCATCTTAGAGAAAATCTACACCAAATATCCAAAGAAAGACAGTTTTTTTTTTATCTATAAATAATATCTTTAAAAATGCGCTTTTATAATGGTTATGTCACATATTAAGTTTCGGACAGTTACATGCCATAGAAGTTCAGATCTAGCCTTCCCGTTATCGAGAAAATGTGCAGTATAGTAGAGCCACCTATTGGCCGATGAGCATCCAAATTGAATCACCATATTGTCTCATCATGTCCTTCTCACATATCACATTTCGTTTGATGATATGCAGTAGAAACTGAAATATAGCCTTTCCTTAAACTGCGGAAATCGCTGTGCAGCAGCGCCACCTGTTGAGCGGTTGACAACCAAAAGTTGATACTAATTTATGTGAAGGTGCATCTACATATAAATTTATATGCAATTTTTTGCATATAAATTGCAGAAAGCCTTTCCTTAAATTCCAGAAATTGTTGTATAACAGCGCCATCTGTCGGCCGTTAAGCATTGAAATTCAATCAGCCTAATGTCTCGTAATGGCCTTCTCACATATCAAGTTTTGTTTTATTATGCACAATAAAACCTAAGATATAAGTTCCCCTTAAATTGCGGAAATCGCTGTATAGCAGTCATCTGGTTGGCGGTTGACACCAAAAATTGACAGTCACTAATTTAGGTCAAAGTGCATCTACATATAAATTTATATACAATTCTGAACAGTAGTTCCGGAGATATAGTTGCTACAAAATTTTTTGTCTTACACACACAGGGATGGAACACGGGCGCAGAATTCATACCGGAATCTCTTTAAGAAATTTCTCTACCTATAATATCGTTGATTTAAAAAGTAGAAAAATTTCTTACATTGATAGTGGTATGAATGTTGCGCCAGTGTTCCATCCCTGCACACACAGACAGACAGATATTTTCTAAAAATAGTCAAATCTTTTTTCTAGATCTCCCAAAAACGTGTAAATCCGTCGAAAACCGGAAGTAGAAATTTTTTTTTAATCCAATACTTCCTTCTATTGAATAAAGAAGAAAGTAAAAATATTATTGCTGACCGGGCAACATACCTGCCAAAATTTTAAATTATTCCGGAGTATTTTTAGCCTCGGCTTTATTTCGCACTGCTTTATTTATAGAAAAATTATCTCAAATATATAACTTAGATAAAATAAGCAAAAATTACTCTTTAAAAAATATGTGGTATGAAATAAAGGCGGGGCTAAAAATACCCTGGAATCCGGAATAAGTTCAAAATATTGGCTGCTATGGTGCATACTTTCAATTTCCCACGTGTTCAGCTATCCTAATAGTCATACATAATTGCCTTTATATGCAGTCATCTGGGTTTTTGAATTTTTCAAAATATATCAAATGCGGAATTTTTTTCTCGATATCATTTTTAAGTTGGGATAAATAAGTGATTGTGTAGTATTCAAAAAGGAAAAAATTACAATCTCTGTTTAACAGAAGTCATAACACAAATATTTTTCAGCAAAAATTGCCATAAACAAATGTCTCAGTCATTTTTTTTTTTTTTTTTTTTAAACATCAGTTGTGCTGAAAAAAAAAGGGGGAGGGCACTTATATCATTGGCTACGCCTAAGATGTTAATTATTGCAAAAAAATGAATTTCACAAAAAAAGGGGGGTGGACTGAGAAAATGTGGCGGTAAATTGTTAGCTTTCTGCTAAATCTAGTTCACATTTCCCTGCCCTGACCCGACTTCCAAGGGAAAAAATAAAAAGGACACAATCGAAACCACAGACAAGTTCCAGTTTGTGAAATTTGGATTTTTCTATAAATATAGATATTTCAAATATTTCTATTAATTTTTATAGAATTATTACTCTTTTAAGAAACCATCCATAATTATTGTAATAGCATGAGAAAGAAACAGCAGCAAGCAGCACATATGAAGCCTACTGACTGAGTTAAACTATATGTTATTACCCTTTTTCGCAGAACTTTTTGTTTGTGCTTCAATTTTTGAAGTGATGTTGGAGTTGCAAAGTCGTACAAATAGGTTTTGAAACATAAATATATGATGATATTAAGTTTTTATAATTAGTATTGGTCGGAGCTAAAATAATGAATGAAATGTATAAACACATGATATGATAAAATGTTGAATAAAATATCTAATTTTTCATGGTTTTTACACATGGTTTTTAGTGATCCCTTATTGGGTACAATTTTTTTATACAGCAGTCTTCGTATTTTTAATAGTAAAAAATACTGCTAAACGATTACTGAAATTTACTATATAAATAAAGTAGTATTCAATTAAGGGGACCCAAAAACCCCTTAAGTTCCCCCATGTGAACTTTTTAAAAAATAATTAGACTTAAATTAAGAAAAATAATGATAAAGAAATGGAACAGTTTTAGTATAAAACCCCTTTGCAAATTTTGAGATTTGGCAGCGAAGTACCTCGAACATTTCTCGCAAGTTTCTTTACACAAACAATTGCGATGGTCCTTTTAATACATCTCCAAAATGACGATAAAAATTTAAAAGCGACCAACGGTCTACTATGCTAAAGCTATACCAAAGAAATTTTAAAGGAAGAATATAGTAACCCAAGCTAGCAAATGCAACACAGTTACTGCATGTTTTAATATGAAAAAATAGATTAAAATAAGTCCTATCGTACTAAATTAAATTATGTTTTCTAGAGAATTTTATATTTATTACTTAGAACACAAAAATGAGCTTAGTTTTGTTTATTCATTTATTTATTTTATTTTATTTTTATTTATATATTTATTTTTATTTTATTTTATTTTTTTGGAAGGGGGGGGGGGGAGAGGGTATATTATTTTGATTTTGCTTATGTATATATGGAGTGAAGCCCTTCGGCATTAAAGACATCCATTTCTTAAATAAATTGGATAGATTGCTATTTCTAACTGGATTGCTATTTCTAAGCATTGCTGGGAGGAAAACCATAATTTTAAATTTGATTCAGCTAAAATATTTGCAGGACTAAATCCACTCTTTGAAATAGATTTCTTTCAAGCTTTTTATATCTATAATAATCTGGGGTGTCCCTAACACGACTTTCTCTTATCCTGAAATTTAATACTATAAATACAGGTTGGAAATTAAGAGGTAACATAACGAGTACTGTTATGTAAACCTATCTTAAAATAATTCAAATTAGGCTTCTGAAGATTTTTATATGATAATTAGTTCGTGTGAGGGGTGCTACCGTCCCCCTCAACCCCCGTTTAATTACTGCACCTACATTTATATAGAATTTAAATCTGTTACTAAAATTAAACGTTCACTTAAAATTATTCAGACAACCTTCACATGCAACATTCCTTGAAACTTATCAGTCTTTATCAAACTTTTCCAGCAACAAATTTATACTAATTTGAAAATACAGCTTTTGGATCGCCTGAAATTATTCGTTTTTAAGTTACTCTAAGTGACATAGAAAATAATCAAACTTTAAAAAAGATGACTTTGGTAATCAGGAAACCTCAAAGCGTGTAAATACACAAAAAGCAAGCGATAAAAACAGCTTAAAAACATACATTATTTATCACATCTATGAAGAATTCATTTCCATTCCTGAGCAGCTTTCCTGGACATGGTAAAATATTATAGTAAAGCACTTCCACTAACAATAAAAAAGAATGTTATCGCTTAAATAGATGCAACCCTGTATATCTTTTGAAGAACATGTACAAACCACATAGTGCACCTAAATACAATCCTATAGTAATAATATACGGCACAACGTGGAATACACTTCCACCAATTTTCAGCTATAGTCGCACTATAATCTAGTTCTTTTGTGTAGCCCTGTAAATGAACAGTGAATGATTTCCCTGCCATATTCTACATAACGCATGTTTTTATACATATAAATATATATATATATATATATTCATCTCATTTGTTTCAGTGCAGTCTATAGTTTTTAAACTCTACTTACCTGCAATTTCCCCCCATAGACGTAATGTATTTGAATACTCTTGAGTGTCCCTGTACACAAACCATTTGCTTCATGTCAACGAAAAGCTTAGTGTAGCATCCCTATATGATACATATTTAGAATACCGAGTTTGGAATTTCTGCTACTTTTTGTTCTTGAGATATGCTGATAACACACACACACACACACACACAGAGACCAACCGCTAAAAACATGATTTTCGGATTCAGGGGACCTTAAAACATGTAAATATAACAAAAACTCACGTTCGAAAATTTGACCCTAAAACAATACTTTCTCTACCTTATGGGCAAGAGGAAATAAAAATCTTTAAGATATTGTTAATTGTGATTTCGCTGTACTCCATTTTTCTCATCGTTGGAAATTGTACATTCAGTCCACATTTTCTTAATTTCTTCTACAATTTTCGCAACTTGTGTTTCTTAAATTCCTATTGGCCAATCCCACATTCCATGTAATTCTATTGGTTGATCAGAATTCGACCCTTTTTCTATATATAAGAGCACTTCTCTGTTATTTCTTTATTCTATCTTTCTCTCACGCCGAGGTAAGCGGTGATGTCGATCACCGCAGGTACTCCTGAAACTCTCGTGATGATGATGATGATGATGATATTCTATCTTTCTCTCTGCTAAACTGTTCTGCGTCGTTCAGGCCTCCACGTCTGCACATAAGCCTCAGCTCATAGTAAGGGCCCTTTTCAGAGCCTTTTGACTTGAACATGACCGAATGAACTGAGCAATGTATACGTGGAGCTCTGAGCTGTCCGAATATATAAATAAATTTTAAAAAAAATTATAGACCACTGTTAAGTGCTTTATTATTGGGGGGGAGGGGTGCTGATGAGAGCTTCGCTTATACTTTGCTCTCCCAGCATGCCCTGAAGCTACGTCCTCTCCCCTTCCCTTTCTTTGGTACTGAGAACTATACTACTTTTATTATATTAAACCCGAACTTCTTTTCTTATTATTTTAAATCTTATTTAATATTTCTTTAAATTACAATGCATACTCTTCACGCATTTTAATAACTCCTAAAATTAATTTTTTTGCATTTTTTTTTTTTTAAGCATTAAATTTTATGCAGTTCTTACTGCTCCTACACGCAGTCTTTAGTCACTGCAGTTAAACCTTATTCATTGCTGCCTCTCATTAAATAGACACTCATCTTTATATCAGAAGTAAAGTGCATCTGCACTAGGTAGTCCAATAATGCCATATACCAATTACCAGTTATTTCTTTATGCACTGAAGACAGTACGCTAAATGCTACCGGAACAGCTGTCTACTTCCCAATTTTTTTCTCTTTAGCATTCTAGACGTTGTAGTTTTTACTTGGTTTTAGTAATCTAGCGCCATGTATCCTTTTCATAAACCGCCAATTCTCCTTTGTCTGTGTGTCTGTCTGCGCTTTGGTACTCACTCTACTAATGGCAAAGCTATAAAACGTGGCTGGGTAGTTGGGAGCCTGCAGGTGTGCACCTCATCGAGATTTTTTTTCGAATTTCAAATTTCAATTTTTTAATATATATTTTTTTTCTTTTTACTTTCTTCTATATTCAATAGAAGAAAGTATTGGATTCGTAAAAATTTTCGACCTCGGGTTTTTGATGGATTTACATCTTTTGAGAGCTGTAGAACATGATTTGACCATTTTTAGAAAATGTCTGCCTGTGTGTGTGTGACACAATTTTGTGACAAATGTATCTCAGGAACTACTGCACAGAATTTCATACAAATTGGTATGTAGTTACACCTTGACATAAATAAGTGCCTATCAACTTTTGATAAAAATTGTCTTGTAGGTTACGTTGCCATCCCGCTTTTTCTAAATTTTTAACATGGTGGTATAGGAAAAAAAATTGTATAAATGTGTATAAAGAGAATTATTTTTTAATAATCATTATGAAATTCAAAAGAATTATTTTTAATAGAGATAGTCAACTGGAAAAAAAAATATATATATATATATGTATGTAGCCTCGTCTCCCCCCCCCTCCTAGGGGAAGTCCCCCTCGAGGGGAGTAAATTTTCATGATAGGTATCTTTCAAAAGAGCTTGCCAATACCTTTAAAACGAATGGTTGAACCATCGATCTGCGATAATTTAAAATAAAGTTATCGATTTTTTTCATTTTTAACAATTTCTTTTTCTTTCTTTTTTTTCTATGTAATATTGAGAATAAAATTGACTTTTTGGATATTTAGTGTTATACTACTTAACTAACATGGAAATCGTCTGCATTATCATGGAAGATAATTTTTTTAAATAATAATTTTAATAAATTATTTTTACTGTTTGAATTTGTATAAGAAAATATGGAAGAAAGTAATGTGATGGCCACGACATACTAGTTCAGTTGTAAACAATGACTTCTCTGTTTCATTTTTATAAAATTTATTCTTTCATTTCAATCGTCTGTGTATCTTAGTAACGGCTGTTACGCTATTTCTTTTTTATTTATTTAATTCATTCATTTAAAGGAGAAATATATATATATATATATTTAAATTTATTACATGTATTGAAAACTTAACGGTAATGCAGTGGAAAAAATTAAGTCCATTAAATTTTAAATTTAAAAACTTATTTATTAAATAAGTTTCCCCTGAAATAACAGTCAGGGGAAGGTAGCCTAAAATTACCCTAGCGGGCAGAACGATCCACACATGTTTTCTTCGAAACAGGTACCGGACATCTACCGGATAACACATAAATTAGTTGCACCAAGTCAAGGAGCAATGACAGTATTCAAGCGATTGTAGTATTACGCGTCTGAATCACTAAGCTGAAGAACAACTGCGGCAAATGGTTCCAATACCTTTACATGATATTTGTGCGTGCCGGTTTTTGAAGAATTCGTCTGCTAACGTTAGAGCCAAGGTCAATCCTGGCATGGCAAGAAGCATTTGTCACGTCGTCCGTTTATATTGTGCTCTTAATGAATTAAAATTAAAAATGGTTATATCATGTTCTGCATATGGTTGTACGAACAGACAAATCACGAATAACTCTTCACAAAAGAAAAAGATAACATTTCACGGGTAAACTTTAATTTAATTTAACTCTCAGATTATGTAAATATCATAACATTTTGCAGACATATGTATGCATTTCTTTATTTCTTTTTTTCGTTAACTTGATAAAAATACAATGAATAAATGAACGTTATACATAATAGATTACGAAAACAAATAATATAAATGTAGGTAAATGAAAATGTCAAAGAAGGGCCATTTAGAATACAATGTTAAAAATGATACACGTGGTTATTCATATATGCTCAAATAGTAAATGCATACAAAGTGATTATCATGTGAATACTTTATATTAGTAGATTCATTGTAAAGATTTCAATACATTACACTTGCATTTTAACATTTTAGCATTTGAACATTTTAACTACATGTTCAAATCTTGCAATATAATGTACCTATGTGTCACCATTACATTGTTTATCTAATCTGTAATTATGCGATAGGGAGCCGTATTCTCCCCAAATCGGAAAACGGAACGTAATCGGAATGGACATCAACCGGAATCGAGTCTAGATCCCGATCCGAATGGAAACTGCTATTCTCCCGACACTGAATTCCGTATACGAAATCATTCCGAAGCATTCGAGAGGAAGTGACGTTTTTGAGACGCTCAAACCAATTAGCAGTCAGAGAAAAATCATGCTTGTTAGTAAACAAACAATCACTCGATGGTTGTATTTTCTCAGATATTTAAAATCGCTCATATTTAGTTCTGCTTAAACAGATATTTCAGAGTGTGTTTGAAAAGAAAGATACATCTAAAAATTAAAAATGTGATCGGTCAAAAAATTACCGTTCCATAAATCGTATGATTAATGTAGTAAAATTTTCATAAAATTTATTCACATCACATACTTTATTCCTACTACATATGGTATGGATTCGATTGCTTTATAACACTAAAACATGAATATCATCCGAATACAGTATTTGCTGTATAGCATTGCATTTTGAATGTATCATATTGCGAGGTTTTATCACACCTAACAATACTTTATCTAATTCTTTCTGTTGTTGAATTATTCATTTATTAATGTGTATTTCATTTTTATTGTGTACTTAATTTGTGATTTTTACCTTAAAATTAAAAAAATTAACAGGAATTTTTTATAATTTTAAAATTGTTTATTGATTTAATGGAGTTCTTTTTTTTTAATTATTTAGTTAATTAGTTGAATAATTTTAAATTTATACTCGTTTAAATATGGTGACTGGTTAAATTATTAATTTAATGGTTAGCTTACTTGTTATATAATTTTATATTCAAGTAATTTCTTCATCAGAGGTTTTAGATAATTTGTCATGAAGAAATTTGAAAGAATTTTTAAAAACATATAAGCTGAATTTTTTCAATGTCTTAATTATTCATAGGAAACAGAGTTATTGCTAGTATGTCATGATTTGTGGAAAAATATTTTTTATTTTTAATTGTAATTTTTCCAGTCGCAAGTCAAACCTTATACATCCTAAATTAAAATATTTTCTAGCAATTTTTACAAGAACCTATAAAAATATATGAAAGTCTATAAGAGGTATTCTTTTAAAACATATTTTTACATTCTGCAATATTCACAAAAGAAAGTATTGGATTCATAAAAATTTTAAACTTCTAGTCTTTGATGGATTTTACATGTTTAAAGGTGTTTCAAACATGATTTGACCATTCAGAAACTGGCTGTCTGTGTGTTAGACGTCTGCTGAAGCTTCGTATCTGTGAGAAGAAAAAAAAATATACCCCCCCCCCCATACATACACTCTACCTTAATTTACTATTAATTTCACCTCTAATATGTTATGAAATAACATTTATTTAGACTACCTATGAAATTTATGCAATTAGGATTGCCAGAAAAAAATGTTAAATTGTCTTGTATTTTTCCCTTAAAAAAAAAAGGCAGCTCAGCCATTAGTTATTATTTTTTCTTTTTAAGGCTGTCAGTGAAATGTATTAATGGTTTTTAAAAGATTCGAGATCAGCGGGTCATCAATATTTTATACTATCTTTTGGGAAAATTGACCACGCTGTGTGTGTTCAAGTAAAGTAGCTGAATGAAATGTCTCTCACTTGATATGTTCGTAAGAAAGAAGGTGCTGGGTTCAATCCTAGGTCAAATTCATCTGAGCAGTTTGGAGTTTTACATGGTTTTCTCTGAAACTTGCATAAATATGGCTTAGAACCCTTGCATAGTCAATCAGTTCCAACCCACACAACACAATCCAGTTTTGCCCTTTACCGTTATTGGACATTACACTGATTGTTCATATCAATTGAAACTTCACAATTTTCTGAATTACCTGTATTTGTACAATCGATTTCATTTAAGAAAATTCTTCTTAAAAGATCATCCCCCACCACAACATCACATATAATGGAGGGTGTTGTGTTGTTTAAGGTAAACTGACTATGAGAGGACCCTAGGCCTGGGTGGCGTTCTTTCTGTGGGTCTCTTTCTAAAGAGTCATGGCTCAAATTCATGCAAGTTTCAGAAAAATCTCTGAACTGCTAGGCTGAAATGCTAGTGCTGAGTTTGAACTCCACATTTAATGGATTCAAAATTATTAACTATGATATCAAATTATGAATCACTCCCAAGTTATAATAGATCATGAATGAAAAACAAAAAGTAACCAACATATTATTAAAAAACAATCTCAAATGCCATATTCCTCACTATAAGATTCATTTTTGGCTCTCTGTAATATGTAAGTATCTTTTAAAGTAAAATGTAATGAAAAATTCACAACTTGCAACAACATAAGTGTTTTTTTTTTTTTTTTTTTAATAAGCAGCTACTTCATAATAAGCTAATTTTTTGAAAGCTTATTTTTTTATTTATATAGTTTTTATAAGCAGCTACTTGATATTAAGCTAATCTTTTAAAAGCTTATTTTTTTATTAATAATCCTAATAAACCAAACGCCCAAGTTTCTGAAAAGTAACACTGTAAACTGTTGCCATTACTAAAACAATAAAAAAAAAAAAGTCACAAATTTGGCCAAGGGTGTCCCATACTAAAGCTGTGCTCTATTTTCAGCAAATCAAAGCCATAGTTAAGTGCTATCATATATGTACAGCTATTAAGAAAATATAAATGATATTCAATTATTTGAGGTTCATTATGTTGATTAGAAACACTGTTCCCAAGTAACACAGACTGTTGGCCCAACTGCGATTTATTGTTAGTTCGTTGGGGAATGGTTATCGTTGGGGAAAGGGCTCAAAATAACAGTGGGCCAACAGCAAATAGTATTGTTGGCCCAACAGTCCTAAAATGCTCTTTTTTCAACTGCAAAGTATAACAGTTAGCCTACAATGTGTTCACCAACAATGGCCCAACAGTTTGCCAACCAGGAACCAACCGTTCCATCGTTGGGCCAACTGTCACCCAACGATTGGCTCAACCGAGGGCTGACGGCCAAAAACAACCGTTGCCCAACGAAGAAGGAATTGTAGGGCCAACCGTTTCCCAACCATTCCGTGTTACTTGGGTTATTTCAAAATAAACTAAAAATGCATTGACATTAAGAAACAGCTTTAGTATAAGATCTCTTGATGAAATTTTCTGTCAGAGTTCTTCTGTAGGAGGGCTGTCTCAGCTCTCAGCCTTGTCTTACTGAGTACCTTTAAGTTCCAAGAGAGAAATCTTTTCTTTCGCTCTTTTGTGTGAAACCAATGAATATTAAAGAATTAAGAGATCTAGTACACATTGAAAAATAAGTAAATATTAAATATAAATAAGAAAGCAGGAGGAAATTAATAATAATAAATAGAAAAGTTGTGAGGAAATAAGATTGAGTCAATTGCAGGTCACCACAGGTCAGCTTCGGTAAAACATTGTGAGAAATCATTGAAAATTAATTATAATACTTTTATTTTTACTACTAAAAGTGTTACTATTAAATGTGTTTTCATTATGTGGTGCTTTGTTAACTAAGAGTCAGCAACAAATCATTTGCACAAGGCTAATGGAAAAATACATTTTCTTTGCTCACTTAAGTTGCCTATGAACTATTATAAAAAGAAAAAAAATAATAATAATCTACAAATTCTTGAGCAGGTTTGCCATTACTGGTCTGATTTTATAATAAATGAATTTGGATTGTCTTAAAAATATGAATTTATATATATATTTATATTTAATATACACACACTATGTTAAATAATTTTACTTAATTTTTTTGTCAGAAACCTTTAAGAATTTCCCCCTACATTAACTATCAACACATAAATGACATATTTTTACTATGCAACTTTTCTTCATCCTTTTCTTTTATTGCAAGAAATATTTTTAACACTAATTACTCCATAAATGACCAAAAGAATGGTACTTGCTAGTTCTTGCGCATAATTTATTATTAATAATTTACTTTTTCTGATTAAAGAAAAAATCATTCATTACATGCTACTTTTATCACTGTAATTAACACAATATTTTATTTTCTACACTTAGAAATGGGTGTAAAACATTTAGAATAATGGAACTACTTAATGGGATAATTGAATTTTCAACTACAACTTATTATTTTATTAAATGTAATAAGTGAGTTGTTGAAGGCATAATTCATCTGGCATGTAAAAATAAATATATTAAATAAATTTACATTGTGTAGAGCAGAAATATAGTACACAACTAAAAAATCAAAGTTATATTTAAAAAAAAAAAAAAAAAAAAAAAAAAAAAAAACATTTCCAAAGCCTGTATTCAATTTAATACATATTTTTTAACAAATTAAGAAAAAGTTATTTGTACTTAAAAGTGCTGGATATTTCAATCAATTTCTGCAAAGTTTGCATTAGTTTTTAAAGTACAAAAGTTTGTAATTATCAGTTCAAAAATCTGCAATATTTAGAATAAGTAATAACTATGAAATACATACATATTACTTTAAAAGCAAGTTGAAAGTTCCTTAAATTATTTAAGCTTTCAAATATAATAAAGCATGACTTAATGAATTATGTCATTTTAATGGAGAAAAGTGCCCAGATTAACATAATGAATGCAACACAAAAAGGTAATATGAATACAGTGCATCACATGGAGTAAGTCTCAAAAGTTATGGAATACAAGGTATAAAATGAACGAAATTTTAACGAATGTATAAAGCACTTATAAAATCAAAAACACAAAAATTATTACTTAAATATTCAACCATATAAAACATGGGATATAAGTCGCATTGTACTTGTAAACAACCATTGACTATAACGCGAATTTGGAAAATGCCGACTCCTCAGAACCTTGGCGAAAAGACATAATCGGGCTTTGGCGAGCGAGCGCGAGTCGCGATGACAAACACAAGGGTTGCATCTGAAGAATCGATCTGAATGTGAATGTTGATGACGATTGACGAAACGAACGTCAGAGTTCATCATATATCAGCAATAGAAATTTGTTTAATACTTTACAAAATATGTATATAAATTTTAGATGCTTTTATCTCCTGATTTGGATACTTTGAAGTATGATTTAAAACATTTATTTGGTAATTGAATAGATATTTTTGTTTTCTATACAAGCTTTTCCGGGTTTTAAAATGGAAACGTTCACAGGTAGGTAATTGGAAACATCTTACATGTACACTAAACATAAAATTGTCGTGTTTATATTATGCATAGATAAACGTGAAAAGAGATTGACGTATATTTATTTTATATTTTGCCGATGTATGTTATTATTTCACATCTGCATTTAAATGAATAATTAATTAATAGTGCTGGAATTCAAATGTTCTATTTTGTGTGTGTGTGTGAACAACTTGTTGCAAGATGCAAGGTATGTACGTAAACACAAGTTTCAATGGTTTTATAATTGTTAAAGTTGAATTTAATGTCTGTAAGTTGTATAAGTGCCTAGAATTAATATATATATATATATATTTTAATTAAAATTAATATTGTGTATATTATTACTATAACTTATTGGAATGTTAGTATCTAATACTATCCTGATAGCTTATCTTACATCAAGTTATTTGTTTAGACATTTGACTTAAAATTGTGATATAATAGTGATCATTCTCCTTTTAATTAGTATATTAGTTGGATATTTATTTTGTTAAATATCACCCTTTGAAATGAAACCAATTGAACTGATGATTACATGTAAACATGTAATTATCAGTTCAATCATTTTCATAATGATAATTTCAATAAATTTATTTATTACACATTACATTTTGAATAGTATAGTAAGATATATTTACATAGAATAGATTGCATTATGTGGACTGCTGATTAAGTTGTACACATACTTTCTGAGTGATGTTAATTTAAATTTATAAAAACAAGAACTAATATTTGTTAATTGTGGATAATAATACAGTTTATGATATGACTTAGTGTTTTTAATAAATAAATCACTTGACACAATTTTACTATTATCCTTGAGATTTACAAACTTTTAGGAAAGTTTATCAAAGAATGCCTTACTCAGAATGGTAGAAAATAAAATTGCTTCAAAATACATTTTAAAAGAAAAATTTAAAAGCAAAAAATGCATAAAGTACAATTAAAAAAAAAATTCAGTTGAAAAGCTCAAAATTATAAACAATCACAGTTTAAAGAAAATCGAAGAGAAAGGAAGGAGCAGTGTTTCTTGGAAAGTCCTCTAGTTATGAAGTCTGCATCCTATGCCAGCTGGACCATATCTTCAGTGCACAAAATTGCTTTTGTGCCTGTAGACGTGGGCTTGCTAGCGATTTTATTAATATCAACATCAGATAGAAGAAAGAGGAGGATAAGCTTATTGAAGACAGCCAGTTCTTTGTGACATGCTGTAAATAAATCTAAAAATAATAACATTTAAATTTGTCATTTGATTTTCTTGTATCCTTTTCAGTTGTTTGCCATTCAAACTTTTGTGTGTGTTTTTTAATTTTATGGTGTTTGTTTATAAAATTTTTTAGTTGTATTTCCTTTTTAAAAATGTTATTTATTGCAGACATAGCCTCAACTAACGAATTTGTAATAAGCAATTTCAGTGTATATATCTATAGTTTAAAAAAATTACACATTATCCTTAAATATTAAAATATATATTTTATATAGATAATGTTTAAAAAAAGAGTGAAGAAGAAAAGACGGAGCAGTTTTCCCCAGAAAGTTCTCCATTTATGAAGTCTTTGCATCCTATGCCAGCTGGAACATATCTTCAGTGCACAAAATTATTTTCGTGCCTGTAGACGTGGGCTTGCTAGCGATTTTATTAATATCAACATCCGATAGAAGAAAAAGGAGGATAAGCTTATTGAAGACAGCCAGTTCTTTGTGACATGCTGTAAATAAATCTAAAAATAATAACATTTAAATTTGTCATTTGATTTTCTTGTATCCTTTTCAGTTGTTTGCCATTCAAACTTTTGTGTGTGTTTTTTAATTTTATGGTGTTTGTTTATAAAATTCTTTAGTTGTATTTCCTTTTTAAAAATTTTATTTATTGCAGACATAGCCTCAACTAATGAATTTGTAATAAGCAATTTCAGTGTATATATCTATAGTTTAAAAAAATTACACATTATCCTTAAATATTAAAATATATATTTTATATAGATAATGTTTAAAAAAAGAGTGAAGAAGAAAAGACAGAGCAGTTTTCCCCAGAAAGTTCTCCATTTATGAAGTCTTTGCATCCTATGCCAGCTGGAACATATCTTCAGTGCACAAAATTATTTTTGTGCCTGTAGATATGGGCTTGCTAGCTCATTTCATTAACACCGATGTCAGATGGAAGAAAAGGAAGGAAAAGTTTATTGAAGAAAGAATGTTTGTTCATCATGGCGTGCAGTAAAAAAAACTTTTCTTAAAATAGATAAACATTTAATATTTTACTTTCTTGTATTGTTCAATTGTTTTCCATTTGAACTTTTGCATGCTTTTGAATTTTATGGTGCTTTTTAATTTGGTATTACTTAATTTTCATGGTATTATTCAACTCTTTCAATCAAATCGAACATAAGTTTGGTCAATTCAGCTTTAATCCAAAGAAAAAACATATTTTTCATCAATTGGGCAACTCACCGCTTTCACTTCCTGATCCAAAATTTTACATATTTCTCAGAAACTACTTAAATTTAATAAGATAAAATTTTTAAAATTGCTCCATGCAAAATAATTTTTAATTCTTCTGCTAAGACCTTTGTCATGAGAGACTTGTAGATTTAATCACTACGCTCCCAAAATTTTACAAATTTCTTGAAAATTTTTAAGTTATACTTCATTTTTAACAAATTGTTTTTTCAGACTTAGCCTCATCTAGTAAATTTGAAAATTGCAGTTTAAGTGTATAAATTTATAATTATTATTACTATGGAAAGAGAAAGAGAGAAAAAAAAGCATATCATATCATCCTAAAACGTTTAAAAAGTGAAATGTGTGTTTAAACAGTTGCAGTTTAAGGAAGACTAAAAAGAAAAGGAAGGACAGTTTCCCTCGGTAAGTCCTCCAGTTGTGCAGTTTTTGCATCCTATGCTAACTGGAACATATCTTCATTGCACAAGATAGCTTTTGTACCTGCAGCTATGGGTCTGCTAGCATATTTCACAAATATCATGAAACGGAAGAAAACAGAAGAGAAGATAATAAGAAAGCACCACAAAACAGTAAATTCACAGTTTTAAAGTAATAAGTACAAAACTTTGAATAAACACCATAAAATGCAATAAACTTGTAATAATTGTTTTATGTCGAAAGAACACACGACCCTTTGTCAGGCGAACAAAGTAAGCACCAGTGCTGCATGAAAGTGGCAACGGACGCTGCTGCTTTGATTTCAGCACATATGCTTCCTGACAGTGGCACCATCTACTTAAAGAGAGAGTAAGAGACAGAAGAAAATATCCACTAGCGATGGCATAGACCACGAGGAAGTAAGCTGATGAAGGAGCCCCCCCCCCCTCATGAGAGCAGCTATTCAGATTTTTACGAACCTGTAATGTAAGGTTTTTTCTTATTATTTACAAATTTTTCAGCAAATCGCTAAAATTGATGCAAAAACCAACATATGTGTTGGCTACAAACTTGGCAGCTTGGTGAAATTAGCGATCAAATTTGGCAGCAAATATTGTTTCAGGATAGCCAAAATTAGTAAACCTTACTTCTCAATTTTAACAGAGTTATTTGTTTTGGTAAAATGCATCGTTTCTTACCACTAATTTTTGCCAAAGAGAACAAAAGTATTCCATCTGTACTTGAATGATTTTCATTGAACACTAAGCTATGTTTAATAGTTAAAAACTTCTTCACATACCATAAAATTAATGAAAGCACTACCAGTTTCGAAGGGATGTGGCTTTTCTTTTTCAGGTGCAAAACACTTGCTATTACCTTGGAGAAAAAAGCAAGACTTGTGTTTTTTGTACTTGAAGAAGAAAGGTCACGTCCTTTCGAAACTGGTAGTGCTTTCATTAATTTTATGGTGTGGGAGAAAGTGTTTTAAATTTAAATAGCCATTGTACACCAGTTATTTATTTTTTACTGTCTAAGCTAAATATTTGCCAATGGTATTTTCTGTAATAAGACATGAAGTATTATTTATAAAAAATTTACTATAGGTGGTATATATAATCCTATCATAAAGACTATTGTGGTTGGAGTAGCAGTTTTTTTTTTTTTTTTTAAGAGGTTGATTTCTTTAGAAATCGACCTATTGCAATCTCTTCGTTTATCTGTATTATATATCTATTTATCTATCTATAATGAAAATTTTGTTATCATGATAACCCCTGAAATAATACTCCAAATTGAACCAAATTTGGACAGTGAACTTATCTTATAAATATCTTGGACAAGTTTGTTAACCAAGTTGTTTCGTTTTCTTTTTTGTTTTCAAGTGGTGGCCACTTGAAAATTTCAAATTCACATAAAAAGTACCGATGTGCTTAAAACCCTATATGTACATAGCCCAAATCAGTATTTCTACCAAGTCCATTAATAATTTACAGCCGCCTTCATAAAAAGAGAAATCAACCTACCCTTCCTAATGAACTAGGAATTTTTTTTTTTGGCTTATTTTCAGGAATGTTTGTGGACATGTATATTCCAATGGTCCCCATTTGAGATTTTTTTTTTTTTTAAATGCTAGCTAAGTGAGCATACATGTATGGTACCATGACCACTGCTCAG
Source organism: Salticus scenicus (assembly GCA_963930645.1). NCBI lineage: Eukaryota > Metazoa > Arthropoda > Arachnida > Araneae > Salticidae > Salticus > Salticus scenicus. The sequence goes on from OZ005658.1 coordinate 139,225,353, forward strand.
TGGCGGATCCAGAACTTAACTTTGGGGGGGGGGGGGGCTAAGGGTTTTCAAGATGTTATTCCAGATCAATGAAAATTTTACAATTGTAACATTCAATTGTGAATGTCAGTGTTTTTTTTTTTTTTGGGGGGGGGGGGGGGGGGGAGGGTTCAGGTTGCACTGTGTTGCTGCTTTGTGTACAGCACTCTACTTTGTTCACCTGACGAAGGGCTAGGTTTTCTTTTGACCCGAAACAACTGTTGCGAGTTCTTGCTTTTATGGTGTTTATTCAAAGTTTTGTATTTATTACTTTTAAGTGCCATTTCTTTTATGCTTTTTTATAATGTATTATTTATTGTTAGACTAAGTTATTTTGGTGAATACATCTCAATTGATACTTATATCAACGTTTTTATTAGAGTAAAAATATGAAGTACACTTCGAAAATTAAGTGGATATCCTTAATTACTGTAAATTTTACTTTTTAACTTCATGTTTTTAGATAGCAAAATTTAACATTTATTGTTAAAAGAAGTTATTTTGATGAATGCATTTAAATTACCACTGATATCAATGTTTTTCTTACAGTGAATTATGATTAAAATTTCGATGAATAACATATATATATTTTTTTATTTTGTAACATTTTCATTAAAAATACTCATTATGTGCAATTTAAAAAACTATTAGTGTTTATAAAAGTATTGCCTTTATACTTATTATCTTCAAATATTATTTTAATTTAAAAATAAGTTTTCTAAAGCAGACAACAGTGTTAATCCGATCTTGTGAAATTTGGCAATAAAATACTTTGGATTTTTATTGCTTGCTTTGGATTTGTGTAGTATTAAAAGCATTAAACTGGAATGGTAATCTATTATGACAATTCACATAATGTTTATACAGATAAAATATTGCTATTAATATCTCCATTTTCATGTGATCATCAGGGGGGAAATACTATACACACAAAATTAAGAGCAACTAGTGAGTAACACCAACTTCTAGTTCTAAAACTCAATTTTTGTATTGGCAACACTCTACATGCTGAGAAAATGACTGTGGCATTATTTAAGCACTTGTATATTAATTATATCAAAGTATCCTAAATTATATGACTTGTTGGCGCAATCTGCTGCATCAAGAAGACTAAAAATTTCTCAATAATAAAAATTTAAGTTTCAAATATCTTTTTTTTTTTTTTTGTCAAGTTGTAACGATATAAAACTCAACAAAAAAGGTCTTTGAATGCAGAATTGTTTGCATAAAATTTTATAAATGAAAGGTTTTATATAAAGGTTATATAAATACTTTTAAATGTTTGGATATAGTTCATTTTCACTGAAGCAAGATTACTACTGAAATAAATTCAGTTAAAAATCATTTACATAAAAAAAATTAGAAATTTCATTTTAAGGAAGAGATTATACATATAATTAATCATATTATAAATGTAATCAATCTATACCTATGCAAACATTTGAATTTGCTCGATTTTTAGAAAGTGAGCATTCTTTATTTATTAATCTAAATAAGTAAATAAAAGAAAATCAATGTGTTGCTATTTTAAAAATTAATATAGCTTAATTTCAAAGTTAGGCAAAAAAAAAAATCTCCATTAATCAAAATTAACATTATCTGACAAATAAATTTTACTTAATTACTTATGTTTATAATTACTCACAAAATACTTAAGTTCATCATTACTTAACAAATTATTGCGATTTTTTTTCCTCTTACAGAAAAAGAGACAGAAAAAAAGAATACTTCAGAATAAATATGTAACAGTATAAATTAATTTATTTGGATAAAATTAATTTATATTGTATAAAGAAAAATATTGAATGGTAAAATTAATAAATCAGTGGAGAAATTTATTGTGATACATTTACTTATTGTTAAAAAAAGTTATGTGTAATAGATTTGTATTTTTATTTAGCACATTTTAAAAATTATAAAAAAAAAAAAAAAAAAAAAAAAAAATGTTTTCTTGTAAAATAATCGCATTTCATTCAATAAAATGTGAAGAAAGTTACTTTTTATTTAAGCAAAATGTTTTACTTAATGTTTACAATTACATACTACAAATACGAATTACGAACGATATGAATCGATGATTGATTCATTTCTGACTGGTTTGATTCAATCAATGATTAGTTTCCACATTTCAGATTTATCATCTCAGAATAACGTTTCGCGCCAAGCTTCTGTCGCCAAGGTTCTGAGGAGTCGGCATTTTCCAAATTCGCGACTATAACCAACTTAACAGAAAATATAAAGAAGAAATTTCGCTAAATATTACCTTCATTCAGGATACAAAGCTTTTACATAAGACTTCGGTTGCAAAAACTCCGGCAAACTTTCAATTAAAAAGAAAGGTGCTTTTTTTTTCATTCAACACAGTCATACACTTCAATAACAACAAACTGTCCGCCATTTTATCTTTCCACACAATATTCCGTTTACGAATGCTATTCCGGCTGCTCTGAGCTGTCGGAAAAGATAGATCCATATTCCGTAAATTCGAAAAGCCTGGATTCCGGTTTTTGCTGGGAGAATGACTCTTCTTCGGATTCCCGCTCGAAATCTCCCCATTCCGCATGAAATTACGATTCCTAAGGAGGGGGAGAATACGGCCCAGAGCAGCCGGAATAGCATTCGGGTGCGGAATGTGTGTGGAATGGAAAGATAAAATGGCGGACAGTTTGTTGTTATTAGAAGTGTATGACTGAATTGTTGTGGTGGATCGAACAATTGCATTCGGCATTTCAGAAATTAAGTGAATTGAACATTTTAGATTATCGAAAAAAGCACCTTTCTTTTTAATTGAAAGTTTGCCGGGATTTTTGCATGTCTTATGTAAAATCTTTGTCTCCTAAATGAAGGTAATATTTAATGAAATTTTTTCTTTATATTTTCTGTTAAGTTGTTTATAGTCAATGGTTTGTACAAGTACAATAATGTGACTTATATCCCATGTTTTATATGGTGGAATATTTAAGTAATAATTTTTGTGTTTTTGATTTCATAAGTGCTTTATACATTCGTTAAAATTTCGTTCATTTTTTACCTTTTATTCCATAACTTACTCCATGTGATGCACTGTATTCATATTACATTTTTCTGTTGCATTCATTATGTTAATCTGGGCACTTTTCTCCATTAAAATCACATAATTCATTTTAAAGTCATGCTTTATTATATTTGAAAGCTTAAATAATTTAAGGAAAAGGAACTTTCCACTTGCTTATAAAGTAATATGTATTTCGTAGTTATTACTTATTCTAAATGTTGAAGGTTTTTGAACTGATAATTACTTTTAAGTACAAACAACTTTTTCTTAATTTGTTAAAAAATATGTATTAAATTGAATTACAGGCTTTGGAAATGCTTTTTTTAAATATAACTTTGATTTTTTAGTTGTGTACTATATTTCTGCTCTACACAATGTAAATTTATTTAATATATTTATTTTTACATGCCAAATGAATTATGCCTTCAACGACTCACTTATTACATTTAATGAAATAATAAGTTGTAGTTGAAAATTCAATTATCCCATTAAGTAGTTCATTATTTTAAATGTTTTGCACCCTTTTCTAAGTATAGAAAATAAAATATTGTGTTAATTACAGTGATAAAAGTAACATGTAATGAATGATTTTTTCTTTAATCAGAAAAAGTAAATTATTAATAATAAATTATGCACAAGAACTAGCAAGTATCATATTTATTTTGGTCATTTATGGAGTAATTAGTGTTAAAAATATTTCTTGCAATAAAAGAAAAGGATGAAGAAAAGTTGCAAGACAATCCAAATTCATTTATTATAAAATCAGATCAGTAGTGGCAAACCTATTCAAGAATTAGTAGATTATTATTATTATTATTTTATAATAGTTCATAGGTAACTTAAGTGAGCAAAGAAAATGTTGTACTTTTCCATTAGCCGGGTGCAAATGATTTGTTGCTGACTCTTAGTTAACAAAGCACCACCTAATGAAAACACATTTAATAGTAACACTTTTTAGCAGTAAAAATAAAAGTATTATAATTAATTTCCAATGATTTCTCACAATATTTTACCAAAGCTGACCTGTGGTGACCTGCAATTGACCCAAACTTATTTCCGCACAACTTTTCTATTTATTATTATTATTAATTTACTCCTGCTTTCTTATTTATATTTAATATTTACTCATTTTTCAATGTGTACTAGATCTCTTAATTCTTTAATATTCATTACTTTCATACAAAAGAGCGAAAGAAAAGATTTCTCATTAAGACAACGCTGAGAGCTGAGACAGCCCTCCTAGAGAAGAACTCTGACAGTCCACCCTTTAAGGCACCTCTCCTGAAGAGGACAATGTAAATTTTGTAGAAGAAATTGAAAAGTGATTGTAACTAAAGCCTGGTGAGTGTCTAAATTGTGCAGTGTTTATTAAAAAGCTGCACGATTGAGGCACATCTCCCTGGTAATGTTTGGAAACAAGTCAACATCACATCTAAGTATGAATTGCTGTGCAGGTAATAATTTTATATTTTCTTTTTATCTTAAGTTTAAATTGATTTTTTTTTTAATTTACTGATATTAATTTTTACTTTATGTCCTTGCTTTAAATTACTTCTATTAATAAAATAACATATTTTTATGATGATTAAAATTTAACTTTTTTTGTCTTTCAGATGTGAATTTGTTCAATCGGTAAATCAAATAAAACTTAATTGAATACTAAAGCATAAAATAATTTCTTTTTTTATAAATTGAAGACTATAAAATATATTTATTGCTCAAATTATTTTGTTAAAATTCTAATATTTAATTTTGATGTCTTGTCTTTACATATAATAGTTTCATCTTTATCTTTTTGCTAATCACATCCCTAATTAAAAGATAGTTTTGTTATAACTCACAAAGTTCAATTATGATGATTATATTACAACAGTACAGTGACACACCAAAGTAAAAGCAATCTTTTTGTTTTTTCCATTACTATTTGAATATAACTGTACTTGTAATTAGATAGTTTGACTATAAATAAATTGTATTCAAACAGTAGTAAAAAAAAAAAAAAGTCTTAGATTCTCAATTTATGTTAATTATAAATTTAAAAAACAGTTCAATGTATGAATATTTACATAATGTTAAAAATGTCAATGTAAAAACTATTAAGAGCAAACTGCATTTTTTGTTTTTGTACCGTATAGCATACTGCACTACATACATTGGCATTTGTTAAATTTATATTTTTGTTCAAGTCTGGTTACATATTCTAACAGTTCAATATGCTAAAGATCTGTCGTTCAAATTCAATAAATAAACTTTGTCAGCAAATACCATAAATTGAAAAAAAAAAAAAAAAAGTGTATGAAAATGCCATTTATGTCTACTTTTTTGCCTGATGAAATGTTGTACTATTATTTTTATCCGAAACAACTGTGATTTTTTTCTTTTTTCCAGAATTATTTTACATTGTACAAGAGCTGCACCAAGAATTAAGTATGTACTCTGTGAATACCGAGTAGGTATAAGAATTTCATTTTTAAGCCTTCTGAAAATAGATGCTAGCTAGTAACTAAAAAGCTTCAAGAACTAGCAAGTAAAAAGTTTCTAGAACGGTGTTAGGTACAACCACTCCAAAAAAAATTTCTAGACTGCGATTTTATTTTAATAAATTGTATGTTGTGTTATATCAGATTTTAATTTGTTTTACAAAGTAAACTGTTCCACCAATCGCAACAAAAATTGGTACATTTATTAATTTCAAATTTATAAATCTATCTAGCGCTGTAACTTTTGATTCAATAGGATAATTTGTTCAAAATATATTAAATAAAAACCCCATAACAATGTTGTCCCCCCCCCCCCTCCCTTTGATTAAAAAAAATAATAATTTTTTTTTATGTAAATCTGTATCATAAAAAAAATATCTGATAAAACTGACATAATAATGCATTTCTTTTTTAATATTAATTTCAAATAATCAATTTTTTCGACCTTGATTTTGTTATTCACAAAAGTAATATTGAGACAGCTATAACTTCTTTGGTGACCTTTATTATTATTTTTTTGCTATGTGATGATTGATGTCATGGTCTTTACTTATGCAATTGCAATAACCATTTCAATTTACTGCTAAAATGGCAAACAAAATGTTTGAAAATATCAAGCGTGTTCCATATTAAAGCTGTGCTGAAAATAGTCACCAATAGTCATTAATGTTTATTTAAATTCATTCAAAACATTAAAGAGAGAAGCATACTATTACAAATAATAAAGTAAACCTTACTTCTACTCTTCGTGTGTTACACCTGAGTACTTGCGGGAGCCCCCCCTTCCCTTTTGTCACGACAAAAGGGGGGGGGGAGGCTCCCGCAAGTACTCAGGCGTAACACACGACGAGTAAAAGTAAGGTTTACTTTAATTATTTGTTTATTTAAATGTTTAAATTATTTAATAAAAGATATACATATATATTTTAAACTGACATCATAATATTTTATTTTAATTATTTATTTATTTTTGAAATATTGATTTCAATCAATCAAGTTGGCTTATATGTTCTTTCTTTTCGTTTTTTCCGTGAGGCAGGCAAAGCCTGCTTTTATACTATTAAAAGAAGATATTTGAATATTTGTCTGTGTGCGATGTAGATTTAAAAAAATATATATATATGGCACATTCTTTTTTTTTCCCTTCTAGATAGAGGATTGAATTTGGGAATAAGGCCGAATGACTGCTGTAGGTCCTGGGCCTGAGGGGGGATACCCTCCGTGGGGGTTTTTCTAAGGGGTCTTCTAAGGCCCATATTTACACAAGTTTTGGAGAAAACCACGGAAAACTCTGAACGGCTAAGCCAGCAAGCGCGACCTGGGATCGAACCCGGCACCTTGTGTATACCAGTTTTTTGGTGCAGAACCGCTTGGCCGCTGGTGGGCCCTCTAGATAGAGGAATATGTGCAGATTCACAATGCACTTTAAATTTTCAATATTTTTAAAAATATGATTTTTTGTGTTTTTCCCCAACATTCTTCTTTGAGCTGTAATTTCAAGCACATACCAACAATATAACATGTTTACAACTTTTTATTTCATTTATATATATATATATATAAATGAAACACTTCTTTACACATGAATGTTAAATTTAAAAATTATTCCTGTTTAAACAAAAATAGCCGATAAAATTGATGTCATAATAGATAATTTAAAATTTTATTTAGATTTATTTATTTTTTAAATGTTCATTTAAATTAATCGAATTGTCTTATAGGTTTTTCCCCCTTGATTTTATCATCCACAAACTAAAATGGGTGCAGTTTTAGTATAGAATCCCCTTCGCGACTTTTATTATTTTTTGCCACTTTGGTGATGAATTAAAATGACTATTGCAATTGCATAATAAAAGACTTCCGAAAATCACTCGAGCTACTTAGGAGCCAGTTTTCAAACTTCATCAAGAGATCTTATACTAAAGCTGTTTCTTAATGTCAATGCACTTTTAGTTTATTTTGAAATAACCGTATTTCTAATCAACATAATGAACTTCAAATAATTGAATATCATTTATAATTTCTTAATAGCTGTATATGATAGCAGTTAACCATGGCTTTGATTTGCTGAAAATAGAGCACAGCTTTAGTATGGGACACCCTTGGCCAAATTTGGGACTTTTTTTTTTTTTTTTAATTGTTTTAGTAATGACAACAGTTTACAGTGTTACTTTTCAGAAAATTGGACGTTTGGTTTATTAGGATTATTAATTTAAAAAAAAAAAAAAAGGCTTTTAAAAGATTAGCTTAATATCAAGTAGCTGCTTATAAAAAATATATAAATAAAAAAATAAGCTTTTAAAAAATTAGCTTATTATAAAGTAGCTGCTTATTAAAAAAAAAAAAAAGTCACACTTATGTTGTTGCAAGTTGTGAAATTTTCATTACATTTTACTTTAACAGATTCTTACATATTACAAAGAGCCAAAAATGAATCTTACAGTGAGGAATAGGGCATTTGAGACTGTTTTTTAATAATATGTTGGTTAATTTTTGTTTTTCATTCATGATCTATTATAACTTGGGAGTGATTCATAATTTGATCTATCTAGTTAATAATTTTGAATCCATTAAATGTGGGGTTCAAACTCAGCACTAGCATTTCAGCCTAGCAGTTCAGAGATTTTTCTGAAACGTGCATGAATTTGAGCCAGGACTCTTTAGAAAGAGACCCACAGAAGGAACGCCACCCAGGCCTAGGGTCCTCGCATAGTCAGTTTACCTTAAACAACACAACACCCTCCATTATATGTGATGTTGTGTGTGTTTGTGTGGGGGGTGATCTTTAGAGAAGAATTTTCTTAAATGAAATCGATTGTACAAATACAAGTAATTCAGAAAATTGTGATGTTTAAATTGATATGATCAATCAGTGTAATATCCAATAACGGTAAAAGGCAAAACTGGATTGTGTTGTGTGGTTTGGAACTGATTGACTATGCAAGAGTTCTAAGCCATATTTATGCGTTTCAGAGAAAACTATGTAAAACTCCAAACTGCTCGGATAAATTTGACCTAGGATTGAACCCAGCACCTTCTTTCTTATGAACATATCAAGTGAGAGACATTTCATTCAGCTTTTTAATTGAACACACAGAATGATCAATTTTTACAAAAAATAGTCTAAAATATTGATGACCCGCTGATCTCGAATCTTTTAAAAACCATTAATACATTTCACTGATAGCCTTAAAGAGAAAAAAAAATAATAATAACTAATAGCTGGGCTGCTTTTATTTTGTAACATATTAGAGGTGAAATTAATAGTAAATTGAGGTAGAGTGTATATATGGTGGGGGGGGGGGGGTATATTTTTTTTCTTCTCACAGATACGAAGCTTCAGCAGATGTCTAACACACAAACAGCCAATTTCTGAATGTTCAAATCACGTGTGAAACATCTTTAAACATGTAAAATCCATCAAAGACTAGAAGTTAAAAATTTTTACGAATCCAATACTTTCTTTTATGAATATTGCAGAATGTAAAAATATGTTTTAAAAGAATATCTCTTATAGACTTTCATATATTTTTATAGGTTCTTGTAAAAACTGCTAGAAATTTTTTTAATTTAGGATATGTATAAGGTTTGACTTGCGACTGGAAAAATTACAATTAAAAATAAAAAATATTTTTCCACAAATCATGACATACTATAGCAATAACTCTGTTTCCTATGAATAATTAAGACATTGAAAAAATTCAGCTTATATGTTTTAAAAAATTCTTTCAAATTTCTTCATGACAAATTAACTAAAACCTCTGATGAAGAAATTACTCGAATATAAAATTATATAACAAGTAAGCTAACTGTTATGTTAATAATTTAACCAGTCACCATATTTAAATGAGTATAAATTTCAAATTATTCAACAAATTAACTAAATAATTAAAAAAAGAAAAGAATTCCATTAAATCAATAAACAATGATTTTAAAATTATAAAAATTTCCTGTTAATTTTTTTAATTTTAAGGTAAATATTTGGTAAACGTCACAAATTAAGTACACAATAAAAATGAAATAACCATTAATAAATGAATAATTAAACAATAGAAAAAATTAGATAAAGTATTGTTAGGTGTGATAAAACCTCGTAATATGATACATGCAAAATGTAATGCTATACAGCAAATACTGTATTCGGATGATATTCATGTTTTAGTTATAAAGCAATCGAATCCTTAAGTATTAGGAATAAATTATGTGATGTCATGAATAAATTTTATGACAATTTTACTACATTAATCATACGATTTATGGAACGGTGATTTTTTGACCGATCACTTTTTTAATTTTTAGATGTATCTTTCTTTTCAAACACACTCTGAAATATCTGTTTAAGCAGAACTAAATATGAGCGATTTTAAATTTCTATGAGAAAATACAACCATCATCCAGCGATTGTTTGTTTACAAACAAGCGTGATTTTTCTCTAACTGCTGATTGGTTTGAGCGTCTCAAAAACGTCACTTCCTCTCGAATGCTTCGGAATGATTTCGCACACGGAATTCAATGAAGGGAGAATAGAAGTTTCCATACGGATCGGGATTTAGACTAGATTCCGGCTAGTGTCCATTCCGATTACGTTCCATTTTCCGGTTTAGGGAGAATACGGCTCACAGTTTTGTTAAATAAATCCTTGTCGAATCCTGTACTTAGTCAGTCTAAGAACATGATTCGATAAGGATATATTTAACAAAACCGTATCAAGTGTACTTTTTTCACATAGGAATTTTTGCTAGTGTTCGGACACTTTTGTTACCGACTGTATAATTACATATATATTAAACTTAATCAAATTATATATTTCATATTGAATATGTTAAATGTATATTGAATATATTAAACTTAATTATGTAATGGTAATAATAATGATAATAATTATTAATGATATATTGAATATATTAAACTTAAATCAAATCTGGTAGATTTGAAGGTGCTGATGTAAGGGTGAACACCAAATGACTACACAGGAGTTCTAGGCATAGGTGGTGTGGCCTACACGGGTGCTTTTTAAGTGTTCCTATCCCGTATTTATTCGAGTTTTCGAGAAAACCATGACAAACTCCAAAAAGCGAAACTGACGAACGCGACCTAGGATTGAACCCATCAGTCCCCATCTACAAGGAAAAAAAAAATCGTGAAAAAAATTATACGTTTAATTTTTTTGCTTTAAAAAAATAAATAAAAGATAACTTAGTTTTAAATCTACACTGATGCATGGTTCAACCAGTTTTTTTTCTTTTTTTTTTTTTTTTTTTTTTTTTTTTTAAGATATATACACGAGTTATTTTTTAAAATATTCACAATAAAAATTTATACCTTGAAGAAAAGAGAGGGGCTGATATTGGTGTAAATTAAGGCCGTTTGTCTACACAAGTGTCCTAGACCAAGGTGATGTGCCCTCCGCAATAGTCTTTCTAACGAATCTTTGCCCATATGTACGCGAGTTTCGAAGAAAACCATCGAAACTCCAAAACCGAACTTCGAACAGATATGTCTAGAACGTGATCTGGGCTCGACCCCCGGCACTTCCCGTCTACCAGCTTTGAGAGTAGAACTGCTCGGTCATTGGTAAGTGGTGCAGGAGTGAGGCTATTACTATTCAAAACACTTTATATATATATATATATATATATATATATATATATTTTAATTTGTCTCATTTTGTGCATTTATACTAAACTTTGTTTCATACTATCACACTAAAGATAACTATAAAAACTGAAAGACAGCGGTATTATCTGTTGAGCAATATGCACAAAAAGATCATATATATCAATTTATTTCAAGTTGCATTTAAATATAACTTTTTATGAAATTTTGTTCATTGATTCTTGATCGAGAGCTGCAACAGAACTTTTGTCACACACATCCAGACATTTTCTAAAAATGATTAATCTGTTGACCCATTAGGCGCCAAAGTTCGTGCTGCGGGAACATTTCATTATTTTTTTTCTCTGCACGTAATTAAGATAAATATATATATATATACTACTGAAGTGCCTAATTTTATTTATTTATTTATTTATTTTTTTAAGTTTGTAATGTAAATTCTGTTTATTTTTTTTTTTTTTTTTTAGTTTTTTAAACAAAATGTCTGTTTTAACTGAAGAAAAAAAAAATACTGAAAATAAGTCATTCGAGTGCAGGGGTTTAAAACAATGGATATAAAATAAAACAGTTCCTTTTTTTTTTTTTAATTATAACAAACTGGAATCAATATAACTAATTTAAAAGGGTTTTTCAGTTTATCAATATCTATTTTACGCTCATTAGGTGCCACGTCTCCTATTTTGGAACCATATTACATCTTCTAACAAAATAAACCTTTTTTTATTAGTTAAACTACATATAATTAGAAATGCACAATGAAACACAACACATACGAAAATTCAAATATTTTCAGTGGGATTCATATAGCGGCATTAAAAGGGTTAAATAAATCAGAAAATGTATAAATCTATCGAAAATCCAAAGTCGAAAATTTTTACGCATCCAATACTTTCTTATATTGAATATAGGATGAAGTTAATACTGCTAATTCTATCAATTTATCACAGAAATTTTTGCATATTTAATTAATTAGCGGTGAAAATATTTATAATCAGGCTTTAATTGCGAATTGTTAAACAGTTTCATGAAACCTGTTTTGTCGTAAAAAAAAAGTTGAAAAAAAAAATAATAATATTAATAACGATAAATAGAGAGGGGAAAAAAAAAAAAAAGGATCAGCAACATGGAATTCTGACTGCTTACTACTCAAAAGACGATATAATTTTTTGTAATAAAATTAATTTTTAAAGTAATGTAGCTTTGGAAATCAATAAATTATTTCTTTGTCTTTCATGTTCCACTAAAAAATTCATAACTATATTTCATATAAAGCCGATAAGAATACATTTTTTTGCGCAATTTTACATTGAAATATTAAGGTGTCAAATCCTGTTTTGCCATGCACCGCTCAGAAAACGAAACTATGGGAGAAAGACCAATCTTCCAAAAACGGCACGCGAAAACCGGTCTAGCCACGGAGTATTATTTAAAGAGGAGATGAAAGTCCAATGGGAGAAAGCTTTAAAACTGCGATGTGAATTTCTGCCAGCTATTGGGGGCGACACTTGTCCCTTTACCCTATATTTCGGCGCGAAGTACTACTGTTTTCAGTTCCATTCTACTGATGTGCTTTTCGAATTTTGAATTTTAAACAGTTTAATATTTTTGTACGTGCTTAAAACTACTTCATTGAGATGCGTTCATGTAAATGCTTCGTTCTTCGATGAAAAACAGATTCTTATGATAGTGACAAGAAAAAAAAAAAAAGAGAAAAGCCCAAGGACAGAAATGCCCGAGTTTGTTTTCTGCTCCACGGGTAAGTATTATTATTAGAGTACTGCGCGGGTCGGGTTTTACCCGACAGATGATTTTTAAATCAACCCGAAACCTGACCCGAACCCGCAACAGAGAATTTTTTGCGACCCGAACCCGACCCGAAACCCGAAAAATAAATCAACATTACTTATTCATCTAAAAATCATGCAAAACAAGGTAAAATGATATAGCATGATATAAAATAATGTAAATTTTCATTGTCACACAGTTGGTAAATTATTTAAAAAAAAAAAAAACTAGTATGTTGTGGCCACCACAGAATTCTTCTATATTTTTCTGTAAAATTCACTGTGCGAATAATTTATTAAAACTATAATTAAGAAGTTTAACGTGATGAATGCAAATAATTTTCATCTTAGGGAAATCTAACTCTAAATATCCATTCAGAGACAGTTTTATCGTCTATAAATAACTTTTTAAACAATGCGTTTTTATAATGGTTATCTCACATATCATGGTTCGTACAGTTATATGGCATAGAAGTTGAGATATACCCATCCTGTTATCGATGAAATTTCCAGTGTAAAAGCGCCACCTATTGGCCGACAAGTATTCAAACTGAGTCAGCATAATGTCTCATAATCGCCTTCTCACATACACTGAGCTGAAGAACAACTGGAGCAAATGCTTCCAATACTTTTACACAGTGTTCGTGCGTGCCAGTTTTTCTGCAATCGTTCGCCTGCCTTGCATGGCAAGCAGCATTTGTCGGGTCGTCTATTACTGTCATAATCTTTAAAGAATTAAAATTTAAAATTGTAATGTCATGTTTAGCATATGGTTGTTCGAACAGACAACCTTTACACAATTTTACTTTGAAATATAAGTATATCAAATGCTTTTTGCCATGCAACACTCGGAAGACAAACCTTCAAAAAACGGCACGCAAATCCAGTCAAGCATTTCCTCCAGTTGTTCTTCAGCTCAGTGCTCACATATTAAGTTTTGTTTGATGATACACAATAGAACGTGAGATATAGTTTTCCTTGTAATTGTGGAAATCACTGTGTGGCAGCGCCACCTGTTGAGTGTTTTACACCAAAAGTTGACAGGCGATAATATATATTAAAAGGCACCGACATACAAATTTATATGAAATTCTGCGCAGTAGTTCTTGAGATATAGACTTTCCTTAAATTGCGGAAATCCCTGAGTAGCAGCGCCACCTGTTGGCTAATAGGCATTCACTTTGAATCAACGTAATATTTCATATTGGTCTTTTCACATATCAGGTTTTGCTGGATTATAAGCAATGAAACCTGACATATAGTCTAGACCTCTCAAAACTTATAAATATTTAGTGTTTGTTTTTTCTTAATGAAAATCATTCATTATGGTAGATAATTTTAATAAATAATACATAGTTTTAAGAAAATATTTTTACTGAGCGAATTCCTATAGGAAAATAATAGAAGAAAGTTTGAGGTGGTTACAGCATACTAGCTTTAAATGAAATCACAACAAGTATTTCTTATATATTTGCTGTATAAACAAGTATAAATAGAGAAAATTCAAAATTCCGTTTACATAAAAGCAAGGATTGAATTTCATTAAAAGTAAAGGTATTAAATAAATAAATAAATAAAAATAAAACTAGTATGTTGTGCTCACCACAAGACTTTCTTCTATATTTTCTAATACAAATTCGCTCAGTACAGATAATTTACTAAAGCTATTATTTATTAAAATTACCTACCATAATGAATGCAGACGATTTTCATCTTAGAGAAAAATTACATTGTGCAAAGAAAGACAGTTTTATTCTCCATAAATAGTATATTAAAAAATGCGTTTTCATAATGGTTATTTCACTTATCAAATTTTGTACAGTTATACACCATAGAAGTTGAGATATAGCTTTTCCGTCTCGGGGAAAATTGCAGGACAGCAGCGCCACCTATTGGCCGATATGCATCCAAATTGAATCGGCATAATGTCTGATTATGGTCTTTTCAGATATTTTTTTTTTTTTATTATTATACACAATAGAACCTGAGATATCTCTTTCCCTTAAATTATGGAAATCGTTGTATAACACCGCCACCTATTGAATTATTTGTACCAAACGTAGGAAGACTATAAATTATATCATGGTACATCCACATATAAATTTATGTGCAATTTTGTTTAGTAGTTCCTGATATATAGCCTTTTCTTAAACTGTAAATATCAACGCAACCTTTTGAGAAATTGACATAAAAAGTTGATAGGGACTAGGTTATGTCAAGGTGCATCTACATATAAATATATATACAATTCTCTGTAGTAGTTCCTGAGATATAGCATTCCCTTAAATTGCGGAAATCACTGTATAGCAGCGTTATCTGTTGAGCGATGGGCACCAAAAGTTGATAGGCACTAATTTATGTCAAGGTGCATTTATTTATGAATTTATAGGTGATTATGTGCAGTAGTTCAAGAGATACAGTCACCACAAAATTTTTGTCACACACATACAGAGACACAGACTGATATTTTCTAGAAATAGTCAAATCGTGTTCGGAACTCTCAAAACGTGCAAATTCATCAAAAACCGGAAGGTGAAAATTTTTACGAATCTAATAGTTTCTTCTACTGAATATAGAAGAAAGTAGAAAAAAAAAAAAAAAAAAAAAAAACTTGTAAACTGCGAAATCTTTTCATTTTTCAGAATTTAAATGCGAGGTTATACTGTATTTGTATTTCTTTAATTTATATATTAACAACAGTCGAGAAAGATTCATAATACTTTTCTAATTTTCATACAATTTTTTCAAAAGATACATATTAGTTCCGTTGAAGAAAAGAAAACAGATCCAGATACAAATACGGATCTAATTTTCTGGGGGTGCTCCGGTACATGTCTGACCACCAGCGGCCGAGCGGTTCAGCGCTCGAAGCTGGTAGATGGGAAGTGTCGGGTTCGATCCCAGGTTGCGCTCGTCGACCTAGCCGCTCGGAACACGCGTAAACACGGGCTAGGACACCTTAGAAAGACTCAAACAGAGGGCATTCCCCTATAGGCCTAGGACACATCTGGAGTCAATCGGCCTTAAATCCTCCAACCAAACAACCAACCGATACATGTCTAGTATGTGCAGAATGTTTAAATTAGTTACATAGTTGTAAACATTCCTATAAATTTATGTTCATAATAGTAAAAAAAATATTTTGAAAGGTGTTCTCAAGTCGACCCGACTTGTTGAAAACCAAACCCGACCCGCACGAAAAAAAGATTAGTCAACCCGACCCGAACCTGATCCGCAAGAGAAAAAAATTCTGTCAACATAAAAGTTCTCTAAACATAAAAGTTACACTAATTTTTCTCTTAAATTTCTAATGTCAAATATCCAATTACACTAATATTATAAGAAACGAAATGTATTATTAACCCAGCATGATCTCAGAATGAAATGCCTCACTCACTAGGCTATCCTTTCTTCCTCCACTTTGATACATTTACCTTATCCTAGTTTTTGTTGTTTAATTTTATTAGGCTCAGTTTTATGCAACTCCATATGTACTATTTTTAACATAATAATTCTCATGATAATCCATTATTATGCAAAAATTCAACTTAATTTTGTATGTTAAAAAAAAAAAAATCCTGAAATTTTAATAGTTTATGCAATTGCGTAAGTTTCGCACAGGTTTGTTAGCATACTGTTAAAATAATGTACTGCTGCGCTACTGAGCTTGTATTTGATTTCCAAAATATTCATTTGATAAATGATGATACAGCAATGCTTAGACTTAGATTCTTCACTGTCTCTGATTCTGAGAATGACTCAAACAGTTGAAACTGGTCATAATGTTAATCAAATATTCAATTAAAAAAAAAAAATCAGGACAAAATTTTAAAAAAGTCATAATTACAAAATTCACATGCATTAGTGAAAATTTTAGAGAAAAATCTTAACATAAAATTACATTTATTTTTTAAATCATACTAATATTTTTTAATTTCATACTAATAGTAAACACTAATAGTAAACCAAAATAACTTTTCTTTTACTGAAAAATGTAATGCCAACACTTGAAAATTTATTGAAACAGTATGTAATTTTATTACACATCAGGTTACACAGAAGAAAAAAAAAAAAAAAAAAAAAAATTGCGTAACAAAGAATTATTTTAAACTTGATGTTGGTAAAAGGAAATGAATGAAAAAATCAAATCGCTAGCAACTTCTTAATATTTTATTATTATTATTATTATTATTATTATTTTATTACACCGTCAAATATAGCAACAACGAAAAATTATAAGACTCACTGCCATAAGATATCCATAAAAACCAACATTCTCAAAAAAAAAAAAAAAAAAACTATCTCTCCATAACAATGTAGTTTAGCTTCGGTTTTACGCATAAGATCAACGTCATTTTAAATGTTCTCTCACTAAGTAAAATGCTTAAAATAGTTCTTTAAAAAAAAACATGTTTTCAAAAAGACTCTATTAAATGAAATCTGCGTTCAACCGAATTTTTTTAAGCTCAATATTATCCTTAAAAAATTAATAAAAACGAAACATTTCCCTATTGAATAACGTTACGGAAGCTGGAAAATAGGGTATAGCGAACGTTGGCGCCCTCTGTTAACGTTAGAAAACAACATCGCAAAATTTCAGCGTTACTTTCGTCTCCTCTTAAATAATACTCCGTGGGTCTAGCATTTCCTCCAGTTGTTCTTCAGGTCAGTGAGCAGTACAGATATTTTTAGATGTTTTACGTGAAAATAACCAATCAAACATTATATGAAACCCTTGACGCTAGATGGCAGAAACAGCTTGCCGAATTTTGCTGAAAAGCTGTACTCTGCTTTTAGACGCATTTCAAGTTTTTTCACGGCCATTAGAATAGGATTCGACAAGGATTTATTTAACAAAGCAATATTAAGTGTATATTTTTTACATAGGAATTTTTGCTAGTGTTCAGATACTTTTGTTGCCGACTGTATAATACTATATGTTTCTTAGTATATTTTCTTATAACATTTTAGTTCCCCAACATATTATAGGTAATATAAAATACTATAATATAAAATATAAATAATATAATATATACATATTTAATAATATAAAATACTAATAATATAAAATAATGTAATAATAATGTAATAAAAAGGTAATATAAAATACTATAGGTATTAATCACTAATGAAATAAAATTTCGAAAGTACACTTAATACTGCTTCATTAAATAAATCCTTGTCGAGTCATGTTCTTAATCAGTCTAAGAACATGATTCGACAAGGATTTATTTAACAAAACAGTTTTAAGTGTACTTTTTTGACATCGGAAATATTGGCTAGTTTTCGGATACTTTTGCTGCCGACTGTATGTCATCATCATCATCACCTGTGACGTTCTTATGTTCGTACTTTCGAGACGAAATTTCAATGCGGGCATAGCAAATGTTTCTTTATCCGTATCTTCTACCCACCTACCTTCCACGAGTGTTTTGTTTTTGGTTTGGTTGTTTGATATTTAAATTATGACTATTATAAGTATTTAAAGTTGATTAATTTTGTTATACCTGCTTCACTCTATTATATTCATTGACAAAACGGAGAAATATTAATACAATATCTATAAATATCCTCCTTTTTGTTAAACAACTGTATTAAAATTATTATAATAGTAGATGAAAAGAAAGTCCTGTGTCTTATATTGGTAATTTCATATATTTTTTTGTAAAAAAAAAAAAAAAAAATGAATAAATAAATAGCGGTATAAATTTAGTGTATATAATTCCAAATTTCTATATTCATGATTGCATATATCTACGGTTTTATACGTCTCACGAATTTGTGGAATTTTATTATTATTTGTGGAATAACTGAGACATTAGTCCAAGACTTATTTCCGGCGATTTTCTCGTGTGTGTGTGTTTTGTTGCTAGAGCTGTACCGAGTACTCTGTACTCGGCCAAATTTAGGCTATGTATTCGACCAATACCGAGTAGTTGTGGGAATTTCACTTTTTTTATGCATTATTGAAAGAAATGTGTTAATGAGAGATATTTATTTTATAACTAAACTAAAAAAATATTAAAATTTAAATACAGAGCAGAGTCATTATAATTAAAATTTTTTCTATAACAGCTTTCTGCAGTTAAAACGGGCTGTTACACCAAACTTAATATAGAGATGATTCATGATATGAGCTTTTAATTATAGCTATCTTGTATGTATGTAATATGCATTATTTTATAAAAACTTAGTACATAGAATTGTATCTATAAATCAGACAAAAAATAAAATATTTTAGAAAAAAAAGAACCTCTATGTAATATTAACACAACATTTTAGTTATACATTTGTGCAAATAAAAGTAAGACACTTTCAAATCGGTAAGAAAAGATTGATTTTTAATTTTATACTATAAAATAACGTAAAAAACTATCACCTATTCGGATACAGTCTACCGTTGAGCAAAAGGTGTGTTTATTTAGTATTTTAAGAACAACAAAAAAATTAATGTGAAATGAGGAGGGGACATTTAACGGAGTAAAGGCTTTAATGGCATTTTACGGTATATATAAAAAAGTAAATACTCTAAAACGCTATTTAAAATGTATTTTCATAATCAAATCTGTTGTTTTGTCAATTATGGCCCAAAACCACCTATCATTTTACATTTGTACGATCTGAAGATTAATGAAGCCTATCATGTTTGAAATTATAAAATATATTAATGTTCCCCTTTCATATGTAAATTTTATTTATCTTAAATTAAGTCTTAGTGCATCGTAACTTTTATATTCTCTAAGAATTATCTGAGGATAATAATTTCACATCTAAAAAAGTTGTTAAGAATAAAGTTTTCAGTTATGGTTTTAGTAATCCATTATGCTTAAAGTATCAAAATAGCAATGAACCTAATTATGTATATACACTACAAAAGTTTTGCATGAAAGCATTCTGTTTACCATTTAACTAAATTTTATGTTCAAAAGCCTTTTTTTTATTTCAAGATGTGCAAATTTCTTCATATATGCATCAGTTATTCTTTCTTACAACTACTCGGTATTCGGTACTCGACTGAGTAGTAAAAGGCCGAGTACTCTGTATTCGGCTACCCGGCCAAAGTGCTACTCAGTGTAGTATTTGTTGCCATTTATTATTTTACAGAGCATTTACTTTAAGTCTTATTTATTTATTAATTATTATTATTTAATTACTTTCTTGTGGGATAAAATGGGTATAAATATAAGTTATTTCGAGGTTGCATTTCAATTGTAAAAAATCTTATTTGAAAATAGTTATTTATGTTATTGTATTTTATTTTATGATTATTTTCATGGCATTTATTGAGGGTAAAATAAACCAATTTTTAATAATATTGATTTACAGTTTCAATATCGTAGCAACTTATTTTTTTAGTGATTTCATTATACTCATTTTACCCCATAAAATGGGTAGGGGTAACCGGGGTAATTTTTAGACGTGAAACTTCAGGGTAATTCTTAGATGCACTTTGTGTTTAAAAGCAGTTAACTTTTATTTGATTTTGTGTTTGAATTCAAGTTTTTAAATGTCTTTTCTCATTGTATAAAAAATAAAAATTTCCTAAGCAGTAATCCACATATTAGCAAGTTTCCTATTTCACTAGGAAAATGTCTCTGAAAAATTACTTACCAACTTTTACTTTCAATATTTTCAAATTTGTTTACTGCGTATATTTATTTACTTTAGTTTCAGATTTTAAATGGTATTAAAGAAAAAATTCATTACCTTCTAATTTATTAACAGAAAATTCCAAGATTCATAAACTGAGATGAGTATAGGCCTTACTAAAAAACATTGTTTCATGCTCGGGTAATTCTTAGACAATGAAAAAATAGGTTTAAATTAATTTTTATATGTTCTAGTCAAAGGTAAATTTAATATAAAAAAAAAAGTATTTAAAGAGCCCAGTTACTATTGATTATCCATTCATTGTCTTAGGCACAATTTAAAAAGAAATCAGTAAGTATTATAAAGGTGCACGTACGTTAGTAAAATATCAAATATCTTAAACTATAGTTGGTACATATATATACATACATACAAGTGTTCGAATTTATCCCGAGGGCAGACACCACAAGATGAAAGGGTGGCTATAGAGGTTAGCGAAAGAGTGGGAGAGGAGGATCTAACTTGACAAGAATTATGTCCTGTAGATAAGAAAGCTTTCTTGGTTAAAGATTCATTAGTACCTTTTTCTGTCAGAAATTTTTCCAGTTCATTTTCATTGACCAATAGATGCAGATTCAGTATATAGGGATTCGTATAATTTGTAATCTCACACAGTAGTGAATTGTGGGCATTGCGTATTGTAAGATGGAAAAGTGGATAAACAACATCTTTACTGTTAGGATTTTATTTATTTCTAAGAAAATGAAATGAGAATATGTTTGTAAAATACAAAAACACCTATGAGCGCATGAATATATGTGTGTATTAGGACTGGGCTTTATATCGATGTAAAATAAAATATTGATTTAACGCTAATATCGTTTATCCGATTTAAAAATTTCATCTTCCGTAAAATATCGATGCAGAAACATCAAAGCACGGGAAAATCTGATTCCAGACTAAACCGATTCTATGCTGAAATAATGCCAGCTTAAACCGATTCTATGCTGGAGTAATGCCAAATAGCTATTCATATTCATTCAACGGGATAACGATTTAGTCAAGCATGCACACTCATAGACAATTAAATCATAAAAATCTTGACTGAATGAAACTGCAAAAAATCAAGCGAATAATATTCATTCGAAATGCCGTTTCGATTTAGTGTTACGCAGGCGCACTGGGAAAAAGAGTATATCGGTTTAAAAGATGCATTCTTTCGATGAGCCATGATTGCGGTTTTAACGCATGTGCAGAAGCAAAATGAAAACCGATTCTGATTTCTGATACAAGCATTCTGGTTAAGTTTGGGTAGATGAAATGGGATTATTCATTCATTCAAAATTCGTTTGATTACAAGAGATTTATTTTATCAATATTAGTATTTTCTTCTGCTATTTTTTGTTATATTTTTTGCCAGTTCCTATAATTTATAAATAAGAAATCCCAGTTTATGTCTATTAGATAAGCGAATTAACTATTCTTTATTAATATTTTATGTAATTAATAATATTTCTTCATTAAATTCATTAATATTAGTACAGAATACGACATTGTCATATTTTCAAAAATAAATTAATTCAAACAACGGCGTTATTTTAGATATGATTATTTTAATATCTAATTTTTATTTCTTTGGAAGGTATGCATATTTAAAGGGTATGCGTACTCGAAGGTATGGGTATTTCGAACAGTATGAGTGTTTAAAAATAATTTTAAATGCTGAAAAAATTGATTTTTTTTCTTTTTTTCCCTCTTCAAATGCACCAAATTGTTCTTTCTATCAAATTTATTTCCCTATACGGAGTTAGCTATTTAAGTCTTTTTGTCTTTTGTAATATTTCATCTAATTTAATCTAAAATAAGTAAAAATTTTAAAATTTCAATAAAAAAAAAAAAGTAAATCTCGTAAACTTTTTAAAAAGAATTATATTTTAGAAAATTTTAATTAAGAATTATATTTATTAGGAGATTCAAGGCACTAGAAATTTAATAACATGTGTGAAGCGCTTCTCTTAATTAGCAATTTTCTGCTGATACTAGCAATTTTGCAATTTATTCGCATGTAAGTGGGGCATATAAATATTTTAGTGCATTACAAAGTAGTACGAAATAGTAAAATTCTGAATTTATCAATTAGTTAAAATAATAATAATAAATTGGGGTGTTTTAAATGTTCTGAATGTTATCATGAAATGTCACGTCACGAGTCCATATAATATAATTTGTGATAAAACAAAACTGCGCTATATTAATTATACTGATGTATAAATTTTGAACTGTGGAAAATAATGAATAATTTTATAATAATTAGTATTAAAGCATTATATCTTTATCAGAAGGCATTATATCTTTATCTTAGACGGACTAAGAACATGATTTGACAAGAATTTATTTTACAGAACAGTATTAAGTGTACATTTTTTATATAGAAAATATTGCTAGCGCTCGAATAATTTTATATCCGACTATATATGGAATAATGTTATGAGCAATACCATTATATGGCTCAACCTCATTTTTAAGTTTTCTACTTCCTGCGATTGAATTTAAGTTGCACCAAAATTGGAGCTACCATACATCCACTCACAAGGGAAGTATAAATCAGTAAAATTCCTATTGAAACCAAACCAAGATTAAATTAAAAGAGAGGTCGAAAACATAGGCTAAATGGCAAATTTTGAGCAACAGTTCACTTATGGGTTGAGAAAAGACCCTAGAAAATT
This sequence comes from Salticus scenicus, assembly GCA_963930645.1. NCBI lineage: Eukaryota > Metazoa > Arthropoda > Arachnida > Araneae > Salticidae > Salticus > Salticus scenicus. The sequence goes on from OZ005658.1 coordinate 139,248,601, forward strand.
TAATCCCTTTTATGAAAATCAATGAAATATAATAATTGGGCAAAAAAGCGTGGCACAGTGTCAGAGTGTTTGACTTGAGACAAGAAGATCTTCAGTTCAATCCCCGTCTCGGCAAATTTTGATTTTTCTTTCTTTCTTTTTTTTTTCATAATACTAATATTTGGTTTGTCTAAAATTAACAAATGATGGTAAAAAGTTAAACCATGTTGCAGCTACTTCAGTACCAAGTTTTGGTTCAAACTAACACCAAACTTTTTATATTGTAACGCTGTACTACTGAGACATTAAACCCAACAAACTAACTATAAACCGTTTCTACATTCTAAAGAAAACTGCTAAAAGTCCTTACGTGTAGGGATTATACCTTACAATTGCAACGCTGCATTAAATCGATATATCCTTATATCGGTATTTTAGACGGATGATATATCGATTTAAGAAATGTCAACATCGCCTAGCATTAGTGTGTATATATATATATAATGTTCATGTTATGCATTTTTCAGAAGGCGTTGTACCCTGCCCTATTTTGTTTTAGTGCCAATGCACCCTGCCCTTTTTTAAAGTAAAAAATGCACTCTTCACTTTTTTCAAATTATGCCCTGTACATTTCCATCTGCTATATTGTTATTTTTTAAACATATTTTGGCATTTTTGCTGTTGTACATGCTTTTGTAATAAGTTTTATATGATGCAACATCGGACTTCACTTTGCATGTTTTGCACAAAAGCGATTTGAAAATTCCATAAGAAGTCACTTCTGGCCGCAATGCAATCTATGAATCATCAGTCTGTTTCATTGTGTGGCCGGCGGAAAAGATTGTTAGCCTCGGTTTCTCCAATGGTTTTTGTTTGTTGTTATTATTATTTTTTTGAATTTACGATAAAACTAATTTTTTTAAAAAGAAGTCAGTGAACATAAAACAGACCTTTGACAAAAGTTTAAAATATTCGGATGAGAAAATTGCATATACTTTAGAAATAAGACGCAACAATTATGCATATTTCAGCAAACATTCACTAAAAAAGCAGAAATCTCGCTGATTTTTCGCTCAATATATGTAAACTTTTTTTTTATAAACAATGATAAATCATGTTATTTGCCTTGGTTACATTTTCACAGGATTAAAATATTTATCAATAATTCAATTTACTTGTCTTTAAACTTCAATTAGATAATCAGAATTTTAATCTCTCATATTTAAGACACTAGCCGCCTTTGGCGACCAGCTGGTTCGGGATCCTTGAAAAATACGACTTTATGAAACTCCAGCTCGGTGGCACCTTTTTCCCATTTCAGGTCTTACAGCAGCTTATTGACCATATAGTGAAAATAGCTTTATTGAAAAATTTAATCGCAGTAAATCCCCGCTCGGTAGCGCCTGCGGTACCCTCTTTCAGTTTCAATATCTGAAACAGCCTGTTTGCTCACCAGGTTATGACCTTTCAAATTTCTGACTTTAGCAAAGTCCCGCTCGGTGGTGTCTGCGGCGCCTTATCCCCGTTTTAGAACTTACAACACCTTCCTCGCTCATTAGAATTAAAAATATTGAAATTTTAAATATTACAGCGCCATCTGGCAGTAGAAATTTCTGTAATCTACTGTTCGATTCTAAATCAACAAAGCCTTCAAATGATGTATTACTTATGAAATTATTTTAATTAGTAGCTGAGATACAAAAGAAAACCTAATCAGGAGACCTCAAAACGTGTAAATAAGGTGAAATCTCGAATTCCACTTTCGATAATATAAAAGAACTTTAAAATATTTTTTGAATGATGTATTAATTAAAAATAATTTAATCATAATTAGAATTTGAAATACGCATATTACAATAAAATTTAATTTGCAATTAAAATGTAAATTTTTTTGTTTATTCTCCGAAATCGATGAAATTTGAACTACAACTTTGTCTTGTGTTGAAAAACTCTGTGTAGTAAGTTTCGTGTATGACGAAGGAAAATTGAAGAATTTTGAAATTTGCAATTTTTAATCTCTGTCAAAAACATGTGACCTCAAGCAGATAAAGATTTTTCTCTTTTGCTCTACTTTCGAAATATCATCTGCAAACTTAAAAGAGAGTTTCCACTGTTCTTTGAACGCAAACGCAGATTCAGAAGGTCATCAAAAACTGCAGGCATGCAGAAAATTAAAAAATTTATGACTGATTCAGTTTTTGAAAAAATCTCTCAATCTTTTGAAATATGATTCGTCTAATCAAGGTCTATGTACAAAAAAAAAAAGAAGAAATGATTTATCTCAAAGATTTTGAGTTATAAAATGTTTTGTGAAAAAATCGATGTTTCGTAAAATCTAAAAATATGGATCGCTAATCCGTATTTTGTTAAAATGTTTATATGGTTCGAAAGAGGATTAAATGACCTTTTTAAATATATACCCGTTGTTAAGAAATGGAACAGTTACTCTGTCGTACATGGCGATTTAAAAAAAAAGACAGTCGAGAAAAAGAGAAATTTTGGACCCTTTTTAAAACTTTTTTTAAAAATATAAAAAATCCGTTTTTTTCAAAAAAATTTGTACCGTAAGAATCAGTAATAAATGTTCTTTCTCTTGGTACAGGTGTATTTTCAATATCTGCAACCACTAAGCTGGGATGGCTTTACAAAAACACGCGAAATTTTCTCTCCGTGTTTCTTCTTTTGAGGAACGGGCTGAATTCTATTTGGAGGGCGGAAAATACGATCGGCTCGCTTTTTAATTAGACATTGGTCGACATTTTAATTAATATCTCCGGAACTAATTAAAAATTTTAAATTCTTTTTTCACTATGCACTCAGGCAGGCTTCTGAACACCTGTATGTCAAATTTTGTAGTTCTGCGTTCAATAGGGGCTAAACATATAGATGATTAGACAGACATCTTTCTTTATTATTATGATTACAAAGTTTGACTGGCTGATTTACAAAAGCAGATCAGTATACTGTAAAAAGCCCCTTGCTTTATTTGGCTGGTAGCAGAGGGAGGAAGCCCATAAAAGTGTCACCAGATAAGCAATCTATCAACTTCACCCTTCTCTCTCCCCCACAATTTTTCTCTGTGTCCCCCTTCCAACCTGGGAGGCGGAGATTTTAGTAAAATTGTAGTTTTTTCATGATATTGCCTCTTACATTCTTATAAATAACAGTTATTCAAACTATTTTTTTAAAAATGAAAATTTTACATTGATAAAAACTGAACTTTCACGAATAATAATTGTGCTTTTTTAGAATTCCGGTGCAGTTTGTCATTATCTTTCTGTGACGCTTCTTATACACAAATACCTCCATTTTTTGTTGTTTCAAAATTTCATTTCAATTTTTTGCTAAATGACGAAAAAATCTAAAAAGTACTAAATACATATTACTAATAAAGGTACGAACTATCTTATGAAAAAAACAGAACTGAAAAATCTTTAAATGGAAATGAGAAATCAATGACAGAGTTTTACATTGGTTTAACATTAGCTTCAAAATGTTCAAAGCTCTATGCATCGGCTCCTTAAGCATAAAGTTAGTTGAATGACAGCAAAATGAATCCAGAAAAATATCACTTATTTTGTAAATTTGACAGTCAAAAGCAGAAATTTCATTGATTTGGAATAATGACTTATTTTTTAAATCAGTTTAGGGGGGGGGGGGGAACAAACACTAATTTTGTCAGTTAGGAAAAATAATCACATATTTCAGCAATTATCAATAAAAACAAATCACTTATTTTAGCAATTAACTGCAATTAAACATAATTCTTAAAAAAAGAAAAATAATAATTATGTGGCAAACTAGTTTATTTTGACAATCAATTGCAAAAATATCACATTTTGGCAACCAGCAACAAAAAAAAAAAAAAAAAAAAAAAAAAAAATGCAAATTTCATCAAATGTCCATGAGAAAGAAAAAAAAAAAAAAAATCCAGAATCTGTAGTAATACTTTAGATTTAAACCAGGGTTAAAACTTTATACTCACAAATGAGAAATTTTTGTACAATTATTTTTACCATCACTTAATTTTACCATTAACTAAAAGTGGATGTCAGTCTAAAAAATTACTATATAAAATTTCTATCTAAATTTCCCTGTATGAGAATCCTGTTTAAAACATACCTTCACAAAATCAATGAAATTGAAAGGGACACTTCTTAAAAATTGACAAATTTAAAATGGATAGTTCAGAGTCAGATGCGATATTTTAAAATATTTTCTAAAAAAGATCAAAGCAAAAAATATTAGTAATCAGTTAAAAAAAATTGTGTAAAAATAGCTAATAAATTTATAGGATCTGTTAAGTAACTTAAAATTTTAATTTTCTTGTCTATTCTTTTTTATTATATATAGTCAGAGTTTCCCCCACACAATTTCAGGAGGGTGCTGCACCCTGCCTGCACTATGACTAAAAAAATTGCTCCCTTCTTGCTCCTTGTTCAAAAAAATTGCACCCTTCTTGCCCCTAATCTAAAAATGTTACACCTTTATTGCCTTTTGTTGAAAATAACCTTCAAACTGAAGATATGTTATAATAAATATAAATAAATGTATTGTGCATGACAATCAATATTTGTCCATTTATCAGTAACAAGTAGAATTAAAGTGTAAAGAAAGTTAAAATTTAAAACCTTTTCATCTATTTATACCGAAAATTAAAATTTTAAAATAAGTGCCTGAATTTTAAATGTTTAAATGTGCCTTTTAGAATCCAAAACTGCCCCTAAGAATCTAAAAAGTGCCTTTTTTTTTTTTTTTTTTTTGCAGTGCCCTGCCTTTTTTTTTTTTTTTTTTTTTTAACTTGGGGGAAACTCTGTATAATGTATTGTAATTTTTTTGGAAATTATTTAATTCCCACTTAAAAATATGAAAATTTACAATTAAAATATAAGAGAATATGTGAATTATTTTTTAAGATTTCTTTTAATAAAATAAATAAATATTTGCTTGTGCTATCTTAAAACTATAGTTGCCAATTTTGCCAGTGTTATAATTATTAATTTATTTTTTTTATTATAGACATTGGCAGTGGGATACAAATGAAAGGATTTATTGCAGTACATGTTGGTGCTGGATATCATGCTGAAAGTCTGAGGCCACAATATAAAAAAGCATGTAAAGATGCATGTAAAGCAGCAGTGCAGTTACTGAACAATCAACATAATGCTGTGGAAGCAGTTACAGCAGCTGTTTCAGAATTGGAAGACTGTGCTTTAACAAATGCAGGGATAGGATCAAATTTAACTTTAAAAGGAACTGTTGAGTGTGATGCTGGTATTATGGATGGACAAAGTTTAAATTTCGGATCCGTCGGAGCCTTGAGTAATATAAAAAATCCCATCAAAGTAGCCAAAAGCGTACTTGAGGTACAAAATAAAGGATTATTAACATGTGGTCGCATTCCTCCATCAACATTAGTTGGTGAAGGGGCATTAGAATGGGCTCTAGAAAAAGGATTCAAAAAGGTTGATCAACGAAAGCTTACAACTAAAATATCTAGAGGTATTTATCTAAAAAATGTGTCATTATTATATAATAATACTCATTCTAACTCAAAAAATGGTTTGGCTGAAGAACAATCATATGAAGAAAGTGCTTTACTTGATACTGTAGGTGCAGTCTGTGTCGATGCTTTTGGTAACATTGCTAGTGCAGTTTCAAGTGGTGGGATTCTTCTAAAACATTCTGGTAGAATTGGGCAAGCTGCCATCTATGGTTCAGGTTGTTGGGCTGAAAACTCTAATTCTTCTGATAAACCAAGTATTGCTTGCAGTGTTACTGGTGTTGGAGAGTACTTAGTAAAGACCATTTTTGCAAAAGAGTGTTGCAACATGCTTTCTAATGATTTTGATTCTATTTTTGCTCTTCGTGATGTTTTTAGAAAATGTTTTATGGAATCACCCTACTTAAAAAACATTAGTACTAAGCTGGCTGGTACTTTAGCTGTGAAACATTATTTCCATGAAAACTATTGTGAACTATCTTGGATCCATACTACCAAAACTATGATTATGGGATATATGAGTGAAAATGACACAAAGCCTCACACTATAATATCTATGCAACCTCCAGAAGCTACTTGTGGGGAAAGTATTTTTGGATCTGAGAGAAGAATAAAACTGTAGTTTTTAAATTACACACAAAGAAAAAATTATTTTTGGATTTCTAGTCTTTATATTCTATTGACAGAGGCAACATATTTTGGCACTGTAATTATTATTATTATTATTTATTTTTTTTTTTTTTACTTTTGAAAATGGCCAAGGATGCTTATGAAAAATGAGTTTAAAAAATATGGACAAAGAAAATTATCCTTAATGTTTTCCTTGAAATGATATGCTGTAGCGCTTTATTATATTCATATTAATTTTCAAAGTCAATGCTATACTGACTTGTTGAATACATTTCATGGAACTCTTGAAAATTGTATATCATTATAAATCAATAAGGCCTAATTAATTATTTAAATTGACATATAAATACCTTTATGGCCTTTTGTATATGCTGTACTCACGGTCATTTATTGCAGATGTACAGTTTTGAATCTGAAGGGCTGCAGGTTTTAAACATAGGAATGTGAGTTGGGGATCCGGACATAATATCACAGGACAAAATATCACATCAAAAAATTAATATGATCTATTTGAAAATTTGATCTTGTGTCACATATGATCTCTGGTTGAGGCCACAGGGCCTTATAAATATAAATTAATTAGTTAAATAAATAAATCATAGAGTTGAATTTCATTATTTTATCTATGATTATTTTTAAGTTGTTTTATCTTTTGCTTTTCACTATTCAAAATACATTTTAAAAATAGTGTACATCACTGCTGACATCAAAGCTGAACACTATTCACAAACTTGAATTAAAAATTTTAAAATGATAAGCAAGATTGAATTCATTATGACTAATCTTGACAAAAGTTATTAACTTTTAAACTATTTTAAGTAAAATTTATACCGATTTTTGTTGTAGGTTTGTCAGTATGTCAGCGCTCTGACTAAGGTATGTGTTGTCATGAAATTTTATACAACATTACTAATAATTACCAACTCATTTTTCCTTTCTATTCATTTACGTAAGCGATATTTCGTCCCCAACCCGTGAGTTGTAATTAGCTATTTAATACTATCTAAATTTTCATACAAAAGGCCATAAAGATATTTATGATGTCAATTTAAATAATCTTGAAAATTGTTTTATTAAATTTTCTTCTGTAGAAGATGTGAATAAAGAAATTTAAAAAATAATTTTTTACCAAAACATTTACCTTTCGAATCTTTTATTATTGCCATTGCATAGGATCATTTATTTCAAGTTGCAATTTTGAGTAATCATTAGTTTTGTAAATTATGTTTAATATACAGTCAAACCTCATTAACGTGGATTACTTTTAACATGAACTGTTTCCACAATCCCCTTCAAAATGAAGATTAGTTTAGTTATATGAAGATTAGTTACTGACAACATGAAATTTCTTTTTTTTTCCCGTGAGATTCACATTAACCAGGTTCAACTGTATATTGTTGTCCATCTCACAGAGAGTCATATCTTAATTTTAATGATTATGTAGGAAATAAAAAATGTATTTTGAACTCTTTTTTTAAAAACAAGTTTTGTATATAAAAAAAATATGTTTTCATTTATTTGTTTAATTTATTGGCAATTTAATGATGTATATATTTTTCTGAGATATAGAAACAATCCCTACTGACAGCCCTAGTGAGATGTGAAATTTTTTTAGCAATTCAGTTTTTAAGTGATAAGAAATAAAGATATGACTGTTGGTGAGACCCCTAAGCTTATCTCAAAATTTGATTTTTTTTTTTTTATATGGGCCATTGATATACACATATAGCATAATATAGATATGTATTTATGTATGTAACAAGTTAAAATTGATGATTTTTAATTACCAAATATGGTTTCTATCTTTCATAAAAAAAATAAAAAAAAAAATAAAAAATCGAATGCACATAATTAATCCTTTGACAAAAGAGGATATCATTATATTATGACATGCATTTTTTCTTGGTCAGAATGATTCTGTTAAAATATTTCCAAAGAATTGTTGATACTTAAAAGAAAGAAAAAGTAAATAAAATATTTAAAAGTATTCATTTATTTGTAAAAGGTGGCATTTATATCTTAAAACAAATACCATCTTTTATCAATAAATAAAGGCAAAACAAAATCATACACAAATAATATCTAGGATTTTCTTTTAATGCCAAAAATGTTGCCAACAAAATCAGATCTGAGATAATAAGAAAACACTGTAGACTAATACCAATGCTAGTATTATTTCAATCTTATACAAAAATCTGTGATTTATCATTTTATATTTTGTTAATGAAGTACAGATTTCCTAACTATATCTTTTGAAATACAGTCGAAGTAACATATTTCAGAAGAGACTATTTCAGTGATTCTCAACTTTTTTTTGTCACGGCACACTTTTAACGTTTTCAAAATTTGGCGGCACACACTTCACTTGGGGCAGATATTTCACTTTATGAAAGGTCACAGTTATCGAAGATAAAAACAGTTAAAAATATGGTATTTAACTGTAAAAGCAACAGTTTTCTTTTACAGTGTACTTTTCTTTAATTTAAACAAACTTTACTCATAATAAAAAAACAGCATTATAATTTTTACTATATACATTTCTAAAATTTGGCGGCACACAAAAGTACTGCAGCATAGTGGTTGAGAATCACTGGACTGTTTCATTACTGTATTAGTGTATTTAAGAAGCACAAATTTAGTACTTCACTGAATGTGTTTTGTAGTCATTTTGTAAATTATTTTGTTGTATATTTATTTATACTCAAGAATTTTACATTTATATGTGTTTTGTATCTTCAATGCCTAACAGTGCACTTAAGCTTATTTTACATTTTGGAGTTGGCAGACAAATCATGAAAAATGTATTTGCCTTCATTATATATATGCAATTTTTTTTTTTTTTTTTTTTGGCTAAAGTTATTTACATTTACTGTGAGAACAAAAAAATATACATATTGCTCAATATACCATACATTTGCTTATGAATTTTATAAATGTAATATATTTATATACATAAATTATATTTCGTAAAATATGTACTATAAAAGTAACTTAGTAAGTAAACTATAATTTAATTTTAATGTTCATTAACTTCAGCTAATAATATTTACTATTATCCCAATCCTGGCTTATCATTCCAAGCTGAGCTTGAACAGGTGAAATAAGAAAGCAAATTTTAAAGATAATTTTTACCTATATTTAAGTGTTTTTTTAAGAAATGTTATATGTTAATGGTGTTATGTTTAAAAAATATACATCTATGAAAATAAGCATAAAATGACATATTTTGATCTTCAAACTGTTATATATTTTATATATAATATAAATATCTGAATTTCATGTTAAATTATTTTGTTTTTACATATTTTTTTTTTTTTTTTTTTTTAAATGTTTCATTTCCCTTATAATGTATTAAGAATTCTCCAAATATCACTTATTATTATGTCTCCCCTATCTGCATGGAAGTATAAATTTTCAGGGGTTTTGCATGTTAATGTTTCACCCCTAAGTTAAAGTGAAAATTGATTCATTAACTGTGTTTTAATTGTGTCCGTTTCCAGCAGAAATTTTATCTGCGAATAATTTAAAGCTGTGAAACAAAATTAGAATGTTATATTAATTCATGTTTAGATACTTAATATTGTAAAAGCTAATATTATTTATGCAATTGCAAAACATATTTATTAATAATTTATTTTGTAAATAAGCATTTTTTGCTTTTGATATATAATTATATTTTATTTAACCAATTACAAATTCCAGTTTTAAAATTTTAAGAAATCTAATTTTTCACACAACAGATTACTCATTGTCTTACACCTATACAACCAAGAGTCAAATAATTTAGAGAACATAGAAATGAAATGTAATGAAATAAAAGAAATGAGAATTAACAAACCCCTTCTTGGTTAATTTTTTTTTTTCCTCTCCTGATCCTTTAAAAAAAAAAAAAATATATAGCTGACAATTAGTAATGTTCTATCCTGAATTCAAAACTACATAATATTTTTGTAGTAAGCAGCTTCTGCATGACTATATTGGCTGTCATACATCTCCTGATATCCTGTTCACTGATTTTGCACCCAAAATCAGTGAACTCAGCAAAATTTCCTCTGAATTGCACCCAGATTTTAAATTAATACAAAATGCTCTTTGGTATTCTATGTATCAAATCTATTGCATTTAGGCATTAAGTTAAGTATTTGCATAAAAAGAATGATTAATTATGCGTAAAAAATATTTTGTAAATTATTTTTCAAACCTTATAATGAAAACAACTTTACATTCTTTCTGGTCATCGGAGCATGAAAACCAAATTGAAATTATTTATTGATCATTATGCTTACTTTTAAAAAAAAAGGTTTTGAATAGCAAAAATATCTTTAAAAATTTCAAAACATGGCATAAAAAATACAAAATAATTATGTTTTCTTCCATATAAGGCAGGAAATCTCACAACAAAAATGTGAAGAAAGGAAGACCATTGACCTCATCAGTTTTCAGAAATACAAAAAAATAATTGCAAAATATACAGGATGTATTATTGAGCTGTTCACTGCACAAATTGACTAACTCCACTTTTTGAAAAATCCTAAATGTAAGTGTCAAAACACTTGGTATAGTCATAATTTTTACTTTCCGAACACTATAGTGAGGAAAGTATTGTAATCATGTCAAAAATCCGAATTTGAGATTTTGATGTATCTATACATCTCGAGGTCCCCTTAGTCCATTTTCACTATTTTTACGATGATATATGTATGTGTGTGAGTGAACACGCTAGCGTCTAAACGCTTTGTTTGAATAAGCTGAAAGTTGGTACGTTTATTGTAAGTCACCATAGTACGAACCCTATTGATTTTGGTGAATCTAGCACTTATAGTTTTTTTACAGACACACCAGGAAGAATTCTTTATCATTATGGCCTATGGGGCCAAATTTTTAAAATTGCGATAGTGTCTAAACACTTTATTAATCTGAGCAAAATATTTTACACATGTTAGGTCACAGTTGCACGAACTGTATAGATTTTGGTGAATTTAGAACTTTCAGTTTTTTTTTCAGGGGCACAAAGAAAAATTCTTTATCCTTATGGCCTATGGGGCCAAATTTTTAAAAGTGCGATAGCATCTAAATGCCTTATTCAACTGAGCTGAAAATTTATATGAATCTTATAAATCACTGTTGCACTAACTATAAGCAATTTGGTGAATCTAGCATTTACAGGTTTTTACAGGGACACAACGAAAAATTCTTTATCATTATGATCTATGGGCTCAAAGTTCAGTAGTGTTAAATAAAACATCGTGTAATATATGGAGAAAAATACTCAAACACTCTATTATCATTTTCTCTCTTTTGTTTGTTTAACAATTCCTCTTTCTTTACTTTATCTACGAAATTGTTAATTACTCAATGTTTGGAAAGTCGAGTGGAGTCACTCCAGATTTTTTATATTTATAATAACTTTCCTGAAAATTTATTTGAGAGTACAACATACATTATTTCATCACATTTCTCAACTTTTTGTTTTATGGAGTTAATCAGTTTGTGTAATGAACGGCTCAATTAATAAAAAATTCATTTTCAACGATATATATATATATTCTTTTTTTGTCACATGACTTGCAACACAGATGGTACAAGCACAAAAAAGCCGAATGTATCACATGTGATGTTAACTAAGAATGGTTGACTATAAAGAAAATCAAATCTTATTACAAATAAATATTTTTGTCATTTTGAAAACAATAAATCAGAATAAAAAATATTTATTTGGCATTTACATTTCTATCTTTTAAAAACCATTTAATAATGTACTTTCACATGTTTAGTATATGTCACATAATTGCATTGGATAATTAATAATCTACCGTCTGTGTAGTAAGCACTTTGTTATCTTAAACTTTATTCATGTCTGTGCCTACACCAGGTATATATCATAACTTGTTTGATGTATTTAATATTTTAAAAGAACTTTTCTGTTATTTTAGTCTTTTTAACATGGCATTTGCAAACTATATACATGCACTTTTTTTTATGATAGTCTATTAACTACCCAGTGGCAGAAAGTTTTGAAGCTGTCTGCGACAGGCTTTTAAAATTTCATAATCCATCTGCAAAATTTGCGTGTAATCAGGGGTGAAAATGACTTGCACTCAAAAAGCCTGAAAGCTGATGGGGAGGGGGGGGGGGGGCTTTAACATCAATGGTGATCTTGTGCAACAATACACGAATACAATTTTACTACAAAACAATATAGTATAAACTATTGTATTCATTCATCTCATTCAGTTAAATATTTTATCGCAATGTTTGACACAACACAATATAAATAATTACAAATAATACAAGTATTAGTTTTAGTTTTGATACAGAAATTTTTATAAGTGAATTGTTGTCCGAAAGTTGCAGACAAATTTTTTTCTTGGTGCAGACAAAAACTGTCCGCAAGCCGTTTTTCTGTGTCCACGACTATATCGCTGTATTGTGGTGTTTCTGCCACTGGGGTTAACGATTAGGTGCAGTTTTACCCATTTTTTGTTTGGTGACACGTGCAAGATTGTTAAGATATTACAATGACAGCAACCTCAACAAAATTCTGTTTTTCCATGCTTTATAATGATTTTTTGTTTTTAAATTTTTGGTTTCTTCACCTATTTTGTACTTATTATTCTCTCTTTTGAATTCTGTGCTCTTGCCTAATGTCCCCTGGAAGGTTGAAATTTCTGAAAACAAGAAACAATAGCACGTCAAATGAGCAATTTTTGAGAAATATGTCAAGCAATGAGTGATTCTGCACTTCCCCCTCTATTAATTTGATTAATACATTAAATGCACATTTTTGTAATAATTTTACTTCAGGGAAAATTTGATTCAGTGATTTGTATATGTGTTGAAGCAATCATGTCACTCAATAAATGATAATATATTCATTGTCTATCTCTCTTTATTAATGTGTACCCATTAACTTTGCAAAGCATGAGTGTCCTGAATTCAGATTCTTTGATTAAAGATGGGATATCGATTGTTTTGGAGAGGACTGGCCAACTATTATGATACAAAAGTGGTAAGTGGTGGTCTTGACCACCGTAGGCACGCCTGTACTTCACGTCATGATGATATGAATATATTCATAAAAAATATCCTTAATAAACATTGTTGCAGGGGCAAAAACATTTTCTATATTTGAGCCAAAATCATATATATATATATATATATATATTTTTTTTTTAATATGCAATGGCTTTTAAATGGATAATGTTCACTTTAAGTATCAAAATAAAGATAATAAATTTAGCTAAGAGTAAAAACTAAAATTAGTTGGTGTTTCCTGGCAAGAAACTTAATGAAAATTTATAGATTAATGGAGATCTCTTTTTCACTCAGAAATGATTAGCTGAACAATTTGTTCTGGTATAAAACAAAATCCTAGAAAAAAAATTACTGCTAAAATACTTATGAAATTCAAACTAATATTAATCAATGTTAGAAAGTAATGTAGACAAATAATGTAAATTTGAATAATTAAAATCATTTAATTTATAAAATTTTGTAACTGAATTAAAACCCATTTTAGGCCAAGCACAGAAATTTTATAAAATGTGGTATTATTTTAATTGAGATATGCTTAAATTGCATTCATTAAGACACAAAAAAAGTTGAAAAATAATATTTTACATAAACAAAATAGTGCATAATTAAATAAAAAAAAATTTAAAAAAATGTTTATAAATAATAAAGTTTTTATGACATTCATTTTATATACAGAACTTGCAACTTTAATCCATTATTAAAGCATATCATTAATCTTAAGTGGAATAATTATACATTTTCAAAAAGTTGAATTTGTTAATAATCTTTTCAAGTTAGAAAACTAACATATTTTGAAAATTTTCCAACAGAAAGTGTTTACTCCAATTGAATTACAAATATTTTATAGATGTCTTCAGAACCTTTAAAAATAATAGAAAAATAAAATTAGTGAAAAATATACAGTGCAGTTATTGAAAAAATATTTATTAAAATGGTGCGTTTACGCACCTTTGGCCGAAAATGGGTCAACATCTTTTGAATCATCTCTCTAAAGAGAGAGACTACTTATTGTTGGTAGAGGCCAAATCCAGCTATAAACAATCCATTAACTAATACATATTTTTGAAATTCCGTTTTCAAATTCAGAAAATTCATGACTGTTTTTGTTTACTAAAAATTGTGTTTTTATTTATTTTTTAATTGCATTAAAGCTGTAAAATGCAAAATTTCACTTAGTGAAATTTTTTATTTTACAGTATTTGGCTATTAAGGGGATTCTCTACTTACCATCTCCAAAAGATAAAGCCAATGTTATTTACTATGCAGAATTTTGCTCCATTATAACTCTTTAACTAATACACAATTTTAAATTTTGTTTTCTTATTCAGAAAATTTACAACTATTAAATCGATTTCTAAAAATTGAATTTTTTAATTTTTAATATTTCACTTTTAAGCTTAAAAATACAAAATTTCACATTGTGGAAATTCATATTTTACAACCTCAAAATAAAATATTACAAATTAAAAACTCATTTTTCCTTTTTTATTTAAATTTAAAATTAAAAACTCAGTTTTTAGAAAGCGATAACCTATTTAATAGTTGTGAATTCTCTGAATGTGAAAACGGAATTTATGTATTAGTTAACGAGTTATAATGGGGCAAAATTCTCCATAGAATAACATTGTCTTCCAGGGATGGTAAGTAGAAAATCATTTTAAGGGGACTTTCTACTTATCACCAGAAGTCAAATATAATGCTATTCTATGGAGATAACTGATTAATTAATACATATTTTTAACTTCCATTTTCACATTCTGAAAACATTTCATTTCCATTTTCACATTCACAGCCTTTTTAATAAAATACTAAAAATTCAAATAATCTATTTTTAGAAAACAGTAATGTGAAAATGAAATTTAAAAATATGTATTAGTTAATGAATTATAATGCGGATTACTTCCCTGTAGAATAACTTTGGCTTCCGGCGACGATAAGTGGAGAGGCCAATTTTCTATGGTATGGTGACCCAGGGAGGTTTCACTGTATTGCATTTAAATGAAAAGCGAATATTGGATAATGAGAGTAGAGGTGGTGAGAGCAAACAAAGAAAATAAATAATGCTTCTTTATAATCAGGCCATCGATTTTTGACTCCACTGATGTTATGATACAATAAGACAGAGAATGGAATTTATCAAGTTCAGAACACTAGCTTGTTTTTTATGCACAGATGCCAACTTCTAATGACAAAAAAGCTGGAGACTTTTTAACAGAAATCAGGAGACTTTCCAACAAGAAAGTTTGTAAGAAAAATGAGTAAAATAATTCAAATTTAATTTTAAGCAAAGCTTTATAAGCTTAGGAGGTATTTACAAAGCATCAGTATAAATAAATAATATATGTTTCTTGCAGTAAAATAAACTATCAAAAAAAAAAAAAAAAAAAAACCTCAGACATGCAGTTGTTTAAGTCTAAATAGACAGATTTGATCATTCTGCTCCTAATACAAAACAAAAAGGATCTTAATTATCTTTGTAAACGAAAAGGTAATAAAGAAATGAAAATATCAGCTATATTCTAATGAAATTTGAATTCTTTAAGTTTTCAATAGTTATGGTGTTTCAAAAAAAAACTTTTAATAATAAGACATTTTTCATTATGCAAAAATGAAAGTTAAAAATTTATTCTTAGCAAAAATTAGTTTCAAAGCATTGTATAGTAATTCAGATTCAAACTGAACTTGATAAATTGCAGGACAAGATAAATTTCAATTTTCTTTCAAATTTTTTTACCCAATCCTACAAATTTTAGGCATAAATTATGCTAAGAGGGATAGAAAAAAATTACATCAGAAAAGCAGGAGAAATGAGTGGAAAATCAGAAGCATGGAAAAACAAGCAAAAATCAGGAGACTCTTGCCAAAAGCAGGAGACTTGGCATGCTTGTATGCTATTATAAATTAAAATGTCTTTTTGCTCAATTATTATTGAAAATTGTATTAAAACTTCCATTGCTTTTTTACTCAATAACAGATATTTACTTTTCATAACAAGCCAAAAATGAGATCTTGATATAGATAGGAATTTAGCTTAAACATTGATAGATTGCTGAAACTTTAATGTATAAATTGTTATTTTTATGTTTACTGAAAATTGATCTACCATTCACATATTACCTTCGCTAGTATCTTTATTCTTTTGGTAGTAAAAATTATACATGTAATAGTCCCTTTCTGTAGACCACTAAAATTTTCTTCCAAATTGTGATTTTAAAAATGTATGAAAAACAAAACAAAAAAAAACAAGTGTTTATATAAGATTTTATTAAACAATCTTGCATGCATTGCGACAAAAAATTATTCAGTATTAGTTCAGATTACATCATTATAAAGGTGATTCTAAGTAAAAATAAATTTTCTGAACTACACACCATATAATGTATGTATGATTCTTCTTGAGTTTAAATATGAGCTTATTGTTATAAATTAAGCATTTTATTAGACATTAAAAGCAAGATATTTTCACTAAAATATCAAAAAAATTAAAGATTTTTTTTCTTTCTTCAAAACAAACAGCCTTAGACTGCCTGAACAGAATTGCTTCTATATATTATTAGATTAATACAAAATAATTATAATTGAACTTCTGCGATAAACAACATCCTGCAGCTAAAACATGTATGTAAATTGCCATCAAATTCGGCGTGTGGATGATACATGGGATGAGCACAATTTTTTTTTCAATTCAAAAAATATTTATCAGATGGCACTTTGCATGGAAAAAGAGCAAATTCAATTGGAATAACCATCACGGGCTCAAAACTAATCTATAAATGCACAAATTATTTATGTATTCTGTGTAAATCATTTCTTTTGTGACTAATTCTTAAGCACATTTCCTAAAACATCTAGATACCAATACTGATGCTGCTAAATAATGCTAACTAAGCACATTTTTTTCTTATTTAATCCTTAATTCTTTAATCATATTAGATGCACATAAATATACCCTTTTTACAAGGATTAATTGGTGGAGAGAAATTAATTTTCAATTTTGATAACATTTTAATAACTTTACAATTCTTTAATATTATTCTATAAATGTGTGCTAAATTATTAAAAATAAAAAAATATAAAAAAATTATTCATGCATGTAAATGTCAGATTTTTTTTGTCAAAAAATCAAAGTATTTTTTTTTTTTTTTTCCAAAATAGATTCCTTTCAGATTAATATATATCTAAGAGTGTGCAGTACGATCTATTAACCTTTCCTGCATCTTAGAAATTTGAGGATTTTTCCCTTCTACTTACTAATATTGGCTTATAAAAAAGAATACATTATGTGGATCCAAACTGCACTACCTTAAAAATCAAATTTAACTTTTTTCTCAAACATACATAGATTTTAAAAATATTTTAAATACCTCAAAAATCCTTTATTTGAGCAGCATAAATTGATATATTTCGACACGCAAAATTTGTGGTCATCTTCAGATGTTTACATGGCTGTTCTGTTGACCGTCTCTTCATCCGCTTCCTCATTATCTTCATCAGTGCCAAACGTCATACTGTCGTCGTTTTCTATCGATTATATGTTGCCAGTCTTTCGGTATAATGCTGTGCTCCCTTTTGTTAATGGCGGTGTTAGAGGTTAGGATTTCCAGGGCTTCTCTTTTTAAAGCGTAGTTATGAGAGTTATAAGGTGCTATTTTGGTAGTGTTTATTGTATTAGGTATTATTGGGTTATTGATGTGCGTGCGGGATAGAGAGGTGGAGCTTCTATTGTATTTAAGGTCGTTAATATGTTCGATTTCCCGGTCTTTAATTTTTCTTTTAGTCATTCCGATGTAAGAAGTGGTTTTATTATTATTTTCAAAATTAAATTCAATTTTATAAATTCCTGAGGTTTCTTTGGGGTCAATCATATCTTTTTCGTTACGTATCTGCTGTATAATGTTTTTAGTAGGTTTGATGGGAATATGTATATTATGCTTTGAGCCTTCAGTTTTGATTTTATTCGCTATTTTTACATCGGAATGACTAAAAGAAAAATTAAAGACCGGGAAATCGAACATATTAACGACCTGAAATACAATAGAAGCTCCACCTCTCTATCCCGCACGCACATCAATAACCCAATAATACCTAATACAATAAACACTACCAAAATAGCACCTTATAACTCTCATAACTACGCTCTAAAAAGAGAAGCCCTGGAAATCCTAACCTCTAACACCGCCATTAACGAAAGGGAGCACAGCATTATACCGAAAGACTGGCAACATATAATCGATAGAAAACGATGACAGTATGACGTAGGCACTGATGAAGATTATGAGGAAGCGGATGAAGAGACGGTCAACAGAGCAGTCATGTAAACATCTGAAGATGACCGCGAATTTTGCGTGTCGAAATATATCAATTTATGCTGCTCAAATAAAGGATTTTTGGGGTATTTAAAATATTTTTAAAGTTTAATTCGTCCTTTCTAAGTTTTTGCTTATACATACATAGATTTTTACTTATTTGTTTTTGAGTATACCAAATACAAAGAAAACAAACAAATAAAGTTTGATATATATATATATACATTAATAATTATGAAATCTCTTTTTTATGCAAATGCAAGGATGGGGGGAAAAAAAAAACTGATATATCTAAAAGACTTATATAATACAGAAAAATATCATAAAATATTTTATAATATTCAAAATATTAAATAGAGGCTTACAATTATCAAAATTACTGTACTAATCAAATAAACCTGAAAATATCCACTTATCACATAGCCATAGCGACTAAACAAATTAAAGGTGGTAACTTAATTAAACAACTCACAATATATATATATATATATAATTTATTTATTTTTATTTTTATTTTCTCCTGTGACTTTTATAAGAATGAATTTCATTATCAACACAGTAAAAATTGCTCTTTTCAACAATGAAAATGTAAATTAAGTCAAAACAACGGCAAAACAATTCTGTATTTGAAAATTTTTTCACAAAATATGGCGTATTTTAGAAATTAATACCTCCCTTCCCAATAAATAATAATAAAAAAAAAAAGTTAAACAGCCACTTGGGAATAGCGTAAAATTTCAATTTTTAGATCTAGTTTCAAATCAAAAATTTTACATGGAAACTAAGAAATCAGGAAATGTAGTTCTAGAACACAAAGAAGCACTTAACTCATTATAAGTTCTCTCTATAATTAAAAGTAATTCATTAGAGCATCTAGTTATTTATAGTGTATCCTAAATATTTGTAGAGATCCATAATGGTATTTTAAACAAATAAAGATACAAAGTACAAGAAAAGATTTCATTGAAAAATAAAAATAATTTATTATTTATTTACAGGACAAATGCAACATTATTAACATAGAGTTATGAATACAATCTAATAGTTTTATCGGATGTAGAAAATATCCATGGTCTTTTTGGATGAAAGCATAAGTCCAAACACATTTGATGATTTTTAAGATTCTTTAAAGGTACAATTAATGGATTTTGAAGAAGATCACTGTAAATAAGAAAAGAAAAAAAATACAAATGCACATTGATATAATAATAATAAATATACATAATATAATCTATCACTTTCATCAATTTTTATTTCTTAAAATAGATATGTTACGAAATTTAGTCATAAGTAGTAAGTTAAAAAAAAAAAAAAAAAACCTTTACTAATAACTATATTAATAAATTTTATATGAATACCAACGTGTAGTTGTTCTGATTACTTTTATTTTTATTGAATCAACTCTATTTCAAATAAAAATTCCTATATTAGCTTAATAATGTTATTAATAGGTTGTTTGGGTATTTTAATCATAGTTTAGATTCTTAATATATTTTTTTATGTTATATTTTTATTGACAGAGTTGTTACATAAAATCATATTTTATTGAATATAAAGAACATAAAGAATTTATGTGTTCAGTTTTTTAAAAATTAGTGATAAGAACATATATTAGGCCAGGGCCGGCAGCAGGGGTGAGGCAGCCGCCTCAGGCGCAATTATGCTAGGGGCGGCATTTGGCGCATTTACATTGAACATAGAATTCATCATTATGAGAAGGGAAAAAAAAAAACTATTTCGTGGTTTATATAGATTATGAAATATTTTCTAACTGCATGTACTTTACTATTATAATTTTTAACCTTCAAATTTAACCCTTTGCAATCTATTGTCCATTGCTATGTTATTGTTGTCCACTGGTATGCAACAGAATGTGATAGTCAAAAGACCATCACATTCTGTGGAACTGCACAATGTATCGTAAAGCGATATGCAAACTTGTGACTAAAATACAAAAATTTAAATCCTTTGCTGTTAACTGTACAGTGAAACTAGACAGCGGAGATATTCAACCGAAACGCAATGGCCAGTATCGCTGAACAGTGAGTTGCAGAGGGCTAATCTTTTATTCTTAGTATTAAAAATACAAAACATACTTTGACCAATCTCCACCTATACATTAAAATATACCTGAATATTTTTATATTGTCCTTTAAACTAATCAATAATGCTAATTATAGCATATTTTATAGGAAAAAAAAACCTTTATGCATTTAAATATTGTATGGTAAATTTGTTATGTTTGCATAATATAAAGATGTAAATGAGCTTTAAAGAAAAAACTCTTCATACACTAGTATACGAATACTTTTGTGATTTTCGGTGCTTTATTTAATATTTCATTTGTTCCAATGATGGATGAAGAATCGCTCACAAGGACAATAATTATAGCTTTACATAAAAAATGTAATAACAAAATGAGTTTATTTACCAAAAGTTGAGCTCGGACAGACAGGTGAATCGATGTCATAAATCTTTTTAAGTTTTGTTGGAAAATTTTAAAACGGAGGCGAGCAGAATATATTTATTTTGCAGATCGAATAATAGCATAATTAAGCAAAAATCTTGTTTCTATGACTGTTGAGTTTTGTAATCCTTATTATAAAAAATAAATATATTTTATTATTTTTTAACTAAAATAAAAATGACCTAATGTTCACTTTCGATTTTCGAAAGTAATATTGTACCTGGAATATGATACAGATATAGAATACCGAATGCGGACTTCCTGCTACTATTCTTTCTTGAGATATGATAAGACACACAGACAAGCAGACACACAGATCAACCACTAAAAATGTGATCTTCAGATTCTGTGTCCCTCAAAACGTGTAAATATAACAAAAACTCAATTTCAAAAATTCCACCCCAAAACAAAACTTTCTCTACCATATATATGGGTAAGAGAAAGTAATTGCCGAAACGTCAGTGGAGGCCCTCTGTTGAGACCCAAAACAGTTTTGGGTTCCGTCTGTTTGTGTGTTTGTCGCGCGATAGCGGCCGCAAAAAACCCGCTATTGACTTGAAATTTGGTACACATGTTCAAAATCCCCACGAAATTAACTGTATAGTTTTGGGTATGCCTTCCATTTGTAGTTCGTGTACAAGGACACACCAAATTTTTTTTATCATTACGGCCTATGGGAAGAATTTGTATGTTGTGTGATAGCGGCCGCAAAAATCACGCTATTGACTTGTAATTTGGTACACATATTCATGAGCCCAACGGAATTAGCTGTATAGTTTTGGTGCGTATTACATTTGTAGTTTGTGTACAGGGACACGCCAAAGTTTTTCTTATTATTACAACCTGTGGGAAAAATCTGCATGTACTGCTATAGCCACCACAAAAATCAAGCTATTGACTTCCAGTTTTTGCCGAAACGGCAGTGGAGGCTCTCTGTTGAGACCCAAAAAGATTTTGTGTTCCGTCTGTCCGTCTGTCGTGCGATAGCGGCCGCAAAAATCACGCTTTTGACTTGAAATTTGGTACACATGTTCATGATCCCCACAAAATTAGCTGTATAATTTTGGGTGAGCATTCCGTTTGTAGTTCGTGTACAGGGACACTCCAAAGTTTTTTTTTTTTTTCTCATTACGGCCTATGGGAAGAATTTGTATGTACAGCGATAGCGGCCACAAAAGTCATGCTATTGACTTGCAATTTGGTACACATATTTATGAACCACACAGAATTTTTGCTGTATAGTTTTGGGTGTGAATACCATTTGTAGTTCGTGTACAGGGGCACACAAAATTTTTTCGTATCATTACGGCCTATGGTCAGAATTTGTATGTACCGCAATAGCGGCCACAAAAATTCTCCGATTGACTTGCAAATTGATACACACATTCAGGCTCGGTATAGAAATAGCTATATAATTTGTTATGTCAATTTTTATTGATTGTGTACAGGGACACGCCAAAATACGTAACATTACGGCGTATGGGGTGAATTTCGTTTAAACGCACTTTAACATCATTACTTTGCAATCAAGAAAATTAAACAAGCGTACATGAGTAAGATGCTTAAACTTATGTTGTTTGAAGAAAATATGTGCTTTAGGCTTTCTAATTAATGTACAGGGGGGAAGGGGGTTTGAGGGGTGCGGCAGCCCCCTTCAGGAATGTATCTGATTATGGTAACAAGTCTATCAAATCAATATATACTATTATATAATAAGGAATAAATAAAAATGACCTGTTGAATAATGTCTGATGCAAATAGGACATTGAGGCTCCTGATCTGAAGATCCACTAGTTAAAGTTAGCATGTTGATTTTCTTATGCTAATAAACATTTGCGTAGTGATGACATTATATGGGCGACAGATAAATGCTTGCCTCAGGCGGCAAAATACCTAGCGCCGGCCCTGTATTAGGCGAGTCAAAGAGACCTTGATGATAGTTTCAGGGCCCCGAGCTTCAATAACTTTTCTGGCAAATTTTGACCTTATATATTACTTCCAGTGTTAGCTGTTTTCTTTTCTTTTCCTTTTTTTTTTTTTCAACACATCTGTGGTTATGAGTTTTATTTTCATGCCATGCACTTTTCTATGGACTTTGGACTCTTTTTCATTTTTTTTTTTTTTTTCCAAAAGTGCGCTTTTCTATGGATTTTTAGCCTTTTCCCCCGTTAATTGCATTGTAATGTTTGGTGGATTATATTATAAACTAGCAGGCTTTGCCGGTCACTGTGTTTACAGGAAACTCTTTTCTATATAGCTTTATGAAAAAAATAAAAATAAAAAATACTGAAATTGCTCAAAAGCTCGCTTTGTGTTCCCGCTGCCTTTCTCAGCGACTCGTTTGTCCTCGCAGTCTCTGGTGCCTGTCCTATTGTCTGCGACAATGGCTTACCTGCGGGCTTCCATTTGAGTGCTTATCATATATGAAAGTTTCGATATGGACAGTATCAAAAAATTTGAAGTAGCCCTTTTATATTTGAATCCCTATTACATAAATACAACATTATGCGGGATGTACATAATATTTGCTTTCAAGTTATTTCGTATATTTATTTGATTTAATCGATCAACCATAAAATGACAGCAATATCAAGCCAAATATAATATTACAATATGCTATGATCGGCTACGTCTATCGCATGAGACAATTATTATTATTTTTTTTTTCTTTTGGGTGGTTATATATACTTCATGCTTAGTTAATAGTAGTTGGTATATAGAAAAATAAATAAATTAATTAATATGTAAACCTGATCATGATACAACCTTAATATAGCTTTCCTTGGCGACTTTTAAGTTTTTGTGGCCGTTTTAGAACAAAATATAATTTATGCGATTATTGTTCCTATTTCTTTCTATCTCTTTCTTTTTGCAAAATTTTATAATTTAGTTATATTTTTGATGCGCTACTTGGCTTTAAGTAGCTGTCCTTGTCGAAAAATGACCGATCTACTTTAGCATCAAAATTTAAAAATTTGTCCAGAATTATCAATAAATAAATAGCTTTAATATAATGCTGAATTAGCTTTTATGCCAAACGTGATTTTGGCAACAATTAAAATTTTAAATGGCTTATATTAAGGCAATCACCAGTTTATTATTTTCATATTTTAATTAATTTTTAAAAATCTAATCAAATTTCTGGTATAAATAGTAGAATATTATCTATCTCTGTACAAAATTTCATTCAGATCAATTTAGCCATTGTGGCATGATTGTGTAACAAACATCCATACATACATCCAAACTTTCGCATTTATAATATTAGTATAGATTTTAAAAGTTATGGTTAAAAAGTTAATTAAAAAAAAAAAAAAATTACTAATGCCAATTACCTGTCAGCAAAACAAAAAGTAGTTGGATTTTAACTCCTATGATAGTTTATAATTTTTAGTTACTAACTATTTGATTTTCATAGTTTTTCCAGTTACTAGCTATTTGATTATACCAGTTTTTACAGTTACTATTTTCTTGATTTTCACAGTTTTTCCAGTTACTAGCTATTGCAAAATGAATCACTTGTCTCACAGATGAATGGTAGGTACTTAAGGGTTAAAATCCATGCCATGTTAGTTAAACCTTGTTCAACTAACAATGTTGAATTTTGATGTTTCACGGTGGCCTAGCACTTCATTTTTTAGATTTTTACCAGATTTTTCCCAAGTCATTTTCCTCCATTTTGGAGCAATATTTTATAGATTGTCATTTTTGACTAGGATTTCCTGGGTTCAAAGTTTTATTTATTTAAGATTTAATGGAAATTCATCGACTTGCACATATTTTATTCAAATTTACTGATATTTTCTGAATTTCCAGGTTGCTAGACATCATGTGTTTATTAAGACAGAAAAACAGATACAGAAGTGTTTCTTAAATACTAATAAAACTAATCATAGGAAAATAAATAATTTAAGTATGTTCATATAATACATACCAATAAAATATAAACATACTTATTTGTTTTAAAAATACAGAAGAAAAAATACTTTAACTACTGAAATTAATATTCATCATTGATTATTTTTAGTTTTGTTTAACATTGATGTAACAGTGGATTGTTTTATTTTCAACATTCTTTAGCCTGACCTGGGAGTGCTGGTTCATATGAAATTAATTATGAGAATTGAGGATTGAAAGTGGTTCAAAAGGTCTAATTCACAAGAGTTGTAGAATACAAGAAAGAATTATTTTCTTACAATGTCAAGAAGGTATTTAGAAATACTTTTACTTCATATAATGTCCCAATGGTAGCGAAAGGATTAATATGGGTCTAACAATTGATTGAGAAAATAATTTCAATCTTAATTTTTCTGTATTTTTTAATTATTTATTATCGTGTAATGAAAACAGAGCTAAAACATAAAAAATACTGATAAAATTATTTTATTTATTTTAAAACAAATGTTGGCCTACATTTTCTTAGTATAACTTTAATAACTTACTAAAAATGTGATAAAAATATTTAGATAGATCAAATTGGAGTGTAAAAGGTTGATATTTTTATTTACCAACTATGTGAAAAAAACCAGAGCCGGGAATCGAACCCGGGCACCTCTGCTTAACGCACGGATGCTCTACCACTGAGCACGGTTGATGAATAAAATTTCTAAATTCTATATTTAGATAGTATTAGATATTTAGAGCAATAAATACTCCTTTTCCTAAATTAAAATCATAAACTAAAGGGTCTTTAATCTTGATTTTAAATATTTAAACCTTCACTCACTCAGAGGGATATTTTCAGTTAGGCATATCTTGCAATATACAAGACAATGTCTTTTAAGATTTAACTACTTATATTTAATCGAGAAAAGTATAAAATTAGATCTTACCTATATACCATTCCATGACAAATTATAACAGAGCCATCATCTGACGAGGATGCAAAAAGTGGATACCTTTGATGATAAGCAACAGCTCTGATAGCTTTCTTGTGGTGTCTAAAATAAAATATAATTTATTTTTCAATAATACTACATATTAGGTATTAACAGCAATGTTTTTAAGATAATTCAAATTTTATCTTGAGTAATTACCTGCAACTTTTTAATAATAATAATGTCTATATTCTAAATTAAAAAAAAAAAAAAAAAAAAAAAAAAAAAAAACTACCATTGTCATTTTTTAAATTTATTGTGTCTTTTGAGCTTTTTTTGCTTATAAGAATTATTTCACATAAAAACATGAAAATTGGCATTTTGTACAGAAATATGTAATAAACATGATGAAACAACAGTAGCAAATCTATTAAGAGGCTTTTGAGGCTTAGCCTACCCAAAAAATATTCAAAAATTACTTGATATATATTTTTTAATTAATATAGATCTACTTTTTGAGGTAAATATTACTAATAATGCTATATTTTTTGCTGGCGTTAGCATATTTTCTTCCTTCAACTTTCTCCTTGCAATTGATAATGACTTTACTGAAAAAGCCTTCTAATATTAAAAGCAAACACGTTTTATTTATGAGACAAAAAAATTTTTAAGTTAAAATACACTTAAAAAACAAAAATTACATATAAAAACAATTAAAATCAGACGTTTCGAAACCCGTCCGGGTTTCCTCATCAGTAATACAACACAATATGCAAACAGGACATGAACACTCAAGGAATTTAAAGGAGTACGGAATATTGAGGAGCCAGTGCGCATGCTTCATTGATAGTGTGGAGATGCTTGGCAGTGTGCCAGCTCTCAAGGAAAATACGCGATTTATAATTATGAACACCAGAATTTAAAATTTTTATATTATCGAAGTCAGGAATATGATCGGTTTCTATTGAATGGATTACAATTTTAGAATTTTGGTTGCAATTTTTAAAAGATCGTCTGTGTTCTTGTAGTCTAATTTTTGCTGTACGGCCAGTTTCACCTATATAAACAGATTTGCAATTTTTACAAGGAATTAAATATATTACACCAGTTAAATCCAGAGAAGAGGTTATGGGTTTAAAGTTGAAAAGGACGTTTTTTAATTGTTTAATTGGCCGGAAAGCAGTATAAATGTTATGTTGTTTAAGTAATTTAGAAATAAATTCTGAAGGAAAACCAAAATATGGCATCGAAATATAACTGTTTTTATTAATAAGTGAATTTTTCATTTTCATTGGAGTAGAGGGGGAATTTGCAGGAGGAAACGAAGGAGGGGGGAAGCTGATAATGTTTTCACGATAAATTCGTTTTAACCAATTAAGAGGGTAATCGTTATTTATTAAATCCTGGAAAATTTTTTTAATTTCCAACTTAAAAAGTGTTTCGTTACTACATAACCGAACTACATAACATACTGCTTTCCGGCCAATTAAACAATTAAAAAACGTCCTTTTCAACTTTAAACCCATAACCTCTTCTCTGGATTTAACTGGTGTAATATATTTAATTCCTTGTAAAAATTGCAAATCTGTTTATATAGGTGAAACTGGCCGTACAGCAAAAATTAGACTACAAGAACACAGACGATCTTTTAAAAATTGCAACCAAAATTCTAAAATTGTAATCCATTCAATAGAAACCGATCATATTCCTGACTTCGATAATATAAAAATTTTAAATTCTGGTGTTCATAATTATAAATCGCGTATTTTCCTTGAGAGCTGGCACACTGCCAAGCATCTCCACACTATCAATGAAGCATGCGCACTGGCTCCTCAATATTCCGTACTCCTTTAAATTCCTTGAGTGTTCATGTCCTGTTTGCATATTGTGTTGTATTACTGATGAGGAAACCCGGACGGGTTTCGAAACGTCTGATTTTAATTGTTTTTATATGTAATTTTTGTTTTTTAAGTGTATTTTAACTTAAAAATTTTTTTGTCTCATAAATAAAACGTGTTTGCTTTTAATATATATAATTGAGACGGTTTGATGTTTGTGTACGTTAAAGCCTTCTAATAGCTCGTTTTGAAATGACTGGGCATAGAATTCATGCATACGTCTCAGCTTCTACGTCCAGAAACTGGAGGCTAGCATTCTCTCTCCTTTTCTTTGAGAAAGAACAGAGGAAATGTATAACAATGATTTATTATACAGATAGCTAAGGAGGGCTCAAAGGTAACTTCTTGCAAAAGGTTTTACTTTTCAATAATACATTTGTTGATATATATATATATTTTAATTTATTTACTTTTAACACAAATTTTATTATTTATTTTGAAAATTTCCACTGTACAGAAGAGAGACACCCTAGAAAAATTTTTAAAGTAAGATTTAAACTAATGACATGCAGGGGTGCAGAAAATGTTCAAACCTCGGAAATTTCCCCCAAACACTGTATAAATTTCCCTCAATAATGCAAAAATCTACTTTGCTATACAAAGTCATTTGATCTATGTAATAAATCTTTAAGAGAATAAGTATACAGTGTAACATAAAAAATATCGCTGTTAGTGTATAAGCACTTCAAAGTAGCAAATTGTTATTTTTGATTTACATTTTTATCTTCTCTTAAAAAAAAATATTCAAAATTTCCCCAATCAGTTTAAATTTCCCCCGAACCTCGTTCGGGCGTTCGGACATATTCTGCACCCCTGATGACATGTATATATATTAAATTGATCTAATACAGATAACAAATATTTTTTAAATAAAAAAAAAATCTCAATAATTACAAATTAATAATGCTATTGAAAAAGTACTGAAATTAATTCCACTTGGTTAATAGTTATGTTGATAAATGTCTCAGACTTCAATATTTGTAGTGTAGTGAAATAAATTAAATCAAAGCTATAGTAACTGTTTTTTTTTTTTTTTTTTTTTACTGATGGTTGGATGGTCGACCAAAATTTTACAATTTAATATTATTTCAGTCAACACTTGCTGCATATTAATTTTTATAATTTGATTATTTTATTTCTCCATTTGAAATCTCCATTAACTCACTCTAGAATTTGTGATAGCCCAACTTATGTTCCTTTATTATTTTTTTTTAATATAATATTTTCTTTTACCTCTTAAAATACTTTTCAATTTCATTCAATCTTGATCTGTAACTTTATAAAGTTTAAAAGTGCACTCTGCATTTTTTTTTTTTTTTTTTTTTTTTAATTCTAATATATCTTAAACATAAAAGATTTTTTTTTTTTTTCATTTATTTTCATATATAAATATATATCTATTTAGGCCCCACCAGTGGCTGAGAAGTTCTGCTCTCAAAGCTGGTAGATGTGAGCTGCCAGGTTTGATCACTGGTGGTGCTCGTCGGCCTAGCCATTCAGATTTTTTCGTGGTTTTCTCTTAAACTTGCATAAGCATGGGGTAGACCCCTCACAGAGGGCATTTATTCTCAGGCCTGGGACCCTAGTGTAGTAAAATGGCCTTAACCCTAACACCACCACCATGTAGTTAGCCTGCCAATGAAAACTTTGTTAGGTTTGCCACTATGAAACGAAGCATTATTTTAGGTGATATTTAATATTGAAGTAGGGGAAAACATTTCAGTTATAAAAGTTTTACAGACTCAAAAAAAAAAAAAAAAAAAAACTATTCATAGAAACCTTATCAGATTTTGCTAAGATATACATCTAATTGTGCAGTGCAGTATGTAAAAATATTTTAATTTTGACAAATTTTTATATTTATTTATTTATTTATTTTTTAATGTTTTATGCAACTTTTGCATTTTTTTTTCCCGATATTTTACTTTCAGTTCTAATATCAAGAAGATTCCACCAAAAATAAAATAAATACACTTTTTTTTTTACATAAAAAGAAACATTTTCTTACTCGTATATGGAAAAAATGAAAAGGTAAACCTGTATCATCAAAAAATTCTGATAAAACAGACATCATAATAGCTTTAAAATTTTGATTTTTATTTATTTATGATTATTTAAATATTAGTTTCGATTAATCAAATGATCTTATATGTTTTATTTTTCTTGATTTTAAAATCTATACACTAATGTGAATGAATATTTAGTTTATTTTAAATTAATTGTGCTACTCTAATCAATATAATCAAACACAAATAATTAAATATCATTTACATTTCATTAATGGCTGTATATAGCGGGATTTGGCTATGGTTTTGCATTGCTGAAAATACTCACCAATTCAAATATATTTATTTGGGAGGAATGAGAATTTTTCTTTTCTCAAGAAATTATATTATTTATTCACAATACAGTCGAACTTCATTAACATGAATCTCAAGGGGGATAAAAAATTTGTTCTTGTTATAAATAGTTCATGCTATTAGTAATTAATTTTCATTTTGAGGGGATTTTGGGAACAGTTCATGTTAAAAGTAAATCACGTTAATGAGGTTTGTATTTCGATCTTGGTATTACTTTTACAACATAATTTTTGCAATAAGATAATTATAACTTTTGCATGCAGTGTAATTAGTGGGGTACTGAAGTATCAATTATATATTTTTAGATATTTCAAGCACTCTTAAACAAAGTAGTGAAAAAATAAATGTACTCAGGGACCAATAAATGGATTAATTATAGATGTAAAATTACAGCACAATTACAATGGCATCTTTAAGAAAATACAACAAATAATATGTATTTATTAGCAGAGTTAGGCCCAGAGTGAGCCAAATAATATGTATTTATTATCAGAGTTATGCCCAGAGCCAAATAATATGTATTTATTAGCAGAGCTAGGCCCAGAGAGAGCCTTATGTAAATTATGTAGTACACACATAAGGACACTAACCAGTCTCTACACAATTTTTTTTTTTTTTTTTTTTTTTTTTAATGTGTAATAAATAGCTTAAGTTTTCAATTAATAAATTAAACAATTCTAAAAATAAAATAATTATAAGATAAAAAACTTTTTATATACCATGTTTTTGAATTTTCTGTTGAATCATAGCTATGGAACTACATTAGCACTTTATCAATGTGTATAAAATTTTTAAAGTGATAATGATATCAATTTTTGTGAGATGCATAATTACCCTTTTTACAATTTTTTAACATTCATGTTTAATTAAATGTATTTATTTTTGTGTTGAAAGAAAATGAACTTGTGAATTCTTTTTTGGCAACAATTAAATTATAGCTAATATTTTAATGGCTATTTTTAAAGCTATTAGTAGGTTATTATTTTCATATTTTAATTAATTAAAAGAAAACTAATCAAAAATTTGAAAATCGGGCTTCGAAGTATTGTGTTGTCATCAGGTTCTGAGCTATTCTGAAAGTTTCAAATCTCTAGCTAGTAGGGAAATTAGTTAAAAAACGACTGCAAGATTTGTACCGAACAAGCAAGAATAGAAGTTAATAAAACATGGTAATAACACTTACTTAAGAGTTTTGTATGGCTTAGTAGAGAGTTCTAGGTCAAACCAACTTAATTTACAATCATAACTGCCTAGTAACAAATTATCCCCTGAAAAATTCAATTAGAATAGCTATAATAATGTAAGAGGAACATACATTTAAAAATATTTAACTATAAATGAAGATAGACAGAAAAACATTTATAATTAAGTTACCCAAAGTAAAAACAAATATATATAGTACTATTTAAAATCTTGGAAGTTAAAAATGATTTAGTAAAAATGCTAATATTTTATTAGATATTTAATATTTTTGCATTCTGATTGCAGTATGCTCTTTCTAGTATCATATGACAAATTTTCAGAAAATGGTTGTACTAGGATTTTAATACTCTGTGTATTATAGTAAAAAAGCGACAAATATTTTTGCAATTTTTTGAAGAAACTATTATATCTCCATGAATATATGTGGTAGCATCATAAAAATTTATACAGATAATAAAAAGGAGCCTTATAATCACACGCTACAGCCGTATGGCATTACTTTTTACATGGTGATCCCAAACATTTTCATTTTTATTTGATATTTTACTAGTCCTCTTTTTACTTTCAGGACAAAACTTTCACTGAAGTATAACATGTTCTTTACACTCTTTAAGTTTTAAGATGATTAGTTAGTCTAGACAGTACTTTTTGAGACAGATGAAAAAACATCTGAAATCGAAAGTATCCAGTTATTTATGGAAAGATAATGTACAAAACAGTACACTCACTCACAGTTTCACTCACTGACTCAATGCAGCCGTGGTGATTCTATGGGAGACAGACACAAATTTTGGTGTGTAGGTTGGTTTTAAGACCCTGACTCCCACTAAGATGAGGTTTTGCAAATTTAGTAAATGATCAATAACCTGCTAGTTGGTCTGACATCTTTATGATAAACATATTCTTTT
This sequence comes from Salticus scenicus, assembly GCA_963930645.1. Classification (NCBI taxonomy): domain Eukaryota; kingdom Metazoa; phylum Arthropoda; class Arachnida; order Araneae; family Salticidae; genus Salticus; species Salticus scenicus. The sequence continues at coordinate 139,280,707 of OZ005658.1, forward strand.
AAATGCACATTTAAGCAAAATTTTGTCTTATTCTTCCACGCTAGAAAGTTTTCAAATTAGAATGTAGCAAATTAACAGGATCATAAGCAGAGGTTAATTCAGAACAAATTTAGTGCTGCATTGAGGCACTTTCACAAAGTCAATTTTTAGCAATGAGGTACCTTCACAAATTCAACTTTCAGCAATGAGGTACCTTCACTGCATCGAACACAGAAAAATACCCTCAATTTGAATATTTAATGAAGACAATGATAAATATCTAAGTAAACACCTACTTATCTTACATATAAAAAACAACTTAACTTGCCCATATATATATTTATTTTTACAACTGTTTCATTTTATTTTTTAAATGTATTTTCAAATTTAAAAAAACTGCTTTACGTATTTTAGTTAATTGTTCTGAAGTATCATTAATTTTCACAAACTTACTTGATGTTTTCACAAATTACTGTATAATTTCACAAATGGGGTATCATTTTTAAAAAGCTGGATTAATCCCTGATAAGTGATATTTTTAAACTAGTTCGACATCTTTATGACCATTTGGTCGTATACACAGACTAATACACTAACAAACTGATACCATGTCAGTTTTGTTATTTTTGGATTCCTCCCACCTCACATGTAGAAAAAAAAAATCAAGATCACATATTTTCACATATACCTAAGTTTCTCATACCTATAGTATGATGAAGAACTAAAATAAGTACTGAATCTTCTTAAAAGTACATTAGATTTTATGAATTAAAAATAAACAAATAAAAAATACAAACAACAAAATTCACAAACCTTGTGGGTGTATGGCCATACAGGATATCCATTGACAGTTGCCAGTAATCAATTTACTCATTTCTTGTTTTATTAGATTAAACACTCTGACATGCTTTTGGGTTGCAACGAAGAAGAGAGGCCTTAACGGATGGAATAAAATTCTTTGTACACTGCCTTTCAACTTTTTAAATGGCATCTAAAATTTAATTACATACATTATCCATATTTTATTATCTTAACAAATTACTAACATTATCAGATTATTTGTGACATGTAATTTTGTAATAGAATTTCAGCTTGTAATAATAACAACACGGAAATTATTATTTTATAAACACAACTATAATTTAGTAATGTATAATAAAACTAGTATATCATTAACTGATACATGATGAATACTATGATAAATACAAAACTTTCAAACAAATGCGCATCTTTTTTTAACATCAATTTTACAACTATAAATCTTGTATCAATTTCTGTATGATCCATGAAACATACAGAAACTATACAGAATAACAATAAAACCAGAAACCTAAAAAGCATTGAGGCTATCATCAAAGAGACCCCTCAAATGCAGGATGGAGAAAGAACAGCAAGAAATTTCAAGAGATACTAGCAAAAGCTAAAACTATCTTGATTTCCTCTACATCCCTCCAAGAGAAAAAAAATACTTAATTACTGTAGCGTAAAATTACGAATGAAGAATTTATGAAATACAAAGGAAAAACTAGTATGTTGTGGCCACCCCATGACTTTCTATTATTAATCTTTTTTTTTTTTTTTTTTTTTTGGGGGGGGGGGGGGGGGGATTCTTCCATAAAAAAAAAAAGGTGCAAAGTGAAAAAAAATGCACTTTTTAAGAAATTGCCTGTAAGGCACAAGATATACCTTCTTTCGACATTCAGTGTCACTTTTGTGGGATAAACGTCTGTCATGTTGCATGACATCGCTTTTCCACATTTCTGGCAGGAACAACTTAACATATTCCCAGCTAATCTAAATTAGTCTAAAATTCAACGCATTCCCGTTTCATGCCGTTAGTTTGCTTTCCAACAGTACTTCAAATTCCCCTCCGGTTCCTTCTCTTGCGGTCTGATTTTCTCCCGTTATAGTGTGGGGTGACTTTGATGCTCTTCACCTGTCGCCCTACTCTTTCGTCGGCATCCGTTCCTGATTGGTCGCTCTTAGTGGTGACGTTTGGGGCTCGGGAGCGTGCCCGCGGCGCGTGTTTTTCACCGCACTCGATGGGCAGACTTTGACGCGATAACATCTCTCGCGTGCCGGCACTTCTCGCCGTTCGCGCCGCGTAGTGAATAGAATATCCCATGTTATGAACCATCTTCCAAGTTAATAGATGCAAATCGGATTTAATAAATCAATAAGTCAAGTTTTTGTTAGAATGCACGCTACTTCATTAGCGTTTTATCAGCGCCTGGACTACGATTTATTTTTGTCAATGTGCAAGATTAAACTGTTTGGTGTGCTTAATGCACGTGTACTGCAACCCAAGCATCAATGGAGCAGATACCTAGCTGACTGTTTCCATCCTGTCCTCCTATGAGTAATTAAAGGATTTCTACACAGAAGATTTTGGCCTCTGTCTCTTTTTGGTGAGCCCATTCCATATTTTCTCTTAACTTCTAGGATCGTGATACCAATGTGCACTTCAGCGATGTTTCCTTGAACTGTTCCTGGCGTTATGCCTCAATCATCCAACACGCAATTAATTATACTGTAACTTTTACGATCACCCAGTATCTCACAGATTACTATAGTACTTAAAATGATGGAATTAGAACCACCAATTATTTACAATGTTATAAACGTCGTCTGCACTTACCATGGAAAAAGATTTTGCTAGATAACACTTTAAAATATCGAAGAAAGTTCGGTAATAACCATAGCATACTAGAAGTTTAAAGTTATTTTTGCATGGGAGGCCATACAAATACATAAATTTTGTAATTTTAAAAATAGAAAATATATATAATACCCCCCTCCCATATAAATATGCCGCCATCCGTTCATACATTAATCGCGCAATCCTAATATGCTCCAACAAAAAACTCCTAAATGAAGAACTCAAATTTATCAAAAATATTGTACAAAAAGCAAACTACCCGAAAAATCTGGTTAACAAACTATATAAAAAACGTATCAAAAAACTAAATAAAATCGATAACGCACAGAAAGAAACAAAAAAATTCACAACCTCCATCCCCTTCTGTAACGGAAATAGTATAAAAATCCAAAACGAAGCCAAAAAACATAATATCAATATCCCAATAAAACCAAACCGCAACATCTTTCAACATATCCGGAATGAAAAAGACGTAATTGATAACCAATCAACCGCCGGGATTTATAAAATAGACTTCAAACACATAGATAATTCTCAAGCATGTTATATCGGAGTTACAAAACGGAAAATTTATGACAGAGAAAAAGAACATAAAGCCGATCTTAAACATAACCGCCAATCCACCGCACTTGCTTCTACCCACTCCTCTAACCCAATTAATATTAACACCATAACAACTAAAAAAATCGCTCATTATAATAATCACAGTTACGCATTAAAAAGAGAAGCCCTTGAGATTATCACTAACCCTACTGCTATTAACGAACGCGAACACGCTACTATACCCAGAATCTGGAACCATCTGATCCTAAACGACCGAAACAAGCGAAGTGAAGCGAAAAAAGGAAGACAGGAAGAAAACAATAAATACGCCGGCAGCGATGAATGTCACAGTTCATCTGAGGAAGGTTGCGATTGCAACCGAAATGCATATGAAAGTTATATGGACTAATTTTAAGGTATAAATAAAATTTAATTATTGAATAGAAAATCCTTTGAAATTTTTATTTGATTTTATAAAATTTTGCCTCTTTTTAATGCAACTTTGCAATATATGGTATACATCTAAGGTCACTATTTAAACAACTATTTAGGGAATTTTTCAAATATTATGAAATATATATAGTCAAACCTCATTAACGTGAACACGTTTAACGGGAATTATTTTTAATATGAACAGTTTCCATAATCCCCAACAAAATGAAAATTACTTCCTAAGTTACTGATAACATGAGCAAATTTTTATTCCCCTTGAGGTTCCCATCAACAAGGTTCGACTATACCCAGGCATGAGAGTGCAGAAAATTAAAAAAAGAGGAAACACGCGTGTTCATAACATTAATTTTAAAAGAAAAGTAATGCGCTATACAAATGTATGTTCATAAAATTTATTTCAAATGAAAAATAATGCTCACAGGAAAAACTATACAAAATATTTTAAAAGTGACAAATTAAACTAAAAGAATAATCCACATCAACACAATAAAACATGTGCTTAAAAAAAAAAAAAACGTAAGCTAGCAATCAACATTTAATCATTGGCTGGTGGTGAAAAATGGGAAAGAAGGAAAGGGGGGGGGGGGTAAAAAGAAGTTCATGAGAGAAATATTAAACACAATTCTACTTCTTTATAGGTTCTAGAATATCATAAGTTTAAAATTAATATTGTGGATGGATAAATATTCAAAAATAAAAGGCTTCCCGCAGAATGTTTGATCGGCAATGGTTAGAGATTAAAAAAAGGGGGGGGGGGGGAGGACAAAAAAAATTACATGAGTGAGAAATATTGAATAATTCTGTTCTTTTATATGTTATAGAATCTGATAAAGCATGTTTAAAATGAATATTGACATTTATATTTTGGATGAAAAAAGATTGAGAATCTAAAGTTTTCGTGGAGCGTTTGAACACTGATCGTTATTGGAGTTTGATTTTAACAAAATAAAAAACCGCGAAATTAACGAAAATTGCAAAAAAGCGGAAAATCGCGGATCCGCGGAAAATTCTCCTGCCTATATACCACAACATTAAAAAAACAATAGCTTATAAATAAATTTTTAACATATTTGAATAATAATAATAATAAATAAAATCTCAGTAGTTTTATCTAGATGATAAAAGTTGGAAAAATAATAATAGTATATATATATATATATATATATACCTGAGAACGAAATTTAGACAGTTGATGAATGACTATCGATTTATACCCAGCTTCTGATACTAAACATGCAAAATAATCTCCCTTTGCATGGAACACAACTTGTTTTACTGTCTTTGTATGAGTAATGATTAATCTAATACCAACATTCTTCTGTTCTTCATTAGGTAATGTCCAAAGAGAAACTGAAACAAACATTACATATAATATACCACAAATAAATTTTAATGATAATACAATAATAATAATAATATATAATTAATATTAAATGCCTGATTCTAATAAAACTTCGACACAAACAGCGGTAGCTCATAAATAACATTTTATAGACACTGCATCTAAACATTTAGCAAAGACACATTAGAATTTTACTGGTTGATCTGCTTATTTTGAGAAATAACGTAGATATAACAATATTGCAATAGTCATACTAAAATAATCATATCTAACTGTTCAAATTATCATTCAAGAATTTTCCTTAAAGGCTGGTATACGAAACCGTATGAGTTATGCACAGTCCCCGCTGAATACATTGTACTTTTTAAAGGAGTTTTCTTGTTCTTCTCAGAGTTACTTTTTGATGTTTTACAGATGAGGAGCATGTAAAAGACTCAAAACATTTAAATTTATGTTTTGTGTACTTTAATGTTTTAGAATATGTAAATTTTTAATATATATTGTCTCGGTTTTTGATGCGATTAAGGTTTAATTTCAATAGTCAATCAGATGAATGAACTCTGCATGACAGTATATTGTTTCTAGCCATCCACACTGCTGTACACAAGTCTCTAGAGCAAGTAATTAAGAACACATATATCAAAACAAATTTTAAAAGCATATCGTGTATGGTCTTAAAATTTAAATTAAATTAGTAAAAATAAATAATTTATTTTTTAGCTATGGTTAAAATACATTTAAAAATAACACACATGAATATACATATACACAAATGTTTTTATGATACAATTTTTATGATATAATACACTGTATGGACTGTAGTTTAGTGGCCAACTGTATTAAACTTATATCTTGGATACAAAAAAAAAAAAAACAAAAAAACAAAAAAAAAACTCAACAAATATTGGAATTTTTTTTTTTAAAGTTATCTTTGATTAATAAAATGAATTTCAATTATGAATGGACGCAGATAATTAAAAGGAGCCTCATAATCACATTCTACAGCCACAACATATTTCAAGTATTATTTTTACAACCTGCTTCTAAACTTTTTTTTTTTTGTCTCCAATTTGCCTTTAAGAAAAAATCTTCACTGAAACATATATGATATAACATGTTCTTTACACTTTAACAGTTCCAAGAGAATCCATCAAATACAGTAGAACTGGGATAATTTGAAGTTGAAGGGACCAGAGAAAAATTCGAAATGTCCAAAAATTCGAATTACATATAGTATTTTGTCAAAAAGAAGAGATCATTTAAAAAATTAAAATTCTATGATAAGATTTAACACATAAACTTTATATCTAAGAATACTGCTACACTCCCCCCCCCCCCACACCCAATTAAATCAATATTTTTAATGAGCTTAATTATTCAACACCTTTTTAAAAAAATAGTCAAATATTTTTATTTGCTTCTTCAAGTACAATCTTTGGGTCATATATGACTTCAACCTATCAACTGATACAAAAATAGAATCTTCTACATTAGACATGACTTTTAATTAAAAAAAACTTTGAAGTTCATGTATATGCACCATATCTTCTGATGCACTAGGTAGGGACTTCTCTTGTATTGCCTTATCCTTCTTTTAAAAGACTTAAAATAAATAATGCACATTAGCTGAAAAAATCTCGGGAGCAAATTTTACTGTAATATTTTAAAGGTAATCATATGAAAAATTCGAATTATCCAAAATAGAATTTGAATTATTCATGATTTTTTAACATTATTTTAATACAAAATTCAAGGGACCGAGTAAAAAATTCGAATTATCCAGAATTTTGAATTAAACAAGTTCAAATTATTCAAGTTTCACTATATTTCTTTAAATATTTGTCAAAACATCTAAATTAAAAGTATCACATTTTATCACCCATGCGTGTGTATGTATTTGAAAAAATATTTATTCCAATGGTGATTTTAAATGCATTCAATAATCATATAAATCATAATTTACATTATGGAAATTAAATTATTGAAAAATTTTAAGCACATTCATAGAAAACAAAGTGATAAAATACACATAAATCACCGAACAAGGGACTAAACAGCATACCTGTACGATCTGGATCATCAGGAAGAGTGTTTAAAAGCATGTCTGTATTGCTAACAACTAGTTTATCTCCAACCTTTGAGTTGATAATGTATACTTTATCTTCACTGTTGAAAAATAAAAATAATAAATTAATTAATTTTCTTTTTCATAAAAATAGGCTGTAAAAATTACAATAACAAGTTATACTCATTTTAAAATTTCCTTATTGAATAGGTGGTATCATACCGAAATAACAGTTTGTATGATATCACCTATTTCGCAATAAGGATATTACAGGGTTCATACTCAAATATGAGGAAAAAATTCCCTGAGTTTTCCCCGAGTTCACAGAAAATTTTCAAGAAAATATTAGCGACATATTACAAGAAACATTTCTCTAGACAGGACAAAATACAACTACTTCTGCTTTATGATGTCATATTACTGCCGATCATGCTAGAAATTCAGGTAGAAATCATTATTTATATGTGTATTTTCACAATACTTAATCATTTAAATTTTGATACAAAGCTAAAAAAGAAAAACATACTTGAGAGAAACAAAAAAAAAATGTTTTTCCAGGTTTCATAACTGATTTTCCCTGACTTTTAATGAAAATTTTTATTTTCCCTGACTTTTTTAACAAATTCCAAATTCCCTGAGTATTCCCTGTTTTCCAGGTTTTCCCTGATGAGTATGAACCCTGTAATTATATTGGTGAAATTATTTGTATATTCTCTACGAATTATGGGCACTGAAGAGAATGACCATTATCATTAATCTGTTACACAAGTTACTAGCACAAGTGCTGCATACACAGTATGTACAAGATATCCTGCACACTATACGTTAAATCAAAGATTATGATTTATCATAATCTTTGATTCGGTAACTAAAATAATTATTTTATGTTGTTTAAATTAGTAGTGTGATAGCTTGCCTCTGTAGGGTCTTTCCCACAAACAGAGCAAGTCGTCAGGAGCGTTCACACAAACTCAAGGCATTCCAAAACAAGAAATAAATATAACAAAGCTTAGCAAATGATAGTGAACAATTAAATATAAATCAAATTATCACTTGTAAAATTCAATTATGCAACAATTGTAATTTCTCTGTATACTGAATTTTTTTTCTCTTAATTTTTACTGGTATGAATTAATTTTTCATTCTACAATATTTAATGTATTAAATTCTCCACAATCAATGCTTTGCTTGTAAAAATTTAAGAATTTTCTTTTTTAATTATCACTTTCATTTCTAGTAGCATTTTTAATCCATACAAATTTGCTACTTTTAATTAATGTATAATTTTGTTGTTGATTATTGCCATTATATCTATTCTCAAGAATAGGTATGCATTGTAAATTTTATAAACCAAATACAATACTGCTTAAAATCTTGGGAGAAACTGTAAAGAGGCCATTTATTTTCAAAGAGAAAGAACATATAGAGAAATGGCATTGACCTTCAGACAGATCTGACACAGTATGTGAGGGTTGTATAAGAAATATCACATATGTCGTAAAATTTGCTGGAAGGATTAAAATATTTTTTTTTTTCTTTCATTTTTGATTCGGCAGAATTTCAAATTAAATTTAAAAGAATTTTTAAATCAATGTAAAATAATTTTATACATTTTAAATCTACATTTCACATGAAAATTTCACATATTAGGGGGCAATTTTAGCTAATTATTATTTTTTATTTTAAATAAATTCTAATGTTTTTTCTTTTAAACAAATAAAATAACACAATAATAATAATAATAATAAGTATAATGTCTCTCAGTAGAACTGTTAACACTCCTTAAGAAATCCCAATAATTTGAATTGTCTTTAGAGTGAAAATTTAATTTCACCTTAAAAAAGTATCTATTTATTTATTAAATAATGCAGGTAAATGTCACATTTTTTCCTCCCAAAGGCAGAAAAGAGAAAGAAGAAAAAAAAAATGACTTAAATATAATAAAGTATAGGGTAGGTGCTCCAGTGATTGGCATGCTTCAGTAATTGACATCTATCCCGAAGTAATTAATAAATAAGAAAAATAATAAAATCATATATTTTACATATAAGAATTTTAACATTTTATGTCAAACACTGGAGCATAGGGTGCTAATAACTGGTAAAACGAATAACTAGCAGTGTCAAACACTGGAACATAGGATGCCAATTACTGATAAAATGAAAAACTGGCAGTGTCAATTACTAAAACATTGAGTGGGTGTCAAATAAAAATTCATAAAAAAAAAAAAAAATTGTTATCAAATGTACATATTTTAACATGTGGTTCTGAATGTCTTTCATACCATATATACTAACTTAAGATTTCTAAAAATATTTTCTGATGACTAGAACTTTAAAAACATCAGAGATTGCTCTAAAAGTGTCAATTGTGTCAATCATTGGTGCACTTACCCTATATTTAGAGAAAATCTTTATAATCTGGTGTATAGTAGTATAATATAAGAGTGTTAAAATTAATAAAAGAAAGCTATGTTTTAAGTTTTAAAGCAAAGATAATCTATAAGTTATCACTTTGCAGCATTCGTGCCCATTTTAGTGTGTTGCTGTTTCATTTGCACATTTTGTTTGTCATGCCTACTTTGTTCATCTGATGAACGATCATGCTTTATTTTGACCCAAAGCAATTGTGAGGTTGTTGTTTTTTTGTTTGTTTTTTCGTAGCTTTAAACTTATCACTTATCTCATACTTTATCTAGTTCATAAATTTTAGCAATATGGAAGAAAACAGAATAAAAAAAGAGGGAAAAAATGGAGGCAAAATCAACTTTAAGTCCTTTTATCTAAGCAATAACTGATTAAACGGGGTAAAAGTAAAAAAAATAAAATAAATAATAATAAATAAAATCTAGAACTAATGCATTGAATATTTAGTACTTTTATTAAATATTGGCCCCCCTCCCCAATCCCTCAAATTTTCAACCAAGTATCTACAAGATAATGTTGAATAAATTCTACACAAAAACTTGTAATGTTATTAAAAAAAAAAAAAAAAAAAAAAAAAAAAAATTATGAGAAAAAAAATCACAAAGATTTCTATCAAGATCCTTTTGTGAATTTATAGAAAAAGAATTTTGTGAATAAATAAAAGATTTTAACATAAAAAAAAAAAAAAAAACTTTTTGCTTTATAAAATATGAATTTTTAGCTTTTAAGAGCCCAAAACTGAAAGCAATTTAACAGTTCTTTTTAAAAAATTAAAATTTCTGTAAAGTATAGAAAAAATAAAATGAATAAATATATAAAATCCATTATTATTATTATTTTAGTGGACAACCTGCATTCAAGAATGGCCAGAGCCAAAACTATTACACACGGCTATTATATATAATAATACAAATTCTATGTTAAGAAATAATAATAAGGCATACACAGCAGCAACCAAGAGTGATAATGAAGGATTAGGACACCATGCTATGCTTTTGACTGGTTTCTCTGTGTTTATAGTCACTAAACATCTGCCAGTCAGAACTTCCCACACCTTAATTGTACAGTCATCACTCCCTAAAATGAATAAAAATAAATAAATAAACATAAATCTTAATATATATATAAAGATATATACATGCCAAATAAGTTTCTTTTTTTTTAATACTTTGAAATCATCTTTTATACACAGTCGGTAACAAAAGTGTCTGAACACTAGCAAAAATTCCTATGTAAAAAAAGTACACTTCATACGGTTTTGTTAAATAAATCCTTGTCGAATCTTGTTCTTAGTCAGTGCAAGACCATGATTCGATAAGGATTTATTTAACAAAACCGTATGAAGTGTACTTTTTTAACATAGGAATTTTTGCTAGTGTTCGGACACTTTTGTTACCGACTGTACTTACAAATAAAATAATAGGGTAACTGCTCCAATGATTGATACTTTTAGAGTAATTTCTGATGTTTTTAATGTTTTAGTCATCAGAAACTATTTTTGGAAATCTTAAGTTAATATATATGGGATAAAAGACTTTCAGAACTACACATATGTTAAAATATATGCATTTGATAATAATTATTTATTTTAATGAATTTTTATTTTACACTCACTCAATGTTCCAGTAATTGACACTGCCAGTTTTTCATTTTACCAGTAATTGGCCCTATGCTTCAGTGTTTGACACTGAGAGTTTTTCATTTTATCAATAATAGGCGTCCTATGTTCCAGTGTTTGACATACAATGTTAAAATTCTGATGATGTGTAAATCATTTGCTTTTATTTTTTGCTTATTTATTAAATAGTTTGGGGAACATGTCAATCACTGGAGCACCTACCCTATATAACAATTTTTCTTTTCTTTCTTTCTTTTTTTTTTTTTTTTTTGTTTGATAATAAATAAATAAAATGTCATTTATTAGTAAAAAAATATATATATAACATATTTCACAACAACACCAATCAACTAAAGTCTAAGACTGCAGCCTTTGCACTAAAATAAACAATCACTTTTAAAGAACTAATAATGATAATAATAATAATAATAATAAAATAGATCAATCAATAAAAAATTTGTAAATATCAAAAATACAATTACAGTACATTCATTGTGGTAACTATTTCTTCATAAGAGAAAATATTTCACTGTTTCATTGTGGTTAAGCAAAAGCTGCAAAAAATTTTTAATTCAAATCTCAATACAGTGCGCGAAAAAATTATAAGGACACGCGAAAAATCGCCAAATCTAGAAGCCTTGTTTACAGAATCGTATGCAAATTTTTGCAGAAAAAAAAGAAGTAAAACTAAAATATTTCATGCGTAAAGTAATTAAAATTTTCAATTTTAAATCTGCTAAAATTTAAATTTTGATTTTTAAACCTAAATGAAAACGGAAAAAAGTATAAGGACATTGCTTTTTCTCCAGTAATTATTTAAAAAATTGCATATTTGAAAGCATAAAATGGCAATTCCAAGTTAAATGATTCATTTGCGAAAAGAATTTCCCACTCGGCGACTTTCAGTGTGAAATTTTTAACGATGCCCAAAGGAACTCAACTTTCTCACACTGAAAAAGGAAAAATTGTTGCTTTTCGAGAATGTGGATTAAGTGGACGGGAAATTTCAAAAAGAATAAAGAGATCTAAAATGGTGGTTTATAATTTTCTAAGAAATCCTGGGATGTATAGTACGAAAAAGCGAACTGGAAGACCAGAAATTCTCACTCGTCGACAAAAAAGATTGATTTTAAGGAGAGCTTGTGAGAAAAAAGAAACCGCAAATGAAGTTAGACAAAATTTGAGTTTACCATGCTCAACAAGGACTGTTCAAAATGTTTTGAGTAAACATCCTTAAGTTGCTTATGGGAAATTAGTGTCACGCCCCCCCCCCTCTTACAAATCATCATAAGAAAAGAAGAGTTGACTTTGCCAAAAAATACATTTTTCTTGGTCAAAAGTGGACTGATGTAATTTTTTTGGACGAAAAAAAGTTCAATCTTGATGGACCTGATGGTTTTCGTTATTTTTGGTATGATCTGCGAAAGACCAAGGAAGTGTTTTCCAGGCGTCAATATGGTGGTGGCTCGGTTGTGGTATGGGGCGCTTTTGCGGCAAATGGAACCACTCCAATTGTATTCATCAACCGTAAAATGAATTCGGACAGGTATGTTGATATGTTAGGAGAAAGTTTGTTACCTGAAGCGCCACTAATTACTTCAGGGGACTATATTTTTCAGCAAGATAATGCTTCGATACACGTTTCTAAGAGCGCAAAACTCTGGTTTGAAGCTAATTCTGTAAATTTACTTGATTGGCCGGCGAGAAGTCCCGATCTCAATCCAATCGAAAACTTATGGGGACTTCTAGCCCGAGAAGTTTATAAAAACGGCACACAGTATCAATGTACACAAGATCTTGTTGTCGCTATCAAAGACGCTTGGGAAAAAATATCTGTGGACATTTTAAAAGATCTTTCAGGATCCATGACCTCTCGGCTTAATCAAGTGATAGAAAAAAAAAGGTAGTTTTCTTGATTATTGAAAACATTTTTAAGTATTTTAGAACATGTCCTTATAATTTTTTCCGTATTTCCTTTAATGTTAAATTTTGTAAAATCAATATTTTGAAGCTAAATTATGTTTTTTATGTGGTATAAGTGTTATCACAAAATTATGAAGCAGAAGTAAGAAATAAAAAAATTTCATTTAGGTGAAATGGAAATAAAGCCTATTTTCGTGCAATTAAATGTTGTCCTTATACTTTTTTCGCACACTGTAGAAGTCTATTCCTCTCCAATGAACATAAATACATATCGATTTTCAACTCACTAACATCAGAAGATGAAACAGAAAATTTCAATGTCTAAATGCCCACTATATTACAACCTTGAAAAAAAAGACTCAAACACTTAAAATCCATCAATAGCTGAAAATAGCACTACTTGAGATTTAACAGTTTCAGCATTATGCCTGTATTTTTCCAGTGTACAGTATTTGATATAAAGGCTAATGTAAAAAAAAATAATAATAACATATATTGTTATTTAAATTGATTAATTGAATAAAACCTTAAAACATTTGCCTCATTATTGGCCATAAATTTTTCAGCCGGGTACCCGACCGTCTTCAGCGGCAATCCTCTGTCTTGAAGTTCTTGAATGAGTTCACTTGGTGGTTCTTTTCATAAGGTAGCGCCACGCACCATCCGGTGCCATTGTGCCGCTGTCATTGCACATGTGTAAATTAGTATTGATTTCAATAGATTCACGAAACATTGCGTAATTATAATTGTTGTAATCTGCTAATTTTCTAGTTTTGCTGAAATTTATTTGAATATTTTGGTTATTATAGGTTTTTGCGAGAGCTGTGTTTATTTTACCAATTTTAATATCATATTTGCGTTTTAATTTTCCTTTTAGTGACACCAATATATGAATTTGAGTTTCCATTTTGATTAACGATGGGGATTTTATAAATTCCAGCTGTTTCAAGAGGTGCAATGGGGTCTTTGTCGCTGCATATTAATTGGAAAATATTTTTATTTGGTTTAATGGGGATGGAAAATATTTTTATTTGGTTTAAGGTTTTATTCAATTAATCAATTTAAGTGTAATGTCTCGTTTAATTTCTATAATTTCTAATATGTTGGTTATATTGAAGAAAATCAGATTAATGAATATCTATAGTATTCAGTAACAGATTTTCAAACTCATATTTTTCATAGTACTTATTCTATAAATCATTAAATTGATATGTTGGAAAATTATTTTCTTTATTCAAAAGACAAAAGAACATTACAAACCTACTGCAATACCTATCAATTCTACATGGGTCTGTATGAGAAATTAGATATTGAACAGGTATGTGAATCTGAAGATGAAGTTAAGACTGTACTTTACCTGTCCTCATAGACAATTAAACCTATTTTTAATAAAAACACACAATCAACTGTGGAAGAAAATCATATTTATTGAAATTTTATTTTTCCGACTGAGTGAAAATAATGCCTGGTCCGGGGTTCGAGTCCCGGTCCAGGCATTATTTTCACTCAGTCGGAAAAATAAAATTTCAATAAATATGATTTTCTTCCACAGTTGATTGTGTGTTTTTATTAAAAATTGTATTTCTTTCTCCCATTGTTTAATGGTGTTTTCCATTTCCTGCGGCTTATTTCTGTTGAGCTATCTAAATGATAGACCAGATTGTTTCTGCCTAAAAGGTTGTCTGAGTGAGTAATGCTGACCGGGATGTCGGCCTGGATAGCTCAATTGGTAGAGCCTTGACCTTGTAAGTCAAAGTTCCGGGGTTCGAGTCCCAGTCCAGGTATTATTTCCACTCAGTCAGAAAAATAAAATTTCAATAAATTAAACCTATGTTATTATACGGAGAAATTTGTTTAAAGAATTACACATTACCTAATTTATGATTTTTAAATTTTGCTTTCACATTCGTAAAATTCACAACCACTTAATTTGTTCTTGTTTTCTAAAAAAAAAAAAAAAAAAAAAAAAAAAACTTTTAATCTATTTTTTCTGTTTTCTTTTGAAACTAAAAAGCAGGGTTGTAGTGATTTAACACTAGAACGCCGGGTGGTGTCATTTTGACACTAAAGCATCTAAGTTCCGTTGTAAAATTCAAAAAACTCGAGGAATTTGATTAATTTTTCTTGACTTTTATTTAATGTGTAGGGAAAATACACATATAAAATGTTAAGATGTTAGCTCTTACTAAACTTTATTTACAGGAAAATTTAGCTAGAACGCCGGCTTGGTGTCAATTTGACAAGGCAATAATTTGAGTTTTTTTACTTCGAATTAAATTTCATTACTATAGGCATTTATTTAAACGGTAGTTTTGGAGTGAAGAATGTGATCGACGAGTGGAATGCGCTTTCTTGCACCTGGTGATCACGTGTTATCACGTGACCAATTGCAGCTGTGTAAACACCTGCTGTCAGCAGAACGGTTTTTTGATTCTATTTCTTGTAATAATAGCATTCGAATTACTAGTGAATTTATTAGATTTTGCAGTCAATTTAACATTTTCGTATTTTTTACTAAAGTCATAAAGGTTTGTTAATGTCTCGTAAAAGAGGACTTACCCAAGAAGAAATAGAAAAGCTTCTAAGAGAATTGTCCGATAATGAATCCGAGGGTGGAGAGTTTTCCGAAATTGATGGAGGATCTGATGATGAAATTTTTGTTCCTTTTGTATCTTCCGATTCTGAAAGTGATGAGGAAACATGCGTTGATAATTCTCAAAACAACGATATATTTACGGCTCGCGATGGTTCACAGTGGGAAGAATGCACATGTGTGAGTGCATCTGGAAGATTTACTAGCCAAAATATATTGCGAGAAACAAGTGCAAAAAGTTATGCAAAAAGAAATATAAATTGTGAAAGTGTTTTGAGTGCTTGGTTGCTGTTTATAGATAAAATTATTTTAGAGCACATAATAAAATGCACAGTGACCGAAGCACGCAGAGTGCTAAAAAATGAAAACTGGTCACTTTCAAGAGAAGAGTTTTTTTGCATATATTTCAGTGTTGTATGCTCGCGGAGTCTCTGGAGCTCGAAACTTGGAATTACATTCATTGTGGTCTGAAACCTGGGGTTTAAAATTTTGTAAAGAAACCATATCCAGAGACAGATTTTGCGAAATTTCCAGATTTTTTAGATTTGATATAAAATCGACGCGTTGTAATCGAATAAAACACGATAAATTTGCAATGATCTCGGAAGTATGGAATCGTTTCATTGAAAACTGTATTAGTTGTTATAAGCCAGGCCAGAACATAACAATCGATGAACAATTGTTTCCTAGCAAAACTCGCTGTCAATTTACTCAATTTATAGCATCAAAACCTGATAAATATGGACAAAAATTTTGGGTAGCTGCAGATTTAGAAACTAAATACATATTGAACACATTTCCATATCTAGGAAAAAATGAAGAAAGGGATCAAAACCAGAGACTTTCTGAGTATGTCGTGTTAAAACTAACTGAGCCTTTTCAAAATATGGGAAGAAATGTCACAGTTGACATTTTTTTTACATCTCTAGAATTGGCGAAGAAACTAAAGGAAAAACGCACGAGTTTAGTTGGTACGATGAATAGAGCTAGACGAGAAATTCCAGATTGTATAAGGTCAGGAAAAGAGAAGTTATACACAACAAAAATATTGAAAAATAAGGATTCTGGCTCAACACTCACAGCATGCCAATGCAAAAAGAAAAAGAATGTGATAATTTTAAGTTCGATGCATTCAAACATTGCAATTGCAAATAATTCAAAGAAAACGCCAGAAAACGTCACTTTTTATAATGGAACAAAATGTGGCGTTGATATTGTTGATCAAATGGCAAGAAAATATTAAGTCAAAGCAGGTTCAAGAAGGTGGCCTGTTCATACATTTTACAACATTTTAGACTTTGCTGCTATAAATGCTTGGATTATTTTCAAATGTGTAACTGGAAAGAAAGTATCGAGATGTAGTTTTATTCAAAGTTTAGCTGAAGAAATGCAGGCAGAATACAAGAAAATACGCAGTGAAAGAAAGAGAAAAAATGAAGATGAACTACAATCTGAAAATCTATCT
Source organism: Salticus scenicus (assembly GCA_963930645.1). Taxonomy (NCBI): domain Eukaryota; kingdom Metazoa; phylum Arthropoda; class Arachnida; order Araneae; family Salticidae; genus Salticus; species Salticus scenicus. The sequence continues at coordinate 139,297,773 of OZ005658.1, forward strand.
AAGCGCAGAAAGTGTGAAGTAAAAAAAATGTCACGGAAATCTATCAAATAAAATGTGTTCTTCTTGTAAAAGAGTGGTATGTGGAAAATGCACCAAACATGTGAGCTATATGTGTATTGACTGTAAATAATGTGAGTAGTTTTTTACTCTGTTTTTATTCCATTGTTATCTACCTGAACAATTTACCTGTTATAATACTACTTAAAATATGTAAAGATTAATAATAATCCTTAATACCATATTAATCACAATGCTAAAATAAAATTTCATTGTTTAAAAGTTAATAATTTCCTTAAATGTATTGTATATCATTTATATTTTTTAAAAGATCATCAAAATTAGCAAGGTATTAAAATTTTATTTAAATGTTTCGCTTAATACTGAACAGTGTCAAAATGACACCAGCCGGCGTTATAGGGGTGAACAAGGTTCCCGGCGTTCTAGTGTTAAATCAATTGATTTTTTTGAAAAAAATTCCTGATCTAAATCATTTATTTTAAATATCAAAGTTATTGGCTTTAATGGAATGTAATTGATAATCTAACTTTAAAAAATGAGATATTTAATTATTTCTTATGTAAATTTAAAAATACAATTCATAAAATATAACAAAATATTTCATTAGACGAGCTAATATTTCTCATTTCTTGACTTTAGATTCATCTCTACAAAGCAACATTAATAAACACAAAAATAAGTTATATCTTAACTTTCTTAATTATTTATAAATTTTAATATATATTTTAATAACTTATTATATTTTAACCCGTTAATGCCTGAAATAATTTTGAAAAATATATTTTGATGAATATTTCAATTTTAAACTAATATGGACAACTGAGAATGAAATATTTTAAATTAAAAAAACTCTTCTAATAGTTTTAAATTAACAACCTATACTCATTTGAGGACATTTAGTGTTCTAGCGAAAAATCTTCCAGATAAAAAAAAAACTTTGAGATAACAGATTAATTTTCTATTATATGCTGACAAAGACCTCGAAAATAAAGTATTATAATATATATTATTCAACTTGATTTAAGTTAATATATCTGCGCAAAAAGCAAATAGATGTGCGATGAATGAAAAATCATAAAATATCTATCCGAATTACGAAATAGTAATTAATAGTAGACACATAAAACTCTCTGGGATCATTCGGAGTGATGCTATAAACTGTCACTAAAAAGCAGAAATCATTTCAACAACCCCCCAAAAATATACATGCCATTTTATTAGCTGTCCTGAAATGAGGCCACTGGGCGTTAATGGGTTAATAATTTATACAAGTACAGCCTTATGACTGGTGTATAAATTGTAAATATTTAATTAGTGTATAATTCATTGATTAATATTATATACATATTCTAGTTCGCCTTTGCCCACCTAGCGGTTGATAGTTCAAAAAGAAAATATTTCCTTGTTTATTTAGCTCTCATACCAGTTTTTGTCATTCAGCATTGGCTCATATGATATTTAAAAAATAATAGCATAATTTACATTGTTTGTACTGTTTAAAAGGGGTAATAGAGTAATGGAAGTATAAAAGATTAAAAAAAATAAGTGAAAGTATTAAAATGGTAATGAAAATATGAATTTTGTTAATGGGTAAAGTGTGAAAAAATTTTCTTGTTTCATGATATTTGTTAAACCTAAGTAAAAATTTTTAGGATATCATCTTTTTTTTTTTTTTTTTTTTAATCTTCCCTAATTCCTTATTTTATTTATTTTTTTTTATTAGAAAAGTAATTTATGAGTAAAGTTTTCTTTCTCTTAATACACTGCTTCAGTTATATGTCATATTTCCTATTAAATTATCCTTTTAAAAAATTATTTTATGTATTCAATACCGTGAGTAAAATTTTGCTTTATTTCAATACATTATTGTAGCTACAAAGTCAAAGTCTGAAGTTGAGTGCCGCATTTATGATTGTTATAAAATTACTTCTTATTATGAAGATACTATGTTGAATAAAAATGTTGGTAATAAATGCCTACATGGATTTTTTCTATAGAAATGGAATATTATTTATATTTTTATAATTTAAATAAAATGATTGATAGTGTGGATATTGTGCATATATATACACACACATACGCATAATAAAAAACAAATGTTGTACAATAATGTATGAATACATAATAAAAATCATTAAAATCAAATAAATCTTGATTTAAATTTAAAAAAAAATCTGATTTAAATAAAAAAAAATCGATTTTTTGGGAAAAAAATAAAAAAAATCAACAACCCTGCTAAAAAGTGAAAATAAAATAAACTCAAGTGCATGTTTTGTTTCTTTTAGCTTATTTAATTTTGAAACTATAAGGTAAAATGTACATTTTTTTTTTTTTTTTTTTTAATCTTTAGCTCTAAAAGGAACTATTCAGAATTTAAAAAATCAATTTTTGAAAAGCAAGAATTGGTTTAATATTGGTGAATTTTGCGAATGTGAAAACAGAGTTTAAAAAAATAATTAAATAATGAGTAATATGAGGTTTATAAAGAAATTGTCTCACATAATAACATGAAATTTAGCTGTCAGTAAAAATAGTTACTATACAATCTTAAAATAAATACTGCAAAAAATTATTTCAATGCAACAACAATTCATATCAAATTCTAATTCTCACTCCTCACAATTGATATTCTCATTTGTTTTAGTATGTCCTTCTGTTCAAAGTTTCTGAATTCGAGTCCAAATGAGACAGAAGAGATAGGTATTTTATTCTCTTAAAATGAATATTGCAGAGAATTATTTCAATGCAACAACAAATCATTCCAATTTCTTCTCATTAATCTTTTGAATAATTAAACACAAAATTTGAAAGTTTAATGAATAATAATTATTGAATTTTTATGAATTAAAAAAATATCTAGGTTGTATAGTTATAGCTTTCTATTTGTAATATTTATAATTTTCTATAACTTAAAATATATCTCAGCTTTAATTATAAAATAAAGAAGAAACGAAACATTTAGATAAATGAATAACTTTTTTTTTTTTTTTGTTAAGTTTTCTTTTGTGTTTATTTTATTTCATAATTATAGTTTTATTAAATGAGTAATTATTAAGCTAAGTATTAGCTGTTGCTTGGCTTCTACTATGCTTAATAGATCATCTTTATTATATATATATATATAATAAAGATGATCTATTAAGCATAGTAGAAGCCAAGCAACAGATACAAGATCACTGAAACACCAATGACCAATAAGATAAAAAAAAAAAAAAAAAATCATCAGTGGATGAAATACACTAATGTAAAGAAACCAGATCTATTAATTAACAGCCTGCAAAACAAACGAATCAATAAAGTAAAACAACAAGTCTTAACTTAAAACCATAAACTTATCAAAATTAATGAAAAAACAACCCAAGAAACACAAGATAGGAAGAAGGAAGCAGGCGGCAAGACTTGTGACTTGCCTGTGGGGTTACACTAGTTTTACGCCGGCAACACTCCCCCAGCCTGCCACAACCAGAACAGGAACCAAATGGATTTAAAAATGCAAAATTTTCAAAGCAGATGAACAACAATGAAACCACGAAGCCACAATGAAATTCACCGATTGATCACATTGTGTTTAACAGTATAATTAGAACATTAAATATAGTTGACAACTCAAAAAGGAAAAATCTGAAATTTTATTGGAAAATGAAAGTTTGCATAGTAATACAAAGCAAATGCAACAAGCCTTCTACTTTTTTTTTTTTATAATTTAGTTTCACAAACCCACCCAACCATCCAGCATTCTAACACCACCCCACCTCCGTAATCAAACATCTGCCCACCCAACCGCCACCTTTTTTATTGTCTTTTATTATTTTATAATTTTTTTGTTGATATACACAAGAGTGTACACAGCTTTTTTTTTTTTTTTCTTTGGTACCGACAGAGACATGGTTAAGGATATAAAATAGAAAATACAAAGTTTTTAGGAAAACCCATTTTAGCAGTGGCTGTGATCAGTTTATTAATATTCTTGTTTTTAAACTTTGCAGAGCATAAATTATTAATTCGAAATAAATGGTTAATGATGATGTTTCTAAATACCGAAAGATGCAGACATGAATTAAAATGTGTAAATAAGTTTACATTAAAACAAAAATCTTGCCGTTTGTCATAGATATCTGTGTAAAGTTTATTACCATCGATGATTATTTTGAGATCTAAAAAGTTAATTGATTGATTAGTCAGAGTATTTTGAGTTAAGCTTTAAATTAGGTGGATAATTGAAGGAAAAGCCATTTTGTGAGTTCTTGTTGAGATAAAATACAATAATATCATCGATGTAACGATAATATCGAACATCAGCATTGCAAATTTGCTTTTCATAATAATAAAGATAGAGATCTGCCAAAATACTGGAGCTACAATCTCCTTGTGGGATGCCTAATTGTTGCAAATAGATATCGTTGTTGTGGAAGATATAATTATTATGGATAACAAAGTTAAGAAGTGTTTTAAATTTTTCTGCTTTAAAATGGTAAGGAAGATTAATTTGAGCTTTATATTCTTGAAAAAGACTGTAAATGATATTACTAAGATCTGATAACTCAATATTATTGAAAAGATCTTGAAAGTCAAAAGTCATAATATTGTCTATTGAATCGAGCGATTTGATGTATTGAATTAACTGAAAGCTATTTTTAAGACAGTGTAAATTATCAACTTTGCAAGTACATTTGTAAATTTGTTTTAGAATATCCAGTAGACCTTTATTTGCATTGTTGTTATAAGTGTTACACCCAACAGTGACAGTGCGAAATTTAATTGGAGATTTGTGAAACTTAGGTATGAGAACTATATAAGGATAATTAAAGTTATTGAAGGGAAGTTGAAGTAGTTTATAGTAATTATGTATTTTTCGGTTATTAATAATAAGGTTATATTAGTTAAACTGAAGATGTTACTATTATTGATTGAAGAGTTTAAAATAGAGAGATAGTAGGATTTACAAATAATGGCATAATTATTAGGTGATTTGTCAACATAAGTGATCACAAAGTCATCCTGTAGTGATTTGATTGAGTTAAGAAGTACAGATTTTTTAAATAACACCAGATTTGAAGAATTGATAAATAATGCATTTTTGATTTTTTGTAACACTAAAACTTTCCATTGAGTGAAGTAGGCAATAGGTTTATTATGAGTAATAGATATTTTATAAATAAATAAATCTAGGTCATAAGAAAACTGTTGAAAGATTTGTGGAATGCTAGTTTTAACTGGAAGTCTAAATTTGGTGCCAAATTTCATGAATTTTTTTAATTGATAATTATCAATAATATTGAGATTACCAGTGATAATGTGTCCATGGTCTCTGTCAATAAATTTTGAGAAAGAAGGATCATTGCATTTACAGGTTACAGTGTTAGTAAAAGAGGTAGACTTAGATACAGAATTATAATTGAATATATTTCTGCCAAGAGGAAGAGGATATTTGAAGGTACGAGATAGATTTAAATCTTTAATCGGAAACAAACATTCTTTGTCATTAATGATAGATGTAATGTTAATACTGTTCAATATTTGATTTGTAAAATTCACAATTAATTGAGTATTTGTTTTAAATTTGTTGGGCTGTTTATTAATTTTTAAATTAAATTGTTTGATTTTGTACATTATAATATCATAAAAAATGTCTGAAAAATGTTTATTATAGGATTGGCTTTGAAAGACATTCAGAAAGTTTACTAAGTATTTCTTTTTAATTGCAAATATAAATTTTCGAATAATGAACCTGTTATAGTCAGATAAGTAATTAGTCTGTAGATCTGAAATGAGTTTAATAATGGCACTTTTAGAAAAGATTAAATCTGTTTTTTTACTACCTCGTTTAGTTCTAGAAGTTTTATTGTTAATTTTGTGATTGAGTTGTGCATAAATAGTCGAATAATCATGTAGAGGGTTGATGTTAGAATATGCTTTAATAGTTTTACTAAAGTATTCGGAATTTAGGCCATATGGATAAATTGTATTATAATATTGCATAAATTTTGATTCAAGAAATAGACACTCACTTTTATTTTTCTGAATTTTTACAATCTCTATGTTACATGAATTAAAATTATGTGATTTAAAGTGTTGTAATTCTATAGTTGATTTAGAAGATGCAGCTGAAAGGTTTTTAGAATCTGATCAATGCTGATTAATGCGTAGATGTAGAGGAGTTGAAGTTTCACCAATATAACTAAGTTTACAATGACCACAACTGATTTTATAAATAACATTGTGTGCCTGACAAAATGGAACCAAAGAGTGATTATTATTCAATTGTGTGTGAGAGGCCATAGGGCAAGTTTTACATCTATTAGAACCGCATGTTCTAAATTGAAGTAAAGGAGGAGGAGATGATAGGTAACTGGATGTCGATCCAAGGATATCCCTATAAATATCCTTGTACCGGGCACAATACTGCTGTGAAGCTAAGTATTTTTTGCCAGGATCTAAAAATTTACTAAACAGAGTCATAGAGAAAAAATGTTTTTGTATATTAAAAATCACAAGGCAAGTAAGTATTTACATTAGTTTTATCGAAAGTGGGCTATACCAAATTCAATTACTTAATTAAATTGATTCTTGATTAATAAGTATCTGGATTAATAAAAAGTGAAGAGAGAAAATAATAATAATAATAATAATAATAATTAAATAATATGTACATATTTACACTAAACCTCCTTTGACCGAATCTATTGATTTGGTTCAAATTACAAATTAAATTCCGCCCATTCTTTTTTTTAAAAAGTAAAGTAAGAAAATCTAACCATCACAATTCACAAAATGTCAGGCACAAAATGCTAAATAATAATTAGAATTAAATATTCGACTACACATACACAACATATTTTTTATCATGATTTATGATGGATCAGTGAATGATATTCTAAAGATATCTAATTAAAGAATAAATTATTAAAGTAAGTTGCCAACTATACAGTTAGTTAAAAATGATCCAGGGCCAGTGACAAAATACTGTCACAAAACTTCACAACACTACAAGAATCATAATATAATATAAATTTTAAATCAGTAAATAACATATTGAAAAAATTAGAGAAATTACAGAAATAATACAAATTGTAAGAGAGCAAATGCAGCTTTATACAAAGTGTATAATACAAAAAATAGTGTTAATGCCAATTTAAGACAAATCTAAATATATGAAATTCATATATTAGATAATTTAAATGACATAAAGCATTAAGTTTTATTAAACACAAAATACATTCAAAATTTATGCGCAATTGCAGCAGGTTTAATTTTAAATGTAAATATAATAAAGATGATCTATTAAGCATAGAAGAAGCCAAGCAACAGATACAAGATCACTGAAACACCAATGACCAATAAGATTAAAAAAAAAAAAAAAAAAAAAAAATCATCAGTGGGTGAAACACACTAATGTAAAGAAACCAGATCTATTAATTAGCAGCCTGCAAAACAAACGAATCAAATAAGTAAAACAACAAATATTAATTTAAAACCATAAACTTATCAAATTTAATGAAAAAACAACCCAAGAAACACAAGATAGGAAGAAGGAGGCAGGCGGCAAGACTTGTGACTTACCTGTGGGGTTACATTAGTTTTACGCCGGCAACACTCCCCCAGCCTGCCACAACCAGAAAAGGAACCATATGGATTTAAAAAAACAAAATTTCAAAGCAGATGAACAACAATGAAACTACGAAGCAACAATGAAATTCAAGGATTGATCACATTGTATTTAACAGTATAATTAGAACATTAAATATAGTTGACAACTCAAAAAGGAAAAATCTGAAATTTTATTCGAAAAAGAAAGTTTGCATAGTAATACAAAGCAAATGCAACAATCCTTCTACTTTTTTTTTTTTTTAATTTTATTTCACAAACCCACCCAACCATCCAGCCTTACAACACCACCCCACCTCCGTAATCAAACATCTGCCCACCCAACCGCCACCTTTTTTATTGTCTTTTATTATTTTATAATTTTTTTGTTGATATACACAAAAGTGTACACAGCTTTTTTTTTTTTTTTTCTTTGGTACCGACAGAGACATGGTTAAGGATATAAAATAGAAAATACAAAGTTTTTAGGAAAACCCATTTTAGCAGTGGCTGTGATCAGTTTATTAATATTCTTGTTTTTAAACTTTGCAGAGCATAAATTATTAATTTGAAATAAATGGTTAATGATGATGTTTCTAAATACCGAAATATGCAGACATGAATTAAAATGTGTAAATAAGTTTACATTAAAACTAAAATCTTGCCATTTGGCATAGATATCTGTGTAAAGTTTATTACCATCGATGATTATTTTGAGATCTAAAAAGTTAATTGATTGATTAGTTAGAGTTTTTTGAGTTAGCTTTAAATTAGGAGGATAATTGAAGGAAAAGCCATTTTGTGAGTTCTTGTTGAGATAAAATACATTAATATCATCGATGTAACGATAAAATCGAACATCATCATTGCAAATTTGCTTTTCATAATAATAAAGATAGAGATCTGCCAAAATACTGGAGCTACAACCTCCTTGTGGGATGCCTAATTTTTGCAAATAGATATCGTTGTTGTGGAAGATATAATTATTATGGATAACAAAGTTAAGAAGTGTTTTAAATTTTTCTGCTTTAAAATTGTAAGGATAATTTGAGCTTTATATTCTTGAAAAAGACTGTAAATGATATTACTAAGATCTGATAACTCAATATTATTGAAAAGATCTTGAAAGTCAAAAGTCATAATATTGTCTATTGAATCGAGCGATTTGATGTATTGAATTAATTGAAAGCTATTTTTAAGACAGTGTAAATTATCAACTTTGCAAGTACATTTGTAAATTTGTTTTAGAATATCCAGTAGAGCTTTATTAACATTGTTGTTATAAGTGTTACACCCAACAGTGACAGTGCAAAATTTAATTGGAGACTTGTGAAACTTAGGTATGAGAACTATATAAGGATAATTAAAGTTATTGAAGGGAAGTTGAAGTAGTTTATAGTAATTATGTATTTTTCGGTTATTAATAATAAGATTATTATTAGTTAAACTGAAGATGTTACTATTTGTGACTGAAGAGTTTAAAATAGAGAGATAGTAGGATTTACAAATAATGGCATAATTATTAGGTGATTTGTCAACATAAGTGATCACAAAGTCATCCTGTAGTGATTTGATTGAGTTAAGAAGTACAGATTTTTTAAATAACACCAGATTTGAAGAATTGATAAATAATGCATTTTTAATTTTTGTAACACTAAAACTTTCCATTGAGTGAAGTAGGCAATAGGTTTATTATGAGTAATAGATATTTTATAAATAAATAAATCTAGGTCATAAGAAAACTGTTGAAAGATTTGTGGAATGCTAGTTTTAACTGGAAGTCTAAATTTGGTGCCAAATTTCATGAATTTTTTTAATTGATAATTATCAATAATATTGAGATTACCAGTGATAATGTGTCCATGGTCTCTGTCAATAAATTTTGAGAAAGAAGGATCATTGCATTTACAGGTTACAGTGTTAGTAAAAGAGGTAGACTTAGATACAGAATTATAATTGAATATCTTTCTGCCAAGAGGAAGAGGATATTTGAAGGTACGAGATAGATTTAAATCTTTAATCGGAAACAAACATTCTTTGTCATTAATGATAGACGTAATGTTAATACTGTTCAATATTTGATTTGTAAAATTCACAATTAATTGAGTATTTGTTTTAAATTTGTTGGGTTTTTTATTAATTTTTAAATTAAATTGTTTGATTCTGTACATTATAATATCATAAAAAATGTCTAGTTTCTCTTTATTTTTACTTTATTTTATAATTAAAACAAACCTAAAATTTATTTATTTTTTAAGTTGTAGTAAATTAAAAATATTACAAGCAGAAAATATAACTATAAAATCTACATATTTTTTTTTTATTAACAAAAATCAAATAACTATTATTTATTAAATTTTGAAATTAATTATAAAAGAAAGTAAAAATAAAATGCAGATAAATAAATAATTTTTTTAAATTAAAAATATTACAAATAGAAAATATAACTATAAAATCTACATATTTTTTTAATTCACAAAAATCAAATAATTATTATTTACTACATTTTAAAATTTTGAAATTAATTATAAAAGAAAGTAAAAATAAAATGCAGATAAATAAATAATTTAAAAAAAAAAAAGTTTCCCTTTGGTAGCATCGAACTGGGGACCTCCGTATGGCAGCCACTTACACTACAAAGTATGCCACTGCAAGGGTGCAGAAAATGCTCAGACCTCTGAAATTTCCCCCCGAGCACATTTTAAATTTCCCCAAAAATTATGGAAGAATCTTTTGACAGTCGGTTTGACATTTTTGGCAGAAGAGGGGGGAGGAGGAAGTGGAGAAACTTTCCTAAGTACAAATACTGAGGGAGACTTTTTATAAGCTACTATATTATAAAATTTAACTTTTTTTTTGGGGGGGGGGGGGTGGGGGGGTATGTAATGGGTACTCAAAAGAAATACATGCTATAACAGAAGAATACAGCTGTTAGTTTTTGTTTAATATTAGAAAATTTGTTTTTTCAGTATATTTTTCTTATTTACGTTTTCATTTTTACTTTATTCTAAGAAAATAAATATTTCAAATTTCTCCAGACAGCCAAAATTTCCCCTGAACATTGTTCGTGCATTCGGACACATTCTGCACCCGTGTGCCACTGGAGCGTCAACTCTTTGCCGAAATAACTTGTACTTAAGCAATTACAGTCAGTCTAATTTATCCCTAGTGTGACTGTTTGTAGTAAAACAAATCAAACCAGACCAAAACTCTTTTTTTCTAAATGTATACAAATCTAAAAAAGAAAATTATAAAAAGGAATCTATTTTTTCAGAGTGGCTAACTTTAGAACTTTTCCAAGACTATTTTTTCCCATTTTCTCTGACTTTTCCCTGACATACGCTGTTTATTTTCCCAAAATGTTTTCCCCAAATTAGCAAACAATTTAGCCATTTACTATTACAAGTTTTTAAATATGGTCTATTTCCATAAAATTTGTTAAAAATCCCTGATTTTTCCAGACTCACTTAAATTCCCTGACTTTTCCATGATTGCCTAACCAGTGGTCACCCTGTTTTTGAGTTTTAACATTGCCATATTTTTTCTTTTTCTTTTCTTAAAAAAAATAATATATGTATATATATATATATTTAAATTGCTTCTATGAAGATCAAATCTAAACAACTCTTATCTTTCTTATTACAATATTAATTACACAGGTCTGTGAAATCATACTTTTTAATTTTTTTTTATGCACTGTGCTGGGTGTTTCTTATGTGTTTTGACGCACTTAATCCAGAAATGATCAGTTTTTCTTCCTATCACCTAAGGATTTTTCATAAAATAAGGATGAAGATCAAAAGAATTCACACAGAACCTACAACAAATCTGAAATTATTTATGTATGAAAAGTATTAAAATAGGCTATTATTTATACTTTATATTTTAAATGTGTTTCTTTACATCAAAGCTCTCTTTAAACTTTGCTTTCCCAAGATCAAGGTGTTACTGCAGAAAAATTGCTTTAAGGTGCCGCTTGGCACAGTTGGCGGAAATCAGCAGCACTGTGCTTTTTTGTATTGTTTAGAAATTACAGCATTCCACTGGATACGTTTGCTATCTTTGGCGAATTAGCATACTTTTGAATGAGGCAGGCTTAACTAAATTTCACCTTCAAAATGGGGTCAAAGTGACCCCATCTTGGGAAAGCAAAGGTTAAAGCTGTTTCTCTTGTGCATGACTTGAGAGCCTTGGTAAGGGAAGAATTCTGTATGCAGCATCCAACAATAATCTGCTAACATCTTAACACTCCATCATCCCTGATACCTCCTCTACATTTTTTTGATGCCTTAATGAAACAGCTCTTCACCGACATCCAAATTTTCTGGGAAATAACTTTGATGAGAGATGAAAAACAGGAGCTTTAAGCTGAAAAAATCTCATTTTTTGTCAAAACTGTACGCGATGGAAATTTTTAAATAGATTTTTCTTAATCAGCATAAAAAAATACACCAGAATATCACTTTGAGGAAAAAAATTTCATCGCAGGCCTATGTTATTGTTAAATGTAAATTAATAAATATGAAAATAAGAATTTTTTTAAAAAAATTCAGATTTGAGAATAAATACTTTTGTCAATATAATGCGATTCAAAATGAGCACTTTAAAAAGTAATATGTAATCTATGTTCAAGTAACAAACACAGTTTTATAGCTATATAAATATATATCCCCCCCCGCCCCCCCAAAAAATATATATATATACACAATATGTAAACAACCAGAATAAACTGTAATTAATACAAACCTTAAGATCAGGGCCTGCTTCACTTACCGTCATTGAAAGCCCAAGCTAATGTTATTCTATGGGAAATTTTGTTTACTTATAACTAACTAATACATATTTTTAAATTCTGTTTTCACATTCAGAAAATTCACAACTGTTACATTGACAGATGTTTTTTAAAAACAAATTTTTTTAATCTTTAATATTTTATTTTGAAACTGTGAAATGAAAAATTTCACATATTGAAAATTCATATAATACAGTATCAAAATAAAACATTTAAAATAAAAAAAATCCATTTTTAAAAAATGTCCATCAATTTAACAGTTGTGAATTTTCTGAATGTGAAAGCAGAATTTAAAAATATGTATTACTTAATGAGTTAGTTATAAGTAAACAAAATTTTCCACAGAATAACACTGACTTGGGTTTCCCAATGACAGTAAGTGAGGCGGACCCTTAAAGCTTAAATTCATTATGGCAATCAACAAAAAAATGAGACAGTAAAATACAACTTATGCATAACTTACCAGAAGCCATAAACTGTCCAGTAGATTCTACACAAACACAGCGAATTAATCCTGTATGTCCAGTGTACACCTAAGCATACATATACATAAAAAATACATGTAAGTCATTTCAATATTTATTATTTAATACTGTCAAAAAATAAATAACGTAGAAACTATTTAAAACTACACTTACCACAGCTAATAATGAAGGGAAAGGTTGCAAATCTTTTGGTTTTGGCAATTTAGGTATAAGGTCATTTGGATCAACATTAACCTAAAAACAAACAAACATATATATATTAAAAACCCTAAGCCTATTTTTGTTTTTTAAGTAACAGATATAAATTTCTGCACAAAACAAATTTAATTTAGTAGTACAATCTATTCTTCCATACAAAATCATATAGTAACTTTTCATAGCATAGGTTACTACATTCTTTTCTTAAAATTTCTTTGGTATAAAGCTTTAGTATAGGAGTTCCTTGGCGACTTTCAAAATTTTGTTGTTATTTTGGTGATGAATTAAAATGGCTACCACAATTGCATAAATAAAGATCTTTGCGAGAAACATCCAAGCCCCTTTGGTGCTAAATTTCAAATTTCGCCAAGGGGTTCTATACTGAAGCTGTTTTATTTATTTAGCATGATTTGATTTTAATTATTTTTAAAAAATGCTCGCACATTAATTATTATTTTATTTATTATTATTATTATTATTATTTTTATTTTGACATGAAAGAAATATATTTACTTATTTATTTATTTTGGGCACATATATATTTTTTTCTTTTTAATATTTTTAAAGATAAAATGCAGTTTTTATTTAATATCTTTTGAACCAATTATCTGATTGAAATAAAAAATACAGTGTTAGCAAGATTCTGTCCAGATTAATAATTGTAAAAAATTTTTGATAAAATCTAAAAATCTGGACACATACAAGGACAAACTTTCAGCTTTATACATTTTAAATAAAAACAAAAATGTTTGCACATTCATTCAAGGTGACTGGTAAAAATTGGTAACAACAAAAAATCACTGTCCGAAAGAAATAGTATGACCCGTTGTACTAAAAATCATGTATTACAGATTCATTATAGTACATTTTTACCTTGCAACAACAGTGCATAAAAGGTAAACAAAAACAATTATTTTGTTATTAAAAAAGAAACTACCAATGAGTAATTTTAAAAGGAAAAATATAAGTTACTGTTAGTTTGAGAATCACCATGCATATGGTACATTTTGGTGACTAATATACACTGCAAAACTCAATGATAGTGCTATTAAAAAAAACTTTTTGACATTTTCTCTTTCACACAATTCATAAATTAAAACAAAATTTAATTTTAGATGTTAGGATTTTTTTTTCTTAAACTGGATGTTGTTAGACAAACTGCTCTATCCAAGATGGTATATTATAAAATGTACAATGCTATTATTATTATTATTATTATTTTAGTTATTACTATTTTCTTTTCATAATAACTCTGTTGTCTTCCGCAATTTAAAATACATCATGAGCTATTTTTCTTTTGTCAAAATGAAGTTTTAATACAAGTTTTAGATTGTGATAATAGTTGCTAAGCAACATTATTTACTATAGATATTCACTTTTTCAAATATTTTACAATTCTTAAAACTATCAATATTTTACTTTTAAACAAAATAATAATAATAAAATGAAGCATAATTAAATTATACTTTAAAAATTTGGTTCCTATCCCCAGTAGCACATAACGTTGTTATAACACTGTTACAACTAATTTTCCACTGTTCAGACTTATTTTCAACGCTATAACAACGTTATATGTTACCTGGGATCCTAATAAAATATTATACAATTTTTTTCAATATTGCAAAAAATTAATAAAGTAACAAAATAATGAAACAGTTAACAAAAAATATTCCTTTTAAATTCTGAGGTTGCCACCAAAGCATACCTGACTGACTAATAATATATAATACTAAAGAATAACAAAAATTCAAATAAAAAAAAATGGAAAGAAACAAAGAAATTACCCTCATCTTCCTCTGTCTCGGACAAAGATAAAGATCCAAACATCTGTTAAACCATTCTTGGACATATGAAGCATAAGAGGGAACTAATCTTAAACTAGAATGTCCCTTGGGAATAAAATCAATTTTTCTTTCTTCTGGTTCCTGTTCTTTCCATTTTTCTTCCTACATTGCAAAAAAAGTAATTTTTTTTTTTTTTTTAAATCTAGAAATCAATAAAGTCAAGACTAATACAAATCCTCACAAAAATAAATAAATATGTGCATTTGGATGATTTAATCTGAAGTTAAATGATTAAGCTAAATAATTTTCTTTTCTGAATTTTAAATTTTTACTTCATAATCCCTTAACAATCTTCAATAATTATAGAAGAAAGGATTAAAAAAAATAATAATATTTTATAGCTAAATGAAAATTCTATTAAAAAGTTGGAACTTTTAAAGTTCCCCTGTAATCTTATTTTCCCAACATAACACTTTATAATGAGAAATACAATAAAATGGGCAAATACTTTAAATGTAAAAATGCCAATATTTATTCTTTTTACATCTGTTTGTGGTTTGAAAATGCATATTAATTATAGTCCATAAATTCTCGATAAGCACTGGACTGTCAATCTCAAGCTAATTAACCTAGAAAGCAGGACTTGAAAAATTTCAAAATTTTTACATGCCTTGTTCGGCATGTCACTCAAGAAAATATATGCCTAATTAAAACTTTTATATGGCCAAACATCTTATTCAAAATGCATATTAATAAAAAACATTCATGTATAGTACAGATCTGTTGAAAAAGAATTTATGTTAACAACATTATACCTATTATATTTGACAATGTTTATTTTACTCTAATTTAAACAAAAGTCAAAGAAAGATGCTACACTAGCACACTTAAGTATTTTTAATTAAATATTTACATGACCGGTTGAGCATGTAAAGCAGAAAAATACATGCCCCAGCAGGGTTTCCACCCAATTTCAAAAATAAAATTTCCTGACTTTTCCAGATCTATTTTTTTTAGAAAATTCCAGTCACAAAATTTGGTTCGCGACATAAAAAATAGCTCACAGTGTAAAACAAAACATAGCTTGCGACACAAAAGACAACATAGTAACGTGACTTGCAATATACAGTAAATGCTCAAAAAGCATTTTCCAGGTTTATATCATCATTTTTCCAGGTTTTAGAGAAATATTTACAATTTTCCCTGATATTTCCCTGACTTTTTTCAGTAATTTCAAATTCCCTGACTTTTCCAGGTTTTCCCTGATCCGTGGGAACCCTGCCCAGGCACATTAAGCAATATAATTTTCGACCCCTGCACAGAAAGGTAAGTGGATGCTATTTTCACTGTAATGGAAAATTGAGAAACTACACTATTAAAATCTAGGAACATGGCCGGAAGAGAGGAACTTAGCCATGTAAGAATTGTTAAGAAAATATATGGATCTTCTGAGGTCTGGCTTTTAGGTTGATTCACTTTAGCAAGAAGAGAGTGCACAGGATCTAACTAGAAGTGTTTTTTTTTTTATCTGAAATAAAAGAACTTAATTCACTCAAAAATGTAAATGTTCTAGAAATCCCGAAAACACTACACACACACACACACACACACACACACACACACACACACATATATATATATATATATATATATATATAATTATGCCATTATTTGTAAATCCTACTATCTCTCTATTTTAAACTCTTCAGTCACTAATAGTAACATCTTCAGTTTAACTAATAATAACCTTATTATTAATAACCGAAAAATACATAATTACTATAAGCTACTTCAACTTCCCTTCAATAACTTTAATTATCCTTATATAGTTCTCATACCTAAGTTTCACAAATCTCTAATTAAATTTCACACTGTCACTGTTGGGTGTAACACTTATAACAACAATGCTAATAAAGCTCTACTGGATATTCTAAAACAAATTTACAATTGTACTTGCAAAGTTGATAATTTACACTGTCTTAAAAATAGCTTTCAATTAATTCAATACATCAAATCGCTCGATTCAATAGACACTATTATGACTTTTGACTTTCAAGATCTTTTCAATAATATGGAGTTATCAGATCTTAGTAATATCATTTACAGTCTTTTTCAAGAATATAAAGCTCAAATTAATCTTCCTCACAATTTTAAAGCAGAAAAATTTAAAACACTTCTTAACTTTGTTATCCATAATAATTATATCTTCCACAACAACGATATCCATTTGCAACAATTAGGCATCCCACAAGGAGGTTGTAGCTCCAGTATTTTGGCAGATCTATATCTTTATTATTATGAAAAGCAAATTTGCAATGATGATGTTCGATTTTATCGTTACATCGATGATATTATTGTATTTTATCTCAACAAGCACTCACAAAATGACTTTTCCTTCAATTATCCACCTAATTTAAAGCTAACTCAAAAAACTCTAACTAATCAATCAATTAACTTTTTAGATCTCAAAATAATCATCGATGGTAATAAACTTTACACAGATATCTATGCCAAATGGCAAGATTTTAGTTTTAATGTAAACTTATTTACACATTTTAATTCATGTCTGCATATTTCGGTATTTAGAAACATCATCATTAACCATTTATTTCAAATTAATAATTTATGCTCTGCAAAGTTTAAAAACAAGAATATTAATAAACTGATCACAGCCACTGCTAAAATGGGTTTTCCTAAAAACTTTGTATTTTCTATTTTATATCCTTAACCATGTCTCTGTCAGTACAAAAAAAAAAAAAAATAAATAAATAAATAAATCTTATATATATTATAAATGTGAATGTCCATTTATTTGACTGAGTTTCACGCTAAAACTGCTCGATGGATTTCGATAAAATTTGTTATGGAGATAGCTTATACTCTAACTTAGAAAGTTGGCTGCCTTTTATTCCGAAAAAAAATTTTTTTGCTATTTTTATGCATAAAATAGCAATTTTGTAAACTAATAATAGCAAAAAATTAGCCATTTAAATTTTAACCATAATTTAATTGTTGCCAAAATTAAATTTAATTATCCATAATTTAATTGTTGTTGAGTTTATTTTTTTTTCCAACAGGAAAATAAATACATTTATCTAAACGTGAACAATAAAAAATATAAAAAATTAAATTATGCATCTCACAAAAATTGACGTCATTTTTAATTTAAAATTTCTTTTACAAAGTGCTAATATAGTTTACGATGCTAATGTGTGTTGTACTAAAATCAGTTTAATTTATAGATCCTCCTGGGTGATTTTTTTAAATTGTTGCGTTGAAGTACACCGAACATTTTTCGCCAAGAGGTTTAATTTAGCAACAGCGATTTTAATCTAGGTAGTTCAAGAAAAATATAAAAGAGGTTTAATTTAGCAACAGCGATTTTAATCTAGGTAGTTCAAGAAAAATGTAAAATTAATAAAGTTGTGTAGCACGATAATGTTTAGTTATTTATTTATTTTTTTATACACCAATCACTACGCTAATTTAACATACAAATAAATGTGCTGCTGTGTGTGACTGCACTTGCACGCTGTCGGGCAAAAATATTTGATTAATTCAAATTAATATTTAAACAACTAAGTAAAGATATGTTTAATAGAAAGCATAGTCTTGGAGACAAACTTGGCGAGTGGGCGACCAAATTTGGTGAAAAATGATAGTTTAGGGTTCCCGATGTTTGGAAGCTCTCCGACACACGGGAACATAGAACTTAAGCTTACCAAGGGATTCTCGATGAAGTCATCTCCAAGCCCCATCGCCAAAAGTTATAAGTAGGTGTGAGTTGATTTTTGTGAAAGAGTATGAACAGCTTCAACTGTTTCCAGAATATTCAAAGAATTAACACCAGCTATTGGACTATTTTCGAAAATATTTGTTTTAATAATAGTTTTTTTGTACAGATTCGAGAAGTTCAAAAAATGTTTGATATTGCCAAGGAGGTCCTATACTAAAGCTGTGACGAAAATAGTCGCCAATCGAAATATATTCAGTTACAAAGAAATCATTTAAATATAGTGTCCAGCGAAGCGGGCAAAGCCTGCTAGTAAATAAATAAAAAAGCTGTGTACACTTTTGTGTATATCAACAAAAAAATTATAAAATAATAAAAGACAATAAAAAATGTGGCGGTTGGGTGGGCAGATGTTTGATTACGGAGGTGGGGTGGTGTTGTAAGGCTGGATGGTTGGGTGGGGGTTTGTGAAAAAAAAAAAAAAAAAAAAAAAAAAATAGAAGGCTTGTTGCATTTACTTTGTATTACTATGCAAACTTTCTTTTTCCATTAAAATTTCAGTTTTCTTCCTTTTTGAGTTGTCAACTATATTTAATATTCTAATTATACTATTAAACACAATGTAATCAATCGGTGAATTTCATTGTTGCTTCGTGGTTTCATTGTTGTTCATCTGCTTTGAAATTTTGCTTTTTTAAATCCATATGGTTCCTGTTCTGGTCGTGGCAGGCTGGGGGAGTGTTGCCGGCATGAAACTAGTTTAACCCCACAGGCAAGTCACAAGTCTTGCCGCCTGCCTCCTTCCTTCCTATCTTGTGTTTCTTGGGTTGTTTTTTCATTAATTTTGATAAGTTTATGGTTTTAAGTTAAGATTTGTTGTGTTACTTTATTGATTTGTTTGTTTTGCAGGCTGTTAATTAATAGATCTGGTCTCTTTACATTAGTGTATTTCATCCACTGATAATTTTTTTTTTTTTAATTTTATTGGTCATTGGTGTTTCAGTGATCTTGTATCTGTTGCTTGGCTTCTAATATGCTTAATAGATCATCTTTATTATACATACACACACACACACACATATATATATATATATATATATATATATATATATTTATAATAAACAGGAAAAATTAAGCATATTGTAGTAATATAATTTTAGTAAATAAAATGATTGCGTCAGAAATATTCTTTAAAAATAATCTTTTTACCTTATACAGTTAGTTCTCACACATAAAATTATTGCATAATTTTTTTTTTTTTTTAATTCACACAAAAAAACATTTTAAGTTAATAATACTCAACTTTATCAACTTTTTTTTTTTATTATTATTTTTTTAAATACTAAAGATGATAATGATAATATGCCTGCCAACATTGAAGAATCAAAATAACAGAAACTTTATAAGCGGCATTTTCAGGCCTAGAAAACATTGATATGTTTTCGATACATGACAGTATTTTAATAGCTTAATCCATGGCTTAAATTATCAAAAAGTTATATGGGTCAGTTAAATTTATTTATTAAATAAAAATTAAGTAATTATTAATTAAAAATAGAAATATATATAGAGAATCATGATAATTTTTTTCATCGAAAGCAAAATCTTGCTTAAAAAAATGAAGGTTTGTTGAAGTTTTGAATAAATTATAGGTATAACTTTAAAATTTTCAGAATAATGGAGAAATGTCTGAGAATACCGGAGAGTGGAAGACAGTCCCAAAATAACGGAGTCTCCGTTGAAATAACGGAGTGATGGCAGGTATGTGATAATGATCTAAAACAAATATCTATCAGAATTAGATAATTAGATTAGAAAAAGAATGGAATTTACCTCTTCTTCAGTAAACAGATATTCCTTGGGTGGAATATAAGATTCTTCATGTCCAGGTAGTTTTCTTTTAGGGGCTGGAATATAATGTTGTAGGCGTTTTATATCTTCGGCCTGTAAACACACATAAAAATTACGACAAGAAGTGTTGTATAATTGAGTTCTATGACATTGCATTTAAAATTTTTAGAAATATGTATAGGTTTATTTCAGAAAATTTTGGAGTGAAAGGCTGATTTTTTATACCAACTATGTGAAAAATACCAGAGCCGGGAATCGAACCCAGGCCTTCTGTTTTACGTGCGGATGCTCAAACCATTGAGCTACCCTGGCTGATTACCAGCTAGGCATTTCTCACATAACATTCGTTGGCAAAGTCACCAAATCTGTAAACACAGCTATATCACGCGACATTAATATTCATGGCACAACTCCAATAGACCACGAAATTTTAATTTAATTTAGAAATTTATTCATCAACCATGAAAGTTTATTTCAGAAAATTTTCATAAAAAATCAGCCTTTCACTCCAAAATTTTCTGAAATAAACTTTCATGGTTGATGAATAAATTTCTGAATTAAATACATATAGGTTTTTGTCATAAGAATTTGGATAGTATTACAAGGTGTAGAGATCTTGGAAATGATGAGGAATCCATATGAGATTACTAATAATGTAATAATCATTTATTTACCTTTATTCGACTGTGCAGATTCCCCATGAGCCAGGAGCCCCAGCAGACCAGAAGTTTTGTTAGCAAAAATGCTACATGACAAAAAAAAAAAAAAAAAAAAACTCTTGATTGTTTTGTTTTCGCTTTTTGTTCACCAGATTCAATTCCAATTGGTTAATAAATTGCTAATTGCCTCATTAGCTGAGGTTCTAGATATCCAGGATTAATTAATATGCAAGATCCAATCACAGTTAGTTGCAAAAAGCACTGACTCAGCTAATTTTTCTCTTAAAGTTGTACAATATTTCGACTTCAGCATTATGAAGTCTTCTGCTATGAAACAAAACTTAAAGGGGCAATTACAAATTATTAGCGATTTCTAAATTTTAAAATGGGTTTTTAATTATTTAAATTTAGCCACTTTTTATCCCTTTCATTATATATATATTAAAATGTCAAAATTATTATTATAAAAATTATCAGTAGCTGTTTAACTGACTAAAATGCATCAAGACAATCTGATAAGAAATTTAGAATGTTAAACATTAATGAAGATCTGATCATGTTAGACAGAAAGGATACTTTCTTAAATATTTTACTGCAGTATTTTTATTTAATTAGGTAAGTATAATTATAAGAATTTAACTAATTTACTATAATATTTCTAGAAATTAAATTATTTAACATACACAAATGACAACTAAAAACATTTGTTGTACAGTACCGTATGAAACTGATTAAAATTTCACATTTACTTCATTATATTTTTAGGGAATGTATCATAATTCAAAGTCAACCAAAAGGATTTTTAATATTGTTATTAGCTTAAAGACTAGTCAATGTTACGGAATCCAAAATTTAAGTACATCTAAAATAAAACAATTTTCTTTACTTTTTTTCTTCATTATTCAAGATATTTTGCATGTAATGTTATTGTAGTTTAGTGTGTGTAAGGTGGATGGATTACCTGTGTTAATCTACATATGGAAATTTTCAAATAAATAATTTGTCAAACTACCCTGACGCCCTTGTAGCCAGACAGTAAGCAAGTTTTATTTATTTATATTTATATTTCAGGGTACTTTTTTTTTTCTGATGACAGCTCATCTTCACATAACTTTAAGTAACAAAGCAAGCTCTTTGGAATTAAACAAATAAAGCAAGTTCACTGGATTGAGAATGAACCTAAGGCAAAAATTATGTCAAATTCCTTTGTTTCTCCACTAAAGATCACTGTTGATATGGATGAATTAGAAACGGTATGCAGTTATACTTGGGACAAGTCCTTATGATGAACAAGAACATTGTGGAAGAAATTAACCGAGTTTAACTTGCATGGAGAACCTTCGGACGAAATAGCACTATATACAAAAGCAACCCCCCCCCACCCCCAAATTTGTTTGAAATAAAAAGTTTTTGAACAGTGCATTTTGCCTGTCTTAACTTATGCTTCAGAAACTTGGACATTAACATGTAAAAATGGACAACCAAAGTCTTATTTTGGATACCAAGCGATTAAAGACCAAGGAAAGACCACTGTGTTGTTGGCAAGATGAAATTGTGAAATTTGGAAGAACAGAATAGAGCAGAATTGCAGAAAACAGGGTAGATTGGAATCACCTAGGAGAGACCCTCAATATATAATCTTTAGCTTCACTATTAATATCTTAATAATTTCATCAATCCTATTTAAATAGTTAAAATGAAATGTGGCAGGGGTCTGTCCAGACTTTTCAGACAGGGTCCTGTTTTTGTGAAATTGTGAAAAATTCTACACATAATTTTGTGAATCTAAATTTAGTGTGAAAATAAAGTTCTTCCAAACTTTTCGGCTAGGGTCCTCTTTTTAAAAAATTATAAAAATGTAACTTTGCAAAATAAAATTACAATTAAGGTTTCATTTTAGACAATGACAGTTTACTTTTATAGAACAAAATTCACGCATATGCATAGAAGCTAGAAGCCCTTTATAAATTAGAAATTGAATGTCAGCTTTTCGGGGAAATACAGTAAAACACATTCGATTATTCAGGCAGCCTGTTCGTTCCATGGAAGATTAGTTTTAAAAAACGAAACAGATTTATCAAAGGCCTCTTTTTAAGGGTGAAAATTTTGTGAAGGGTTCTTTTTAGGATAAAAAATTTTGTGTAGGGTCCTTTTTTATAATAAATAATTTTGTGAAAGGTCCTTTAACACAGGCATGTCCAAAACAAAAGTCTAGGTGGGCCGCACTGGAAATCTATTTTACACAGGCATTGTACATGCTTTGTATAAATGCATGAACCATATACATATAATAATTCTTTTTCTAGTGGGCTCATGAGGAAATAAAATAGAAAATATATATATTAAATATAATTTTATTAATAAAATAATTATAAAACAGTCAAAACCTTATGATTATATTTTCATAAGCGTAATAGTAAGAATTAGTAATTGATCTGAAAATATTTTATTAACATCAATCAGCACAATATTTGTTTCTTTGGTTACATAAATCGATATTTTCATTAAAAAAATCAGAAACAATTTATTAATTTTAGATGTTTAAACTGAATGTGTTAAATTAGAAATTCTTGAATTTTCCGTGGGCTTGCAGGTTCGCCAGCCCTGCTTTAATGGACGTAGATTTGCCTCTGGACAGACCCCTGAGTGGATTAAAAAGTTTTGAAAAAAAGAAAAAAATCTGTGAATTATAAATTATTATATGTATTTCCAAACTTATTGCTATCAGAAAAAAAAAAAGAAAAAAAAAAAAAAGATAATAATAATAAATAAATAAATAAATATTAAAAGTTTTAAAGTATTTTACATGAAAATAGCAGTTGCTAGGCAATTACAAAAAAATTAACTTTTACGTACATAACAAATTATAGCACATAATTAAAAATCTCAAGGTTGAAGTAACACACCAATGGAGCTACTTTTTATACAATTTACAGAAATGTGAAAAGTTAGCATAATGAATAATCCTTTATATTGCAAAGTCACACAACTTTAACATATGCAAAAAGTGAACATCATTTTTACAGTAAGCTTTCTAAGACAATTTTATTGGTTGCTTCTATCCTGCAACATTGCAGCTAACATAAATTGCTTGTGAAATTCCCAGCAGACGGCAACACTATGTTGCCTTTTCATTTCAAAGTTAAATTTATCAAAGGAAAAGATTTAGACATAAATATTTAATATATAAAAGCTTTCCACAGATTATTTATGAAAAATTTTGTGTAGGCCTTTTTTTATAACAAAATATTAGCAATTGTTTAAAATATTTATAAACTGAAATCTCGACTATTTTTATTCTTTTTTGCCATTTTGTATGGTGTTGCAGACATGCAACAACCATTTTATTTTTTAAGGTAGATTCCTTATAGGAGATCTACCTATTGCAATGGTTCTCATGACACGATTTCTGGAAAATTTCTTCATATCTTCACCGATCATGACCCCTAGAACCCAAAACCACCCTCCGTTCAAAAGTTTATATATATATAGGTGTATACATATATATGTATAACGCTTTTTCCCATGTTAAGTTGTGAACACGATAACTGGAGTAATTTTTATTTAAATTTAACCAGTTTGAGATATGTTGTCAGGACAGTAAAAATTTGTGTCGAGTTCGTAGATGGGGCATCCAGCTCAAAGGGGGTGGAAATGATTATGAACTTGGATTTTAAAAAATTGAATCATTTACTGACCAATAAATCTAGCCTAAAATTTTAAGTAGAATGAATAGTAGTAGTTGATAATTAAATTTCTTAAAAACAGAATAGCGACATAAATAATGCAATGTGTGGGAACAAAGTCATTGACTAAGTATGTGTTAATGCATATGTAATATTTCTTTACTTTTGTAACATTAACGTAAAGAAATCTACCTTTGCTTTTAAGCTCGCCGAAAAGGGATTTTTTTTTTTTAAATCAATAAACATTTATTATTTCAAAAATTATTTTTTATATGATTCAAATAATCTATTCTAACATGAACATGTGGGTGAATATTTCTGAAATCAAGAATTACAAAGAGTTAAATGTAAAAATGTACATACTGTATCACCATCTTCCCACATATCATAGCTAAATGGGTCTGTTTCTAGTCTGGGAGGTCTTGGTTTCAGCCAACCCATTTTTATAGCATGGACTAATTTTGATACCTAAAGAGAAATTATAACACAACAATTGTATTTAATCTTCACAGTATTTTATGAAATTAACATTTTTAAAACAAAGCTATAAAATTAATTATAAAATGTTGAGAGATTTATTTAGTAATTAATTAAAAATAAAATAATTAGTTCAAAAACTAATTGCTTAAACAATACAATGTAAATTATTTTAAAATAAACTCAATGTGATTTTCTTAAAGAAAATAGTAAATAATGAAATTTTGGAATGAAAGACTGATTTTTTATACCAACTATGTGAAAAATGCCAGAGCCAGGAATCAAACCTGGGCCTTCTGCTTTATGTTCGGATGCTCAAACCATTGAGCTATCCTGGCTGATTACCAGCTACCCGGTGACTTTGTCAACGAATGTTATGGGAGAAATGCCTAGCTGGTAATCAGCCAAGGTAGCTCAATGGTTTGAGTATCCAAACGTAAAGCGGAAGGCCCGGGTTTGATTTGAGGCTCTGGCATTTTTCACATAACTGGTATAAAAAATCAGTCTTCCACTCCAAAATTTTCTGAAATGAACTTTAAGAGTTGATGAATAAATTTCTAAATTAAATATAGTAAATAATGATTTACAATAATCTGCATATTATAAATAACTTATCATTTCAAGTACATTAATAATTTCATAAATTTTATCGTAAAGAAATCATTTAAATAGGATTTTCTGTCTTTTATAAGTAGGAAAATGATGAAAATGCACAGAATATTGTACCAGGGTTCAAATATTAAAATAAAATTACTTGAATTTTTCAGATCATTTATGAAAATTGGTGAGCAGCAGTTGCATAGAATTGGGTTTTGGCTGATATTTATTTTCTAAACTTTGTCCTCTTTTAAATAAAACATAATGTAATTATTATTAGTAATTTTCTGTTACATGCAAAATCATTAGAGAACTGTATCACATCATGTTATTGCCAACTGCAGCAGAAATTTTAAATATGTATGTTTATACAATAATCAGATTAAATGGAAAAAAAAAAAATGCAAGTGGTAGGAAAGGAAATTTAATTTTACCAGATTTTACAATCATTTTCCCAGAATTTAAATAAAATTTTTTATTTTCCACAACATTTTCTGAAGTTCTGGAATTGAAATTTTAATTACCTGAGTATTCTATGTTTTCTCGAGAATAAATGTCAAAGTAACATTAAAATTAATTTTATTAAAATGGAAAATTAACAAATGGATTAATTTATTATTCTCCAAGAATAAACAAATCTACTACTTTTACTTTGTATAGTACATACAGAATATTAAAAATAACTATAACTTATTAAATGATATTTAATAAATATCATTTATCAGCAATAAATCGAATGGATAATCAAAATTGTAAGAAAATATCTAAGTAAAAAGTAAATGAATTGAAATCCAAATTATATTTTAAAATCGAAGCTAAATTGAATTCTGAAGAAAAGCAGTATAAGTTCCAAACTAGTATACAAATTAAGTGAAATCTAAACAAATGTATTATTTCCAGCAACAAATTGTCCACAACAATAGGCAATTAAATACACAAATTTGATCCACTAACCAATAAAGGAATCATGAAACGTTTTTTTTTTTTTTAACTCTAGCAGTGATTTTAGGAATGGGCTCTTCCCACCTGACATCAGAGGTCACATGATAGAGGAAAAACAAATAGCAGACGAAGTATTGTTTATCTATAGCAATTGCTGAAATAACATATATTCTATTCTTATTTTTGATCAATCGTATTTAATCTGCGTTATTTTTTTATAAATCATCATTTTTAATCCATTTTATATCATTATTCATCATCTTTTGTTTGCTGTATACATTTACAATCATCATTTAGTTTATGTTTGTTATTGATGTTCATGAAGAACATGTTTAATACTCTGATTTTTGGTACTTAAATCAGTGACAGTGCAATATCGTATGGCGTAAATCCATTTAGACCAATAACTAAGTTAATTAACTTGTTGTAACATCTTTATGCAATTAAATTAAATGAAAACATTTTAAAATTTCAAATTATAATCCATAAACATTCTACAAGAAGCTATTATTTATTGCTAGATCAGTTAATGTTACAGTTACACTACAATATACAAAAATCAATTCTTATAGGTAAAAATAAATAAACACATAAAATGTTTTTTAAAAATTATTAAATTTACAAATACAATTATTCTACTGTTTACAAATGCACAATATTACTTTTATTTTATTTTATATTAAATATTAAAATTTTTGTTCTTAAGAACAACATTTAATTGAATTCGATTATTCGTTTTCCTCTATCACGTAATTGAGCAGACGATGGTGGGAAGAGCCCATTAATGGTATAAAACAGATGACAGCATCTGAAAAGGCAGATTTTTCTGGGCTTTTCTTAGTTTGAGGTGCTTTCAACATATCTTGATTGCTCTTGATTTAGCCCTGCTAAACTAAGCCCTAGCACGTGAGCATAAAGCTTCTAAAAAAGTCTTAATATTCATAATGTGTTTCAAGACAGCAACAGAAGTCTAAACAAAATACACTCTTGAACTGTAAAAACATTATTAATCATTTCTAGTGTTTCTCTGTGTGAGTGCAATCTACTGACAATGTGACATACATAAATTCAGGGGTCATAAGAAGCAGAAAAATTATATTTAACATAAAAAAAAACAGAGAATACATTATGTGAAAAATATATAAATATTAATCTGTTTACCTTTGCTTTTTCAATTTTAGAAGGAATAAAGCTTCTTTTATGTGGTGGATGATGAGTAACAGGATGTTGCATAATTTCATGTGAATACAAGTCTTCGAAAGGCTGTGTATGAAAGAAAATTTTAAGTCACTATTAATACAAGTTCATGAAAAAATAATATTACTTTGAATATACAATGAAACCTCTTTATAAGTCCACCTTTATTAAAAGGCTACCCTCCTTTAGGGCTAGTTTTCCCAGTTCTAAAATTTTCCAACAAAATTCATTACTAATTTACCCACATGTGATTGCTTATCTCTCTTAGGAGTCACATTTTGCAAAAGAAAATAATTTAATTTGTACTTTAAAACTTTAAGGTGAGTGTTAAGGTCATTCAAACTCCATATCAAGTTAAGGGTACATGGAACATCTTGACAGGTTAAATGAAGCAATTTTTGCAAAAGATTCAACGATTTGTATTTTACTTAAAAATACAGATGGAACTGAGATTTTTTTCCCACAGTTAACATGTACACAGGGCCCGAAATTTCAACTCAGATTACACTCGCCGAAAAAAAGTTTTACTCGCCATAAAATAGTTTTTTTTTTTTTTTTTTTTTTAACGCATTTTGGGTTTTTTATTTTTTTAAACTATTTGAAAGGCTTTTACAAGTATGTCTAAAATTATATATATTAAAAGTGTGTTGTTTGTCATCATGTTTTATAATCATCTATAATTAAAAATCATTATAATGTATTGTATTTAAGACCTGAAAAATATTAAAATATCTAGTAACATAAATGCAAAGAATTAAAGAAAAAATGTTTTTTGTCAAACAATACTCTTTTTTTTTAATTGAATTTTTTTTTTGAATTTTTTTTTTTTATATTAATGAAAGATTAAGCTTCCTTATTTATCTATTTATTTACTTAACTTTTTATATTAGAAATGTCTTTTTCGTTCATTTTATAAAATGGACGAAAAAGACATTGTAAACAGACGGAATGTCGATGTGTATAACTTGTTCATTGTTGCAATTCGAAATAGCCATTTCGGAATAAATTTTTTGATAAAATCGTTGCTTTCAAATCATTACAAGCACAAATTATTGCGTTTCGGTAAAAAACTGGAAAATATGAACTTTTTTCTGATCATTATTCATCAAAATAAACATAGGCAGTATCTGTAAAAAGGTGTTCGCTCATTTTCATGTGACAATATCGCATAAGCAAACTTTCGCATATCACTTCTCTCGGATAGTTGGCGACGGGCAAAGAGTTTCTCTGCTCGTCTATTCTCACTCTGCTTGGAGAAATAACAGTGCAAGAAACGAAACTGTCGAAGAGATCAAAACTTTTATTTTTATTTATGCACTATGCATTTTTTTTCCCAGGCTAGGGTGATCTCGGGCAGCGCACACACAGACTCGGCTCTCCGAGAATCTAAAAAGGAGAGGTTAAATATGAGGTTATAAGATGGCAAGATTTTGCCATATTGAAATCTATAAAAACAATGTTTTTTGTCACCGTATCATGTAAGAATTCTGTCTGTAACTAGACCCAATTTTTACTCGCCACAGTAAAAATTCCACTCGCAAATGGCGAGCTGGAGAGCAGAAATTTCGCGCCCTGTGTACATTATAGCCTATATTTAAAGCAAAAGAAATTAATTAGCTGAATAAATGAGTTTTCTAGAGATAATTAACTTTTTATATGTTTATATGAAAATTTTTTAACAATATGTCCATTCGGTACACTTTTCTAAAAATCTATTGAGTTTATCACCTTAAAATTTGGTATGGTAGCAGAAAATGTACTATTTGAAAATAATAAGCAGCAATTTTAAGTTTGGTTGAAAAGAAATAATATTAAAATTTTTTTTACTAAATAACTTTGAAAATCCTAAAAATTTTGAGAACATATTTCTCATTTGTTTCCAAAAATTTTCCACCCAGATTTACATTGTTGGGTATTTTTATAGAAATAAATTAGTTACACAATTTTGGAAATTTTCAACCATAATTTTATCTTAACCATAATTTTAGAAAAGGGTACTGAATGGACATATTGTTAAAAAATTTTCATATAGACATATAAAAAGTTAATTATCTCTAGAAAACTAATTTAAGCTAATTAATTTCTTTTGCTTTAAATATGGGCTATAATGCACATGTTAACTGTGTGTGGGGGGGAGGAATCTCAGTTCCATCTGTATTTTTAAGTGAAATACAAATCATTGAATCTTTTGCAAAAATTGCTTCATTTAACCTGTCGAGATGTTCCATGTACCCTTAAACGAAAATAATTCCCATTAATATTCATTACATATTATATTAATATTATAAAATCATAATACTCATTACAATATAATACTCATTACATAATACATAAATTTATATTATAAATTTCCATAAGAAAATTACTATTACTCTATTAACAATACATATTATAACATTCACATTCAGAAAATTCATGACCATTAAATTATACATTGTTTTTGACAATCGTTTTTTTTAACTTTTAATATTTTACAACTTCAAAATAAATTTGAAAAATTACAAAGAAATCATTTTTTCAAAAACAAAGAGTAATTTAATGATCATGAATTTAAAAAATGTGTATTATGTAATCAATAATAATGGGAATAATTTTCCGATAGGTTAACAAAGAGTTTGAATGAACTTGATGCTCCCTGATACCAGCCTTAACTTCAATTCATCACTGTCCATCATATAACTGAGATTAATTTCTATGTGTAAAAAAAAAAAAGTTCTTGAAAATAATGCTTTTGATAGAAAGCTTTCAAAATTTAAACTAAAATTATTGATAATAAGAAATCTATATAAACAAATAATGCAAAATTTATGTAATTAAAACAAAACCATTTAAATTATAGAATTTCCTGAGCAAATTGAGATTTTCTGAAGCTCTATAAAGGATCAGTTTTGTATAGCAAGATAGATGGCCCTCTTAGGAAAGTTTCATTGTATATAACATTTTATTAGGGTTCATTACAGTAATGAAAATTTAGTGGTTTAAAAAAACCACTTAGGTTTTAATTTCGTTAAAAAAAAAAAAAAAAAATGTAAAACAGTAAATAACATGTAAAAATACACACTTTTCATACATATATTTATTGCATATATCGATGCTTTTAAGCAAAAACAACACAAACATTTTAATATATTCTAAACACGTATGTGATTTTTCTATTGATATTAATTCTCACTAAGTCAAAAAAGTTGAATTTCAGTAATATATTTAAAATATGGGGTCCATCAAAAGTCATGCCCTACTGCTTTATTTTCAATGAAACAGAATTTCTAAAAACTGCAAAAAATCTATTCAATCAATTTGAAAAGGACAGCATTAAATAAAAAAAATAAGGGGGGGGGGGGAAGTGCAAGGGTAAATGTCAACTGACAACAAGAGGGTCTTAGGCCCAGATGAATTGCCTGCCATGATGTGTTTTTCAAAGTAGTTATTGCCCATATTCAAGCATGTTTCAAAGAAAAACATGGACAATTCCAAACAGACAAACAACAATGGGTCAACAATAGGTCAAATGGGCCAACAAATTTGGTCTGGATACGACCCCGTTGGGCTGATGACATAGAGGGAGGGAGGACAAATTTTGAAATTCCAAATAGGAAGAGGAGGGGGGTGGGTCTTTTGTTTATTCTATGAAAAGGTATTTTCAAGACAAACATTTAAAAAAAAAATGTTTTGTCCTACTACGCTTTTTTAGAAAGCTATGACTGCCCCTTTCCTACTGTATTTTGGAAACACTTCAGATTTTCTGAATATTAAAAAATTTGCTTAATTAATTTGAAGACTAAAAAAAAAATGGGGCTTAAGGATATAAGGAACATTTAGGGGGAGCAATTTTGAAATTTCAAATGGAGAAAAGGTCATTGTTAACTACTTGGAAATATCATCTATAAAATATATTTAAAAATATGCGTTGTTTTAGGATTTCTTTAAAGAGGTTATATCTGGTTAAATATTTTGTAAAAAGTCTACCACTCTCACACTTATTTCGAAAACACATTGGATTTATAAAAACTATAAAAACATGTTCAATCAACCAACATGTTCAATATTCCCATATCAAATTTTAAACTTATTGCCCTATGTCCCAAGCTCCATTTTTTTTTTTTTTTTTTTTTTCCTTTAATCAAACAAATTCCTTCTCCAACTGATTAAGCAAGATTTTTGGGGAAATGGACTTTTAGTGAAAGCTTTAATCCATCATAAACTGCAGAAAATGCACAGTAGGGCCAAACTTTTCGAAAATAATTGTCTTGAAAAAGACCGTTCCATTTAGATAATAAAAGATCTCCAGCTCTTTGAATTTTTAAAGCTTGTCTTTCTTAATTCCTCCTACACACCCCAGGACCACCTTTTTTTTTCTTTAAACAAAGTCCCCCTTAAATTGATTGAACACACTTCTTAAAGTTTTCAGAAATTGTGATGTGTTCCCAAGATACAGGTATGCTGTGATATTTGCAGACCCTGTATACAGGGTCTTTTATTGTGCTTTTAAATTACAAAAACATAAAACAGCTGCTTTCATCAATGAAAAAACAAAAAGTAAGCACGAGTACTGTGTGAAAGAAACCACACAAGATAGCAGACTCAAAGTAATACTGGTACACAAGGCCATAGCCAAAAATTTTTTTTGGAGGGAGTTTAAATTTTAATACATAGTGTTGAGAGTTGAAAATGAAGTTTAGCTCAAACATTTTCAACAAACCTGCAAAATTTCGAGGTGTTTTTAGTTTTAACCCCAAAAACCCCCTTGGCTATTACTTTGATCTTGCTGATACAAAACCTTGAAGATAAAAAAAAGTTGACTATTGAGCTAGCAATGATGTTTACCAGACAAACAATGGAAACTGAAGTTAGAAACTTGTTTCAAAATGTAAATTTATCTTTCTAAAAGGATTTCCCCCCCCCCTCAACTGACATTTTGTAAATAGTAATTTATAATTGTCCCCCCATTCTCCCTTATTAGGGTTGCTACACAAATCAGGAGAAAAAATCCCCTGAGTTTTCCCTGTCCCTTTTAGAAGTAAAACAGATGACACGCAATCATGCAGCACTAGAATCTAACATGTTTACAGGTTAATTGAACATATTTAGGGCAGGGGTGCAGAAAATGTTCAAACCTCGGAAATTTCCCCCCAAACACAGTATAAATTTCCCTCAATAATGCAAAAATCTACTTTGCTATACAAAGTCATTTGTTCTATGTAATAAATCTTTAAGAGAATAAGTATACAGTGTAACATAAAAATATCGCTGTTAATATATAAGCACTTCAAAGTAGCAAATTGTTATTTTTGATTTACATTTTTATTTTCTCTTAAAAAAATATTCAAAATTTCCCCAGTCAGTTTAAATTCCCCCCGAACCTTGTTCGGACGTTCGGACATATTATGCACCCCTGATTTAGGGTACATTAATTTTATTAATGTACTATAGTTGGGGAAAAAAACATATTTGATTATGAAAAGATTTTCCAATGTTTTTACAAAAAATTTCAAACTTCTCTGAATTTTCCCTGCTTTTGCAATAAATTTTGAAAATTCCCTGTTTTTAAATAGATTTTCAAACTCTTTGAGTTTTCCAGCTGCCGTAGCAACCCTGCTTATTTAACTATGACAAGAAAATAATTAATAATAATAAAACAGTTTGTAAAAATATTTTACGTGACAAATTTGTTACCTTTGTCTATGATTTCGAAAATGTTTTTTAATGACTTGACGACAATTATCATTATATTGCCATGCTAGCATAAACCTTACAAATTTGTGATACAGAAATATGATATAATAATTATTCTCGAGAGAAACTTTCTTAGTACTTATGCATAAACCATCAAATGTATCATCAATTCACCTAATGTTATATCAAAGTAAAAAAAAGGTTAACTAAACTATTAACTCTAAAACAATTTTTCTAAGTTTATACACTAAAAGTGTTTTTAGACAACTTTGTCGATCAAAAGGTTAACCTGTTAGTAGTCGCTATCGACAGCGCCACCTATTACAGATTGTGAACTTTTTATTTAACTGTCACCAATAATTTTAAGAAGTGATGTGATCGATGTTAAATCGATTTTATTCGTGTTTTATGTATATCAAATGCCACTTCTAAAAATTTTTGGTGGCTATTGAATAAAAAAATCAGGAAAAACTGAAGTATGGGCGGCAAATCGACCAACTAGCGACTACTAATGGGTTAAAAAACGTTTTAAAACATTAAAGAACAAAGAATTTTTATTTTATTTATTTATTATTATTTTATTTTTGTAAACACATGTATATTTTCACTGTTATTTTATCAAGTTAAAACTATTCAAGGCTGATAGAAAAAAGCAAAAATAAAATAAAGTATAAATAAATAACTATAACAATAATAAATCAGCTGCTTTATTTATTTTCATTTCTTCCCTTTTTATTCTTTATCTTTACCCTCTGCCTGCTTTTGAAAAGAACGAAATTTTAATGTTGTTTTCAAAGCACAGTTTTTAAATGTATTAAAGTAATTCTTATTTCAACTTGAGATTAAAAATTTAACTGTGTACATGTTTATAATATTTATATTTATTGATTAAATTTTAAAAACAAGCAAAAAATTCCTAATTATATAATTTTTAATAACAAGAGTATTGTAGAAAAAAAAAAAAAAAGAACAGCTCAGTGAGCAGATATACAGTTGGTAACAAAAGTGTCCGAACACTAGCAAAAATTCCTATATAAAAAAAGTAGAGTTAATAATGTTTTGTTAAATAAATCCTTGTTGAATCATGTTCTTAGTCAGTCTAAGAACATGATTCAAAAAGGATTTATTTAACAAAACAGTATTAACTCCACTTTTTTTATATAGGAATTTTTGCTAGTGTTCGGATACTTTTGTTATCGACTGTACTTATCAGTGGTAGTCAGGAGGTTAATCTTAAAAAGCAAAAGAAAAGAAAAGTATGAGTAAAATCTGCCATTTAAAAATAAAAATTGAAAATGCAAGTACTTGCTCTAAGATTTCCAAAATAACTTTATAAAATTAAATTTCTAGATCATATAGTATTTAAAAATTTATTGAAGATGTCCTCTCACATGAAACTATTAAAAAAAGGTACAAAAAAATTAATAATTGTTGGAATAGTTTTTTTTTTTTTTTTTTTTTTTTAAATAAACTTAAAGTTCAAATGAACAAAATACCTGAAACTGATCCTCGCCTGTAGGATATTTTCCAGATTGGATTCTCCGTATAATGGCCAAGTCTTCATCACTAAGAACAACCTTCTGTCCAGTCATTTTATTGGTGACTGTTCTCCTAAAATGATGAAATCAGTTTAATTGATCAATCAAAGCTGCATTAACATCTTAAGATATAAATATAAAATAATTTTAACTTTATTTATAATGGACACTATTTACAAACAATATTGCAATAACAAAAATGAATGAGTTCCAATGTTATTACACAACACTCTCCACACTTACTGATTCTCAAATGCTTGACATCAGTCAGATTTACCCTTTTTTTTCTTCCCCCCATGAAATCATATGACTTTTTCAAATTATATTTTTTGGACATGTTGCCTTTTACCATAGAGAGCAATTTTTTTTTTTTTTTTTTTTTTTTTTTTTGCCTTAACTTAATTTTGATATTTCTTTTTTAGATTGAAAATTAGAGCTCTGAGTTTTACTTAACACAATAAAACTTTAAATTTATTTATTTAATTTTTTATAATTGCTCACTACGATAAAGAACAATCTGTTCAAAAAATGAAAAAAAAAAAAAAAAAAACAGCAACTTTGAATATCTAAAAGAAAAAAAAAAAAAAAAAATCAACTATTTTTGGGAATTTAAATATAACTTATATCAAAAACATTATAGAAATATCCAAAAATATATAATTAACTTTTTAATCCTTAAAAAGTTAAAAGCTTTTTTCGCTGCTTACACAAGGACTTCATCAAACTGAGTGATGTTTTCTCATGTTTTTTTTCGCCTTTATATTTTTTCCACCGCACAGCCATTCCATTCTCTGTCTAGACGTGTGTGCTGCATGTCATTCACAATGTTCCTAGTGGTAATTATTTCAATAGCTTCTCTTATTAATGCATATGAATGGTTATTTAATTGGCTATTTTATGCATATTATTGAAATCTATATTGATTCTAACTTGTTAAATCGTGTAAATTAAGCACAGCCTTTGCATAATTTAATGAGCTAGAATCAATTAATATAGATTTCAATAATATGCATAAAATAGCCAAATACAATAACCACTCATATTTTTTAATAAGAAGCCATCGAAATAGTTACCACTAGCAACGTCTGTGAATAACATACAGCATGCATGTCTAGACAGAATATGGATGTGCATGCCAAAAAATAAAGGTGGAAATAAGCAAGAGAGAAAAACATCACTTAGTCTCACAAAACCCTTGTGTAAGCGGCGAAAAAAGCTTTTAACTTTTTAAGGATTAAAAAGGTAATTTTATATATTTTTTAATTTAATTAAATCTTTAAGTAAAACATTATTATTTTCAATTTTCAACATAGAAATAACTTGAAATAATAGGTAAAATGTGAAAATCATAATTTAGTTACCATTTTAAAAGCTTTAGTTAACTTTTTTTTTTATCTAATTCTATCTCAAAAAATTTAATTCTCATTAAGATGCATTGTTAAAATTAGACTCTAAATTTATTCTTAATGCAGAGTTTCCTCTAGAGCCCTTGGGAACGACATTGTGCCCTGCCTGCCTTTTAGAGCTCAATGAGCACCCACGGTCGTATCCAGAAAAAAATTTTGGAGAGGGTTCAACATTAATATTTGTTAAGTGCTGCTGAAAATAAAACATAACTCAAAAAAAATTGCCAAATTTACAAAATTTCAGTGGAGCAGGAGGAAAATTTTGACAAAAAAACTGACTGACTTAAAAATTTATTTGCCATGTCAAAAAAAATTACTCCTCTATGGCAAGTAAATTAAATATTTCCTCACCCCTGTATATATATATAAAGCTAAATAGATCTCTGAAAAAAGCAAAAAGGATGGTTAACAAATTATTTGTAAGACATCAATTTTAGATAAATATTCTTGTTTTTATAATTTTATAAGCTTAGAATTGAAATTTAATATCACACATATGAATAAAATACATACCAATAATTAGGATCATCCATTTTGTTAAGAAACTCATCAATCTCATCATTTGAGATTGGTTTTGCAATCTTTTTGCCTTCGACATCATATCCTATGTGACTGAATGCATCATACCAATACATAGGGATATTTCCAACAGTGTTACGAATATCCTATAAGATGAAAGAGAAAATTCAAATTTTATTTTGTATTTATAAAAATATTAGTCAAAAATTTATAATAATGTTGTGATCAGGGTTAGAAATAAGTGATCGTTAGTTGCATTTTGCGACCAGTTTTTTCATTTTGACGCCTGGAATTCCCATCATAGGTGTCATATTTGACGCCTTGATTTTTTCCTCATCATACCTAATAATTTCCTCCAATCCCATCAGATTCTAAACAAGTCTATTTAAGTCAATTGAACCTAATGAAAACTGATTTAAGAAATTATACCTCTATGACAGTAGTTGACGATTTGTTAATGATTAAATTAAACAGCCATAAATTGGAAGATTTCTGCCCAGTAAAATGCTATTAAATTGTGATGGAGGTGGAATGATGTACTTCTGGGCGAAGAATGAATTTGCGATTTTAAATATGTATGTTTAATATTGTCAAAGTAATTACATTCATTACATAAATATTTTTTTATATAATCTTGCATATATTATTTACAAGTTGATGCTTTATTATTATTATTATTATTATTTTGTAAATATACATATTTAATTGTAGATGGCACCTAGATTTTTCATTTTGAAGCCCAAAAACTTTAATCCAGGCGTCATTTTGATGCCTAGCTTCAAAATTCTTATTTCTAACACTGGTTGTGATTTAACTTATGTTTTGGAAATTATATAAAGTTACTATATATATAGATATGGTGCTGACTCTAGGATAATTTGGTATGGCGCTCCACCCGACAGCCCTTTTAATCACATTTCAGCACTTGGCGGCTCTTTTACAAACCATTTATTTAAGCACCTGGCGGCCTTTTAAAACACATTTTAATACCAAGTGGATTTTTCTAACATTTTAAATGTTCAAAGGCCTTTAGATACTTTTCTTCTTAACATTTAACTTCTAGCAATAGTTTTACAGCATTTTTTGGAAGAACAAATGCATATAGCCTGCATATACATAAATGTACTAAAATTAGAAATTTACTTTTGTTACGTACAAAAATCACAACATTAGAAGACCACAAATTATGCCCTTTTTATTGAGTCCCTCCAATGGCCCTTTTTTTCTAGAGTCAGCACTATATCAGGGGTTGATCCAGGTTTTAATTTTTGGGTCCCTTTTTTTATGAAATTTTTATTTATTTTTGTGAAATATAAAATATTTTTGTGAAAAAATAAAATATTGTGTAAAATCTTCTGTCTTTACAATCACTTTATGTAATGTTTAATATCAAGTTAATAGAGTTTTGTTAAGCCAAATTAAGGCATTAATAAAAAATAATAGTACTGGAAATATGAAAACATTTAATAAAAGGATCATTTTTATAAAACAAAATCTTGTGAAGGGACTCATTTTATAAATTTCAATTTTGTGAAGGGTCCCTTTTTATGAATTTGAATTTTGTGAAGGGTCCCTTTTTACTATGTGGAATTTTGTGAAGGGGCTGCAAAAGGGACTCAAATTTTGCCTGGATCGACCCGACTATATATATGAATTTATTTTCATTTCATAAATTACAAGTAAATTCATTTGTTAATTTTAGTTATAAAGATTTTTTTAAGCCATATGTTATTTTTGATTTTGAACTACATCGATCATTAATGAAATTATATTTATATGTCTTTATGTCTAATTGATCAGTAGTTTGATCATCAATATTCTATTGCTTTTCACAGATTTCATAAAGTACATTTAAGCCAGGCCATGCAGGATTAAACTTTTAATCATCATACCGGGTGCTGAGTAAGATGCAAATTCTATTTTTAACTTGGTATTTTTTACATTGATTTAAACTTACTTTGTTGTAAAATTTTGATTTATTATATAAACAATATCTATTAAGAAATTGTTCAAACATAATGCTCTTCCAAACTAACCTTTCTCATTACTTCATTTGACAAGCATATTATTAAAGATTAGCCTAATATGACACCACATATTAAAAACAACACAACATGGATACTTCTAAACAATATTGATTGTATAAATATTCATATAATATTTTCTTGTATCACTTTATAAATAAAAACTAAAAAAAAATCTGTTAAAACAATTCAAAAACACACACTGGGTAACTGCCTGCCTTCATCAGCATCCTTCCGCGCTCATTGTGTAGGATCTAGGTCCCTACTGATGTGCCAATGCACAAACCCTTCAATTTGAGTATTTATTGGTACTGGATAACAGTTGGTCCTGCTGTTATTCAAGAACAATGATTTTACATATAGCTATATATCGGCATCTATTAAATATTTTAGTTTTAGCACCATGTATTAACAAGACTA
Organism: Salticus scenicus; assembly: GCA_963930645.1. Classification (NCBI taxonomy): domain Eukaryota; kingdom Metazoa; phylum Arthropoda; class Arachnida; order Araneae; family Salticidae; genus Salticus; species Salticus scenicus. The sequence goes on from OZ005658.1 coordinate 139,337,356, forward strand.
CATTGCAAATATAGCCATGATATGCGTGGATTTATTGGGAAGTCTTGAAAACTATTTACCAAATTGTGCTTTTAAAGATGCTGAACATAAACATTTATTATTAATTATTAGTATTATTTGTCAGAGGGGCTGTCTCCAGCCAATGTGCCATGCACAATTGAGGAGTAAAAACTTAAAATTGATTGGAATTATAATCATTATTTCATCTGAGGTTGCTTCCTAATTTAGCTTACTGTTTCGATCACAATATAAGAGGTTTTCTATCAGTATCAGAGGAGATTTACTGTACTTGCCTACAGACAGAATTATGAGGAGAACCTATTAATTATATATCACTAAGTATTTATTTTGTACCTATTATAAAAGACATTTAGAAAGTCTTAATATATTATAAGGAGCAAACTAAATACTCAATAGAGAAATTTCTATAAAAGCAAAATAATTAACATGAAAACTGCAAAGTTTTCAAAAACCGTGAATTCAGGGGTAGTCCCTGAAAAGTTTCATCCCGGCAGCCACCAATTGCACATAAGTTGCCTAAGTTATAGTATAATCTGGTGGTGAGTAGATGCTTTTTGTCTTTTTTGTAACTAAGAAATTTTCATAATCTTCATTTATAATTACCTTATTGTTCCCTATATACAATACGTATCATCATAAAAATAAACATATATGCTGTTTTTGACTCCCTTTATTATCATAATAACTATATCAAAAGGGGGGGGGGGGAATCTCTTTGACAAAAGTAGTTTTAAGTGAATAATAGCATGCAATAAATATATTTTTATATTAATTGAGAGATGAATTTTTTAAATGCAATCATATGAACGTTCTAAATTTAATTTCACAAGACAATAAACAAAGAAAAACATGCAACCTCTTCATCTGAAGTGTCTCCTTCTGCATATTCATCAACAGATATTGACGTATTCGTGTTACAGCCATCTTCCTGAGATGGCTTGTCAACGTTTTTTCCAGTTTTCATACTAGCTCAGACTTAAATTATTATATATATAAATGCCGAATCACCCGATCACTATGAACTACAAATACCACGTGAAAATTTTATTTGTTTTGATTTTGAAGGATTAAAATCCTGTAACATGTCATAAATATGCGCATGCGCAAAGAACGACTTTCAGTTAAAGATACAGTTTATTTTTCTAGTTTTCCCTATTTAAAATATTTTTTAATAGCAATATTTAATAAAATTCATACCCTCAATAATATATATTCAAGGATTTACATGAGGTTTTATTTTTATATTCACCATAAACTTAATAAAACTGAATTAGAATTTTATGGGTATATTTCAAGTACATTATAGAAATTTCCATGCATAAAAATATTTATCTTTTCATACAATTTATGAGAAAGTACACTTTTTGTAAATTTCTGTACTTTTAAATATTTTTTCCCAGAAATAATTTTTTTTTTTTTTTTTTTTTTTCACTTTACGTGAAGAAGAAGCTGTTGATAGTCAGATATTGCGTAATCAAAATATTATCATCTGTCTTTTTGTTGAGTCAAACAATTTTGGCAGGCAGTTTGAATTGAAGAGCGTTCATGTAAAGATATCTCTGTGCTGTTGCGTTATATTCAGATAAATTGTTAAAGTGTTGAAAGTTGTTTGAATATAGAACTGTGATACGCAATTTTTTCAAGCCATTTTAATGACGATAGTGGACTTATTTATTGTTATATTTATTAATTTGTTAGAGTTTTTCGTGTCCACATAATGCGCACAATTGAATATGGGACACCGACACATGTCCCGGCTTTTTTAACAAAACTGTGGAAATTAGTGACTGATGAATCGTGTGATGAGTTAATTTCTTGGAGTCCTGTAAGTATATCTTTTACTGATTTAAATTTTCTTACAGTCTTGCAGATTTTGATCAATACATTAGCTTATTTTTACAGAAGTAGAAATAATTTCTGTCTGGTTGTTTATGAATTTAAACTATGTCATTTGCACCAATAGCTCTAAGTATAGCTCTTTCATAGCGTTAAACCCATTCGATCTGAACGCTAGATTACTTCATCTCTATCTTTCATATTGTTGATTAAAGACAATTTGAGTAATTTTCAAAATCTCACCGATTATTTTTGAATAACTTTATTTTGACCTGAATCATAAGAATCGTAAGTACAGTGCAAAATTAAACTTTGGTACTTGAACTTAAAATTATAATAATAATAAATAAATATTTATCTTCCATACTATGGCCACTAATTTTGATCAGACATAAACAATTTGCTCCAACCCTCCATCAGTATAACAGAGGTTGTTGTTATGCATAAAGTAGTGTTGCTAAAAAAATTAATAGAAAAGTTTCTTAAATAAAATTTCTGATTATACGGAACTAAATGTGGCTTCATTTTATCACAGTAAACATCGATTGTTATATACAAAAACGAAAAATTGCAAGAGCAACAAGACTAAGGGTTGTTGATCAAGGCAAAAATTGGAACCATTTAGTTACCTCATTTTTTTTTTTTTTTTAAGCTTTCAAAATTCATATCCATAAAATGGGTTTCTTCATAAAATTTAAATTAAATTCCCTTTCTCAAAATTTCTTTTTACAAAATTTTTTTGTGTTTTTAGTATTTTAAATGACTTTATTCTTGGTTCTACTAAACTATATTAGTTTGATATTTAACATTATAAAGAGTTTCCGCTAAAATTAAGAATTTTACACTGTATATAAATTATAGATATATATATTACAAAAATATATATGTGACAAATTTTGCAGAAGACAAGAAAACAGTTTCTAAAATTCCAAGTATATCCATTAAAATCAGAAATAAATATTTATTATTATTAAATATATGACAAAAATTTCGAATACATTACTCGATAATTAACTGTTTAAAAAATAATAAAATTACATTATAAAAATAAAGGTCCCCCCCCCTACAAAAAATGAGCACCAAAAATTGAAACCTCGATTGACCCCCAACCCTACTATAAGATTTTTGAAGACCATAAATTTTATATATAATGCGTTGTTAAATTCCTGCTTTGGTGCTGATTTAAATGTTTATGGCAGAGCTCAGAAATATAGTAATTTAACAATATTGTTCAAACACTTAAATTCCTTATTGTTTTGGTCCACTAATTTTTATACTATTTTTCATAGGATATCCATACTGACTGCTCATTGATTTAAGTTACTGTGTATTTTATATTTTGTTTTACTCTGTTACATATGCTCAAATTACATTCATATATGAATCTTGCATATGTGTGGAATTTTGTGAAAGTTGATGTTAAAGTTTTTACTAATTTAATTAATTAAAAGTATTTTTATTTCCTTTTAAAAACTTACATTCTTCATATAAATCGAGCTTGTTTATTTTTTTATAGAATGATTAGGAAAATTAACCTCCCAGCTTTTTTTTTATAATTATTTACTTGATATTAACAACATTTTGAGCTTTATGATGCGCCCTTTAATTTATTTTATTTGAAATTTTATATAGTATTTATTAAAGATGTAAAAAAAAAAAAAAATAGTTATATGAAAGGACAGTTCACAAGTAAGATAAATATGAATTGCAAGCTATAAGTGCATAAAACTCATATACAGTGGAGCACCTTTTATACGTTTTTCTCATTTATGCGTTTTTCGACTTCGGTCCCAAATCATTCCATAGAATTCTAATGTTAAAATATTTCGTTTATACGACACAAGTAAATTCTTAATTTCACTTATACGTTTTTTTTTTCCTCCTTGTAAAATGCCAAGTTTGAGTTTCATTCCAGGATTTAAAAAAAAAAAAAGATGAATGCTCTTTATGTTTTATTCTTATTTTTTTCGATTATTTTTTCTTAGAACTATGGTAACAAAGTGCGACTTGCATCGATAGCCTGGGGGGGAAGGGGGGTTAGAGAAATTTTCAGAGATATAAGCCAAGTAGCCAGTGACCACTTGAAGACCTCCCACTTTCTCTTTTAATTGATTCCAGGAATGGGGTATGAAAGGAAAAAAGCCCACAACTTTATAGGCATTTTGTAAACTTGAAGATTTATTATTCACTTCCGTAGAAGATTTTCTTATCGTGTTTATTTGATATTATGGTTGGATAAACATTTTTATTTTTCTTTCCTTCCTTTTAATCGTTTGCAAAAATGTCATCTTCATTTAGAGAACAAAAGGCTTTGTCTTTAAAAGTTAAAATCGAAATCTTGAAAAAAACTTCTGAATTTCTATATTTTTAATTATTATTTAATTTTTAATCAACCTTTTTAAAAATATTTTAAATATAATTAAAATATATATTATTTGAATAAATGTAAAGGAAATCATGAAAATTGATTAGACTTTTATTATTAATATGATATTGTATTGTGTGTAAAACGAATTTTCAGTTGTACGTTTTTTTCAGTTATACGTTTTATAGGAGCGGTCCCTTGAAAAACGTATAAACGGTGCTCCACTGTATTTTAATTTTAATAGTAAATGCTTGTAAGTATTTTAATAAGAGTCTAATGTTATGTTCGGTAGTTTTTATAATGAATGATATATGTAGCAATATTTTTTAGAACATCATATTTTGACAGTAATCAGTTTACAAAGGTAAGTTATAAAATTGTAGTTCTAGCCTGGTTATCTAGAAAATTACTAAGGGTTGTCATTTAAATTTTACTGTTTAAGAAAACTTAACCAAATTCTACAAAAATCGAGACTTATAATTTTTATTTATGTATTTTATTTTACTTATTTATTTTTTTGTCATAAATTTCACCTCTCAACGTCACAACATAAATCACGCATTAATGCACTTACCCATCCTCTGCAATATGAATCGCACGGTTGGTAATAACATTCTAAAAGTAATAAAAAGCAAATGGAATTTTTTTATTTCAGAATGACTAATGATAAGACTGTTGAATTCAAACAAAATAGAGCACTTAAAAAATGTTTTTTTTTTTTTTACCTTTTGGCAACAAGTTAAACAATATTTAAAAAAAAAAGAAAGTGAAAATGCCCATCTGTATTTAAACAGACATAAGATGGGAGTATATTAACTAGAGTTTCACCGAATAGTGTTTTTTGCCGAATACCGAATATTTGGTCAAAGTTTTATCAAATATTTGGTATCCAGCAGGATACTTAAATTTCAATTTAAGTATTTTTTCACACTCAGAATAGCTTAATTATTTTTTAACTTTATTGCATATAGAGAAGAAAGAATACAATGTGCATTAAAAAAATATCAGCATAAAGTCTAAGCATTTTAAGATAAATTTTACTGTCAAAATAGAAATATCATATCGTATTTTAAAAAAGGGGAATAAAAACATCCCCTTCCCCCCCCTGTAAAATTTTGAATTCTAGAAAATAATCTAAAATGTTTGAATACATTAAATAAGAATAAATCAAAAATTTTCTATGCTCCAGAGTGAAAAAATAACAAATTATCTAATTGATACAACAAACTCTTTCTCTCTCTTACACACACAAACCGCCAAAACATGCAGAAAAACTTTTGTTCCTGCATCATAAATTACCAAAATTTAAATATAATGGTTAAACTGTCTTCAATCCTTATTTATTTTTTAGTTAATTTGTATTTTGTACTGACTGTAGGTAAATACAGTTTTATATATGCTGTCAAAATTTCCCCTTCACTAAACTGCTACGATTAGTAATTATTTTGAAATGTATCACATTTGAGTACAGATTCTTTTTACTTTATTCTGTATTCAATAGAAGAAAGTATTGGATTCGTAAAAATTTTCAACCTCGGGTTTTTAATGGATTTATACGTTTTGAGAGCACTAGAACACAATTTGACCATTTTTAGAAAATGTCTGTCAGTGTGTGTGACAAAATTTTGTGGCAACTGTATCTCAGGAACTATTGCACAGAACTTCATACAAATTGATATGTAGTTACACCTTGATATAAATTAGTGCCTATGAACTTTTGGTAAAAATTGTCTAACAGGTTGTGTTGCCATCCCACTTTTTCTAAAATCTTAACATGGTGGTATAGGACACAGGACAAAATTTTGTATAAATGTGCATAAAGAGAATTATTTTTTAATAACCATTATGAAATTTACAAGAATTATTTATAACAGAGATAGTCAACTGGGAAAATTTTTTTGTATCTGTAGGAGCATTGCCACCCCCCTTGAGTGGAATAAATTTTCATGATGGGTATCTTTCAAAAGATCTCGCCAATACCTTTAAAATGAATGGTTGAACCATCGATCTGTGATAATTTAAAATAAAGTTATCAATTTTTTTTTTCATTTTTAACATTTTTTTTTTTTTTTTTTTTTTTATGTAATATCAAGAATAAAATGAACATTTTTTGGATATTTAGTGTTATGCTACTTCTGTAATATGAAAATCGTACTGCATTATCATGGAAGATAATTTTATTAAATAAGGATTTTAATAAATTATTTTTACTGAGTGAATTTGCATAGGAAAATATAGAAGAAAGTCATGGGGTGGCCATAACATTCTAGTTTAAATCTAGATAAAAAATTAATGTGATAGGAACTTTATTAGATTGGTATTTATATTTATTTGTTTAAAATTTTTTGACATGGCATTGATGAAAAAAAACTGAATTTAAATTTTATATAATCGAAAATATTTTTATCAATTTGAATATTTCAATTTAATTTAAAATTTAAGTCCACTATTCGGTCACTGAATATTAAGATATTCGGTGTAACTCTATACATAATTCATGTAGCATGATACATACTTTGCTCTAATTTTTACAAAAGCCCATGACAGTAAACTTTGAAATAAGCATAGTAATTTCTTTTGCAGTCTGTGAATAATTCTACTTATTTCATTTTATTATCTGTAATTTATTTTATTTTTTTTTTCTTTTAATCATAGTATTTTTTCTTTTACATTTTGCAGCAAACGTTACATTAAGAATTTTTAAGTGTACTATCCTTGTATGTATATAAATCTAAATAATCTTAAGTAGATATGCTTTTATAAAAAATTATTTTGGATTAATTTTTTGTGTGAAATTCCGTGTAAAATTCCCTTGTAAATTGTAAATTTAGGTATACTATTTGAAATCTACAAAAAAATTATATTTGTATATTATATTGCTGTATGATATTGAACTATATTTGTAAAGTAGTGCAAACACAGTTTACTCCAGGTTTAAAAAAATGGCCCTACGCTTCTAGGGGAAAAAAACAAACAAAAAAGCTTTAGATCCTTTAGGCCACATTTAACATTCAAAATATAGACACTTAGTATCTAAATTTGAATTTTCTTTACTTTTGCTTGTTACATATGTATGAATGGATGTTGATCATCATACACAATAGTTTTATTTATATTTATAGCATTTATCTAAAGTGTGAATGTTATTTTCTACACAGAGTAGGCAGGACACAGCACCCTCTTGAAATTGTTTGTAGGGAAACACTGCAAACATCACTAAATATTTAATTAAATAAAACAGTTGAATATGATAGGTCAGAATTGTAAAAATTCTAGCAGCTTCTTTCTCATAGTAAAATTACCAGACCTCACCTGCCTAAATTTAAATTTGACCCTGTCTGAGTGTCTGTTATCGGCGTAAATCAACAAATATCAACAGGAATCTATGCTCTGTATTCTAAATATGTGTCATATGTTCATACTACTAGAAACTCGTTAAAATTGGACAAATAGTAATTAAAATAGTAAAATTAATTTCTTATACAAATAAATGACTTTTATAAGTAGTAACTTATAAAAGTTAGTTAAAAAGTATAGTAGCATTTGTAAAAGATATTTTACAATCTTTTACAAATCATAAAATAATTTCTATGGGGGGGCTGGTAGTTCCTCACATAGAAATTTTTGTCAAGTAAAACTGTTGTAAACTGTTTTCGACTGCATTTTAAAACTGGTCTGATCACATTACGACAAGATTGGCTAGCTTTTGTCCCCCCCCCCCCAAAAAAAAAAAAAAAAAAAACAGTGGATTTTTTCAAAATCCTTATTAAAAATTGCTCTTTTATGTAGACATAAATGTAAAACATTATAACATGGAGAAATTTTTTTTTTTTTTTTTTTTTTTTTAAATATTGGAGGTATTAAAATAGCTCTTTAGGACAAAATCTTGAAAAATAATTTATAATTATCTCATTAAAGCACAATGAAAAATTTCTATTAAAAAAAAAAAAAAAAAACAGTTGCTGTTTGTTAAAATAAAGAGAATTGTGGGACTCAAAGAATGTAAAATATATAAATAAATAAAAATCAAATTTAAAATATATGAAAACTAACTATGAAATACTAAGTATAGAAGAATAAATAGAAGAACAAAACATTTCATGAAAAATCTATTGAATATGAAAAGTTTAATAAAGCAACGCTAAGTAAATATTTAAATTTAGTTTTTTGCTGTAAAAGACAGGTACAAAGAATTTTAGAATATTTAAAGCATAATTATTTATTTTTTAATCAATAATTAACATTTGATACACACACACTGAAAACAACAACTTTGGGCTGGGTTTTCCAACCTTGGTATAAAGAAGAACTAATAATATAACTTTGAGTGTTTCAATGTGTACGGTGCATTAATTGTAAGTTTATTCTTATCTTTAGATAATAAATCGGCTTTAATTTTATTATTATGCTGGTACACAGTATTTTAGCAAATCGGACAAGATTTCTTTCTGTCACTGTCTACCACCCTTTTTTCTTTTTTTCTAACATCTTTATTTGAGAACTGCAAAAGTTTGGGAATTTAGATGTCAATTCTTTTTGTAAAACGCACTTTTTTGATCACATGCCATTTTTAGGCTTCATTCCGGAGTTTTTAAATAACACAAAATTTATTTTTATATATTTATTTGTACTTTTTGGAAATGAGGTGGAAATTCGTGCATCCACACTTTTTTTTTTAACCTTCTCTTTCCTTTTCCTGTTATGATAATTTTGGGAGTGTTATCTGTTGTTTCACCTGCTACACTAGATAAATATCTTTTTCTTTTTTTTTCTAAATCCTTTGTGGAAATAAATAAAGCAAATCGAAAATTATTTGAACATATTTTTTTTTTATTTAGTTTGAGAATAGTAGGTAGATGAACTATCACATTCAAATTAAATATGCGTTAACCCGTTGCGATGCGATTGGCAGATTTTGCTATTTTGAACAAAAGACCGCCTTTTGACGTTTTCTTAATATTTAACTAAAGAATTTTAAATAATCGTGTTTTAAATCATTTAAATTTCAACTTCAGCGTTTGATGCGATAAATTCCACATACACACATAGTGGCTAAAACACTTAACAGGCTAGACACGAATTCGCAAAACTCTGATATTGTTTTAGTTAAACGCATTAAAAACGGCTCTTTGTGTGTGTTTTGTTGTTGTTATTTTGTTATGTCTTGTCTGCTTCTTGCCAACACTAGTCCGCAAAGCATTAAACAAATTATATAAAATGAAGGAAATTCAATTTACCACGAAAAATTTCACAGAATTTAGTTCTTACTCACATACGAAAATTTAATCGTATATAACTATAGCAAATCAACAGATCAGGAACGTTAACGTCCCATTTATATTTTTCATTATTATTTACTCGTTAATTTGTATTAATTCTATATTTTCCTTCTATATATCGCATCCCCGTAAGACAAGTGACACAACTTAAAAATGCAGCTTTAAAAAAAATAATAATACGAGTAATAAATAAAATAAAAGGTAACAAAGCATTGCCTAGTCTACAATAAATCTGTCACAACTGCCTCTCGTGTCGCTTTGTGCTTTCTATAATGTTCTGTTTACAACATTAGTATTGCATATAGTTTTAAGACTAATGATAATATTTAAAAATAACGCTAATATAAATCCAATTTTGCTTTCACGAAAAGTAATTCTTTTATTCTTCGGATATAAAATAACATTGAACTTTCATATTCAAAAGGCTTCGGTAATTTTTACTTTCTCTTACCCATAATGTAGAGAAAGTACTGTTTTTGGGTCAAATTTTCGAACGCGAGATTTTGTTATATTTACACGTTTTGAGGTCCCCTGAATACGAAAATCATGTTTTTAGCAAATGGTCTGTGTGTCTGTCTGTCATCAGCATATCTCAAAAACAAATTATGGCAGAAAGTTCAAACTTGGTATTCTAAATGTGTATCATATACCGATGCTACAGTAAGCTTTTCGTTAAGATCAAGCAAATGGTTCGTGTACAGGGTCAATCAAGAGAATTCTAATACATTACGTCTATGGGGGAAATTGCAGGTAAGTAGAGTTTAACGTCTATAGACTGCACTAAACCAAATGAAACGAATATATATTTTTTGTAATAGAGATAGTTAACTGGGAAAGAAAAATTATGCATGCAGGAGCCTCGCCTCCAATACCTTTAAAACGAATGGTTGAACCATCGATCTGCGATAATTTAAAACAAAGTTATGGATTTTTTTTTTACTTTTAACGAAAAAAAAACTTAGAAAAAAAATCGTATTTTTTTTTTTTTTTTTTTTAAATATTGAGAATAAAATGGACTTTTTTTTTTTATATTTGCTGTTATACTACTTCTCTAATATGGAAATCGTCGGCATTATCATAAAAGATAATTTTTTTTAAATAATAATTTAAATAAATTATTTTTTAAAAACAGAATTATTTTTTAATAACCGAATTCTGTATAAATGTAGGTGCATTAATGAAACGGGGGGTTGAGGGGGTGGTAGCCCCCCTTACACAGAACTAATTATCATATAAAACTCTTCCGAAGCCTCATTTGAATTGTTTAATATAGGTTTGCATTGCAGTACTCTTTATCTTACCTCTTAAACTCCAACCTGCATTTATAGTATTAATTTTCAGGGTAAGAGAAAGTCGTGTGAGTGACACACCAGATTATTATTTTTTTCTTTTCTTCCATGCATTGTTTTTGCACTTTCACTTGTAATATTTTTCCTTCAAGAGAGACTTCGTGTTCTCTATAATTGCGTCTATTTAATTGAAAGGTATATTTTTCTTTGCGTGTGTATAGGATATAGAGTTTTTTTTTTTTTTTTTTTTTTTTTTTTTCACAATTGATGTAATTTTTGTGGGCCGTAATTGAATGGCGTGCGAAAATCTGAGGTATTTTTCATGTATCTTATTTAACTTATTGATTTAATTTATTTCTGTAATTTTCTCAAAAGCTTTTCGTTTTCTCTTCGCGCCTTCGCAGTATTTATTTATGTTATTTATCTGTTAAATTTGCATGTTCAAAGTAATTTCTGTGTAGTGCTGTGTATACGACGACGAGTCAACTGAAGTATTACTTGCCAACATGATATTTATATATTCTCCTCTAATATATAAATATTTTTTCCACCATATTGGGATCCCCCCCCCCCCTTAAGAATTATGGTACTGGGTGCAACGTTTAATTATGCAAAGAGGCTAAAGAAAAAGTGTTTGAAAAACTACAAATAATGTCGTTAGAAAAACAATCTAAATCTGCTCCATTTGTATATGCTGTTCTCTCTCTCTCTTTTTCCTTTTTTTTTTTTCTTTTATTGAACATGTCAAAATTTTATGAATGAAAAATGTATTTTGTTTGGAAAGAAAAATTAATTAATAAAAATTTGTATACCGCTGACACCCCCCCCTTTAAAAAAAATGCTGATTTAATTGAAAAGGTTCTTAGTGTTTTATAAACATCTGATTTATTTATTTTTTCCTTCCAAAGCCACTTAGTTTTGATATTTTTGAATTTGCGAGGTGCCAATCTACCAATTTCCAACTCATCTTAGATGAATCACGTGATTTTTTTTTTTTTTTGATTGAAGTATTAAAAATCTTTATTAAACCGCGAATTTTCATCGGATTTCATCAAAAGTTGAAAATTAATACAAATAAATAGGATTGAATTCCTAGTCCAAAAATTCAGTTGAAAATTAGAGAGAGACTAGAAAAATTTTCAATGAAATTGATTCAAGTTCAGTCATCTATTGACAATTTATAGTATACATGCACGTTGAAAATCTCTATTTTCAACTCATCTCAGATGATCGATTACTTTTTTTTTTTTTTTTTTTTTTTTCAACGGAAAAGGGGGAACTTAAAAAAAAAAAAAAAAAATCGCGAATTTTTTAACCATTTTTAACAAAATAAATAAATAAAATGTTATAAATAGTGGTTATGAGTACACGGTCCAAAAATCTCTAAATTAGGTTGAAAATTATAAAATTTATAGAAGAATAACATTTGAATTCAAAGCTGGCTATGCGTAGAAATTTTATTTGCTAGCTTACGTTCTTACAATTGAAAATTACAAATTTCACGGAGAAATATTTAAAAACTCCCTATGTCGAGCTTGATTGAAGATAGCATTATACCCGTACTTTATTATTAAATCGACCTGTATCGATTTTATATAATAGGCTATGTCGAATTCGTGCTAATCAAAAAATGGAGTAAAATCGGTTCCTCCCCTTTTTTTAAAATATAAGGTGATTAAATAAAAGTAAAATCAATTTCTAACTTCTTTTAAAGCAGTTACTTTCGGCTACTGGTGAAAATCTATGTTATGAAAATATAAGCGTGTTTACGTTTAGTACATTTTCTGAGATTCAGTCATATCCGATAATATTCAACGGAAGTTTCTATCGCAGCGGAATTAAATACTTGATGAGTAAATTATTCTATTTTTATCACTGTTTCTTTGAGAATATGCTGTGAAACAACGTGATTCAGACAATGATTTTTAGTATTTCTGTCTGTTTATTTTTATATCCAAAACCTCTCTTAATGTACGGGGAAATGTGCCTCATTATTATTCATTACCTAATAAATAATAATACATATTTTTAATTTCAGTTTTTCTATTCAGAAAATTCATGACCATAAATAAATCCCTGTTTTCCGAAAACTGATTTTTTAAATTTCAAAATATTTTATTTTGAAGTTGTAGTATGTATGCGACAACCTTCAAAATAAATTTGAAAGATTTATTTATTTGAGGAGGTGTGTGTGTGTGTGGGGGGGGTGATTGTTTTTTAACGGTCAATGTATTATGTAATGAGTAATAACGGGAGCCCATTTCCCCATAGTTTTAGAAAACAGGGTTGCTACGGTACCTGGGAAAACTCAGGGAATTTGAAAATCTATTAAAAAACAGGGAAAACTCAGGGAATTTGAAAATTTATTGCAAAAACAGGGAAAATTCAGGGAATTCTGAATTTTTTTGGAAAAACATTGGAACATTTTTTCATAATCAAATATTTCTTAAAATTTTAGTGCTTTATAATGAATCAATTATGGTTTTTTTCCCTCCGACTATAGTAAGTGAATAAAGTTAATAAACTCTAAATATGTTCAGTTGACTTGTAAACATGTTAGATTCTATTGATGCATGATTGCGTGTCATCTATTTTACTTCTAAAAGAGACGGGGAAAACTCAGGGAAATTTTTTTCTCCTGATTTTTGTAGCAACCCTGGAAAATTACCAAAATATGAGCAGATTGAAAAGGCTCAAAATAAATAATGGAATTTCTAGATTTTAAAATAATGCATTGGTTTGCAATTTTTATTCATGAATAAATTTTAACAGCAGCACAGTTAAATATTTATTATACATAAATAATTATAATCTTAATCAATAAAACAAATATTTTATTTGCAATGAGTCCAATATGTTAGTCCTCCCCCACTCCCACCCTTAGTGTTTTCTTTCCGAAAAGTCAGTATGAATTTATTAATATTGCGTTAATTGACAATATTAAAACAGAATTTAGTAAATTCAAAGTTTACGCTTTATTTATAGTGAATCGGTGGATTCTTAATTTTTATCAAATAAAAAATAAAATCTTAATATTGAAACTTCTCATATGAACTAAAATCAGGATTTTTAAAAAGAAAATGAAAAAGTAATACAGGGTTCATACTCCTCAGGGAAAACAGGGAATTTGGAATTTGTTAAAAAAAAGTCAGGGAAAATAAAAAATTTCATTAAAAGTAAGGAAAAATCAGTTATAAAACCTGGAAAAACAAATGTTTTTTTTTTTTCTCTCTCAAGTTATGTTTTTCTTGTTTAGCTGCTTATCAAAATTTAAATGATTAAGTATTGTGAAAATACGCATGTAAATAATGATTTCTACCTGAATTTCTATCATGATCGGCATTAATATGACATCATACAGTGGAAGTAGCTGTATTTTGCCCTGTCTAGAAGAGCCTTTCTTGTAATATGTCGCTGATATTTTCTTGAAACTTGTCTGGGAACTCAGGGAATTTTTTTCTCATATTTGAGTATGAACCCTGTAATATCTGTTATGTGGTGTCATTTATTTATGTAAAATTTAAAAACTGGTTATAAATTCAAGATGGAATATGCGAATAGAATTAAACAGAGAGAGAAAACCTTTGAAGAGAAAGATTGAAAACCTTTTTTTACCCCCTTCGTTCACGAAGATTGTTTTTAAGGACTTGATTTCCACGAAAACGTAAATAATTTTATAGCACTCGCCTAATTAATGAAATTTATTGCCTAGGCTTTTCATTATAAAGAATAAATAGATTCTGGAAGTAACCTAATAGTACAAACTAGATAAAACTTATCAGAAGAGGCGTGAAGCTATTACAAAATCTCTGGACACTTACCGTCACGAGCGGTTATACCCTTAAGGTCCTTCTAAATTTTGGTTACTGCCATGTCGTGGCTATTGACCTGTAATTTTTTTTTTTTTTTTTTTTTCCGTGTGTACTTTTCTTTTATTGTGTTCAAGTCTCCATGGAAGGGTTGTCGAACTCTTCCCTTTCTAGTTTTTGACATGGGTTTTCGAAATCCAAAATTGCTAGTGTACTTTTTCTGTGGGAAGTAAGGTGAGTTAGCCAATATCGTAAACTTGACACTTTTAGATCAGAGGCAACTTTTGACCTGGCTAATTCCGCTTTCTAGCAGAATCAAAGATTTTTTTTTTTTTTTTTTTTTTTTTTTTTACATTTGATGTGGCAATAAAATTAAGAAATGAAATTCCTTCGTATTTTCGGTGTTCATGGCTTCGTCCCATGACAGCTTTCCCCCTAAACATGTACATTTAATGGAGGCATTAACAAATATTACAGGCAAGTTCAATGGACTAATTTATGAACTAGATAAGGGCTTTGCAGCCATTTTGAAACACGCATCTTCTTTTATAACTTTCAATTTTGTGAAAAAGCAATATTATAAAAATGCAAATTTATATTAAATAATATCAATTTAATTCTTTTAAGAATATGTTTCTTTAACATTGTTTTATAGTTTCCATATTTACTTCTTGAATTGCATTTCTACATAATATCTCACACTCAACTTCATTAAAAACCGGTAACTAGGCAAATGAGTGTCAGAAGGGAATGTATGTTCTCTGCTTTTTCATATACATTATCGGATCTGATACGGCTTAAAGAACCCTTCAGACACTGGCAACATACAGAGCTTCAGAAGTCATATTATCTATTGTCCGAAAGTCACCCTTGAAATTTTGCACACATTTACAATGAAGGACATTACTTTTTATTTCTCTTTTACAAAAGAGACCCCCTTCTCATGCAATTATCGCACTAGGAGGTTTGTGAGCCTCGATTGCAGCGAGCGTCGATCTCCTAAACCACATCAAAGAAATATCAATAGAGCCGACTTGCAGATTTATAAGTTACCAGTCTCTGAAGGGTCCTTTAGTGCTGACTCTAGAATAAAAGGGCTGCTGGGGGAATTCAATGAAAAGGGCATTACTTGCATAAATTGTGGTCTTCTATGTTGTGATTTTTGTATGTGACAAAAGTAAATTATAGTCTACATATATACACGTAAAATTAATAAGCATTTGTTGTTCCTGGAATGCTGTAAAACTATTGCTAGAAGGTTACATGTCAAGAAGAAAAGCATCTAAAGGTCTCTGAAAATTTAAAATGTTTGAAAAGGCCATTAGTATTAAAATATTTTCAAAAGGACCGCCAGGTGCCGAAATGGAGTGAAAAAGGGCCGCGCGCTAAGTGGAGCACCGCACCCTGCCAAATTAGCCTAGAGTCAGCACTAAGGCTTCTTGTACCTCAAATCAGTCTTTCTACTAATCTTTTCTTTTAACAAAATTACAGAAATTAGTTGCCTTTAAACAATAATAATGGTAAAAAAAAGGAGGAGGGGGGATGCTTTTGCATTAAAATCCTGTTCCAAACAAGATATATAATAAAGTTACTGAATGTTTAACACTTTAATTCTTTAAAATTGTTGTTTTATACTTTGTATTGAATTCCTCGAAAAACTTTCAGTGTAGAATTGGAGCTCGAAAATGTTCATTTATCCTGACCTCAAACTGAGGCGATTGACTTCTGATTTTTTGGGCCAAAGAAAATGATTAATTTGTGAACACTCTTCGATTTTGTCATTCGTGTAATTGATTAGAACAAAGTTAATTTATTAATGGATTTAGTCTTAATTTCTACCATGAGTAAAAATATCTTATTTAAAACTGGTTTTGAAAGTGCTGTGAAGAATCTGTGTTTGATGCTTATTGTTTTATAAATCCGTATAATTTTTTTTTGAAATAATGTTTTAAGGATTTCAGGCCTTATCCAATTTTCCAAAGCCTTGACACGATTAATAATTGTTGCTACGTGAGATCGACCTCGAACTTCAGAAATAACCTAAAATTTCTGTTAAATGAAATTTCTCCCCTCCTTTCTCCTTAGGTCTTTGATATCGCTTCGGAATATTGGTGAATTTCTTTTGTTTACTAGAAGGTAATTTTGAAACTTCTCTTATCCGTATGTTATCTTCTATTCTAGCTACTGATGTTGAAATATTGATTTAAAAAAAAAAATCCATTTTTAATAATTTTTGTTTTTCAACAAAATTGAAAAAAAAAAAAATGTTCGTGAGCTTCTTAGTTGTATTTAATTAAGGTTAGCTGCGGTTATTCATTAAATAATACAGATTTTCAAATACCGTTTTCGCATTTAGAAAACTCATGAATATTAAATTATGTCTCGTTCAAATTTATTTTGGAGTTTTAAAATGCAAAATTTCACTTTGTGAATTTTCGCATTTTTTACAGCTTAAAAATGAAATATTAAAGGTTTAAAAAATCAATTTTTGGAAACCAATATATACATTAACAGTCAGGAATTTTCTGAATGTAAAAGCGAAATCTGAAAATCTGTATTATTTAATGATTAATAATGATTATTTTTTCCATAGGTTAACATAAGAACTGGATGACCTCGACTCGACACTGATAACTAGCCTTAACGGCCCTCTTCACTTACCGTCGCCGGAAGCCCGAGCCAATGTTATTCTATGGGGAAATTTTCTTTACAAATAACTTATTAACTAACACATATTTTTAAATTCTGTTTTCACATTCAGAAAATTCCCAACTGTTAAATTGACGGACCTTTTTTAAAAATGTATGTTTTTTTTTTTTTTAATTTATTTTGAAATTGCAAAATGAAAACATTTCAGATATTGAAAATTCGTATTTTGCAGCTTCAAAATAAAATATAAAAAATAATTTTTTAAAAAAGGTCCGTCAATTTACTAGCTGGGAATTTTCAGAATGTGAAAACAGAATTTAAAAATATGTATTAGTTAATAAGTTATTTGTAAAGAAAAATTTCCCATAGAATAACATTAGCTTCGGCTTCCGGCGGCTGTGAGTGAAGAGGGTCCTTAACGTTCTTTTTGTGGTAAATTAAGTCTAATTAGAGTGGGACTAATGATTTAAAGTTGATTCCGAACAACTACGAATATTTATGCCTGAGTCGAATTCGAACCAGGCACATCTAGGAACTAAAGAGCCCGCCAAATGAGCAATATTTAATTAAGATATCCTGTCTAAGTCACTGAATTAAAAATTGCAACCTTCATTTTCTGGGGGGGTAGGGGGGGGAACTATCGATTACCAATTTTTAAAATTTGACTAATCTTTTTCGAACATACTCTTTGGTATCTGCAGAAGTGGAACTGTCTGATAATGCTCGCTGTGTTCAGTCACAGATCAAATTAGGGTCAGAGTTCAAAACTTACGGTGGAAAAAAAGTATCTGCAGTCGTCCCTACTTTTTCCGCCTGATAAAGGGTCGTACTTGTAATTTCAACTCGAAATTGTTGTTGCATGTTTTTCATTTTGTGGTGTTAGCTTACATTTTCACTATATTTTTCGAATAGTAAGATCAATATTTTAATCTAAATTGAATGCACTTTAATCTATGTAAAATAATGATTTAATAAGGAATTTTTAAAAAGTTAAAAGGTATGTTTAAGTTACTAATATAAAATATTAAAATCAGTTGAAGCTTGTTATTCAGTGAAACGTCTTGGGTTTTGACATAAAGATCGTCAACAGCGTTAAATGCAACAGCACACAGACTCTTTGTAGCTTCCGCGTGTATCCAACTTTAAGTCAAATCTTTAAATATGTATCCCTTTAAAAGCCATTTTTATAATTTCATGACTCCAAATATATACAGGGTTGATACGGCACCTGGAAAACATGGAAAACTCAGGGAATTTGAAAATCTATTAAAAAAACAGGGAAAACTCAGGGATTTTTCAAAAATTATTACAAAAATAGGGAAAATTCAGGGAATTATGAAATTTTTTGGAAAAAATAGGAAAATTTTTTCATAATCAAATATTTTTAAAAATTTTAGTGCTTTATAATAAATCAATTATGGTTTTTTCCCCAACTATAGTAAGTAAATAAAATTAATATATCCTAAATATGTTCAATTAACTTGTAAACATGTTAGATTTTAATGCTGCATGATTGCGTGTCATCTATTTTACTTCTAAAAAGGACAAGGAATTTTTTTTCCTGATTTGTATAGCAACCCTGATATAGTTTACTGCCGTGAGTTACAGAATATTTGATTAGAGGGGGAGCTTGTAAAAAAACATATCCCACCTCGGCAAAAATGTGTACACTGACATGTAGATATGCATACGTAGAGAATGAAATAGAACTTTTAAATATTATTCCATTTCGTTTAGACAAGTGTTTTGTGTAATCTATATTCTTCAGAAAAAAAAAAAAAATCACGATAAAAAATATATTATCTATTTTGTCTGCAACTCCTGTGTGCGCAGAAAGTTGTCCTCATTTGAATCAAAGTTTAACCCTTTCAGTCGCAGTGTTCCCGCTGATGGAATACCTAATTTTAATTCTCAAGTGCAAAAACTCATCCCGGAAGTTTTTTAGCAAAAATTTACATTTATAACAGCAGAAAAAGGTTTTTTTTTTTTTTAACGTGAAAATTTAAAATTTCTTGTATTTTAATTATGTTTGTAAATTCCGGTGGCAGTGTAATTTAAATAATCCGAATTACCTTGCGCCGCAAAGGGTTAAAATACTCCAGAATAGATTGAAATGTTGGGATCTATGCAACTTTTACGAGTTTTTGTTGTCGATAATGTTTACTTATAAAGTGATTTATTTATTAAATTAACTATTATTTGAATTTAATAAGGTTTACTTACAGATGTTTCAAACCGAAAATTTCTCGAAAAGGAACAATGCTATTTTTTTATTTTTTAAAATATTTGTGATCAGCTATGTGTCTAAAAGCCATTTTTAAAATTAGTTTAGTAATTTTTAAAATAAATTAAGTAGTTAACGTTAAAGGGTTAAGCAATTGTAATTAGGGCAATTTTGGTTGTAAAACTTTTTTTTTTTTTCGCTTTTTTTTTTTTTCCCTCCCTTAATGGTAGTGTACAAAGAACTTGGTGGTCACTAAATTATAAAAGCCAAAGGTACATATGAAATTGTCGAGATTTTTACAATGGATTTATTAACTACCTTGTGTAGATTTTTTAATTTAAAGCAGTTTTGCGATTGGAAGTATATCTCCATGATAAACCATTGAGGGAATAATTCATTGTCACGACACCGATGGCTCTTGGAGATGTCTGTACATCTTAAATTATAACTTGTGTAAAAAAATTATATTTAATGCATATTATAAAAAGAATTTTATATTCAAAGGCAATATTTAGTCGCCTTTAAAAAAAAAATTATACTTTTTTCACGCGCTACAGAATCCTTGAATAAGTTAAACATTCCGCTTTTTATGGAAGTTCATTTTTTCCTCCAATTTTCATTTACTGACTTTTCTCTGCTATACTTTACGTAACGATAATCTGTTTAAAAAATGCCTCTGTGATTTGAATTACTCGTGTAAATCAGCATAATATTTATCTCTTTGCACGACAATTGTTTGTCAGGAAAAATAATTCGCAATTCCCCCTTTCAGACCCACTAAATATTTCTGACACAATTTGATTACAAGGAAAATTTTTACCTTCACGTGGCGCGCCTCGTGCACCGAAACCAGTGTCGCCCGAAAAAATAATCGCTTCTGTCTATGCGCTGCTAAACTTGCTCTCCATAATAGAGAGTAACTAATCTGCCAGCTTAATTAGAACACATTCGTGTTTAAAAATGCTTAACGGTAGTGCGTACACTACACTGGGTTATTCATGCCTAGTGTTTGTGCAGGTGTATTTCGTTTCGCTGCATTGTTTGCGTGTTTTTGCGCGAAAAACTTTCATTAAGTGAAAGTTTTTTTTTTTTTTTTGTGTGTGTGTGTGTGTGTGTCATTGCCTACGCTAAATGTTTTTCTTTTACGAGTGACCGCAGGGATATTTTAACCTGTTTTTCCTGGTGTATTTCTTGGAAAAGTTTTCGTCCGCGTGCGTAAATATGATTTCGTATCGTATGGTATATCATTGTATGTGATTGTTTTTCTGTTTTTTAAAATTAGACATTTTAGTTGACTTTTTAAGCGTGCGTTAAAAATCTCAATCTGTTGGTAATTTCACCTTTTTTTTTTAATTCTTTGTTCGTAATAAATCTTTTTAATGTAAAATAATCTGGTGTGACACTAGCACTACTTATTCACACCCCACATTATTACAAGTTTTTTTTTTTTTTTTTTTTTTTTTTTTAAGAATTTAAAGTGGATGATACAAGGCAGGGTTGCAACGGCACCTGGGAAAACCTGGAAAACTCAGGGAATTTGAAAATCTATCAATAACTTAAAACTTAACTTTTTTTTTTTTTTTTTTTTTAAATAAAAATAATGGAATTCGAATTATAACATGTAATTTAAATTTAATTATTTATGAAAATTAATTTCAGCGCAAATTTATCAACATCGTTAGCTAGTTTATTTGTCAAAGGGATAATAAATAAATATGTACCAAATTTATTATTTATTTACCATGTTTTTATTAACTTCTATTCTTGTTTGTTTGGTACAGATCTTGCCATCTATTTTTAACTAACTTCCTTACTAGCTAGATATTTGAAACTTTCACAGTAGCTCAGAACCCGGTGACAACACAAATACTTCGAAGTCAGATTTTCGAATTTTCGAATAGTTTTCTTTTTATTAATTAAAATATGAAAATAATAAGCTCCTAATAACAATAAAAATAGCCATTAAATATTAGCTATAATTTAATTGTTGCCAAAGAAAGAAAAAAAATTACGAGTTCATTTTCTTTCGACATAAAAATAAATATATTTAATTAAACATGAACCTTAAAAAATAACTTTTTTTTTCCCCCATTATTAGTAGTAGTTCACTGAACTGAGTCCGCGTGCTTAAATATTGCTTATATATATATATTTTTTTTTCCTCGCGTATTTTATTAATGATTCATCAGAAAATTTAAAAACATGATATATAAAAAGTTTTTTTTTTTTTTTTTATCTTATAATTATTATAACTGTACCTGAATCCGGTACCGATAACGGAAAAGCTTTTAACCATAGCTTTTTTTTTTTTTTTTCAGTTTGAATTTATTATCATTTATACTCTTTAATATTATTATTAGTTTTTTTCTTTAATTATGTCTTATAATTATTTTAACAAATTTTTACGTTTCTTCTAATTTAGCTAATTGTTTAGCTGATTGTTTGGTTTATAGCCCGTGACACTTGAGCTTTTATTGATATTCGCATCAAAAATTGTACTTAAATAAAGCGCGCGTGCACAAAAGAGAAAACTGCGGGCAGAACTTTAAATGCACTTAGAGTTATTTTCAAATATAGCTCTAATGTATCAGAATTCTTTTTTTCTCTGTGTATAAAAACATTCCAATTTCATTATTTAATGCACTCTGGTGATGTTAAGCTGTTCCTACCAGAAATTTCTCCCACAACCATAGACGTGAAATGCTTTTGAATATTTTTGTATATCCCTGTACACGAACCATTTGTGCGGTCTCAATAAAAAATTTCAAATATCATCGCCATATGATGCTAATTTAGAATACCAAATTTGGACTTCCCGCTAATATTTGTTCTACAGTTGTGCCAATAAGACTCATACACATACATCAACCGTTAGTAACCTGATTTTCCGATTCAGGTAATCAAAAAACGTGTAAATTTAGCAAAAACTCAGTTTCGAAAATTTGTCTCCAAAATAAGACTCTTCTCTACCGCATACAGGTAAGAAAAAGTAATTACAGTACAGCGCCGATTATCCGAACACATCGGGACAGACCCTAGTTCGGATAAGCAAAAGTTCCGATAATTGGACTGACAATTTAAGGATATTGTGACAATAAAAAACCCTTCATACTTTATCCAGGCTTAGGACTGGCAGCACCAATTTGTGCTGGCCTTTTTAAAAATAAAAATTTATTGAACTAAATAACAAATATCATAACTTAAATAACATTTATGATATTTGTTTTGAAGTTGTATGATATATTTATGATCATCAAAATGGACGTTTATGCTCAATTTTGAATTATTCTACCCTGTTAAGTAAATTCCAAATAACTTACGAATTTTTTTAATTAAAAAATTCATAGTCAGGGATGTTTATATGCCACTATCTTATATAATATTTTAAAATATTATTATTATCATTTACGTTTATTTATTTATTTAACTCTAGAGATTATATTTTAATTATAATTTAAGCAAAAAAAGACTTTGATGGCTGCTTGCCTCAAAAAAGACATTCTTTTCAATGCTGCCATATCTCGAATTCTTCTTAAACATGTTGATTGAATAGGATCTGCGTCGTTCTGCCGTTCGGGTCATTTCATAGCTGTTTCCAAACATTCAAAGGAGAGAAATAGGCCAGGGTTGGAAAGGTTTCGGACACTATGGTAAAAACCACGGTATAAACCATGGTTTTTACCGTACTGTACAAAACCCTAGAAGTGTCTTAAACTGTCCAAAACTATATTTTTTAGTAAAATGCCTTATTAATATAAAATTATGCAAGTATTTGAAAAAAATACCAAATTATTATAATTATTAATTGTTATTTTGTAACATCTTCCAGTATTTTCCATTGTTCTAATAATATATTTAGTGAGAGATGCATATAACGATTATAAATTGTACAAAAGCAAAAATTTATTATTGAGGCTTTAATGGAAAAATGTAGATAATCGTACTTAAGGTATTGATATTTGTAATGTTTACACACACATGCACATAAACAATATGAATAAATATTGTATTTGCTTTAAAATCGATTCCTTTAAATTTTCAATATAAAATACTTTTATTTACTAATTATTATTGCTACTGAGAATGTAGGAAGTGAAATTTCTTATACTTTTAGGTTTTGGACAGTTTTAGACACTTTAGGACGGTAAAAACCACCTGTCCTGTCCAAAACCAGTTACGGACGTCCTAAACCCCAACCCTGAAATAGGCTTTTCGGATAATTGGAAGTTCGGATCAGTGGCGGATCCAGAACTTGACTTTGGGGGGGGGGGGGGGGGCTGAGATTTTTCAAAGTGTTATTCTAGACCAATAAAAAATTTGCAATTGCAATATTCAATTGTAATTGTCAGTGTTTTGGGGGGGGGGGGGGCTTCAGCCCCCTAGCCCCCCCCCCTTAAATTTGCCACTGGTTCGGATAAAGAAATATAGAGAAATAAACTGTTCGGTTAATTGTTCGGATAATCGGCGCTCTACTGTACTTGATAATCAAAAACTGTGCATTCCACATTTGAACTGGGTTATTTGTTGCAAGTTATAATTAAAGCTAAAGCGAGGATTATTCTTTTTAAGAAATTTTTAATATTTCATTGAAAAGAACTTGCTTCAAATGTTTAAAATAACGTTTTAATTTATAGCAATAAGCTTATAATTAAAATCAAGAAGAAACATTCTGAAATTATTTATGCACACAGAAAATATGTATGAATTAGTGTTTCAGAAAATTTGACGTAGTTCAGAAAATTTTTATTTTATTTAAAATCGCCCCTGTATTAAAAAAAATTTTTTTTTTTTTTTAAGGAAATTCGTAAGAAATCCAAACGATATTTTACATCCCCGAAAATATTAATATTTGTTTATCCTCAATCTCAGTCAACTTAATAGAATGTTTTTTTTTTTTTTTTTTTACTTTTTATCCACTCTAAATATTTATCCGTAATTTTTTATTATAACAGAACACAACAGGTGCTTTTTACTGTATGTTCTAAAAGTAGAGAAAGTTGTGGTATTTTGTTTCCCCGGGAATTGGAACTTTCTTCCTCCCCCTTTGCACCTTTTATATGTTATCCTCAAACTAGTTTTCTCCCCTCGTCTCACTGGTATCCAGTTTTGACGTATTGGTAACTTTCTATTTTCTTTTTTGTACGAGGTCAGACTGTATCCATAGTTGCTAACTTTTATTGATTTTTTTTAATGTCACCATTTTTGAGCATCAACATTTTTTAATTATTTTTTGCTGTGTAAATTAAGACAGTGGTTTTAAAAGAGCGTAGTTGACAATAATATGGCATTGGAAAAATTTATATACTCTAAAATTCGAATTTCAAAAATTTACAAAACGGTTTTATGAATTTAAAGATATAGGTTTTTAGAAATGAACTTTATATTAAATTACCGTAATTTCCGGAGTATAATCAGCTGTTAAGATACATCATTTCACCACCAGAAATTTTATTTTATAGGAAAATGTGTACTCTTTTTAAAGAAACAGCTCGAACAACCATAATTTTACCTATCAAATAAAATTTCTGGTGTAAAACTTAGTTGCGGATTATACACCGGAAATTACGGTAATAATGATTCTGGTGATTATCTCGATGAAATATTTTATTCGTACGGAAAAAGAGAATAATTGAAATAATTATCTTTTTATTTTATTTATTACGGAAAAAAGGTAAAATATATTAATTTGATGCGAAGGAAATTTTGACTTAAATAGTGTTAAATTTGGCTCATTCGCGTTACTGGGCCACACAAAAAAACATTGATACATTATGGAAAGAAATTGTTATAATATTCAGTATGTCTTTTCAAATGTAGCATTTACTCGAACATTCACTAGCACGTTCTTTATTATATCCTCTACCTGTAATGTTGGAAAGTGTTTCATAAACTGGTCCTGTGCACGGTGCATTTTTTTTTTTTTTTTTTTTTTTTTTTTAATCTTGCTTTTTGTTATAGAAAGTTGTACCACTCCTGGCAAGAAAGTGATACAAATAAAAAAAAAATGGCAATATTGAATTTGTCATTGAAAATGTGTATGAAGTGTCCCTACGTGTACGAAAAGCATCGCATCTAAATCTCCAAAATTATCTACAGTTGTGCGAGTTTTATGTCAATGCTAATGAATGCTTTATCATTGTTTTTTTTTTTTTTTTTTTTCAAATATTGCATCTTTTAGTTTCGTCACTTTTCTTGTCCGTATGTGATATGTTTTATAAAATTAGTGTTTTTCCCCCTTCATGAGAGAGAGAAATTATGCTATGAGGATAATCTTTCAACTACACACAAGTCTTCTGTCAATATTCGTATAACCAGTGTGTTGTTTATGTCGAGTTTTTCCCCTCCTCTTTGGATGTTGAAATAGTTTATCGAATATTGCATTTCATTTGACAAGTTTATTTTCTCCTCTTTGTATCTAGCAGGTGATTTAGTACTGTTTTTTCAATTCTATGTCAGAGGAGAGGTCGATTTTGAAGTGTCCTAAATATTTACTTGAAGCGAAAAAACGACCATGAACTCACTCAGTCACTGAAGACTTTCTAATCGGAAGTCAAGGTCAGTACTGTTCAAGACTGTCAAAAAAAGATTGCTAGGGTGAGAAAGAGAGAACCCCTCTCTTTTGTTGCCCACATCGTTTTGAAATACTTTTTTACAGAAATTGATGAATTTGTTTTCGACTGTCCTTTTAAACTCTAGTTTGAATTTTTTCCCCCTTTCCTTTAAATGTGTGTTATCTTCGAATGAAATAAGTAATTGTGGTTATGGCGCATCATCAATCTTATTTTAAAAACATATCTGAGGAGTTTCAAGTTCCTTGATTATGGTGTCAAGAAAGATAATTTTTTGACATTACCTTGAAGGTAATTTAGTTAGAGGGGGCTTTTAAGGGAAAAGCTAAAGGTAACGTACCTCCTGCTTTTCTAACAAAATTTGAACAACTTGGATTTTTTTTTTTTTTTTTAACTTTAGTACCGAGTGTTCAAATCTTAGCTATAGTAATAAAGAATAGATTGATCATTGCGGAGCAAAATGTGATTCCTTTTCACTTGGGAAAAGACAACCATTACAGGGGAATTTAAATATAGAATTCGTTAAATATAACTTACTAATGAAAACTTATTCCATTTCCTTTCATATACTTATTAGTGCAATTAAAATCCAATGCTGGTATCGGCATTTTCAAAATTCATCAACAATCTATTCTACTCTTATTGTCGAGTTCCAATCATAGATATAGTGATATATATATAGATCTATCATCCCTATGTTATCGAGCAAAAATTTTTGATGCCGAAAAAAAGTTCTAAAATCAGCCATTAAGAGCGTACTGAAAAAAGGAAAAAAAAAAAAAAAAAAGAAAATTGAATTTGAAACTGTATCTGGAGGAGTACAGTCACAAATTTTATTTACTAAATTATCCATGTTTATTCCTGTGTGTGATTTACTCGGGGAAAAGCAACCATTAGTGTGACTTTTCCGGAGAAAAAAGGTTTATACCTTTTTTCTCGGGAAAAGTCGCTTTTTCCCCCTCGCTGATCAATCTGTCTTATTACTATATCTATGGTTCCAATCCCCAGTAATGGCCGATGCCAATTTTTTTTTTTTTTTTTTTTTTTTTTTTTTGGCATCAAAAATCTTTTGTTTGAAACATTCGGGGTGATAGATCTATATAAATTACTATATCTATGGTTGAAATTGGGGACGAATATCTTTCATTTTTTTCCTTTATGGCAGAATTTGCAAATTAAAAAGTAAAGATCTTCATACTTTAACTTGTGAGATATGTAAGAGTTATTTTCTATTTAAGCTATAACGCAAAGATTTTAATTTAAGAATTTTATTGGTAGTATATGGTTGAAAAAAAGTTGTCGGCTTTTTAATTCATTTTGATAGTGTTAGTTTACTATTTACTTCTTTTCTGTTTGTATCCAATCCATCGTGCTACTTTTGTAAACTTTGAACAAATATTTTGTTACCGCGTGTTACAATTTTATTTTATTTAGACTAGTTATGAAATCCACACTAAAGATATGAATTATATGCGAGGTCAGAGACCAGATATATGATGCAAAATATTATTCTAAGTTATCAATAGATGACTGACTTTATTTTTTAATAAATTCTCTCCCGCGATGATTTTTTTTTTGTATCAGGGTGAATAACTTTAGCGATGCTGAGATTAATGCTTGGTATTTGCAGTTCTAAAAGCAGTTTTATTTCTCTTTTGAATTTTTATTGCTCTATTTTTATAATCAGCTTTAATGTTTACACTTTTCTTGTCGTTTGGGCAAAGTTTTTGGTTCCATTGTATAAATGCACTGTATTATCTTTCGAAGTATGTGCAGTCTAGACATTAGTTAGATATCTGAATAATAAATTTACATCCTTCAAAAATATTTTGGAAATAAAACAATAAAAAATTTGCTTTAAAAAATAAAATTTTTCCCCCGTTTTTAAAAACTTTTTAATATTTAAAAATATCTTCAAGAATTTATATCATTATACAACACTATTTTTCCATAAATGACACTTTCAATTTCGGACGTTTTGTCAAATATTTAGAAAATTATCGACGTATACTGGAAAATGTTACCCATAAAGTGAAAAATAACGTTTGAAATGCATTCTGGCTGTAACATGGGATTATATGGGGATTCTTATATTTATATCAGTATTCATTTATATGAAACTTGCGCATATATTCATGGAGAATATAAAGCATTCTTTAATAATAATAAACTGATTATAACATGCAAAGTATTAAATCAGATGCAACGCTATTTTTAGGAAACTTGACATATATTAGACCATAGCCTCCTAAACTAGATGCCTGTCGCGTGGATCAGAAACATGGCAGCAGTTGAACCGGCAGACAACGCTACCTGGTACAGATTGCGCGACTTTTTTATTCAACAGCCACCAAAAATTTTTCAAAGAGGAATATGATATACATAAGAGGCGAATAGAATAGAAGAAACGTTGATTATATATATCATATATCACTTCTTAAAATTATTGGTGGCAGTTGAATAAAAAAAAATACACAGTCTGTCTACAGCTTCAACTGTTGTCAAGTTTCCGAGCCACGCGACAAGCATCTATAGTTTAGGAGCAGTGGCTGATTTAAGCCCCCCCCAAAAAACACTGACATTCACAGTTGAATATTGCAATTGTAAATTTTTTATTGATTTAGAATAACACTTTGAAATATCTTAGCCCCCCCCCCCAAAAAAAAAAAAAAAAAAGTCAAGTTCTGGATCCGCCACTGTTTAGGAGGCTATGATTAGACACGCCATACTACAATCAGAATATAAAAAATGTAAATGTTTAATGAAATTGGAAAACTTTTACTAAATTCCTAACTGCGCATGCGCAGCTTTTCACGAAATTTCATTTGCATAATTTATTATTCAAATGTACTGAGCTATTTATATTATACTAGCAGGCACAGCCCGCTTCGCTGGTCCCTATTTTTAAATGAATCACTATAATGAATTCTCAAAATTGCATTAATTTTTATCACGTGAAAAAAAAGAGAAACAAAATCTGATTAGAAAAAATGTCGCACCGGGTTCTCACTGTCTTCGGAAAATATTCCCAACATGCTCTAACCCTTATTTCTATTATTTTCCCACTTCGCCCCCCCCTCTCCTGTCTATCCTAATAATTTTACAAATTTGAAAATATCCGCAATCGATTTGTAAGTATCAAAAACCTCTATGCACCAGTTTTGAACGATATATCTCTATTTTTATTTTTTTTGTCGCTCTACTCCCCCGCCTTCCCACCCTCCCAATATATTTAAAAATTCGAAAATATCCGCAATCGATTTGTAGGTATTGGAAACCTCTATGTACCAATTTTGAATGATCTAACTCTATTTTCTTTTTTTTTGCCCCTCTACCCCCCCCCTTCCCGGCCCTCCTAATAACTTTACACTTTCAAAAATATCCCCATTCGACTTGCAGGCCTCTAAAACCTATCTATACCAATTTTGAACGGCCTAACTGTATTTCTATTTGTTTTTTACCATAGCCCCCCCCCTTACCCCCCCCCCTTCCTGCCCCACCTAATAATTTTAAAAATTCGAAAATATCCGCAATCGATTTGTAGGTATCGAAAACCTCTATATATCAATTTTGAGCGATCTAACTCTATTTTTATTTTTTGCCCCCCTCTCCCCTCCCCCTTCCTGCCCCTCCTAATAACTTTACACAATCGGAAATATCCTCATTCGACTTGCAGGCCTCTAAAACCTATCTGTATCAATTTTGAACGCCCTAACTGTATTTCTATTTGTTTTTGCCCCTTACCCCCCTCCCCCCCCTTGCTGCCCCACCTGGGGGCTGAATTTCTAAAATTCCAGAAATTGGTTTTTAGATATTTGCATTAGCTATATTTTAAAGCAAAAATTTCACGCATATCTATTTTTTTGTTTGAGATATATAGGATTATGCGAAATCACGTTTTACGCATGTGAAATCACGTTTTGCCCCCCCGCCCCCCTTGGGGACCGAATTTTGAAAATTCCAGAAATTGGTTTTTTGACATTTGTATTAGCTATATTTTAAAGCAAAAATTTTACGGATATCTGTTTTTTTGTTTTAGATATGAAGGATTTTGTGAAATCACGTTTTGCCCCCCCTCCCCCCCTTGGGGGGCGAATTTTGTAAAATCGCTTCTTAGTGGATGCCTACGTCATAGAAAGAACATTGTCACAAAATTTCATGCTTCTAGGTCCAGGGGTTTGGTCTGGGCGTTGATAGATCACCCCCTCACTCACTCACTCAGGAAGTGTTCTTTTATATATATAGATTAAAACAAGCAAATGTCGTGAAAATTAAAAAAGTTTTCGTTGATAGACTGATGAATTTTATTTAACTGAATTTTAATTGCTCAGTGTGCGTAGGGGGAAATATAAATGATTTTACCCAAATTTTTATTTTGATTACATCTGTGGTAATGAAGTGTTTATAAATAAATAATAAAACACTCTATCATTCTCCTTCCCACTTTTTTTTACTTTCTTCTATATGTAATATAGAGAAAGTATTGGATTCGCGAAAATTTTCGACCTCCGTTTTTTGACGGATCTACACGTTTTGGGATGTCCTGAACACGAATTGATAGTTTTTAAAAAATGTCTGTCTGTGTGTCTGTGTGTCTGTCTGTCTGTCTGTCTGTATCATTTTTTTGTGGACGCTGTATCTCACGAACCAATGAATGAAATTTAACCAAACTTGGTATTTAGTTGCACCCTGACATGAACTGGTGCCCATTAGATTTGGGGATCAATAGCTCAACAGGTGGCGCTGTGATCGCATTTTATAGGACAAAATTCCGTATAAATGGGCATAATGAGAGTTATTTTAAACTTGTGATTGTAAAATTAATATGAATTATTGATAATAGTAGTAGTTAACTAGGAAAAAAAATTTGTGCATGGGGGGGCATCGGTTCCCCCCCTGGGGGGGAAGTACCCCCCCGGGGGGGTTAAATTTTGAAGATGGGTATCATTCGAAAGATCTCGTCAATACCTTTAAAACGAATGGTTGAACCATAAATCTGTGATAATTTAAAACAAAGTTATCGATTTTTTTTACTTTTAACAAAAAAAAAAAAACTTAGAAAAAAAATCGTATTTTTTTTTTTTTTTTTTTTTTTTTTTAAACGAAATTTTACCAAACTTGGTATTTAGTTGGTCCCCGACATAAACTGGTGCTGATTATATTTGCGGATCAATAACTCAACAGGAGGCGCTGTGATAGCATTTTATCTAAATTTTTAACATGGCAGAATAAGACAAAAATTCGTATAAATGTGCATAATAAGAGTTATTTTACACTTGTGATTGTAAAATTAATATGAATTATTGATAATAGTAGTACGTAACTAGGAAAAAAATTTTGTGCATGGGGGGGCATCGCTTCCCCCCCCCTGGGGGGGAAGTACCCTTAAAAAAAAAACAAGTACCCCTCCAAAAAAAAACCCTTAGAAAAAAAAATTGTATTTTTTTTTTTTTTTTAATATTGTTACTGATTGAATATGTATAGGAAAATATAGAAGAAAGTCTTGTGGTGGCCACAACATACTAGTTATTTATTTATTTATTTATTTATTTTTTTTTAAGGTGGGGGGTGGGGGTGAGAGCAGTGATGCCAGATTTGAGATTTTGTCCCTATTTTGGGGATTTTTGAGGCTTATTGGGACAATTTTGGGACCTAATATTTCTGGGGACTTTTTGGGGGAATTTTAAAATTTTTGGGGACGAATCTGGGGAGTTCTTATCAATGTTGACAACGTAATGATTTATCCCCACGACTAGAGACTTTCAATAGCTTTATTGTTATTTGGGGATTTTTTTTTCCAAAAATTGACTTCATTTGGAGAAACATCTGAGCTTAAATCATAAAAAAATGTGTTTGATATATTTTTTTTTTTTGGGGGGGGGGGAATTATTTTCCCTTTTTAGTAGAAATCAAGTTGGGGATTTTTTCAAAAAAAAAAACCTGATTTGGGGAAATTTGAAAACCTGTTTGGGGGAAATAATTTTCACCCATCTGGTATCACTGGGTGAGAACTAAAATTTAGCTCATTCTAAAAACGATAACCTTCCGAAATTTCGCGATAGCTTAGAATTTTCATATCAGTAGCTCAATACATTTGGATAACAAATTATTAGAATTAATTGCGGGAATACTGGCAAGGACCCTTTAGGAAGCGCCCCCCCCCCCCCCCTCCAATCCTGATGGAGAGTATCCTTCTCCCAGCTCGCTAGTTTAGACAATTGGCCTTAACTCGAACACCACACCACATGCATATTCTTTGAAATATACCAATTTCTGGGGAAACTGTTCAAATTTAATTAAGTAAATAATAATTTTTATTTTATTTTTATTTACTTTTTTAAATGTTTTCGTCTTTTTTTTTCTAGATTTTACATTATTTTTTAACAATTTATTCTAAACTTATTTGAATATTACTTTGTGGATTGATTGATAAATTAATGCAGGGTTGCTACGGTACCTGGAAAACTCAGGGAATTTGAAAATCTTTTAAAAAACAGGGAAAATTCAAGGAATTTTGAAGTTTTTTGGAAAAACATTGGATTTTTTTTCGTAATCAAATATTTTTTTTAATTTTTAGTGCTTTAGAATGAATCAATTATTGTTATTTTTTTTCCCCCTCCAACTATAGTAAGTTAATAAAATTAATAAACCCTAAATATGTTCAATTGGCTTGTAAACATGTTAGATTCTAATGTTGCATAATTGCGTGTCATCTATTTTATTTCTAAATGAGGCAGGGAAAACTTGGAGGATTTTTTTTTTTTTTTCCCCTGATTTGTGTAGCAACCCTGTAATGTTTTAAAAATATTTTTGTCTGAATGCTGAAAATTTTGCACTATATTTCAGCATTGAAACATAAAAATATTTTTAAACGAATAATAATTTAATCCACATAGTAATACCATGATAGTTTAGGATAAAAATGTGTAAAGGAAATAAATATATAATGGACTGGAAAAATATATAATGGAAAGGAAAAATTAAAAAATAATTAGTTGGGAGCAATTTTTTTTTTTTTTTTAATTAAAGATTTAAATTTTAAGTAAATGTTTTTTCCGGAAATTCTATACCCAATTCTGTAAATTTCAATGCTTATGTAATCAAGTTTTCTCAACTCTAAAACAATAAATATTAAAAAAGATTTTTAATGTTTACCATTCCCTTAAAGAAATTTATTTTAAAGTTAAATAAACTTAACAGACTTTAAAGGCCTGTTGTAAATATCAGAATTCCGGTGAGAAATAACACCTTCGCCAATGGGCTGCGTTTTCGTTTTTATCTTAATAAAGCTGATCTCTTTTGCAATCTGATAACATTTGACATTTCAAATATCAGAAAAATGATGACTTTGACATAATTGGGCCTCTTTAAACGTATATTTATAAGTAAAAACTAGTATGTTGTGGCCACCACAATTTTCTTCTCCACGATGAATGTAAACGATTTTCATCTCAGAGAGGTAAAAAAACTAAATGTGGAAAAAAAAAAAAAAGTTAAATTTTGCATCGTACAAACGACATCTGAGCAGGGTTCGAAGTTAGCAGTCGTTAGGCGTATTTTGTACATAAAAAATTAAGTTTGGCAACCACAAAATCACATTCAGTCGTCATTTTTGACCAGATTAAAAAAAAAAAAAAAAAAGTTATAATTTTTTTGCATTGTTAGGTTTTAAACACTTAATAAAGAACAATTTACTAACTTGATTAAAAAAAAAAAAAAAAAAAGAAAGAAAGAAAGAAAGTACAAAAATATATAAATGCTGTTGTTCGCAGAAAGATTTTTCAAATTCAAAAAAAAAAAAAAAAAAATTTTTTTTTTTTTTTTTTTTTTTTTTTTTTTTTTTACTCTATTGCAATAACTTAATTTATCTATATACAATCAAAAATTTGTCATGATAATTTCTGAAATACTGAATTAATTTAAACTAAATTTGGCGTATAAAAACTGAAAGTATGAATTGTTAATTAAAAAAGAACTAATAGTAATAATGACTATTTTCTGATAGTTCTCAGTTTGCTTGACGATGGGATACTTGGTATTCGCCTGTATCTAAAAATAAGTTCACCAGCAGATAATTAAAAATCATTATTATTTTTCTGCTGTTTGTTCTGTTTTAAGAAAGTTTTTAATTTTTTTTTTTTTTAAATATAAATGTATTTATTATTTAAATATATGTATAATAATAAACTAAATTTATCCTTTTATAATATTTCCAATTATTATTGTTATTAATCACTCCTGAGTCGGCCATTTTGGCAACTAATAAAAAATAATTAGGTACCATTGACGCCGGACTTTCACATTCCAATTTCTAACCCTGCATCTGATCCTTTTTTTTTTTTTTATGAAAAAACAAATTAATAATTTTGTTTTAAATTACTACAGATTTGGGGTGTAACCTTTCGTTATATAAAGGTATTGTCGAGTTATTTTGAAAAATGCTTATAAAAAATTACACCCTTAGGATGTACTGTCCTGGAAAGGGGTGGAAGAAGTGAGGTTTTTACTTTATAGGGGAAAAAAATCATTCATATATATAGGGTTGCTACGGCACCGGGAAAACCTGGAAAATTCAGGGAATTTGAAAATCTATTAAACAGGGAAAACTCAGGGAATTTCCAAAATTTATTGGAAAACAGGGAAAATCCAGGGAATTTTGAAATTTTTTGGAAAAACATTGGAAAAATTTTTCATAATCAAATATTTTTAAAAATTCTAGTGCTTTATAATGAATTATGTTTTTTTCCTCAACTATAATAAAATTAATATACCCTAAATATTTAATAAAAAAGCACCACAAAACTGGCGTTGTAAAAAACATTACTTACAAACTTTGAATAAACACCATAAAATGCAATAAACTCGCAACAATTGTTTCGGGTCGAAAAAACACGCGACCCTTCATCAGGCGAAT
The DNA here is from genome assembly GCA_963930645.1 of Salticus scenicus. Classification (NCBI taxonomy): domain Eukaryota; kingdom Metazoa; phylum Arthropoda; class Arachnida; order Araneae; family Salticidae; genus Salticus; species Salticus scenicus. Next base: position 139,372,311 of record OZ005658.1, read on the forward strand.
AAAGTAAGCACGAGTGCTGCAGTCAAAGCGGCTGCGCACAAAATCGTTTAAAATGAAAAGAAAAACTTTATAAAGCAGAAAGTAATACTTTAGAAAATACTTTAAAGTAATACTTTAGTAATACTTTAGAATTAGTAGAAAGTAATACTTTCTACTTTATAAAGTTTTTCTTTTCATTTTAAACGATTTTGTGCGTAGCCGCTTTGACTGCAGCACTCGTGCTTACTTTATTCGCCTGATGAAGGGTCGTGTGTTTTTTCGACCCGAAACAATTGTTGCGAGTTTATTGCATTTTATGGTGTTTATCCAAAGTGTGTAAGTAATATCCTAAATATGTTCAATTAATCTGTAAACATGTTAGATTCTAATGCTGCGTGATTGCGTGTTATCTGTTTTACTTCTAAAAGGGACAGGGAAAACTCAGGGAATTTTTTTTCTCCTGATTTGTGTAGCAACGGCAACCCTTATATACATTTATAATGATTCTTTAATTATCATTGCGTACATTTACACGAAATTTTATCCCATACTGCCATATTTAAAAAAAAATAAAAGAAACGCCACCTGTTGGGCGAGTTTCAGCAAAAGTTGGTAGTTGTAATGGAATAACATTTGGCATTTCAAATTTTAGAATAATCTTAACTTTTAAACATTTTAAATTTTGGGGGTAATGATAATTCTGGGCTTTTATCTCTGACGAAAATAAAAATAACCATCTGTCCATCTTCTAGTGATTTTATTTATTTTTTTTATCTGGAAAGTTAGCTAATCTTTAGCGATCTTGATTTAACTCGTTCGCCATACATCTTTGTCTAAAAAAGTATAAAAATCTCCTTATATTTGGTATTTGTTTTCACTGTTGTCATGGCAACTAGATAAATCGTCTGAGAATTGAGATTTCTGTTGCTCAAATCTTTTACAATTAAGCTTTTTAAGCATTTTAAAATTGCGTAGTTTTCTGATACCACAGTGGAATATGGAGTATTTCATTCAGAATTTTTGCCAACTGGGCATCTTTTTAATTTATTAGAAATAAGCTGCGAATAAGTTATCAGGTTTAAAGATACGTACATACAGCATATGCCGTTTTATAAAGATAACATCGGAAAATTTCAAATGCCTTATTAATTGTGCGATACCTATAAAAATTAATGTCTGCAAGAAAAGTTTTATTGTAATTATTATCAATAAAGCTTTCCTTTTTGACCACTGGACAATGTAAATTTTAGAGTAATACAACTTGTAACATTTTACATTTTTATACCAATAGTCAAATATATAAACCGTTTCAGCTTCTGAAAAGTAACTCCAGCATCCTCCACTCCATTCTTTAAATTAACCTCTATCTGCAGGAGTGATTGTGTTTTTTTTTTTTTTTTTCCTGATTTCAGGAATTCTTGTCTTGCTTATTTCTTGATTTGCGGATTTTTTTTTAATCAATTACTTTTAACTGTTTGAGAAAACTATTCTAGTGTGGAAATTTAGGTATAAATTTTCTAATTTTCTAGGTTTTTTTTTTTTTTTTTTTTAAGATTTATTAAAAAATAATAATAAAATACTTTTTATTGGTTTCAACCGTAAACATTTTTTTCCATTTTTCATTGTAATTGTCAGCCCTGTATCTGAAGAGTTAGTGTATAATTAGCAATCTTGAATATCTTTACACTGTAGAGCTGAACGTGCAAAAAAAAAAAAAAAAAAAAAAAGAAAATCAACTCTTTCTTTATATTTGAGTTTTGTTTTTACCATTATCATGGCAGATAGATAAAACCGTCTGAGAATTGAGGTTTTTTGTTGCCCAAAAATAAATCTTTTCTATCAAGCTTTTTTAAAAGTATTTTTAAAGTGCGCTCTTTTGATACTGATACTTCAATAGAATGTAGGTTTTGAAATTTTTATTATTGAGAATTTTTGCCGACTGGGCAGTTTTTTTAATTGGTTTATTTATACTGCCTACATTTGTTATCAAGAAATAAACTGCCAGTAAAAGAATCAGGGTTAAAGATATGGCACGTGTAATTTTGAGGAGAGAAGAAACAGTCTCTTTTTTTTTTTCCTTTCGATGACTTTGTTATTCACTAGTATTGTTTGTTACTTTTATACATTACATGCATTCTGATATGCTGTAACATATTTTTTTTTATGATACGTTTTGCCCTGTGTATCTTTATGGTTTATTTCCACTAGAGATCTGTTATCGTTTTTGAAAAACAGAAATAAAAAATCTACTTTTTTATTTATCTTCGGTAAATTTTGCAAACTTTCATTCCCTTACAGATACATGTGTCCTAGATTTTTTTTTTTTTTTTCTCTCCACACTAATATTTTTGTTGGTGTTTTGAAAAACAATTAAAGATTAAACAATTATTGTATTATTTCTTTTTTTTTTTTTTTTTACTGATAATAGAGACAATAGTTTTAAGTGCAATGAATTCACTTATCGCTTAAGGGTCCTCTTCACTCACCGCCGCCGGAAGCCGAAGCTAATGTTATTCAATGGGAAATTTTTCTTTACAAAAAACTTATTAATTAATACATATTTTTAAATTCTATTTTCACATTCTGAAAATTCCCAGCTGTTAAATGGACGACCTTTTTTAAAAAATTATTTTTTAAATTTTTTATATTTTATTTTGAAGGTGCAAAATACGAATTTTCAATATGTGAAATTTTTTCATTTTGCAATTTCAAAATAAAATATTAAAAAAAAAAAAAAAAAAAAAAAATACATTTTTAAAAAAGGTCCGTCAATTTAACAGTTGAGAATTTTCTGAATGTGAAAACAGAATTTAAAAATATGTATTAGTTAATAAGTTATTTGTAAAGAAAATTTCCCCGTAGAATAACATTGACTCGGGCTTCCGGCGACGGTAAGTGAAGAGGGCCGTTAACTTTTCAACTTCCAATGAATTTTATCATTTGTCAAATACATTTAAAGCTACATTTTCTGCTGCTTTCCTAACTGTGTTCATTTGGAAAGAATTACTCTAAAAATTAAGTAGTGTGGAAAAAGGAGTTGTACGAACAATATTACTCGATATTAATTAAGATGTTGGCAGCTATGTAAAAGTTACTAGAAAAATTGAGGCTATTTTTTATATATTAATTCTTTTTTTCCAATTTGTGCATTAAAAGAAAAATCTTAGTTCATTCTTTCTATACTTATTATTAAACTAGTAAACCTGCTACTTTGCGTGGGCTTGTTTATTGTAATGTAACAAGTGGCGTATGTGTATTCCTGATTTGAATGGGAAATTATATGAATGAAATATTGACAGAATATTAAAAAATAAATTATGATGTTAAAATATTTCTTTTACGGGTAGTGAATGAATTTCAAACAATTATGCTCATATTTAAATAGATAATATTCAAAAGAATTTTTACGATGTATATATTGATATATTTTGTGAAAATGTTGTAAAAATTATCTGTCGTGTGAAAACGACGTAATTACACACACACACACACACACACACACATATATATATATATATATATATATATATATATATATATATAATTTGTTTTAATTACTAAACTTTTCTACTTTTGCTGGAATTAGAAGAAATAAAACAAACATATAGACAATATGTGTTTAGAGTATTTTAAAGTTAAAGAGCAAAATTAACGCTATCCGCAGGTTTAAAAAATAAAGGGGCGATTAAATATCTCAATGGCCACTATAAGTTATATTATTGTTTTATATCATTAACATATTTATTTTGACTATTTAATTTTACATCAATAATATTGACAGAAATTTTAAGAAGGTAATTATTTTTAACTAAATGAAGAAAAGTGGCATTAATTTAAAAAAGTAACCGGTAATGCAATCTTTTATTTCAACTTGTAAAACTTCTTCACACACCATAAAATTAATGGAAGCACTATCGGTTTCGAAAGGACGTAGCCTTTCTTCTTCGGGTGCAAAAGACGTGCTACTGCCTTGGAAGCAAAAGCAAGACTGAAAGCAGGGCAAATTGCAAAAGGAAAGGAGCAACGCAACTAATCAATAGGAAGCAGCCTGTGAAGCCAAACAGAGAGGAACACAACCAAAAAACAGGAAACAAGAGAAACAGGCACAAAAAATGGAGGCAATGGATTTTTAAATAATTTATTTTCAATTAAATATCTTGCATTTACACAGGCGGCTTCTTATTGGTTGGTTGTGTTGCTCCTTCCCCCCTTTGGATTTTACTCTGCTTTCAGTCTTGCTTTTGCCTCCAAGGCAGTAGCACATGTTTTGCACCTGAAGAAGAAAGGTCACGTCCTTTCGAAACCAGTACTGCTTACATTAATTTTATGGAGTGTAAAGACTTTTTCAAGTTTAAATATTCACTGTACGCCAGTTCTTTAATTTAGCATTGTGCTAATGCAATCATTATTAATGGCCTTTGGCTACTAATAAAATTTCCCAGTTTTACCCTTTACTTTTGCTGTTTTCAGAGGGAAGAAAAAAAGAAAAGATGCTGTAAAAAATGTGTACAGAGTGTAAGTGTGTACATTTGTGTTCTTGTTTATTATTTTACATTTTTGGACCACTAAATTTTTATGGCTGGCGTGAACCATTTATATGGTACATTCATTAAGTGAAGTATATATTTAAAAAAAAAAAAAAAAAAATCATTAACCTATCATCTTAAACAATTTACGGTTAGAGAAAATAAGCAGATTAGAAGGAAGTCGATATAGTCTTATTGTAACTTACACTTCCTTTTTGCCACGTGTGGTTGCCAAAGGCTGTGACATAGCTCACTTCATAAAAATAAAGTAGTCTATCCTGTTTATTCTCTGCGTTAATAAAGTGCTGTCCTCCGTATGTCGAATTCATTTCTCCATTAGTTTTTTTTTTTTTTTTTTTCCTTTATTCTTAAATCCTCTCATCTGCATTGGTATTTAATATCATTTTGTCTGATTTCATAATTTGTAGAAAGAAAGAGGGGGAAAAAATTATATATATATATGGATAACTAAAATTAACCTAGATTTCAGTTTTTCATATCTTTCTTTTTAGGACTGAGGGCCTATTAGTCTCAATCTGGGATTTTTGTGTTGTCATTTTCGATAGTTGGACATTTGTCGAAATCTAAAATTTATCGAAAATATAATTGAATAATTTGAAAGCGATGTTATAATTTAAAAAAAAGAAAGAAAAAACTAATAGTCCTCCGTCCTAAACTAAATTCTGCTTTTTCCAGAATTTCATCAAAATCTTTTTTATTATTATTATTATTATTATTGAAAGAAAAAGAAAAGAAAATTAATAATAATCAGTATCGTTACAAGCGATATCGAAAAAGTTTTTTTTTTTTTTTTTAAGAATTTTGAATTAGGAAATAAGAAGTGCGCGAGCAATGTGAAATTAAAAATAAGTAAAAAAATGAATTTAATGGTTTAATTTTTATATAAAACAAGATCGCTTGCTATCTTAAAAAGTAGATGTAAAATTTAAAGTTTAATTTTTTTGGCAACAATTATAAATTGAAATAAATAATTTAATGAAAGTTTAGAAGTTAGAATTTCTAATTTTATTTATTTATTTATTTATTTTTAAGCGAAGAATAATGCTAATTTCAATAAATTTAAAAAATAAATTAAGACATCACCAACATAGCGGCAAAAATTTAAAAGTCGCCATAGGGGTCTTATACTAAAGCTGTCCTCCTGCCTGGGGAAATATAAAAACTGGATCGTCAAATATGAATTTTTTATATTATAACTTTCACGTGACGTGTTTGAATTTTGCATATTTAATATCATATTTTGCGATGTCGTATTAAAATTTCGCAAAGGAACGGAAAGAATTTATTTTAAAAACAGAAATTAAACTTTGTTTTACGGATGGTTAATCGTGTTTTGATTTCTACGATGATAACAACTACTATTATATGCTATGCTGAAATACCTCTTTAAAATAAATGTCTATAAATTGACCATTAAAATTTGTATGTTTATTTATTTTTTTTTTTTCTCCTGTTTTGATCGTTCTCGTCTGTTTTCGCAATGTGGATTTATTTTCCTTTTCCAGGAACACTTGCAAAAGTTTAAAACACATCGCCGAAAATATTTATCTTCTGAAGCAACTATTGGAGGAATTCCAAAATTGAATGAGAAAGTAGTGAATGTTTTGCGTACTTTGTTTACTCCAGACGATTTTTATTTTTTGGATACAGTGTTATAATGTTACAAGACTGATGTGACAAATGTATATTCTTTATTATCCCGATGTACTGTGTTTATAAAAGCTCGTTTATCAACAAGTATCTGAAATTTTGAAATATGTCCGGGTAATCTGTGTATAATAATAGGAGTAAATAATTTGAGTGCATAATAATTAACTACGTTTTTTTTTTTTTTTTTTTTTTTAATCTTCTGTTAAATAGATATAGTAATTTATATAGATCTATCACCCCATTGTTATCATGCAAAAATTTTTTATGCCGAAAATTTTTTTTGGCATCAGCCATATAGTGATATGAGTGATATTGAAACCATTGATACTCGGCAATTGTAATAGAATAGAATGTTGATAAATTTTCAAAATGTCGAAATATTGCGTCTTTTAATTCTTCTTTATGAAAAGAAATGGATAAGTTATCATAAAAGTAAGTTATATTTGACTAAATTATGAAAAATATTATTTTTATAATCAGTTGTTTTGCTATTATTATGAAATAAAAACTGGTTTGATTTTTAATGGAATACGTTTTTTAAAATTTTTGAAATTTTTTTTTAAGATTTTGTATTAGTAAGTAATATAGAATTTTCAGAATTCTTTTAAATATATTTAGCAGCGGCGTTGATAAAGAACGTTTAGTATATAAAAAGAGTTTAAGTATTAACTAAATTAATAAATATATAAAAGAAAGAAAAAATGAATTTGAAATTGTATCAGCAGTTGTTCATTCACCTTTAGTACATAAACTATTCATATATATATATTTCTTTTTTTTCTAAGTTATGTGTGTGTATTCACTCGGAGAAAAGACGGCCATATTGTGGACTTTTCTCCGAGTAAAAAGGAATCATTTTGTTCCCCCCAATGATCAATCTGTCTTATTACTATATCTGTGTTCTGTAATTAAAAGTAAATATTATCTACGATTATTTTTCAGCACACTCAGATGCAATTGTTTAGAAGACTAACCCTAATTTCAGGTTTTTTAATCTAATTCATCCATACTTTCATATTTCCTACAAAGTTATCTTTTGTTTTTATTGGTTGCTCATTTTTGTTATCCATGTGATATGTGAACGTATTGTATATTTTTATTGATTGCTCAAAGATTTAAAAAAAAAAAATAGAATGCTGTGGCCACCACATGACTTTCTTCTATATCTTCCTATGCAAATTCACTCAGTAAAAATAATTTCTTAAAATCATTATTTAATAAAATTATCTTCCATGATAATGCAATACGATTTCCATAGTAGAGAAGTAGTATAACACTAAATATCCAAAAAAAAAGTTCATTTTATTCTCGATATTACATTTTTTTTTTTTTTTTTTTTAATGAAAAAAAAATCGATGACTTTATTTTAAATTATTGCACATCGATGGTTCAACCATTCATTTTAAAGGTATTGGCGAGCTTTTTTGAAAGATACCCACCATGAAAATTTATTCCTCTCGAGGGGTGCCCCCCCCCCCCCCCAAGAAGAGGAGGCGATGCTCCTACATATACAAAAAAAAATTCCGCAGTTGACTATCTTTATTATAAATAATTCTTGTAAATTTCATAATTATTAAAAAATAATTCTCTTTATGCACATTTATACAAAATTTTGTCCTATACCACCATGTTAAAAATTAAGAAAAAGTAGGATGGCAACGCAACCTGAAAGACAATTTTTACCAAAAGTTGATAGGCACTAATTTATGTCAGGGTGTAACTACATACCAATTTGTATGAAATTCTGGGCAGTAGTTCCTGTGGTACAGTTGCCTCAAAATTTTGTCACACACAGACAGGCAGACATTTTCTAAAAATAAAAATTGTCAGATTGTGTTCTACAGCTCTCAAAACGTGTAAATCCATCAAAAACTCGAAATCGAAAATTTTTACGAATCCAATACATTCTTCTATTGAATATAGTAGAAGAAAGTAAAAAAGAGAGAAAAGGAGATAATTTAAATATCATTTAACATAAATTTTTTATTTGAGATTAATATCTAATTTTTTTACCTTTTGAGTTGTAGTTACCCCTGATCACTTAAAAGAAGAGTAGATTGTTGGAAAAATATAACAGAAAAGAGTTACCTAATTAAAACGAAGTAGAGAATGAAAGATAATCGCGTTGAAAAAAGCTGTTTAAAATGAACTCAAGTACACTGCTGCAGGCAAAAAGTTATACATCGTAGTTAACTAGTTAATGGAGTAGTTAACTAGTTAATGTGTAATTACACATAACAAAACCAGTTTTAGTAATAGACTGGAAATATATAGATTGATAACGAAACATTATAAAGAGGTTATAAATTTTTTAAATGTTTTATTTGTATATCAGAAATATTATTCATTTTTTGACTCTTATAAAAGCGATTTGAACGAGACTTTGCATAAAAAACTTATCAAAATTTAGGCAGAGTTCGGTGCTTGCGTGATCTATTATGTTCCGAAATTCAGATTCCTCGTGCTTAAAAATTTCAGTATGAAAATGGCCGGGGGCTCAAGTCATTACTTTTTCTTTTTCCAATAGAAGAAAGTATTGAATTAGTAAAAATTTTCGACTTCCGGTTTTACGTGCTTTTACACGTTTTGAGAAGCTACAGAACACAATTTGACACCCCTCCCCCCTCGATGGGAGCGAAAGTTCAACATGGGCACCATTCTTCAGGAAAATTCAACAGCTTTAAAACGAATGGTTGAACTATCCATCTGTGATAATATAAAATAAAGTTATCGATTTTTTTTTTTTTTTTTTTTTTTTAATAAACAAAAAAAGCCATTATCTGTCATTTTGAGAGCAAAAATGTTCCTTTCAACATTTAGTGAAATACTTCTCTGGAATGAAAATCATCTGCATTTATTATGGAAGATAAGTTTTAATAAATAATCATTTTATTAAACTGTTTGTACTGAGTGAATTCGTATAAGAAAATGTAGAAGAAAGTTGTGTGGTGGCCACAGCATTCTAGTTTTTCTCTAGTTTATGGTTACACTTTGCTTTGTTCAAAGATTCCAAAGAATTATTTACTTACTGTTTTTAAAAATAGCTAATATAAGAAAGAGCCTAAATTAAATTAGCTAATCATACGTAAATTTAGTGAGAGTTGACAAGTGAACAAATAAAACGATTTAGTTTCAAGCCTGTGCTAATTACGAATTCTAAAACAATGCTAATTTTTTGCCAAACTGATTTCTAAACTATACAAATTGGCTGTAATCTCGACTACTGATAAATTTTCAAATTGACAGTCAAAATGAAAACACAGCTAAACTTTACACCAGATTTGAGTGGTGTTTGCGAACTGCAACATTGTGATTTCATCTATGAGAAACTAGTATATTGTGTCCATCGCAAAACTTTCTGGTATCAACGTAACTACATTGATTTAAAAAGGGAGGGGAGTCGGGGGAAAGAAGACCTTTTTTCAAAGTATATTTAAAAAAAAAAAAACTTTTTATATGTTTGGCTGATAAATTATGCCAAAGAAATTTTGTTAGCACTTGCGCTTGCGCAATTGCAAATTATTTAGTAAAATTGCTGATCCCTCATTTGATATTTAATATTTTGATAGCTGTACAATGTATCTAATGTATGTCAGCTTCTCTAAAAATTACGGGAAAAATACGTTATGTCTAATGAACGAAAAAAAGTCCAAAAAACCCTTTTACGTTTCTGAAGCTTGCTGGATTTTCTAGAATTGTGTATATTACCAATTTGTATATTTATGTGTTTAAAAAAAGAAAAGAAAAAAAAAAAAAAAATAACATAATTTCTTCTGGAGCCAAACATTAATACAGGGTATTGACCCAAAAAATCTTAAAAAAAAAAAAAAAAAAAAAAAAATACAATATTTGAACGAACTCTTTAATAATTCACAAAATAGTTCCTAAGAATTTATTTTATTTGAAATGACAGTATTATTATTAAGTCTATTAATAAAATAATGAAATAAAGTATTTGAGATCTGTCGTATCAAACGAAATGTAACTTTTCCTCCTAGTCTATTTTTGAAGGACTTGTCCGTATTTTTCAGTTCACTATGTTTTACATTTTGTGTTACTTCGAGTCGTATTTAGACATGCACTTGGACATTATCAATTGTTAGATGTATTATGATTTTAGGAAATATTGACTACAAAAACAACTCTTTTTCTTTTCATTTTTTAATGAATAAATTGCATTCTATATCGGTACTTCAAATATTTGAACTGGGGTTGTTTGAAATAAATAATAATAAATGTAAATAATAAAATTTACGGTTGCTACACATTTTGTGACAACGTGTTATTTTATTTTCCCTTGAATTATAACACAATTAAAAATAATTATAAGATAAAACTAGTATGTTGTTGCCACCAGTGGCAGATTTAAGGGGGGGGGGGCTAGGGGGCTGAAGCCCCCCAAAACAGTGACAGTCACAATTGAAAATTGCAATTGTAAATTTTTTATTGGTCTAGAATAACATTTTGAAAAGTCTTAGTACCCCCCCCCCCCCCCCAAAAAAAAAAAAAAAAAAAAAAAAAAGTTAAGTTCTGGATCCGCCACTGGTTGCCACCACATGACTTTCTTCTATATTTTCTTATACAAATTCACCCAGTAAAAATAATTTATTAAATCATAGAGTTCTTGTCAATGTGCATAAAATTTTTAAAATGATAATGACGTCAATTTTTGTGAGATGCATAACTTTTTATAATTTTTTAACGTTCACGTTTAATTAAATGTATTTATTTTTATGTCGAAAGAAAATGAACTCGTAATTTTTTTTTTTTTTTTTGGCAACAATTAAATTATAGCTAATATTTTAATGGATATTTTAACGCTTTTAGGATGTTATTATTTTCATATTTTAATTATAAGAAAACTAATAAAAAATTCGAAAATCGGACTTCGAAGTATTGTGTTGTCACCGGGTTCTGAGCTACTGTGAAAGTTTCAAATGTCTAGCCAGTAGGGAAGTTAGTTAAAATTCGATTGCAAGATTTGTACCGGACTAACAAACAAGAATTTCCCAAAATTCTTTTTTGGAAGGTAGCCGTGTTTTAGAATGAAACTTGATTCTACCAAAATCCTCTTACTTCAAATTTCAAGAATACTATTTAAAATGTTATTTTTTTTTTAAAGCGAAATTGTAAGATCAAGTGGTTAGTTATGAAAGCTGGACAAATCTACCCGGTGGAATGGCTTCAGGGAGGACTCTCAAAATATAACTTTCTCTTGCTCTCTTTTCCAGGTGGAAAAATAATATCTACTCAGGAATTAGGCCACGAGGAAATCAAGGTAAAACCCACTGATAAATGCGGGGGCCCCAGAAAGGAACGCGATGCAATTTATGGCAACTAAAATACTCTCGATCTAATCGAATATTGGTATGATGCCGTGCCGCGACCCACCTGATGACCCACCTGATTTTTTGATGCGCTTATTTGTCTTGGACTTCGACTTGTCTCACCTTAAGTCTCTGCCACGAGTATAACCTTTTGCGGTCGATTAAAAATGCAACAACACGTTTAGTTGTATTAATCTTGTCTTTTTGCGTTGGGAAATTGTTTACTAGTATGACTTGCAAACAAATTGCATACTATGAGAGAAATTCCCATACGTTCGTGTGGGTAAAAGTGTTACTTATAGAATAAAATTTAGTCCTTGTATATTTCCGCTGCTTTGAAAACATGTTTTGGAGTTCTAGGAATAAATTTATCACTTGTGAATCGGTGATTATTTTTAACCTTATTGTTCTCCTTGAAAACTTGGTATTCTCTGGGAGATATTTATCAGAAAATGCTGTTCTATAGAACCCAAACCCATGAAAATGTTGATTTTAGTAAATATTTCATCTTAAGGATGAAATTATTTACTTAAGATTTAGATTCACCTATCATTGCTGTTGTCGGCATTAGATATGAGAACGGGCTTAGCCCGAGCACGATCGGGCTCAAATCTTACGCCTCAAGCTAAAAGTTCCGTTTATTTTATTCTTCACTAACTGGAAAATGTAAAAAAGAAAGAAATTTTATTCATTTTGAGAGCACTTTTAATAATGCCATAATAGTCATGATAGGTTATAAATCACAAAATAATTTTGCAAACCTTAGTAGCTTTGACTTTCCTTTTTCTAAATATAACTTTTTTTTCAACGGGATGCATATTATGTCATAGTGTTATACAGTAATCCTTCCTCCTTCGTTATATTGGACCTCGTATCACTCATTCGGATAATTTTTTTGTCCCCGATAGGCGCGTTATAAACAATGGGCTGCACTATAAATATATATTATATAAATATATACATGTATACAGAGACACAGACATTATGAATTGTTATAATAACATTTATAGTTATTTAAATTGAGGATTGATAATAAGAAAATTAATTTGAAAATGAAAACGGTATTTAATTTTACTATTGTGTATGCGTTGCATAGCGTACCACTTTCAATATCGGGCTTGGGCTCTGATCACACACAATTTTTCGGGCTCGGGCGAGCTCAGTTCAAAAATGTTTCGGACCCGGGCGGGCTCTGATTGCCGAAATAGAGCCCGAACTCACCTCTAGTCGGCATCCTATTCCCATGTTTATTCTATAGGGAATTTTATCAAATTTAGTTTTCATATTCAAAGAAACACAATCGTTAAACTGGTTATTGTTTTCAAAAAAATTCAAAATTCACTTTTTGGAAAACAAAAACCAGTTTAAGGGTTGTGAATTTTCTGAATGTGAAAACCGAATTAAAGGGGAAAAACACGTCGGATAGTGAGGAATTTTGACGGCAAATATCTTCATGGCGTTAGATTGCCGACGAGTTCTGTCTATAAAAAAATTTAATAAATTACTACCAATTTCTTCATATTGGCATGAAGATTTATTTACAAATAATTTTAAATACAATTTTACAATTCGTTTTAAAGTTCGTGTTTATTATTAGAAAACGACTGAATTCAAGAGTTGAAAATAACAAGTGCTGTCTTGCCAATCTATTTTTTTTTTTTTTTTTTTTCCTTTGGAAAAATCTTAATTTACTATGATTTGAAGGGGGGGGGGGAATGCATCCTGAGAAATTTCCCATACAGTTTGATCATGTAAATAAAAATGCAGTTTATATAGAATAAAATTAAGTCCATGTATCTTTCCGCTGCTTTGACAACATGTTTTGGGAATAGATTTATCACTTTCGAATCGGTAATTATTTTTAACCTTATGTTCTCCTTGAAGGCTTAATATTTCCTGGGAGATATTTATCAGAAATTTTTGTTCTTCAAAATCTTTGTATTGATTTTAGTAAATATTTCAATTTAAGTCTTATAAGAGAGTAAGGCAAAAGATATGAATGTCGTGTCTATGAGGTATTAATTTTTAAATTACTACGAGCTTCTTCATATTGTACATTAAAAAAAAAAAAAAAAAAAAAAAAAAAACTATCTGATTGTTATTGTAAAATAATTAAAATCAGGAGATTAAAAAAAAAAAAAAAAAAAGTATCGACAACGTCTCAACATGTTAAACTTGTCTTTTTTTTTTTTTTTTTTTTTTTTTGGGGGGGGGGGGGGGGAGGATTACTATGACTTAAAAATGTAAGCTTTCCATGCACATGTTGGTAAAGATGTGTTGCCGTATACGTATGGATTAAAACTTAAGTCATTGTGTGCTTTCGTTACTTTAAAAACATATTTAGGATCACTTTTTGAATTGGCGCAATTGTTTTTAACCATATTATTCCCATTGAAAACTTGATAATCTCCGATATATATTTATCAGAAATTTTTGCTCTGCGAAAGCCATAAAAATGTTGATTTTAGTAAATATTGGAAGTTCTGTAAAATAATAATACAAAACATGTAAATGTCCTGGCTGTAAATATAAATTTTTAGATTATCGGAGTTTTTGTGTTCAGGAGTTGCCCCTGACTTCAGGGTTTTTAATCAATCCATCTATATTTTAATATTTCCTACAAAGTTATCTTTTGTAGGAAATATGTATTTGAATTTCATCAGTTATTGATTTACCATCCAGGTGTTATGTGGACAAATTCTAAAAAGATTGAGTGCTTGTTGTCTAAATAATTTGAGTATCATTTCACATTCTAGGTGGTTTTTGTTCGAGGCTATAATGGGCAGGGTTTCTACCTTTGAGCCAGTGTCACATCACCCCTCAATTCATATTGTTCATGAAAAAAAAAAAAAAAAAAAAAAAAAAAAAATCTGAATAGAATTTAAAAAACGTTACAATTATTTTTAAAGTTTATATAAAAACTGCAGTTTATATCCTCAATTCATTTATTAGAAAATAACTGAACTGAGGAGTTAAAGGTGCGGCTGCGTTATATTAATCTTGTCTCTTCTTTTTAGGAAATGATTTGAAAAAAAAAATTCACACTAAGAGAAAAATTCCCATGTATTCTGTTCGTGTAGGTAAAAGTATTACTATAGAATAAAAATAAAGTCCTTGTGTTTTTTCCACGTGTGGGAGTTTTGGGAATAAATTGATCACTTTCGGATATGTGATTATTTTTTAACCTTATTGTTCTCCTTGAAAACTTGGTATTCCGTGGGAGATATATTTATCAGAAGTTTAATTTCTATGAAGCCCATGGAAATGTTAATTGTAGCAAATATTGCAATTGAAAGGCTGTAAGAGATTAAAACAAAAAAAGATAAATGTCCTGGTTTGTGATATTAAGGTAACGACACCAGTGCTCGTCACTCTTAAGGCCTTATTTTTAAAATGTTTGTTTTTTTCGCGTGGCATTTGTGTGGAATTTATGTATCAATATTTTACTTTGGTCTATTTTATACACTGATTCTTCTAGTTGTTGTTAGACACTTTCAATTTTTCAATACGTTAAGCCAATTTTTAAAAAAAAATAAAAATTAAACCTATAAAAATGCACCAGTGCTCGTCACTTGAAAACTGCGTTTCACCAGTAGTCGTCAGGTGTTTGCACCAGTGGTCGTCATGTAAATAAAACGCAACAATTTGCTCAATAGTTTGATTTTAATTGCGTTTTTGAAAGATTAAATGAAACAGAATATCTTTGGAACATATTTAGAGCCCAAATCCATTCTTAGGGTTTAAAACACAAAACATTAAATGGTAAAATTCAAAATATTGCGAATAAAACAAATTCATATGTGAAATAATTTGAAAATTCTTTGCTTTTAAGAAAAGTTTTCAAAATTGTATTCGTTCTCAAAAATATCTTTACTTAAAGCAGAGGGTAAGTAGCAAGGGATGGGGTAATAATCTGGTTTTTAAGAGTGAATTTGTTCCAAATTATCGCAGTAAGATTGATTTTACCATGCTTTTTATTAACGCGTATTCTTGTTTGTTTGTCTAGTACAAATCTTACAATTAATTTTTAACTAACTTCCCGACTACCTAGACATTTGAAACTTTCAGAATAGTTCCGAACACGATAAAAATGCATTTTTTAAATACTTTTAGCCAACTGCTCCGGGTCCCTGCAGTAGTCCAGTCAATAGGTACGTAAAAAAGGGCTTACCTAGCAAAAGGTGGGGTAGAAGATTTTTTTTTTTTAATTAGTACATATTAGTGTCAATATGAAAAAAACGAGTTATCCAACATGATCGACTCCGGGAGAATTTTTGTCGTCTGAAAAACCTCGAAAATTTACTACTTTTTTTACCTTTTTAGAAATATCTCAGAAATGGCTAAATTTAGCGATATTTTTCTATTATAAAGTTTAAAGAAGATTAAATTTCCTAAAATTTTCTTAATTACAACTTTTTTGTAGTACTAAAAGCAAGCGTGTTACAGCCTCTTGAAACTTGGCATTTTTTCTCAATCTAATAAAATACAACTCAAAGAAATAGGTCGGTGCATGAACATATATTAGAAAACGGAAAGAAAGGAAGGGAGATATTCAGCTGTCTGACCTTAGGAAATGACATTTGCTTCGTAGCAAAGAAGGTATCAAGAAAAAAAAAAAAAAAAAAACCTGCCTGCCCCCCCCCCCCCCCTCCTTCAACTAAAAAGCTCTCCCTTTCCTCCCGCGTCTTCTCATCCTGTAGTATGCTGCGCTTCGGCTGAACATCAATATATGTTATTCAGTTCAGTTCGAACGTGCGAACGTACTGTTTCAACCCGTGAGCGTTTTCTATTACAATAACCGGAGTGTTTGTTTTATTTTCGAAATCAGTTTGAATAAAGGTGAAGTAAAGATTCTGAAGGAGAAAGGTATACAAAAAATCTGTAAAAGTGCAATGCAAAAAGTCAAAATGAAGAACATTAGTGTTTTTTGAAGAACCTAAAACAAGTAAGAATTCACAATGCCTGTAACAAACGATAGCGAATGACTGCAGCATATGTACGGCGTCATACAACTGGTGATGGAGCTGGTCCAAACAGTGTGGCTCCATATCTTCCATCAAGAATTGAAAGTTTTAGTTTTAAAGATCAGTGTTTCTTGTGTGGAGAGGGGATACTTGAAGATTTCTTTAAAAAACAGGAACGACTTCCTGAGCATGAAAGAAATTTTATCCACCATGCTATGAAACTGGGTGTGAAAGAAACAATTGTAAATGGTGCCGAAAATCGTGGGGATGAGAGAAGAAAAAAAAGTACTTGAATGCATCGGAAATGTAAAAGGTTTAGTTGCTATAAATGCTGGGTATCACAGGTTTTGTCATCAAAAACTGCATTGGAGTCCTAAAAGTGAGATGAAACGAGGATACTACCCTGCAAGTAACATTCATGAGGCAATGGAATCAATTTACTCCTACCCTGAAAACGACTCGGAGGAGTGCCAGCCTCATAAAATATTAGATAAATAAAATAGTGGGTGATTTTTGTCCTGGCATCAGAACGGTTACATCATGCCTTTGCAAAAAATATGGTGAAGATGTTTTAAAAGCCGAAACTGCCAACAAGAAAGCAGTTTGCTTCCAAAATGTTGGCTATAAAATACTCAGTGAAACTGGTATAGTAACAAGGACTCTGATCCTCAACAGGAAAATGTCGTACTAATTTCATCATTGGACGAGGCTGAAAAAGATGATAAGCTATTCTAAGAGCTTATATATTTATTGTAAGACGGAGAGGAACAGTTTGAGGATGACACACCTTCCTTCTACATGTGATGTTTATTGAAATTTAAGAACCCGAGCTTTCAAAACAACCACAAAGAAAATGAACATGTATACATTAATGTACGTTTCTTTATTTGTTTCAAGGCTAAATGAATCTCCCTATAATTTATGTATAAAGTTAAATTTCTACAATTTACTTTTGTAATTATTTGCTATTGTTCTTCAAACAAGTTTGCCTATTTATGAAGTTCATTTAAAATTTAGATTGTATATTGTTATTATCATCAATATCAATATAGCCGGAATTAATGTTAATTACAACATTATGTATTATATCTAAATATCATTAATGTTTTATACTTTAATAAATAGTAGAATTAAAATATTTATGCATCAATGCATTGAGTTTTTGCTTATTAGCACCCTAATATTCATTCATTTACATTTATATACAATTTTTTTATATTTTTTTTATTTATCTTTCTATGCGTTTGAGTGTGTATTATGTGTTGCCGTGATAGAATACTATACATCGGCAGTTATTGGAGTCTGATGATGACTATTGTTGTTACGCCAGAATTGTCAGTGCGTGGCCCGGGGGGGGGGGAGTTAGTAAAAAGGGGAAGGAAAAAATTAAAAGGGAGCAGATTTGTTATCTGTCGTCCTTAGTGAAAAAAAAAAAAAAAAAAAAAAAAAAAGAAATGATCGTCAATTTATCTGGAGAACATGTTTAATTCCTTTCAAAAATCACGATTATTTTAACATGGTATATGTTAAGAGAACAATCAAGAATATAAAACAGTATTTCTTACAATATATATTAAAAAAAGATAAAATACATCTGGCGTGGGTATTTCCGTATTACGTTTTTGATCACCAAATCCAAAAATCCCAAGGACGACAGATATCAGAGCTATACCATTAAAAGTTGTTAAGCTTTCTGTAAATAAAGCTTCTAATTCTAATAATTACTATACATTATTTATAAGGAGTAATGCGCTTTTTTTACGAATTTGAGAAAACTGCTTATTTTCAAGAAGCTGTAGCGCGCTTGCTATTAGTACTACAAAAAAGGTGTAATGAAGTAAATTGTAGGAAATTTAATCTTCTTTAAACATTACAATAGAAAAATATCGCTAAATTCAGTCATTTCTGAGATATTTCGAAAAAACCCAAAAAACTAGTAAATTTTCGAGGTTTTTCAGCTGACAAAAATTCTCCCGGGGCCGCCCATGTTGGATAACTCGTTTTTTGCATATTAGTACTAATATGTACAAATTAAAAAAATAAAATCTTCTACCCCACCTTTTGCAAGGTACAATGTATTTATTGACTGGACTACAGCCTTCGGCAGCGTTATCAGTACAAATCTTGCAATCGATTTTTAACTGACTTCTCGACTAGCTAGACATTTGAAACTTTCAGAAAAGCTCAGAAGACGGTAACAATGGATTTTTAAAATATTGTTAGCCAATTGTTTCAGATCACTGCTGCCTTCGGCAGCGTTTATATGGTTCAACAGAAAATTTATTTAACTTTTTTCCCGACTAGCTAGACATTTGAAACTTTCAGAATAGCTCAAAACACGGTGACAATACATTTTTAAAATACTTTTAGCCAATTGTTTCGGGTCCTCGCTGCCTTCAGTAGCGTTTATATGATTCATCAATCATATACTCGTCCCGATCATCAATCTTCCCGACTACCAAGACTTTTGAAATTTTCAGAGTAGCTGAGACCACAGTGACGATGCATTTTTAAATTACTTTTAGCCAATTGTTTCGGGTTCTCGCTGCCTTCAATAGCATTTATATGATTCAACAGAAAATTTTAAAACACGGTATATAAAAAATTCCTTTTGTATTGCAATTATTTTTTTTTTTTTAAACGTATGGGTTGATTATGCGTACCTAACACATACTATAAAGGAATTTTGAGAAATCCTTCGTTTGGATGCAAAAACACGTTTTCAAGTGTAATTATTCTCCAAATTATATCAGGAAAGCAGTTTTTTGATGCGTTCATTGGTTATGCGTACCCAAAAATACTGTAAAGGTATTTAGCGTAATTCTTTCCGACCAAATTTTGAGAAAGGGTAGCAAAAACGTATTTCTACGCATAACTCTGCTCTAAATAATTTTACAAAGGCGATTTCTGATATGTGAGTTGGTCATATGCATCCAACACGTAGTATAAAGAGATTTTGCGAAGATCTTTCGTTTATGTGAGGGTGGCAATATATATATATATATATATATATATATATATATATATATATGTGTATATATATATATATATGTTTTCAAGCTCAACTCTGCTGCAAATTATTTTCGGGAGGGGATTTTTTTTTATGCGTTGGTTGGTTGTGTGTGTATACCTTACACGCATTATAAGGCGATTTTGCAAAATTACCCTTCCTCTCATCCCTCGGCCGAGCGGACAAAAAAAAAACGTTTTTAACCGTAGCTCTACTCCAAATTAACTCAGAAAGGCGAGTTTTGATGTGTGGGTATTGATTAAAAGTACGCAATATGTAATTTGATAATATTTCGTTAAAATTCTAAATTTACCCGTGGGAGAGGGGGGGGGGATAAAAAGCGGTTAAGTCTATGCCGAAGACAGTAGAAGCCAATCATCATATTGCGGGACGGAAAGCTATTACAAAAGTCAGCGGGAACATTAACTGCGGTTTCGACTGATTTCAAAGTTTATTTATTTATTTATTTTTTTAAATTTTTGATAATGATAGGGATTTTTTCCTATTTCATTTAAATATAGGGACCAGCGAAGGTGGCAAAGCTTGCTAGTATTATTCTACACATCAAGCTAATGTTATCAAATATTATGGATATTAATGTTATCAAATGTTAATGTTAATTAATATTATCTTACAATTTTAATTATTTAAGAACATCAGTCAACAGGGTAATTTTGATCAACATTTTAACTATTTGTTTATCTTACATAATTAATATAATGTATAAACAGGAAACTTGCTTAAGAAATGTTTTTAATGTTTAATATTTTCTATATAAATTTTTATTCACCTGCATCTAACGTAACAAAAAAGCCTTAACATAATTTTGAACCGACTCACAGACCACAGTCATGCTAACTATGAAATTAAGCCTTTGTATTTTATCATTTTCGAAATATATATGAATTAAAATTAAATTATCACGGTCAGTAAAAAACTTAAATATCACTTTAGTACATCTTCGCAAAAGCATGAGATCATAAAAATTTAAAATACATTAGACAGATATATGGAGTAATCATGTCTGTTTTTCTAAAATATATAACAGAAAACTAAAAAATGCTCTTTATATCTAAATATGTTTATGTGCCATTGTTTAATTTTTCCAGCAAATTAATATGGAAAATTTTAGGTGGTTTAAAGTCAGTCATAGTGAATAAAAGGTACCATGACTGACTTTATTTAAACAAGCTATACAAAAGTTACAAGTGCAATAAAGTTCACGTTCATGAGGTTAAAATACATTTGTTTACATTTACGAATACCCCTGACGACTACTGGTGCCGATAGTCAAATTAAAGTAAAAATTATACCACCGTAATTCTAAACGAAAATATAGTATTTTTCATCAAAAAAGTTACCCAGTTATTAAAAATGTTAAAACACCAGTGTTCGTCAGGGGTGACGAGCACTGGTAAAACATGCAAAATATGCACCAGTAGTCGTCATACCATAAAAACCTTTATATTATGTCAAATTTTAAAAAGTTGCACATAAATCGTATTCTGCATTTCATAAGCATTACATACAATGCTTTATGAGCAATGTCAAATGCAGCAAACAACAAAATATATCAAGAAATGCATATCTATTCCCTTAATCATTTGCTTTACGTTGACTCAATTCAATTGTCATTTAACGTATACTTCCCTTATTTTGTTTATCCCTATTCTTCCCCAATAGTTGAAATCGAACTTTTTATGTCATAAGAAGCAGAAGGCTTTGAAGAATCTAATGGTGGCGGATTAAAACTCATAGATGTTAATTAACGCTTATTTTAACACTTCTTTTAAGAGGGTGACGACTACTGGTGCAGATTTTAGGGGTGACGAGCACTGGTGTCTTTACCTTAATTGTCGGTTGTGAAGATTGGTTTATGAGATGTTTATCTTTTATTTAATTAATACGTACGTGGAGGCAATAGACTATATATACAATGCATGTATACGCATACACACAGACAAGGGGAAGACCTATGAGTGTGAAATGCAATTGTGACCTACAGGCGAACCAAATAATTCTTAGTCCGGACATAAGTACTCAGGGGCGAGGCGTGGTTCAGAAAACTATGGAAGCGTCGAAAGGGTTCATACTCCTCAGGGAAAACCTGGAAAACAGGGAATACTCAGGGAATTTGGAATTTGTTAAAAAAAGTCAGGGAAAACTCAGGGAAAATAAACACTTTCATTAAAAGTCAGGAAAATCAGGTTTAAAACCTGAAAAAACAAATGTTTTTTTTCTCTCAAGTTATTTTTTTCTTGTCTAGCTTCGTATCAAAATTTAAATGATTAAGTATCGTGAAAATATGCATGTAAATAATGATTTCTACCTGAATTTCTATCATGATCGGCAGTAATATGTCATCATACAGTGGAAAGTAGCTGTATTTTGTCCTGTCTAGAGGAGCATTTCTTGTAATATGTCGCTAATATTTTCTTGAAAATTGTGTGAAAACTCAGGGAATTTTTTTCCCATGTTTGAGTATGAACCCTGGTCGAAGTGAAGCGCTTCCAAAAGCAGAGGAAGAATCAATTGAGCCTTTCGACGAGGTGACGGCGACGTTACTTGATTACTTTTTTAAAATCTTAAATAGGGGAAGCGCTGCTTCTAAAGGTGGAAATTAAGAAATTTGGTTGGTGGCCACTGGCCACTAGCCATCATTTTTTTAGTGGCCACTTTTAAAAAGTTAGTGGCCACTAGTTAGTGGCCACTGGCCACTCGCTGATAAAAGTAAAAGTAAAAAAAATTTCTTTTCTTTAATTTTTTCAATGTTCAGTCTCGACAAATCATTAAGAAAATAATTAAGGTAGTCAACTTTTTGAAACTCATCCACAATAATACATTGCTGATAAATTGTAATAAATGAAATAGGAATAGATTTACATAATTTATACTATGAATGTAAGAAAATACTATTCAATACAAAACTCATATGTTTAAAATGCTCTTTTGGTTATAATATTTTATAGCAGAAAAATTCTGATTATATTGCCCCTTCACTATCCTGAATGGTGTCGATTTTCTACTTTTTCATAAAAAAAAAAAAAAAAAAAAAAAAAAAAACATCTTTGATTCATGAAAATATATTAGTATATGTAAATAAAAAAAATATTTTTTTAATAATACTTTATTTTGCAAGTTTCTTTTTCCGTTTTTTTTTTTTTTTTCATGTGACAAATGAATTATAAATTATTTTTTTTTTAATAATAATGAATTTTTAATAATTTGCAATTATAATCCCCCTCTCTAACTGAATTTAGAGATTGTGGCTGGCCAGGGTCCAACTATATACCAAGTTTGGTTGAATTTCATTCATTGGTTCGTGAGACACGGTGAAAACACTAAACCACAGACACACACACAGACATTTTTTAAAAACTATCAATTCGTGTTCAGGAAACCCCAAAACGTGTAGATCCGTCAAAAAACGGAGGTCGAAAATTTTCGCGAATCCAATACTTTCTCTATATTACATATAGAAGAAAGTAAAAAATAGTTCATATGCAATAACAAATATTAAATAATATGTAGTAAATAAATAAAATATTCAATAAATTATGCATTCTTCTGATTAAGAACTAAAAATATACATACATATATACTTTTTTTTTTTTTTTAATAATAACAGAAAACGCACTTACCTTTTTCCGAAAAAAGATATTTTTACAGAATTATCTGTAGCTCCACGTTTACTACCACTACGGTTGCTTTGTGATTCAGGATTTTCTTTAAATCTCTTCATATTAAAGCAATAAATCCAAAATTTATATTACTATATAAAGCTTGTTTTAAAGATTGAAATTTCGAGAAACCACGCGTATGACTGAATGCGATACGGCCGTTGCGAATGGATAGAAATGCCAAGTTTGAAAAGAAAGTGGTATAAAATAACAAAGAAAATGCGTCGAATGACGTTTTTAATTTTTCTGCGAACGTAATACAATCGGAGTTTCAGCCGATTGATTATCTCACGAGCTTCCTTTTCGTCTCTGTCTCCCGAAAGTCGGCCGAAACTCTCATTTTGACATTTTTTTTAAATCAAAATCTAATACTTTTATAGAAAAATGGGAAAAAAGCCATACGTTTTTTTAGTATATGAATAAGACTACCTGCCAATTTCCAGTGTTTACTGTTAAAATTGACTTCCGAAAATGTCTGTAAGTGGCGATGTTAGATTTGAGAAAGCCTGAATTCGAGGCGCACGGCGCGCTTACTGCGAAAACGCCGCCGCGCGATCCAAGTTTGCATTGGAATGGGGTATTCTATAAAGAATGGGTAGAAGAATTTTAAGTGTTTACTATTAAAATTGACTGCCGAAATATGTTTGCAAGTGGCGAGGTTAGATTTTAGAACAGCCTGAATTCTTTGCGCGGCGCTTTTACCGCGAAAAAGCCGCCGCGCGATCCAAGTTTGCCGTGGAATGGGGTATATTTTATAAAGAATGGGTAGAAGAGAAGTGGCCACTGCAGTGGCGACCAAAGGCAATTTCTTTAGTCGCCACTTTTAAAAATCTAGTCGCCATGTGGCGAGTGGCGACCGCTAATTTCCAGCTTTAGTGCTTCCATCGCTTCGCCATGGTTACTCTCTTTATAATTTTTCTAATATATATATTCTACCATGATGCATCAATTTTTTATCCTATAGTTTTCTTGATGTTATTTAGCTTTCATAACTGTATTCCATCATCTTTTTACAATTTTATTTAAAAAAAAAAAAAAAAATGTTTTCTTAAAACGCTGTACAATTTTCATTATCAGTTTATGAAACGTGCTCTGGTTGTAGAAAACGACGTTTGTGTTATTTATTCAAATTGTTACTGAGGAATCTCAAAATGGTACTACGATTATCAAACATTTAAAGATCGCTTGATAAGGTCAACTTGATTTTAGATGTGCGTAAATTCAAGGTCGTCATGTTTTTTTTTTTTTTTTTCTCAAGAAATCGTTCATAACTTTTTTCGGAGGGATGACGGCTACGAAACCTGATTTTTATCATAATTTGACTCGTGTGTAACTTAGCATAATTAAACTGACATAAGTCATTCGTTATTAAATGGGTGTTTTCTCGGTTAGTAATACAAAGGTACAATTATGCTAAATTTGTATATTGGTGGTAAAATTATTGGTGGATTTATAAGAATTGCATTACTTGTCTATACGGAAATTAAACTACGTCGCATTATATAAGATAATTGGGTTAAGAGGATATAGATTATAAATAGCCATTTTAAAGAAATGTAAAATAACTTTGTCAATGTTAACCCCTTGAACTGAAATGACGAGTCCAGCTCGTCATGTATTTCCCGACACTAATTATGTTCTTATATGTATGTAAAACAATAAACATTCATATAAATGTGTGAAACAAATATTATTTTTAATAATAACAAATTATTTGAGCAAAAAAACCGTAAGTTTCTATATCAATCCCTCCTCTTAAAACTAAGAAAATTAAATTGTCTGCATGAGCAGTGCTGACTGAAAATAAATTGCAGTTCAAGGGGTTAAGAACATTTTTGTTTTTGCCGATTTTTTTATTTTTATTTTTTTTTAATGCTGTATTTAATAATAAATCTCCAATCAGTCTTATACCTTAACCTTTAATTACGATTGTTCATTTTCTGATCGTTGTGATGACTGCTTAAGTATTTCAATATAAATATTACTTAAGATGCAATTAATCTTTAAATGATGCAATATTCAAAACGCAATTGATGTTATCGTAAGATGGATTAATTTTTAAAATTGTCTTTTAATGGATGCGTTTTTAATGGCAAAATATTGATATTTGAATGTGAACAAGAATTTTTACTGAAATAGTTGTATTTTTTTATTTTATTTATTTATTTTTATTTTTATTTTATTTTATTTATTTATTTATTTATTTTTTATTTTATTTTTTTTTTTTTTTTTGAGAGGAGAAAAGAAAATGCATACAGATATTTTGCTTCCCATTAAAAAGAAATATTGTAACGCTGTAAATGGTTTGTAAATTCTAAACTTTAGATACCATTTGATAAAAATCCCTTCAGTTATATAAATGACTGTGACAATTTTACTAAGTTTTTCATTCTCCAAAGAAATCGCCAGTGTTTTTTAACAGAAAATTTTTAGTAAGAGTAAATTTTGTTAGATACTTTGAAGGAAAATACAATATAATAACATGCATTAGTTGATATTCGTCTAAATTGAGTTCTATATTATAAATACTAATAATCACCTTGTGCGATTTCACTCTTTGAGCCCATGAACGAAGATTTTAAAATTTCTCCTTAATGAACGTAAATTAACCAGGCTTTTTTCATAACCGTTTTATTTATGGCATTTTTAAATCAAATTTATTTACAATTACTATATTCATGGGTACATATTACTAGTTAGATTTGCATTCTTACTTCCACTTATTAATGGCTATATACGTATTTATGATAGATAATGAATGTCATGTGAAATAATTCGATGTGCCATTATATTATCTTAATACAGAGTTCCAGATAGTTTCAGGAAGGTGTTGCATCGTGCCTGCCTTTTGTTCTTAAACATAACAGCATTCTTGTCCCTCATTCAAAAAATTAGCACTCTTTTTTGCCCCCCCCCCCCCAAAAAAAAAGGCACTTTTATTTATTTTTATAATACAGAATCTCATCCCATTGAAAATGTGCGCGTTTGTTGTTTTCTCATTCACACACCAAACATTTTTTAAAGCAATCTTTAACCTTCTAATGTAACAAGCATTTTTCACTCATTTCTCCTTTTTTTTTTTTTTTTTTTTAATGGAATCTTTTTTTTTAATAACCAATTATGTACTAATTTCTCCATGATATTCATCAAAAAAAATATTTCTCTCTTATCAGGAATCTTACCTCACATCTATACAGGATTGGCTGGGTTAGACCCATTGTTTTTTTGTCTTTTTTTAACCAACAATTTTGTCCACTTTTGGGTTTATAAAACTTTATAAGACTTTCTTCGATAAAATAAGCAAACTATTAAGCTATTGAAACACTTTTTTTTTTTTTTTTTTTTTGAAGTGAAGTGAAGTGAAAACTTCTTTAGGCGCGTTGAGCACTTGTTGGGTGAACAAAAATTATGAAACTCGCGTCATCGTCACCGAACGCTTTCCATGAGCTATATGTATACTGTGTATATATGTGCATAGATATACCTCCGTGCGTTATTAGTATACATTATATATATACAAAGAGTATATCTCTCTACATATATATCCATATATGTAGCGCACGGCGCGGCATGCCTCATATATATATATATATATATATATATATATATATATATATATATATATATAATGTGTACTAATACGAGTAGTATACTGGCATCTGTCTCTTTCTAGTTCTATACTCTATGTATGTACTTTTTCCACAGTATATACATAGAGTTCACAAAGTACAAGCACGTGTTCTTATACAGACTGTTATATTCTTCTTTTTGCTTTCAATATAAATTTTCAAATAATAAAAAAAAAGAAAATTATTTTAGTCTTATTACAATATTAACACTTCCTTACAAACCAAAAATAATAATCTAATAGCTCGACGATAAAATTCAGAAGTTGCTTGGTTTTCACTTCTATCGGCAGTCCCCAATAACTGTCGATTTTTTTTTTTTTTTTTTTTTTTTTTTTTTTTACAAAACGATTTGCATAAAGTATTAGTTTTACTTTTAGTTATAATTTTTACAAACAGAAAATTTAACATTATATTCAGATGCTTTACTACAATAGTGCTACAACTAAAACCTAGCTTGCATAGATGATAAAGTTGAAAATTTTTACAAATACCAAAATTTTCCATACCTTTAGTACAATGGGAAACTAAAAATGATTTGTTTTAAACATGAATACATAAATTGCTTACTGTATAAAATTGGTCAGAAAATAATTCAAAATCTTTACATCAAGTCAAATGTTGCCTTACTTTAATAGAATTTAAAATGCATAATTTATTTGAAAATGTTTAGATAGAAAGGTTGCATATTCTTAAAACGTCATGTGTAAAAAAAGTAAATCTGCTCACTGGATTTCAGGAATTTTCGTTTAACACATTTTTCGCACCGGTGTTGCGTTCACTCAACACCAGATGTAATTGCGTTTAACAGTTAACTAAAAAAGATATTTTATATTAACAGGGTTGCTACAGTACCTGGAACACCTGGAAAACTCAGGGAATTTGAAAATCTGTTAAGAAACTGAGAAAACTCAGGGATTTTTCAAAATTTATTGCAAAAACAGGGAAAATTCAGGGAATTTTGAAATTTTTTGGAAAAACATTGGAAAAAATTTTCATAATCAAATATATTTTTTAAATTTTTAGTGCTTTATAATGAATCAGTTATGTTTTTTTCCCCCAACTCTAGTAGTTAATAAAAGTAATATATCCTAAATATTTCAGTTGACTTGTAAACATGTTAGATTATAATGCTGCATTGATTGCGTGTCATTTTACTTTTAAAAGAGACAGGGAAAACTCAGGGATTTTTTTTTTTTTCTCTGATTTGTGTAGCGACCCTGATTAAGTATTGTTTTTAAGTAAGGAAAGGATAGATGCTTATTTTATTACAAAATAATTTGATCTGAAAAATAATTTTATATTTAAAAATAAATTTCGAACTTGAAGCACTAATAAATTCAAAACTTTTGAAAATCTTCATATTTGAATAAATTTACATAACTTGTAAAAAAAAAGAAAAAAAAATGTTTCATAATAAAATAATTACTTTTGAAGTCATCTGTAGTTTTTGCTGTTTTATGCTCCCTCAATGAAATTTCTATATAAAACTGGGTTTTTTTCTATAAAAAAAAGGGGGGGGGGTTGCTAACCCTGCATCTACAGTAGTTTAGCAAAAAACAAACTTCAAGCTGAAGGATATGTTTTAAATCAAAGTGCAGTTTATTCAAACCATTCGATTTATCTCATTTTGCGTTATGAAAGAGTCTTGCAGCAAAACACACTTTACAGGGGGAAACTACAGAATCATTTTAAATTTAGAATTTTTGAATGAGATTTTCTCTAGATTTATATACATATGAAAATCTTTTCAAATATTGCACAGAATGAAATGAAAAATATCGCATGTAAAAATGTACGATTTAAAGAAAAAGATCAGAAAAGCAAAAACAATACCCTATTGCATATAACTGAATTAGGAAAATAGTTTATGGATTTCAAATGTTTTTAAATGCGCCCTCAACTATTCACAATTGCCTGAAGAAAGCTGAAAAGTTTTTTTTTTTTAACCTGGGTAAAAATCTTATTTTTTACTATATTTTCAATGAGATGCTAAAGCCATCTATTACTTTCCAAGTTGTTTACGTGTTTAGGCTTTATGCAATTTATAACATCACTGATATGCCCAGTTACAAAATAGATAAGATATAGTCATTATCTGCGTGTGTGTTTATGCCGTCACGTGAAGATTTTTGCATGCAAGTATCTTAAGTAATGCAAATATTTTTTTGCCAATATTTCTACCGTACGGTATTTTGTTTAGATATTTATGTTTTAGTTCTAATTGTGTGATAGAATATTTTTAGGTTATGGGCCATAAACATTGTTGCTATAGGGTTTTTTTTAATTTTTCCTTTAATGGGATAAAGAAGGCAAACAAGTTGTTATTGGAATAAAGTTGCGATATTATTAAATTCAATAAACGTGTATTGGTTACTTATTTAATTTATCGATTCAATAATGGATTTTCTTTTGAAGTTAATATCGTCCTTATTTTCCCCCTTAAATATTACAACTGAAAAAAAAAAAAAAAAAGAAAGAAATGATGGCATTAAACTGATATCTGTAAATACTAAAAATATTTTTATGATGGTACGAATTTGTAATTATTTATAATTTCTTAGAGTTTAGTGTCTGTATTTCTTAAATTTATGCATACGTTCGTTTGTATGAAAATCATTAGAATAACTGAATTTTTATTTATTTCGTATGGTTACCGAAACGTCAGTGTCCTCTTTGTTGAGACTTGAAAAGTTTTTTTTTTTTTTTTTTTTTTTTTTCTGTGTGTTAACGTCATCCCCGAAAATCACCTTGCAAATTAATACACATGTCCATCAATTGCACACAATTTGCTGTATAGTTTTGGATGTGTATCTGGCGTGTCCCTGTACACGAACTACAAACAAGAGTTTTTCTTATTACAATCTATGGATAGAATTTGTATGTACCATAATAGAGGCCGCAAAAATCACTCAATTGAAATTTGTTCCCACGTTCATGCGTCTTAAAAAATAGCAGTATATTTTTTGGTATCCATGTAGTTGTTTATGTGGTTAGTGTACAGGGTAGTGCTGACTCTACGCAAATTTAGCAGAGTACTCCACCCGGCGGCCCTTTTAAAAATATTTTAGCACCCTGCGGCCCTTTTTCAACCCATTTTTAGCACCCTGTGGCCCTTTTAAAAATATTTTAGTATCAAGTGGCCTTTTCCAGCATTTTAAATATTCAGAGGCCTTTAGATACTTTCCTTCCTGGCATGTAACCTTCTACCAATAGATTTACAGCATTCCAGGAACAACAAATGCATATAGCCCACATATATACACGTAAAATTAGTAATTTACTTTTGTCATGTACAAAAATCACAACGGAAGAAGACCGCAAACTATGCCCTTTTTAAAAATAGTGCCCTTTTTATTGAACTGCCCCTGGCGGCCCTTTTATTCTAGAGTCAACACTACAGGGGCACACCAACGTATTTCTTATTACGGCCTCTGGACAGAATTTGAGTACCGCAAAAGTGGCTGTAAAATTCATCCAATTGACATGCAAATTGGTACACCTGTTCATGGGCTTTACAGAATTGGCTTTTTGTCTTTTGGTGTGTATATGGTTTATAGTTCGTATACAGGGGCACACCAAAGTATTTCTTATTATGGCCTATGGACAGAATTTCGTTTAAACGCATTTTAAAGTGGTTGCATTGCATTCAACATAATTAATATACATTTTTAAAATGCTTAAAATTGATATTTTCTGTTTAAAAAAAAAAAAAACTGTATATAGACTTAATTCTCTAATAATGTTATACAGTCGGTAACAAAAGTGTCCGAACATTAGCAAAAATTCCTATGTAAAAAAAAGTACACTTAATACAGTTTTGTTAAATAAATCCTTTTCGAATACTGTTTTTAGACTGACAAAGAACAGGATTCGACAAGGATTTATTTAACAAAACTGTATTAAGTGTACTTTTTTTACATAGGAATTTTTGCTAGTGTTCGGAGATTTTTGTTACCGACTGTACTATCACCATAATAATGTCACATTTGATACAAATATTTATAGGTTACATGAAATTGGGTGCATAGTTTTTATTTGTTCATATTTTTGTGCGTCCTGTATAGGGACACACAAAATAATTTCGTCACATTACGGTTTATAGATAGAATTTCTTAGTGCATTTTAACATGGTTACTCCATTCAGCATAATGAAATAGATTATTGGAAGGTTTAAAAGCATAGCTTCTGTAGAAATAAATCCGATATGCTATGCAATCATTTGACACCAGATTGATTCAAATATGAAAGAAATATATATAGATATATATACACATACACACATAAAATAGACAGATATAGACGTATAATGGGAAGTGGAGGAAACGGTAGCTCTCTCAGAAACGTATGTCGGTATGTATGAAGTTTATTATATATGTATGTATATATAATATAAAAATTCGTATTTTTTTTTTAAATTTTTAATATTTATTTTGAAATTGCAAAATTAAAAAATTTCACATATTGAAAATTCGTATTTTGCAGCTTCAAAAGAAAAAAAAAATAAAAAAATAAATAATAATAAAAAAAAAAAAAACCGTCAATTTAACAGCTGGGAATTTTCAGAATGTGAAAACAGAATTTAAAAATATGTATTAGTTAATAAGTTATTTGTAAAGAAAATTTTCCCATAGAATAACATTAGCTTCGGCTTCCGGCGGCGGTGAGTGAAGAGGGCCCTTAAGCGTAGTAAAAGCCAAGCAACAGATACAAGATCACTGAAACCACAAAGACCAATAAGAATGAAATAAAAAATTATGTAGGAAATGCTCAAAAAGGTGATTTTTTTTTTTTTTTTTTTTTAAGGGAATCAAATACACATATTTAAAGCCAAATTTATTTATTGACAGCTGTATATATATAATTATTTTAAATAATAGGAAATAAAAAATGATCTTCTCAATTAAGTAATGCAAATGGGATGTTGAGGCTCCTGATCTGCAGATCCACTAGTTTTTAATGCTTGGAATAATTCAAGAAAACAAATTCCACTTGTTGATATAATTTATTTTTCATTCTTTAAGAATAATTTGAAAGATATTTTCAACAATTTCCAATAAAGTTTAAAAATATTTTTAATTTCGGTTTGTCTGTCGTTCTGCATTTTCATTTCTTCAAGCACTTTTAGTATTTCAAAAGAGACTTTCTAACAGTATTTAATTGTCATGTTATGGATTTGAATGGATTTAAATTTTGTCAAGGGGTTCTATTTATGATGGGGAATTTTGTGAAGTGGCATCTAAAAGGTTTAAATTTTTGCCAGGGTCGACCCCTGATAATTTTCACACGTATATACTTTGCTTCTTCGCGCTAATAGTTTTACTGCCATAAAACGACATTTACAGGCGAACTTAGTTATCATTCCGGAAGCTTCGATGACAAACTGGGAAAAACTCGTGGTTATATTTTGGCAACCTCGGCGAAACATTTCTAGTTCAAAAAATGGAAATCATATTTTTTAATAGCGTTAATATGTTTAGCGATATGTTTTTAAAGGATAGAAATGATATCTTAAAAATGTATTTAGTCTGTCATACATATTTTCTTACTCTTTGAATTTCCAAAACGTTGTTTAATATATGATTAATGTGTTTTAAAATATTTCATAAAATAGTCACGGTTACTAATTTAATTAGATAATTTTAATCAGTTTGAGTCCATAAAAAAAAAAAAAAACTCTTAAATATATTTGTAAACCTAAAATGATTTAGCAAAAGAGAATTCTATTCATTCGCAATTAGAAATATAAAGTGTTTTGAAAACTTGGAATTGATCGTTTTAATTTTTATATAACCTACCACATTTACCATAGATAACATACTTTCCTTTCATTTGACTTCATCAAAATCTGCCACATTTTGATTATAATTCAGTAGATTTTTTTACATTATCATTAATCGTGATGTAAATAAATAAATAAATTAAAACGGCGTGTAACAGCCACATGATTTTCATTACTCACTGTTATTGCACATTTTATAAAGTCTTTTCGGAGATAGTGTAGTGGTCAGAAAACATAATATTGACCTAACCAATCAGACGCCAATCAGTTTTTCTGTTCTAACAAACTAAAACACGTCATAAAGGCATATAAAAGAGAGTTTATATGGGGAGTGTAAAGAAAGTCGCTAGAATCATTTTTTAAACACCTATTTCCGAAATCTAAAATTGGCTTAACTTATTTAGACATCTATGAATTTCCCTGTATTAACCAAATATATATTAGAAAAGGCATCTAAAAAGGAGTGGCTTATTTGAAGAAAATCGTTAGAGCAGTTTTTGAGATAGCGAATTTCAGTCCTACTTCCGATTGTCATCTGTTCACCGGGAAATAAAAATTACATTCGAAAGGACATCTAAAAGGAAATTATAGCGAGTTTGATGAAAATCTGTAGCGTCGTTTTTAAGAAACTTGCTAGACCTAAATATGACCTGCTTATACAGGATACCTATCAATTTTCATGGAGTAACCAACTAGTACATCTAAAAGGGGTTTATGTATCAACTTTGAAGAAAATCGTTAGAGCCACTTTTGAGTCATGAACTTAGTCCCACTACCGGTTTTCCAATTTTTATTCAAGTCGGCAAAATCATCTGTGCACCTTACGTGTCTTAATTATGAAGTTTCGTCCTTCCCTTTTTTTTTCTTTTTTCCTTTCTTTTTGTGAGATATGATAACACTAGTCGACAAAAATAATTTTTTTGGAGGGTAACAAAAATGAATTTAGCTATTTTCAACTAATTGTGTAGTGCAGAATTCAAAAATAATAGCGAAAAATCTGTAACACGTACAGATTTTTTGTTACGATTATTTAATCTGTACTGGAAGCAATAATCCCTGTCTAAAAAAAGTACACTTAATACTGCTTTGTTAAATAAATCCTTGTCGAGTCATGTTCTTAGTTAGTCTAAGAAAATGATTCGATAAGGATTTATTTAACAAAATGGTATTAAATGTAAATTTCGTGAGAATTGCCATTTTTTTGATACTCTAACAGAAAAATATGAGGTGGTGGGACTTTTTTGCTTGCAGATATTTAAATAAAAATTTGAATTAATAATAAAAATAATAATTTGACCGTTGTTACCGAACCACTGTAGACCAGTGTAATCATAATTTCCCCCCTATACACATACGCATTGATTATTTTCCTAAAACTACTTTTTTGGACACAAGGTACCTTAAAACCTGTAAATCAGGTGAAATCTCGACGTCGAAAATTTTGACCAAACACAGTGCTTCCATTACTTATGGTAGTCGGGCAGTAGAAGGAAAAAAAAAATTAAAATTTATGCTTATAGTAATGTGTTGAAACTGCAAAGATAGAAGTTTAAAACAAGATAATATACTCGACTACTCAACGATTTCAACTTTCAGAACTAGTTTGATCTTTCTCAACACGAAAAGAAAAATTATTATGTTTGAAGATACGACCTTATTACCGTAAGAGCATGTTTCGGCGTCCGCGTCCAGAATTATTTTTCAAAAAACCTATAACGGGCCTCTAAATTCCATTCTAAAACTTCTTCAGGGAAGGTAATTGTCTCTTTATTTTTACCTAACCTTAAAAAGCATGATTGGACAAAATAGTGTAAGGGTAGGATAATTAGTATTGACTTCGGGAAATTTTTAAGGGTTTAATTACAGTATGTGTAGGATAACCGCGCTAAAAATGCAATTGAGGGAAAATAGCATTCGTACTTAGCTTGCAACAATTATAATTTTACAGTAAATGCAGGGTTGCTAGGGTACCTGGAAAACTCAGGGAATTTGAAAATCTATTAAAAAAACAGGGAAAACTCAGGGAACTTCATAATTTATTGCAAAAACAGGGAAAATTTATTAATTTTCGAAATTTTTTGGAAAAACATTGGAAAATTTTTTCATGATCAAATGTTTTTTTAAAATTTTAGTGCTTTATAATGAATCGATTATGTTTTTTTTTCCCAACTATAGTAAGTCAATAAAATTAATATATCCTAGTTACGTTCGATTGACTTGTAAACATGTTCGATTCCAATGCTGCGGGATTGCGTGTCATCTATTTTACTTCTAAAAGAGACAGGGAAAACTCAGAGAATTTTTTCTCCTAAATTGTGTAGCAACCCTGGAATGTTTTTCTGCATGTATATTTCTTTAATTTGTAGATTTTTACTGGATGAGGAGGGTACAATATTGAAACTGGGGATATCACACACTAAATAAAACTGTTTTAAGTATGAATATAGGGCTGTTAATAAAAAGTTTATTATATTTAAAATTAAAATGTGCAGTAAAAGAAAATGTGTGTGTGGAGGGGGGGGAGCCGTACCAGTTCATTTAATTAACTTTTTCTAATGTAACTTATTCCTTTGCATTCTGCAGCCCAGTCGATAAAGCGCCGGTCTCTTAATTGGAAGATTACGTGTTCGGTACTCGAGCCGGCCAAAGACCGTGTACACTAATGGTGGCTGGTGCACGTAAAATTTGTCGTGGCCGCAATGTCCTCCATGTTCCCATCAAAAATTATACCTCTGGGTATCACCGAAGCGGGAGAGCCATCCCTTCCATGGAGGATCAAAATTGCGATGGCATGTCTCCGGACCTCCTCTAGGTCTAGAGGTGTGTCTCAGACCGTCGCCAATTGCCCATCTGCGCAGCACTAGTGCGACGTTAAACCCAACCATCCATCCATCCTTTGCATTCTATATTATAAATTGAATATTTTTAGAGTATTATTATTATTATTATTGTCTCTTCATCGTAATTACATCTTGGAGAAAATGTCTATAAAGGTAAATTGGTACGAAAAATGGCGAATACCAAGAAGTACTCCGGTGTATATTATAAATATTTACCAGGTATGGGAATGAAAAAAAAAAAAAAAAATGGAAGTGAATTATATAAATATCTATGTATAAGCATTCAGTGGCCGAAAAACCTTGACTCAGACTTCAGTTCTTTAAATTTTTATTCTAAAGCGCATAATATAAACTTCAAAATTTCATTAAAGGGGGGAAGGTGGAAATGCACAGTTTTATAAAATCAAATATTTCGATAGAGTGACTGAAATGTATCTCATAAACTAACAAGATGTAGTACAAAATTTCAGTATTGTATTGTAAAAAAAGTTCCAAGAATGCCAAGACCAAAAACTGATCCTACATTGCTTTTCAAAGTCTAAGCATGAGTTATTGGTAGAAAAAACTAGTATGCTGTGGCCACCACATGACTTGCTTCTATATTTTTCAGTAAAAATTCACTCAATAAAAATAATGTATTAAAATTATTATTTATTAAAATTGTTTTCCATGATGAATGTAAAAGACATTCATTTTAGAGTAGTTTTTTTTTTTTAAACTCTAAAATGAAAATCGTTAATTTTATTCTCTATATAACATTAAAAAAAAAAAAAAAATCGATAACTTTATTTTTAATTACCGCAGATCAATGGTTCAACCATTCATTTTTAAACGTATTGACGAGCTCTTTTGAAAGTTACCCACATAATGAAAATTTACCCCTTCTAGGGGGGGGGGTGATATTCCTACATTCACACACAAAAAAAAAAAAAAAAAATCTCTGTTGATTTTCACTATTACAAATAATTCTTTTTAATTTCATGAAGATTCTTATTAAAAAAATTCTCTTTATACACATTCATACGAAATTCTGTCCTATACTGCCACGTTAGAAATTTAGGAAAAAACGGGGTGCCGATACACCACCTGTTAAACAATTTCGTCTGTACAGTTAAACATAATACAGTTAATTGTATCAAACAAAATGAAACTGGCCTGTGTTTTTATAGACAAAAGCATGTGCTACATAGAATATGGCCCAGTAGCAGAATTTTCTGTATCTGTCTGCAGCAAAACAAAATTTGACTGCGATCCAGGAATGCCAAGCCATGTGTGGTATCATATGAAGTATTAGCAATTTATAAAATATGGTAAAATTTGCATCTGCAGAGCTCGCTGTCGTGCTACATTGTTTCTGCTACTGTGACTGTATAAATAAACTAACCTCAAAATATTAAACAATATTTTACGTGCTAAAAGATAACCGCAATGATTTTCTTCTCATAACACAGTTTCACATTATTTTAATGAATTATATAACATAAGTTTTAAGTTTTCAAGTTCTTGAAAAGAAAAAAAAACATAGTTCCCAAAATCTTAATTTACTCCCGAGTATTTTTAGCCGCGCCTTTATCTCGCACCACTTTATTTATAGAAAAAAATTTCTCCAATATATAACTTCATCAAAGTAAGAAAAAATGATTCTTAACTACTAAGAGGTTTGAAATAAAGGCGCGGCTAAAGATACTTCGGAATAAATTAACATGTTGGCATCTATGCAAAAAACCTTAACAAGGTAATCTGTTCATTTTCTATCTCGGACTTCAAAAAAGTACATGTATCTGAAACACGCTGTAAAGATAAAAAAAGAAATGTCCTTCGCTTTATCCCTGACAGATAAAAATTTTGTAAATCACGTAAATTCTCTTTTTATTCATTAGATAACGTTTACCGGCATGTGTCTATGCACAAAACTCTTACATAGTGAAATAAAAAGTTATACTCATAAGTAAAATGTCTAGGTATTTTTCCCTCCAAATCTTACATGACAAAGTAAAGTATTACTTGTAGTGTTTGTAATTGGGGGAAAAAATCGTTTTGAGTAATTTTTTGCGTTTATATTGTTTGTACACCTTGTATAACATTTTCTATAGAATTTATAAATTTCAATTTTTAGGGCGCTAGCTCGCAAATTATAAAATGTCAGTGTATTGCTGGCCCTAAATTTAAATTTTTTTAAAAAATAATATTGGGTTGTTTGGAAAGTAATTTCATTTTTCTCAGCAAAAGACTTAATTGTATTTTTTCACACCATCTTCACAATTAGGCTGCATTACCATTATATATTGTGACAGCTGATATATAGCAAGGCTTACTTGTGAAAAAGTTCGTTTTATTCCGCCTAGTAGATTTCGATTGGTGCCCTGTCAAATAAAGAAAATCGGAAGCGACGTTTTCGGCATATTTTGTTTTTGCTATCAAAAAGACGAAAATACTGTTCAAACAAACAAAAAGTATACGATGTGTATACAGAAAATGTATTAAAAGAACGCCAATGTCAAAATTGGTGTATCAAATTTTGTTCCTGCAATTTTGACGTTGAAGATGCATTACGTTCTGGAAAACCAGCTTATGCTAATGAAGACAAAGTAAAGTATTGATTTATGAAATCTGCCAAATAACAACTCATGAGATCGCTAAGAAACCGATCAAAGTGGAGAATATATAATTCAGTAAAATATTTATACAATATAAAAAAGTCGTCTTTCATTTTAAAAGGAAAAAACGAAATTACTTTCCAAACAACCCAATATATCTGTCTTTCAATCAAATTTAAAGATTTCCAAAATACGAATTAACTCAATCACTATCTCAGTGCTGCCAACCCTCCCGTTTTTCACGGGGGACTCCCGTTTTTACGTTTTAATGTGTATTTCTCCCGTTTTTCTAATATTTTCGAAAAATCGAACTAAAAACGCTAATTTTTGGACAATTCGTAAGTGCCATCTTTTCAGATTTACGAAGGCCTTCCAATTCACAATCTTTCTGCATCCACAACATAAATGTCGATATTAATTTAAAACTTATTTTATGAGATTTTAGAATCTCTAAAGAAACAGAATCCTTCAATATTTCTCCCTTACGTAATTATTTTTAACTCCCCCTCCCCCCCCCCCATATTTTCCTATCTCCAACTAGTGATCGGTGATTAAATGCTCTTTTGAACTCTTTTGTTTCTCATTCTTTCTCCATCGCTTTGATAGATTCTAGAGCCTATAAAGAAGTAGAAAGTTTAACAGCTTACACTCATGTAATTATCGTTTGACTCCCCACCCCCCACCCCCCCAAAAAAAAAGAAAAAAAAAAAAATCCCTTTCTCCAATTAGCTTTCTCATTCTACAACAAAAGAATCAAACTTTTTTCCCCTGGTTTTAAAAAATGTAGGGTACTGCTAGTTAAAAAAAAAAAAAGAGAAAAAAAAAAAAAAAAAAAAAAAACCACTTTTTAGATTCTTGAGGGCGATTTGAATTTTTAAGGACACATTTGGCATTTGAAATCCAAACACTTAATTTAAAAATTTAGTTATAAATATGCATACAAAAAGAAAAAAGTCTGTTTTTAAACTTTTCTGTACTTTTATTTGTTGTTGATGTGCTGATTGTCACACACAATAGTTTTATTTATATTTACAGCATTTAGGTTATTTTCTACAAATGCAGTAATGGGGGGGGGGGGGATAGATTGGGGCAAAGTGTTTCTTTTTTTTTTTTTTTTTCTTCTTCCAAACAAAGATCAGGCAAGGTGCAGCATCCTCCTTAAATTATCTGGGGAAAACTCTGGATCAATGTTTATAAAAACATTGATCCAGTTGTTTTATTAGATTTTAGAACCAACTGAAGCGATATAGGGGTTCAAAATTCTTTACATATGTAGTTATTTTTAGACTTTGTTAATGAACTTGTTAACTGTTTGTTTTTCCCCAATAAGTTTAAAATATAAATTATCAAACAAAAGTTATATTAGGTCTTTTTAGTTAAAAAAGTATCATGTATTGAATAAAATAATTTTGTTTTTTCTCCACGGAACCGTAAATCTCCCTTTTTCTCCCTTGAAATTATGTAAAATCTCCTGTTTTTTTATCCACCAAGGTTGGCAGCTCTGCTATCTCTATAGCTTCTTTCTTTTCTTTCTTCCTTTTTTTTTTTGCGGGGGGAGGGGGGGGGGACAAAATATTTAAAAAATAGCTTTTTTGTATATATGTGTGCGTGTGTGTGTGTATATATATATATATATATATATAGTGTGTCCAAATAATCTAGAAGTTAGACGATTGACAGCTTAAAAACTTTAAATTATGAAAACAATGTAAATTGCATAATTTAAAAGAAAAAAAAAATCGTTATAATTAGGAAACAAAATAATTTACATTAAAAATAAACTTTTTTTTTTCCTTACGAAACAAAACATTTCAATTAAAAATATACATATAGACATTTTAAAAACCATTAAAAATATAAGTAAACGTTTCGAAACTCGCCCGAGTTTCATTATCAGTAGTAAAGTATGTCTGCAAACGTACATATACACTGAAATAAATTTATAGAGGGATGGAATAGTAGTGTTTGTAATTGGGGGAAAAAATCGTTTTGAGTAATTTTTTGCGTTTATATTGTTTGTACACCTTGTATAACATTTTCTATAGAATTTATAAATTTCAATTTTTAGGGCGCTAGCTCGCAAATTATAAAATGTCAGTGTATTGCTGGCCCTAAATTTAAATTTTTTTTAAAAATAATATTGGGTTGTTTGGAAAGTAATTTCATTTTTCTCAGCAAAAGACTTAATTGTATTTTTTCACACCATCTTCACAATTAGGCTGCATTACCATTATATATTGTGACAGCTGATATATAGCAAGGCTTACTTGTGAAAAAGTTCGTTTTATTCCGCCTAGTAGATTTCGATTGGTGCCCTGTCAAATAAAGAAAATCGGAAGCGACGTTTTCGGCATATTTTGTTTTTGCTATCAAAAAGACGAAAATACTGTTCAAACAAACAAAAAGTATACGATGTGTATACAGAAAATGTATTAAAAGAACGCCAATGTCAAAATTGGTGTATCAAATTTTGTTCCTGCAATTTTGACGTTGAAGATGCATTACGTTCTGGAAAACCAGCTTATGCTAATGAAGACAAAGTAAAGTATTGATTTATGAAATCTGCCAAATAACAACTCATGAGATCGCTAAGAAACCGATCAAAGTGGAGAATATATAATTCAGTAAAATATTTATACAATATAAAAAAGTCGTCTTTCATTTTAAAAGGAAAAAACGAAATTACTTTCCAAACAACCCAATATATCTGTCTTTCAATCAAATTTAAAGATTTCCAAAATACGAATTAACTCAATCACTATCTCAGTGCTGCCAACCCTCCCGTTTTTCACGGGGGACTCCCGTTTTTACGTTTTAATGTGTATTTCTCCCGTTTTTCTAATATTTTCGAAAAATCGAACTAAAAACGCTAATTTTTGGACAATTCGTAAGTGCCATCTTTTCAGATTTACGAAGGCCTTCCAATTCACAATCTTTCTGCATCCACAACATAAATGTCGATATTAATTTAAAACTTATTTTATGAGATTTTAGAATCTCTAAAGAAACAGAATCCTTCAATATTTCTCCCTTACGTAATTATTTTTAACTCCCCCTCCCCCCCCCCCCATATTTTCCTATCTCCAACTAGTGATCGGTGATTAAATGCTCTTTTGAACTCTTTTGTTTCTCATTCTTTCTCCATCGCTTTGATAGATTCTAGAGCCTATAAAGAAGTAGAAAGTTTAACAGCTTACACTCATGTAATTATCGTTTGACTCCCCACCCCCCACCCCCCCAAAAAAAAAGAAAAAAAAAAAATCCCTTTCTCCAATTAGCTTTCTCATTCTACAACAAAAGAATCAAACTTTTTTCCCCTGGTTTTAAAAAATGTAGGGTACTGCTAGTTAAAAAAAAAAAAAGAGAAAAAAAAAAAAAAAACCACTTTTTAGATTCTTGAGGGCGATTTGAATTTTTAAGGACACATTTGGCATTTGAAATCCAAACACTTAATTTAAAAATTTAGTTATAAATATGCATACAAAAAGAAAAAAGTCTGTTTTTAAACTTTTCTGTACTTTTATTTGTTGTTGATGTGCTGATTGTCACACACAATAGTTTTATTTATATTTACAGCATTTAGGTTATTTTCTACAAATGCAGTAATGGGGGGGGGGGGATATATTGGGGCAAAGTGTTTCTTTTTTTTTTTTTTTTTCTTCTTCCAAACAAAGATCAGGCAAGGTGCAGCATCCTCCTTAAATTATCTGGGGAAAACTCTGGATCAATGTTTATAAAAACATTGATCCAGTTGTTTTATTAGATTTTAGAACCAACTGAAGCGATATAGGGGTTCAAAATTCTTTACATATGTAGTTATTTTTAGACTTTGTTAATGAACTTGTTAACTGTTTGTTTTTCCCCAATAAGTTTAAAATATAAATTATCAAACAAAAGTTATATTAGGTCTTTTTAGTTAAAAAAGTATCATGTATTGAATAAAATAATTTTGTTTTTTCTCCACGGAACCGTAAATCTCCCTTTTTCTCCCTTGAAATTATGTAAAATCTCCTGTTTTTTTATCCACCAAGGTTGGCAGCTCTGCTATCTCTATAGCTTCTTTCTTTTCTTTCTTCCTTTTTTTTTTTGCGGGGGGAGGGGGGGGGGGGACAAAATATTTAAAAAATAGCTTTTTTGTATATATGTGTGCGTGTGTGTGTGTATATATATATATATATATATATATAGTGTGTCCAAATAATCTAGAAGTTAGACGATTGACAGCTTAAAAACTTTAAATTATGAAAACAATGTAAATTGCATAATTTAAAAGAAAAAAAAAATCGTTATAATTAGGAAACAAAATAATTTACATTAAAAATAAACTTTTTTTTTTCCTTACGAAACAAAACATTTCAATTAAAAATATACATATAGACATTTTAAAAACCATTAAAAATATAAGTAAACGTTTCGAAACTCGCCCGAGTTTCATTATCAGTAGTAAAGTATGTCTGCAAACGTACATATACACTGAAATAAATTTATAGAGGGATGGAATACTGAGGTGCTAAAGGAATACAGGGGACTATTACTATAATTTACGCGGTACATCACATCTTGATATTTTTATTCAGCGTGCCAAATTAACTCTCCTTTTTTAATGTTTGTAGTGTCATTTATGTTGTTACAGTGATTTGAGAAGGATATGCCAAATTTTCAAACCATAATTCTCTTTCGATTCAAGGAACTTAATAATGAAATCGTGTTTCTATTTAAAAATTATGCCAATCATAAATACTTTCAACATCGAATGAAAATGTAGTAATTTAATGTTGAAAATCAGATGAATCTCGACTAATACAGTAGAAGATCTTTATAACGCAAAGCTAAAAACACAAAGTTTTGCGTTATATAGAATTTTGCATTATATAGATCACATTTCACACATCATCAAACTTACCTTGTAAACATATCCAAATATGTCTGAAACATATCAAAACAGAGTGGGACATTTTAAAGTTACATTTCTTGGAACATAAATTGGGTGGATAATAACTTTCATTCTAAAATTTACTTTATAAAGATAGTCCATATATGCCTGTCATTCATTTGCTCACTTAAAAAAAAAAAAAAAAAAAAAATTAATGATAGCAATTTTTTCATTCATCTCTCATTCAATTTTTTCATCTCTGAATTAAGCAGATAAAGAAAAACAAATGTATCACACTTACTTCTCAACAAAGTAACAGTTTTTTAGAAAGTATTTCTTAACTGCAAAATTTATTGTTTATATCCAAGAAATTTTGCGTTATATAGGGAATTGCATTATATAGAATTGCGTTATAAAGATCTTCTATTGTATTAGTTTTTAGATGCTGAATTTTTCAGCGATTTTTAATGCACTTCATAATGCGTTTTGTAGTTATTATCTACTCATTTATATGCATGATATGTTTTAATGCTTTAAGCCAGAATATAAAACTTACTGCCGTGTGTTAAATTTTGTAACTTATGGAAGTAAAGCCTGTGTAAGAACTAAGAACTTGAGTCTTGGAAGTGTTTGTAAAACTGGTTGCTGTGTTTTCTGTCGATAAAGTGTAGCAACTAAGATGAGGAGTTATCTGAATAATTTAACATTTGTGATGGGAGAAATGTAACTTCTTCCATTATTTATCAAATATAAGTACATACTTGCCAACTTTTCCGGTTTTCCCGGAAGACTTCCGGTTTTTTAGCGTATTTTCCGGTCTTCCGGACAGATGATGAAATCTTCCGTTTTTAAAAAAGTCGCGGACATCGTTCGTTTTAAAAAGATAACCCAAACGTTCTACGAAAACTCCTGATTCCCAATCTTTTTCCATCCATAACATAAATGTCAATATTCATTTCAAACTTGCTTTATGAGATTCTAGAACATGTAAAGAAATAGAATTGTTAAATATTTCTTGCTGATGTAATTATTTTTACCCCCCCCCTTTCATTTATTTCCAACTAGTGATCAGCAATCAAATGTTCTACAGAAGTCTTTTGTTTCCTAATCTTTATCCATCTGCAACATAAATGATAATATTAATTTAAAACTTCTTTCATTAGATTCTAGAAGTAGAGTTGAAAGAGTTTAATATTTCTTACTCTGTAATTATTTTTGTATCCCCCCCCCCCCCTTCCTTTCCCCAGATTGTGATCAATGATCAATTCTAGAAACAATAAAGCAATGGAAGTGCTCAATATTTTTCATGTATGTAATTATTTTTAGATCTTTATTGCTGAATTTAATGAATCTGTTCACTTTTCCTCAATTAAATTAAATATTTGTATGTCATATTTGTACCAAATGTGTAAACATGGCAAAAAAAATTAAGAATAATTTTTTCGGGTAGGAAAATTTGTTCCAAATCAATTAAATTAATACTTAGTTGGTTTATGCATGCTTGAAACTGATAATTAGCTACTGCTACTTTTTTTTATATGTATGATTGATGTACATACACAAAAATCATGTTCTATTTATTTAAAAAATTAGTTATACTTTAACTTAACTAAGTTTTTTGTCTATTGTTAAATAAATTTCTTACAGATTCTGTTTTGTAGATAGTTATATGTTGAAGAGGAATAACTCCATTTAAAACTTTTATAT
Source organism: Salticus scenicus (assembly GCA_963930645.1). NCBI lineage: Eukaryota > Metazoa > Arthropoda > Arachnida > Araneae > Salticidae > Salticus > Salticus scenicus. The sequence continues at coordinate 139,416,893 of OZ005658.1, forward strand.
ATTTAGTATAATCAATCGATGGTAAAACGTTTTTATAGATTGCTTCTAAATATTAAAATTGTAAAACTGTATTTTTTATTTATTTTTTTTTTTTTTTCTATTTGACGTGATAAACAAGTAAAAAAAAAAAAAAAAAAAATCTTCCATTTTTTTATTAAAATTGGTTGGCAAGTATGTAAGTATTAAAACGAAGAGTTGCAATGAAAAAATTATTGAAGAATGTACATTTAATCAGTTTGTTAAATTTATTAAAATATTATTAATTTAGTCAAAATAGTATAATTTATATATTTAAGAAATATATATTATTATTATTTATTGGTCTATCTAAAAAAAAAATCCTGACCCCATTTTCTTTTATTTATTTATTTATTTGGCCCGGGGGGGGGGGAGAGCAAAATCAGTAATTTTAAACCTGATTCTCCACAAATATTAATAAATTCATAATGGGGCGTGTTTAAAGAAAAAAAAAAAACTGGTGTGAAACAACCGCATGACTTTCATTATCCACTATTACACGTATTATATTATGCATATTTTTAAGATAATGTGATCAGAAGACATAAAATTGACCTAGCGAACTAGACACATAAAATAGTTTACATGGCGAGTTTAAAAAAAAAAAAAAAAAAAAAAAATGTAATTTTTTTTTTTTAAACATCAATTTCCGAAATCTAAAACTGACCTACCTAATCAGGATGACTGTTAATTTTCCTGTAATAACCACGTAATACATTAGAAAGGATATCTAAAATGGATTTATGTAACAATTTTCAAGAAAATTGTTAGAGCCTTTTTTCAGATACCAACTTTTACCAAAACTTGGCATAAACAATTATTGACCGGAAAACAATTACATACAAAAAGATATTTAAAAATCTGGAGTGACTCCACTCGACTTTCCGAACATTGAGTAATTAACAGTTTTGTAGATAAAATAAAGAAAGAGGAGTTGTTAAACAAACAAAAGAGAGAAAACCATAATAGAGTGTTTGAGTATTTTTCTCCGTCTATTACACGATGTTTTATTTAACGCTACTGAACTTTGAGCCCATAGATCATAATGATAAAGAATTTTTCTTTGTGTCCCTGTAAAAAAACTGTAAGTGCTAGATTCACCAAAATCTATACAGTTAGTTCAACTGTGATCTATAACATGTGTACAAATTTTTTGCTCAGATTAATAAGGCGTTTAGACGCTATCACACTTTTAAAAATTTGGCCCCATAGGCATAATGATAAAGAATTTTTCTTTGTGTCCCTGTAAAAAAACTATAAGTGCTAGATTCACCAAAATCTATACAGATTGAGTATTTTTGACCTATAATATGTGTATAAATTTTTTGCTCAATTGAATAAGGCGTTTAGATGCTATCGCACTTTTAAGATTTTGCTCCCATAGGCCATAATGATAAAGAATTTTTCTTTGTGTCCCTGTAAAAAAACTATAAGTGCTAGATTCACCAAAATCTATACAGATTGAGTATTTTTGACCTATAATATGTGTATAATTTTTTTGCTCAATTGAATAAGGCGTTTAGATGCTATCGCACTTTTAAGATTTTGCTCCCATAGGCCATAATGATAAAGAATTTTTCTTTGTGTCCCTGTAAAAAAACTATAAGTGCTAGATTCACCAAAATCTATAGGGTTCGTACTATGGTGACTTACAATATGTGTACCAACTTTCAGGTTAATCGAACAAAGCGTTTAGACGCTAGCGTGTTCACTCACAGACATACACACATACACACACACATACATACATCATCGTAAAAATAGTGAAAACGGACTCAGGGGACCTCAAAACGTATAGAAACATCAAAATCTCGAATTCGGATTTTTGACATGATTACAATACTTTCCTCACTATAGTGTTCGGAAAGTAAAAAGGAGATAATATGGCGAATTTGAAAGAAAAAAAAAAAAAAAAAAAACGTACAGCCGTTTTTAAAGGAACGCACTTGCGAAACCTGAAAATGAGTTTTTTATACAGGATGCCTATCAATTATTCTGAACTAACAAACTATATCATTCGAAAGGACATCTAATAGAGTGTTTATGTAGCAACTTACAAGAAAATAGTTTGAGCCGTTTTTGAGATACGGATTTACGGTTTCCGATGTCCCACTTTCGGTTTTTCAATTTTCACCAAAATTTAGAAAATTCATCTGTACACCAGACCTTTATCAATTCTGAAGTTTCGTAGTTCTATCTTTATTAATTCCGGAAATATGATAGCCAGAAGATTCTCCACATACACACACTGACCAATTGCCAAAAACTACTTTTTTTTTGATTCAGGAGACCTTAAAAAACATGTTAATTAGATGAAAACTCTATATCGAAATTTTGGACCGAATACAATACTTCCATTACCTACGGTAGTCAGGTGATGGAAATAAAAGGGATAAAAAATGTTATATGTATTTGGAACTAAAAAAAAATAATAATTGCACATTGTTTTTTCACAAAAAACTTACTCTGTTGGGGGATGGGGGGGGGGGGGGGCTGGATATATCTCCCCAGGTTTCGAGCTGTTTTCAATCTTGTACATGTAAAAATGTGCTTTTAAAGCCTACAACATGTACTTGGTTTTATAAATAGATTTATTAAATGTATTTCTACTCACATGTCAAAGAAAAAATATATTGTATCATCAATTATTACTGACTTGTAACGAGGAAAATGGTTCTGTTATTCTCATTGCCAATTTGCTGCACGTGCTTATATCTTTTTGGCATTTCACAATATTTTTACTTCTGTTACTGAACTCCGAACACCTGCATAGATGACTTGTAATTCGCTAAACAACTCCAGACTCATTTGCTTGTGATTTTCACTCAAAAACATGTTTAGTGTCCCCCTCCCTTTTCTCTCTTTTTTATTTGACGTTATAGATTAAAGATAGGGAAAAAGTAAGCTTGTTTCTTTTTTAGAATAGCTCATACAACATACTATGCAAATTCAAATTTCCCCTTAGAATTTGCTAATTATTTTCTTAATGAACTGGATTTTCCACGGTAATTCTGTGGGTGTTCCTTTTCTCTTATTTTTTTCTCCCTCATTGAAATGTGATAGGCGTCTAAAAACGCCATTATATTTACAATATCAATTCATTAAGGTTCTACTTTGTTACTTATTTTGCGACCCTTTTTGGCATAATGTCAAAGAGGGTGTGCAGAAAGAAGGCCGAAAATAGACATTTTTATTACTTTCAGGTATACATAATAGGGAGTAAAAGTTGTTTGATATTGAAACTATAAACCGCTAAAATGTTTTTCTAATCGATTATTGGAAATATCGAGAAATATGGTTAAAATTCTGTAAAAATCAGGTAATTTTGGCTGGATATTTATTTTATTAGTTTTTAATAGCAACTTTGCCTGCTTCGCTAGTCACTATTTTTAAAGGAATTTAAATTAAAACGAACAAACAACAACAAAACTAATCATGAAATTTAAAATCAATTTATAATAATAATATTACCTAAAAACCTCGCTTCAGGTTCCCACTGCCGATGCAGCGCTATATCGGTTCCGGGTCTCCTCTGTTTACATTTGTGCCTTAACCGGACATTTCAATTTAGTGCTAACTGGACGATAAATAGCGCTGTCATTATTGAAGAACTACGTTTTTCGGACAGATGATAATCTTCATCCTATGACAAAAGATGGCAATACTAGACGATCTCGTAGCTGCAAAAGGTTTAATAATAAAACTGATAAATTCGAAAATCGCGCTTCGAGATGAAGCAGTAGGAGTCAAAAAGAAAGTCCATCAATATTCTGTAGCTCTCCGACCAGCCCGTTTGCCTATAGAGCTACTATCACACCTCTAAATTTCTTTCTTTTTTTATTCCTTTTTTTTTTTTTTTTTTTTTTTTTTTAGGTTTAAGATTACTGTGAAGACACTGAACATTTTTCTTTTATCAGTTAGCATATTTTCTATTAATTATCTGTAAAAAGTAACACATTAGCCCTTGGAGGATCGAACCTACCACCTTCGCGTTATTAGCATGACGCTCTAACCAAACTAGCTCATGCGGGTTTTAAAAAGACGATATATTTCGATCATTCCAGAAACTTAATTTTTTAAAACTTGATCAAAAACTCGGAAATTGAGTTTCGATGTGCACCAAGAAAGATCAAAACGGACCTACATGCAAAATTCTGTAGCTGTACAATCTGCCTACAACGCGACTGACACACACACGCATCGTTTATTATACGTAGATTTATTTTCCTGTAATTTAATGATAGAAATTTCCAAAGATTATTAAGTCAAGAGGAAAGAAATCAGTATAATAATAATAAAAGGATATTCCTTTGTTTATAACAGTCAACAAATCTGCTGGTCGTCTTGAGCTTTTTCTTTAAAAAGAAAAATTAGTTCAAGTTCGGACTCAAAAACATTTCACGCGGCAGGGAACGTGTTATGGTTAATCCGATCTACTCTTTGAAAAACAAACTAAAAGAACCTGTTACTTATTTTCGTAGTGCGATGCGATTGTATTTCGTGTTCAATGCTTATAAATATTTACGAAATTGTATTTTTACGATCCTCAAGGAACATCGACACGTGGAAATAGTTACCTGTGTGTGGTTTCAATCGTTGGGAATTTCACGGGGAGAAAAATATATTTTGAGGCGGCGATCGGGGAGAAAAAGGTCGAGTAAAAAGGCGTAAGACATAAGCACACCTTGAGGAAAAAACAGCAGGTAGGAAAAACAAAGGTGAACGTTCGCCTTCAGGGTCGTGGCGATAACCCATTAACGAAATCAGTTGGGAAATTTTTATAACTTCTTTCTCTTTGCCCTTATTATATTAGAGGGATCGCAAGCAGCTGACTGAGATTTACGATTGAATGCTATCTTTTCGCGGAAATTTACAATTTTTTGCGCAAAAAATAAAGGCGGATGCTCACTCTTTCTTCCATTTATGGTAATGAGATTAGCTTGCTTTTTAAATGCACGGTTATACTGCCTGATAAGCCGTTAAAGTTAAGATTCTATTCATCTCATTGTCATGGCCGTATAATAACTTTTTTAGAGAAAATATACGGCACAGATAACACTATAAAATGTGAATTGTTATAGCTATTCCAATAAATACCAGGGGTTGATCAAGGTTTTACTTTTTGAAGCCTATTTTTGTTTGAAGTATTGCTGTATAAAACCTTCTATTTTAGCGGTCGTTATATAATGTTTACTTTCAAGCTAATAGTGCTTCTTTGAATCAAATAAAGTCAATCATTCGAAATAATATTGAAAATATGAAATTTTTTTAATGAAAAAATCATTGTTGTAAAATGAAATTTGTGAAATGGTGTGTTTTTTTTATAAATTTCAGTTTTGTGAAGGGGCCCGAATGATTTGAATTTTGTGAAGCAGTCTATTTTATGAAATAAAATTTTGTGAAGCAATCCATATTATAAAACAGAATTTTGTGAAGCAGTCCATATTATGAAATAGAATTTTGCGAAGCAGTTTATTTTATGAAATAAAATTTTGTGGAGCAGTTTATTTTATGAAATAAAATTTTGTGAAGTAGTCCATATTATAAAATAGAATTTTGTGAAGCAGTCCATATTATGAAATAAAATTTTGTGAAGCAGTCTATTTTATGAAATAAAATTTTGTGAAGCAGTTTATATTATAAAATAGAATTTTGTGAAGCAGTCCATATTATAAAATAGAATTTTGTGAAGCAGGTCCATATTATTTGAATTTTGTGACGAGGCAACGAAGAGTCCCAATTTTTGCCTTAATCGGCCTCTAACACATGTACAGAATATCCGCTGTTATTTGTGCCCAATAATGGTTTCTGAATCATTTAACAATAGATAAATGCTTCCAATTCTTTAAATTTTAAATCATGTTATTTTAGAAAAAGTGTGTAAATAAACCCATTTATATAAAAAAGTTAAATTTAAAATTTTTATATTACTTTTCAGCCTTTATAAATTAACAAAATTTTATGAGGATGATTTCGCTGAAAATAACGTAGGGTTGGAGGACTGCATTTAAATTTTATTTTTACGATATTGGATACAGTTGACTTAAGGATAGAAAAGGACCTTTTGCACCTTCAAAAAATCAATTTTCCAAAAGTATTTTTAATATATATTTCAAAATGTTAAAAGTATTTTAAAGCGAACCGCATGAAAGTTGAATGAAAAGTAATATCCACAACAATTAAAACTGCGAAAGACAGCCAAAACTTGCCCTTTAAAATATCAACCTTTAAAAGGGGCCTCTCTACCTATCGTCTCCGAAAGCCGAAGCCAATGTTATTCTGTGGGAAATTTTGCCCCATTATAATTCATTAACTAGTGCATATTTTTAAATTCCGTTTTTTCACTTTCCGAAAATTCACAACTATTAAACAATTTATCGCTTTCCAAAAATTGATTTCTTTTATTTTTAAGATTTCATTTTTAAGCTCAAGAATGAAAAATTTCACATTGTGAAAATTCGCATTTTACAACCTCAAAATAAAATATTAAAAATTTTTAAAAATAATTTTTAGAAAGCGATAAATTGTTTAATAGTTGTGAGTTTTCGGAAAGTGAAAACGGAATTTAAAAATATATATTAATTAATAAGTTATAATGGGGCGAAATTCTCCATAGAATATCATTGGCTCTGGCTTCTGGGGAAGATAAGTGGAGAGGCCTTTTAAACTTGTTTTTTCTCAGTTTCTCATTTATACACTTTTCCACAAGATTAAGAAAAAAAAATGTGAATGGAAAGCTATCAAGTTTTACATATTTCTCAAATAATTTTTTATTCTCCGCACCTCAGTTTTGGTAATGTGATCGGAGTGTTTTGTTGTATAATCAATCAGTAAAAATTATATTCAGAATTGCATGAAACTTTTATTAATTTTTTTAATATTTTAGACAGCTTGTATACTTTGGCGGAAAGGTGTGCTCGGTTAACTTGTGTGTGGGTTGCAGATAACCGCTTTTGAGTAGAAAAAATCTGGTTGATGATGAAGAATATTTTAGATATCAAATATATATTACTATTTAGACATCAGATAATTTCAAAATGGAATTTTACAATTTAAAGGTACTATTTAGCTTTAATTTGATATGAGATTATAGGTTCTAATTCTAATGCATAGTTTTAAAAAAAGTTATCTTGTGAAAAGCAGGAAATAAGTTTTATATATATATATATATATATATGTGTGTGTATGTGTATATATATATATATATATATATGTATGTGTGTGTGTGTGTGTGTGTGTATGTATGGATGGATGGATGGATGTATGGATGGATGGATGGATGGCTATTCAAAAAATACATTTAATTACCAAACCAGGTTCAGATTTTAAAAATGTAGTACTATGTTTGTTTCAAATGTTGCGCCAGTTATTTCGTTTTAAAACGAGCATAAAATTGTTTATTTATAATGAATCGAAATAGCATGTCAGATCAGAATGCGCAATTTTTGGTGTCGAAAGATTATTTCTCCCCTTTAAATTATTTTTAAGATAATAGATAAAATTTAAAACAATTTTACTTTTGAAAGAACATTAAGTAGCTGTTTCAGCAAGCAAAATATTGTTCCCTCGAATGTAAAAGTTGAAAGCGAGAGAAAGAGATGTGAACGCATGCAATAACTTTTCAATTAAAGATGGTTAAAAAAAAAAAAAAAAAAACTTATTTAAATCACTTTTTACTTTCTCGTACCCATATATATAGTAGAGAAGGTATTGTTTTTGGGTCATTTTTTCGAAACTGAGTTTTTGTTATGTTTTTCGTTTTGAGGCCCCTTGAATCCGAAAAACAGGTTTTTAGTGGTTGGTCTGTGTGTCTGTCTGTTATCAACATATCTCAAGAACAAATAATAGCAGAGAGTAGAGGTCTGCATGGGCCGGAATTTCGAGGCCCGGCCCGTAAGAAAACTTTGCTTACCCGACCCGTTATGAAGACGAAAATGCGGCCCGGGCCCGGCCCGTTTATTTTTTAACGGTGTATGAAAAAAAACGGCCCGGACAAAAACGATAAAATCAGGCCCGACCCGGCCAGGCCGATTCAAAAATATGTAAAATAACAACAACAAAAATGAATGCCTTTCTATGAAAAAGATTTTTAGTATGTGTTTTGCAGAGGTTTTATATAACCAAACTATAGTACGTTCTTTAAAAAAACTGCTGAAATTTTACAAGACAATTATATATAAACAGATATTCATTATTATAGACAAGGCACAAAGACAAACAGAAAGTCAAATCGAAATTATTAGCATTCATCAAACAATATAGGAAGGTATTTAAAATGGTTAATACTACTAAAAATGCACTTTCAACCATTTCCTCTTATATACCGTAATGTATCCGAATCTTTCATGTGCTTCGGTAAACAAAACTATAATGTTAATCGAACCATAATCAATAGAAAAGTTGCTTTTGCCCATGATAAAAATGATGCTACTTTCGCCCACTGGAGCAAAGGAAAAGGAGCCTTAGAGAAAAAGTTACAGCGGAAAGATTTTTATAGCCTTTATACCACCTAAATTCAACAGATCATAAAAAACAAAACCTTATACACAGTAACGTATCTAATTTCTTTTGTTATGTACATGTACGCAAACTGGTAGTGACATGCATACTATTTTGAATAGGAAACCCTCTAATATTACTCTAAATAAAATATATTAATTTCGAGGCATGCTAAAAATATTTGCGAAAGATCAGATTTCGGGCAGACAGAACTGATAGACAAATTGAAGTTAGACACTTTTTTAACTAAATAGAACTTTATGTGACATACCAGCATGTAAAATTACGTAAAATAGACTGAAGAAATATTTTATCTTCCTTTTTTGTTGATTAACGAGGAAACCAGAAAAAGATTCGGGCCAACACGGCCCGGAGAAAATATCATTCAAGCCCGGCCCGGCCCGAATATACACAAAAAAAAACTGAGCCCGAGCCTGAAAAAAAATGTTAAGCCCGGCCCGGCCCGAGAGCAAATTCAAAAATTCGACAGAATTTGTTCAGAAAAATGTGTATATATGTATGCTCAGGGGTGAAACTTTTCAGGGGCTATCCCTGAATTCAGGGTTTTGAAAATTTTGCTGTCTTTGAATTTTATCTTAAATTACTTGGTTTTTACAGAAATTTCTCATTTTGAATGTTTAATTTGCCTTATAATGCATTACAAAGTCTATAAATGTTGTTTAATATAGGTAGCCATATGATATATCATTAATAAGTGTCTCCTATTTGCATGTAAGGAACAGTTTTCAGGGTTTTTGCAAGCTAGGTAGTTTCACCCCTGTGTTATGTGTATATACAAGAGAGCTGTTAAGAGATTAAAAATAATAATGTTAATTTATACTATTATAAATTTTTAAACAAAGAACACCCGTCTCTAATATCTAAATTTCTTCTCAGCGATTTTTTCCCCTCCCTTTCAAATCTTTGTACCAGCTTTCAAGGACTAAAGAAAGAAAGAAATCATAAATGTTTTTTTTATCAGTTTATCAGTAGTAATGATAAAAGTACTTTAGTGAAACGAAAACATTTGACGATTTATTATTTCTTCACTCATCATTTAACTAGAAGATTAGGAAAGTGCGCTTTTTGTTTAGAGTTTCACAGAATGAATTTCAGTGTTACTAATATTTTCTTGAAAATTGTCTAGAAAACTCGGGAAAATTTTTCCCCCTTATTTGAGTATGAACCCTGTCTAGGCAAAAGTTGGGGGCCCCTTCACAAAATTTAAATCCGTAAAACGAGCCCCTTCACAAATTTGAAATTCATAAAAGCAACCTATTCTTAAAAATTTCATTTTATACAAATAATCCTTTTTGCAAATTATTTCAGTATGTTTTCAGTATTATTTCAATTTATTATCAATACTTGGTCCAATGAATCACTATGAACTTGAAATTACACAGTGACTACTGAAATAGAAGGATTTACACTATAATAATTATTTCACAAGAACAAAATTTAAAAAAAAAATTATAAGCACATCTAAATATAGAAATATGCGGGCATTTTCTTTTTCAAGCAGTCTAGAAATTCGAATTCGCCTTCTGAGACCAGATAATCCCTAAATAATTTTTATCCCTTCTTACATAAAAAATTTCAGTTAACTATTTAGATTACACACACACACACACACACACACACACACACATATATATATATAATGTGAACTCTTGTAATGTTAACTTGTTCGCTGAAAGATCTGTCGAAAGGCTTGGAAATATACAAGATGGGTCTTTCCCTTTAGGGAAACCTTAATGCAGAAAAGTTCTTGGGGCAACAAGATTTTAAAGATTTGAAATCGTAAATTCGTATTGAGTGCAGTTTGAAGTGCTAGAGTAATGATGAATTTTTTTTTCAAACCTATATTTTTTTAGGACGGAGGACTACTAGTTTCAATCTGGAGTTTTTGTAGACCAGTTCTGTTTAACACCAAAATAAATTAGAAATATCAGTCCTATCGTTACAAATTTAGTACCAAATGAAAGGGGCGGTTTTTTTTTTAATCCAGGGGTACAATAGTTTTTCGACATGATAATTAGATTTTTTTAAATTAACTAAAGTATGAAATTTAGGTGGTAACACTTCATTTTAATTCATTTCAGTCATTTTCAAAAGTACGTGGCCCAGTTTTACGGTCAAAAAATCAGAGAAAGAATAAAAATGAAAACTTTATGGATTGAAATTAAGTCTTCCGTATTAAACTAAATTCTGTCTGTGACAAAATTTTTATTTTATTTATTTATTTTTTATTTATTTTAATGAGAGATTGAAATTATCCTTCAGTATTGTTACCTCTTTTCCGTAAGTTTCAGCCTGTCTTTCTTCCTTGTAAATAGCCCTCGTGGAAACATGGGTTATGATTTTATGACCCCTTAGAAAGACCTTCACGGAAGGCACCTAACTCATGCCTAGACCCTGGCACATGTAACTGGACTTAATCATTACACCACTGCTATCTAATGGCTGGTTCTGTATATATGTAACTGTATGTATGGTTTTGTAACTGTCAGGGCCTGATTATTCAAAAGACTCGGGAAGCACAAGCTTCCCCTCTAAAATTTAAGAGGGGCCCCCATAATGACTAAAAACAGGGTCTTGAATTTTCTGTTTTATATTTTCATAGTGAGATTGAATTTTTCTGAGAAAATTCGTCTAAAGCAAGATAAAATACTTATTATTTCGGGAAAAATCTATTATTTAACCTCCATAATCTGAATGCTCTTAATTAATAAGTTATACGATTTTAATGTTGTATGTAGAAACCACCCAGATATATGAATGAAAAAAAAATAACTATAAACACACACTAATTTTTGGTCTATAGCATTTTTATATTACAATATGTAACAGGAAAACAAGATTTTCTCAAATGAAAGAGGGCCCCGAAATGATACTGAGCTTCCCCTATCTTCAAAGCTTAATCGGGCCCTGGTAACTGTCAGAAAGCCATATTCGCATTATCGACTAGGGTTAATTAAACAAATTGGGACCATTAATTATTGCATAAAATAGTGTCTTCACTTTTCTCTCTAAATGAATGATATTATTAGCTGCACTCAAATGTTTATCTGGTAAACTAAGAATGAGGACATATATCAGTTTATGAAAGGTTATGAACTCTGAAGGAGATTGTTTGTCCTTACCTCCTCGAGTCGAGTTCCTTTTTATCAGGAGAAACGGGCGATTATGAAACATTCAAGAATTGGAAATCTTGCGATAAAAATTCGAGCTCTCCTTACTCATCTATTCTTTGGATTTTGAAATACTCTGTTTTATTTTCGTCGAATCGATGTTATTCATTTTTCTGCTTTTTTGATTGTTTTGGTTTATCTGACTTCAGAGTAAAAATAATCAGACTTTACACATCAATTTAAAATACGTCAGTTAGAAATTACTTAACATAGGCTAACTAATTTTTCATTAGTAATTCTCAGACAGCATAATATGTATTTAACGTCACCTAAGATGAATTTTTCTTAATTTATTTTTGTACTTATAAATAACTAAATTTAGACGCTGTACTCAATGTTCAAGAAATTTAATGTTTGTATTCGTAAGAAGGTGTGGAGGGGTATAATTTTCATTGAAATAGGTTAATAAAAGGCAGTGCGGCGCAATGTTTTTAAAAATGTCTTAGAAGCAAACCCACCGGGGGTGACTATGTTTTAGTCTAATTTACGTGAATTTGTGTAGGAAAATAGTTTTATGATAGTCACTCATACTAGTTTATTTACTCTTAAATACCAAGGGCCAAACAAGGTAAAAATTGGGGCATTTATTATTATTATTGCTTTCACAAAATTCTATTTCATAAAATGGATCCCTTCACTAAATTCAAACCCATAAAAATGAGCCCTTTCACAAAATTCAAATCCATAAAATGGGCCCCTTTACAAAATTTCATTTTATAAAAACAGGGTGGCTAGCAGTCAGGGAAAATCAGGGAATTTTGAAAATCTGGAAAAGTCAGGGAAATGTGACAAATTTTGTGAAAATAAACTATATTAATCATTAAAATTATTAATGCTGTGTTAAGTCACTAAATTTCTCGCATAATGTTGTGAAATTATCATGGGAAATAAACAGTAAGAGTCAGGGAAAGTAGGATAAAATCGCAAAAAATAGTTAGGGAAAAGTCAGGGAATTTAGAAAAGCTTAAAGGCTAGCCACCCTGAAAAATCTTTAAAAAAAAAAAAAAAAAAAAAAAAAAAAACGTTCTTACAACATTATTTCAAATGATTGCCTAGTGTAATGAAATACTATCATGCATAGTGACCGCTGAAGTAGAAAGTTTTACATAGTACTTTTTTCACAAAAACAAAATATAAAAATAGGTCCAAAGAATTAAAACCTTAATTCGATCTCTGAGTACAAAATTCCAATATAATAAATATTTAGGTGTAAGTACATTTAAAGAAAAGAGTTAAAATTCGCAAGGAATTCAGGAAGTGAAAGGATGGTGGGAAAAAAATTAAGTAAAAATCGATTAAATCGATACTTTTATTCAAATGAATTTATTTTATGTGTTTTCTCTTTTTGAAAAATAATACTTTTTAGAGCCCACTCTTTTCTCCACAAATATATTAAATTAGTTTCTTCTCCGAAACGTGTGTTTCAGGCTCTCGTGACACTTGTTTATGTATCATTTGGATTCTATTCTGACTTATGAACGTTTATTTTTACGCTGTTTGCACAAGAAACTTATCATAAAAATGCTCTTTATTAACGAAGCATTTTTTCCGAAATTACAACACATATATATCTGCATTTATAAGGTTATCGACTCTTTCTTATTTTGGCGATTGTTTATATCTTCAATAAACATACTTAATTTTTTTCGTAATTTTTAGCTGGAGAGTAACTCTGATTTGCGATATCTATAAAGTAAGTAAATGAAAGCAGTTACTTATTATAATAAAGCTCACTGAACATGAAAATGGCACACCTATTGCCATTATAATTTCTATAAACCATTTTTAAAAATGCCAGGGGAAGAAAAAAAAAAAAAAAAAAATTAGAAACTGTCACATGAACCGCTGCAGTAAGTAGTATTTAACTTAGAAAATTTACATAGGTGACAACTTTTTCGTTTTTGGCGGAAGACTTCCGATTTTTAAATCAATCTTTTGGCTTCCGATTTTTTTATTAATTTCTTCCGCTTTTAAAAAAGTCGCGGATTTAGTTCTTTTACAAAAAAAAAAAAAAAAAAAAAAAAAAAAAAAAATTCCAATAACAGTCAGTATTCAAACGCTCCACGGTAGACTTTCGATATTCAATCTTTCTCCATCCACAATATAAATATCGATATTCATTTTAAACTTATTTTATGAAATTCTGTAACATATAAAAGAATATCAATGTTTCTCACTCGTGTAATTATTTTTATCTCCTCCCCCTTCCCCACTTTTTTTTTTTTCCTTCCTTTCTTTCTTCTCTAACCATCGGCGGTTAAACACTTTGTGGAAGCCTTTTCTTTTTTAATTTTTCTCCATCCGCAACATAAATGCCAATATTCATTTGAAACTTATTTTATTATATTCAAGAACCTATAAAGAAGTAGAATTGTTTAATATTTCAATGCAGACTTCTAATAAGAATAGATTATTGCCGTTTTTTCTCAAAGTTCAGAATATTGTGTCATTAAATTAATAAAAAACGCTTGAGAAATACTGTAAAGAAAATTTATAAGTATTTTATTATCAGAGGAAAAAATAATATACATAATGTGTACATGTATTGATTATATACTTTAATTGTATGAAACAATGTATTATTATTTTATCATACAATTTAATCGATGTTCCTATTTTCGCCTGTCTCAGGTTGGCAGGTATGAATTAGTATATAACTGCTTTTTCACGTTTCTACGTTGAACCTTTCTTCCCTTGTAGTCTTTATTTTACTTGGCTGCAATTCACTTTTAAAAAAGATCCCTCGGAGCAACGTCAAAGAATACTTTCATTAAAATATCAACACTTGAAAGTAGCCTGCTGGAAACGACTTTGTTTTTCGACCCTGAATCTATTCCTTACTTTCTTCTTCTGACGTTGTTTGTTTACTGCACTTTCTTAGGTAGAAATATAGTTGCCGATTTTGAAACAAACAAACAGCTACCCACTTTTTTCCTGGTGTGCCAAATCTGAACTAAAAAATCGTGTTCGTGCGTTTAATGTAGAAGTGAATGTTTCCATGATAAAACAATAAATAAATAATAAAATAAATATAATCTTTGGTATATTTGAAGTGTGTAAGTATAGTACAGTAAAACCTCTCTAAGTTGGACACCTACGAACGGTTCCAATAAAAAGTGCCCAACTTAGAGAGGTGTCCAACGTATAGGGATTAGACATAATGTTAATGGATACATTCCGTTCCGAGAAAAAGCGTTCAACTTAGAGGGGTGCCCAACTTGTAGGGATGTCCAACTGGAGAGGTTTCCCTGTACTTAAAAAGAAAGAAAGAAAAAAATTAAAGTGTGCAATTATTGTTTTAAATCTATTTATAACGAACTTTTTAAATGCGTATAAACAATATTTTATACTATAAAAAAAAAAAAAAAAAAAAAAAAAAAAAACAGGCTACGGCCGCTTCGCTGGTCACTAAATTTAAATGAATTTTCAAAAGAAATGAAACACTTATTTTTATATATCACATTATAAATAAAAACTTAAAGGGAAAAAAAAAAAAAAAAAAAAAAACTACATTGAAATCGCTTTAAACGTCACTGCGAAGTACCCGCTGCCTACGTCAGCCTTTTTCCGCCCCCCCCCCGCTGCATCGGTTCCAGGTTCCCACTGCCTTCAGTAAGACCCTTCCCCGGTACTTCAATTTCGGTATTTATCGATGACAGGTGGATCTGCTATTATTTAATAACTGCGATTTTTAAATATGACTGTATCTGAGCATCTAATAAATATTTTAGTTTTTGAACCATGTACTTTTATAGTCCCCGCCCTTTGCACTATATTACGCTCTGATTACAACCAATATAATAAATAATATAGTTTTTTTTTTTTTTTTTTTTTTAGGAATTTAAAAAAAATAAATAAATAAATAAATAAATTAAACTTTTTTAACCAGTTTAATCCTTTCTACTATGTACTACCATTTTTTCCCGATAAATACTATAATTTTTTTATTATTATTATTTCAAAGGAATTAATTAAAAAATGAAAATTAAAGTTTTTATACTATAAAAATGAAACAACTGTTATAAATACGTTTTATAATTAAAAATACTTAATTTTTTCTACTGTATTACTATTCGATTTTCAATAAATATAATGCATTATAAAACGGGGAAAAAAAAATTCGCCTTTTAAATGAATGGATTACATAAATAAAAAATAAATAACGTAATAGCCGATGCTAAGATACGCAAACGATTAAAATGTAAGAATAAAATTTAGAAAAATTAAATATTGAAGCCAATATTTATCAGGTTATTATTTTCATGTTTAATTGATTTTAAAAGTTGTTAATTCATGTTCTAATTAATTTAAAAAAATCTAATCAAAAATTAAAAAATCGGGCTTCGAGGTGCATCAGAACAGCGCATAACGAACAGGGATGGAACACGGGCGCAGAATTTATACCACTATCAATGTAAGAAAAATTTCTACTTCTTAAATCAACGATATTATAGGTAGAGAAATTTCTTAAACGGATTCCGGTATGAATTCTGCGCCCGTGTTCCATCCCTGAACGAACTACCATGCAAATTTGTGTAGCTCTGCGATCAGCCTTTTTTTTTTTTTTTAAGCTCCGGATATATATTTACACACATACATCTTATTTTATTATGTATATATTCAATAGACAAAAAAAATTCACTTACTAAAAAAAAAAATGTAATTATCCAACAAGCTCCAGTTTTCGTCTTGAATAAGTTTTTATTTTATGATTTTGCATAAATCTTTATGCATTCGATATCTTTTCTCATCGCGTCATACGCTGCTACGGTACGTAAAATAACTTGGAAAGCATAAGAAACTTGGAAAATATGTTTAAAAAAAAAACAAAAAAAATCTATAGAAATATGAAAATTTTATAAAAAAAGATAAAAATAAAAGCTCAGTAAATTTCAAAATTTTTTATTTACTTTTAAGGTATAGTTTTAAATTGTGTAGTTGTATAGTTTGAAGAAAAACTTTTTATATTTTAGTGCATTATAACGAGGGGGGAAAAATGTGTATATAAAATGTTAAAGCCTAATTAATTAGTCCAAAGGTTGTATATTTGTATACGTATTGTTGGTAAGCAAAATAAGATGTTAGATAAATGGAAAAATAATAAGATTTTATATTAATCAAAATACAATGTAAAAAAGCAGCAATTTGAATTTAAATGTAATTATAAAGATAAGAATTTTATATCAAAATTTTAGCATTTAAGAGATACCATTATCAAACCCAACAATATTCAAATTAAAATGTAAGGTAAATGTTAATCTATTGAAATAATTTCCATATTGTTTTTTAAAGAAAGGTCACATTACAATTTACAAGAATAAAGTTGGCATAGCATACATCAATTTTGCATAACTATATTTTTTAAGAAAATTATAAATTAGATATTAAATGTGTAAGTAATTTGAATAAAAAATTGAAATTATACACAAAATGTATAAGCCCATTTGCAAAAAAAAAAAAAAAAAAAATCATTTTTAGGAGAGAGAGAGAGAGAGAGAGAGAGAGAGAGAGAGAGAGAGAGAGAGAGAGAGAAAGGATTTTGTAGGCAAACTGCTTGAATTGTAAAAGCGCGCAGCAATTGTTTGATTATTGCAGCCCGAAATAATTGATGCGTGTTTCAACAATTAAGGTGTTTGCTTACAGAAAGTTATTATTCAACATAAGTGGTTCGATGCATTGCACCATAACATGATACTCTTATCCATATTTATACCTCCTCCGCCCATTTCATTTCACAGCAAAGCGTAAAATCATTTTTCTAATCCAGAAAGATTGATATGTCTTCTCTGAAGCGACTTTCAAATTAAATAGAATCATTCACGAAATATCGGTATTTGGATAGTCGATAAGTAAAAAACTGAAATATGATTGAATTGATCGAGGGGGGGGGGGGGGGGAATCTATAAAATCTGCATTTTTTAACTGAATTTAACAATTTTTGGATGTAAACTAACTCATAATCAGTTGTCAAAATCGGTTGAAAAATCGCGATTTAAAAATATAAAACAAAATAAACACAATTTTTATATTCTCTGATTCAAAAAAAACTACATGATTTGTCAATTTTCCAAATTCCAATTCATGGTCGATAAGGTAACTCGCAAACTTAAAAAATATCAACGCAAAATCTCCTGGAAATAATCTATATAATATTTCTCTAACGTGGACCAGTTTCAATTATTTTTTGTCGAAACGATACGATACGCGAGGATAAAAAAATATTTATATATGAACAATATTTAAGCACGCGGACTTAGCTCAATGGACTAATAAGAAAAAAAATGACGACATTTGTCTGATGAGATTATTTTACGAAAAAAATGTATTTTTAATAGTTGTTTCTTCAGAATCTTTGCAAGCGTCATTTTAAACCAAGCAATATTTTAAAGGTATTTATAGAATATGAATTATTATCATAAATTGACTAAAAAACGCAATCATAAAAAATATAATCAAAATAGGATTGGATTTTTTTTTTTTTTTTTAACAAAAATTTATGCCACGATAAAAATTTAAAAGGCGGTCACGAGGGTTCTTTACTAAAGCTGGTACCGCCTGTGAAAGTATGAAAACTGGGTTGTCAATCATGAATTTTGTTTTGAAACTTTTCTTTGAATGATTCTGGTTTCACTATGGACCATATTCCCACTTTGGGTTTGAGGTTACAAGAATATCAGCTGGTTAGGGAAACAATCCTCAACTCTACCGTAACGAAGCATTGTGGCTTGCAAATTTTTATCTTGCAATGTTATTTATAAGAGTTACAGATTATATGAAATTGAAGTAAGAGTGATATAGTGATACCTTTGTTTTGTTTTTAATCCAGTTTTTGTAATATACTTTAATATTAATCAACATATGTAATATTAAAAGTTGCCATGTGAACTGTGGCGATGTTAACAAATTTAAACGGATGTTCCATTTATTAAATTCCTTTATTAAGGTGATTGAAATTCTAATTATTTAAGCTTTGATGTCTATATATTCGCGTGTGTGTGTATAAAATGTTCTTATTAATCTTTTATTCATTATATATATGTGTGTGTGTGTGTGTGTGTGTATACATAAAATGTTGTGCAATTTTACGATATGGAATGGTCTTAACTTTATCATTCAATTCAGTTGTTTACCTTTATCTTTTGTTCTTGTTTGAAAATTATTATTAAGTTTCACTGGAGAAATATTTAGGAAAATGTTATGCGTAACAATAAAATGGCATCTTGAAGCTAATTTGTTTACAAAATATCGGCCACGTGTTCGGCGATTTTACCTACGGTGACGTCACAGGAATATTGTCCATTGGAGAATATTTATTTGGTTATAATAATTTGACTTCTGGTAAATTGAAATTTTAATTAGGCAGTGAAATCGGTACAATATTTATGAGTTTCAAATTTTAAAGGTAAATAAGAAAAGAAATAAAATGCGAATATTTCGCGCGGGTTTGCTAGTAATAATAAATTCTTAAAAATCTCTAGGAAATACGGAATGTAGAGGTTTTTGAAGTGTGAACTCATAAACGCCAATAGCCAACTCATATAGCCACTTTTGTTAAAATCTACTAAAAATTCGCTATGGGGGAGGGGGGTGGGGGAATAAATAAAAAGTCGTCTTAAAATCACCTAGTTTTGCATGTCAATATTGGGAATAATATCCCTTCCTATTGTGTTTTCATATCGATTGCGTTCAGTGAAGGCGTGGTTACAATATGTTTTTATTTACGTAAGCATCTGAAATGCACGAGATATTTTATCCAACTTCTGTAATAGCTATCTTGTTGCCAACCACACAACATTCATAAGTATTGCAAATGTTGGATAAAATCTCCTGATTAATCCAATTAAGAACATAGCCTATCCACATAAGAGCAGTGTAAATGTTAGAATGACAACACTTTGGGCCTATTATCTTTGAACCGAGCCTTCTATGTTATTGAAAATTTGACAATTTTAATATAATACTTTGTGGAACAAAGGATTAATTACAGATAACAAACTAAGAATATAGAACAAAACAAATGTTTGCTATTAATTAAAACCTGTGCTTCGTTAAATACAAATTGATTGCTTGGATTTGTCGTTTTCATTGCCATGTTTTGCATACTCATTGTATTCAGAGTTGACTCATTGTAATCATTTTTTCTTTTCCGCTTTTTTTATGTGTCACCTGTTTTAACAGATCGTAATTTTATACCCGGTATTGAGAAACGAATGGTAGTTTGCTTATCTGATGTAAAATATAATGGGAGAATGCGTGAAAAAGGTTGTATTTTTCCACGTTCCGTGGATAATTTCTAAAATCAAGTCTCGTGGTAGTCGCTTAGGTATGTGTCTGCCTGGATTATCAATAACACTTATTAAAAAAATGCATTACCAAGAAAAAAACGGAAACAGAAAATCATGAAGGTACCCATTGATTATTAACATTTTAAAACTGTACATACTTCTTATAATATCGTGTATAACCTTCAATGTTTTTTGCTTACATTATTACACAACGGACAAGACAGAGCGTTAGGCATGTAGACTAGTTGAAATCATAATTACTCCTAAACATTGTTGAAAAATGTTAAAAATACTTAACACAATAGGAAATATGCAGTCCTTAATCTCCAGTTGTAGCCCTTAATGTATCTGAATATTTTAATGTATTTAAAGTAAATCTGAAGGTTAAGCATATCATATTCTGTACAAAACATTATTTTAGAATATTATAACAACATATGTCAATTTTATTATGGTTTTTGCAGTAGAAAATTATTTAAATGTGATTTGTAAAAATGTTTCTCCTAAAATGCAATGCATTGGCATTTTTTGGTTGTCCCTGTATGCAAACAGTTATGCAGGGCCTATTAAAGCCATTTTAAATAGGGAACACTCCATAGTGAACATAAATAAAATATCTCATTTTTAAGAAATTCTGTAAATATTTACGGACGATGGAGGATGGCTAACGCACAGACACACCAATTCAAATCACTTTCACACTTAAAAATTGTTAAGAAATATTAAAAACTCTTAATGTAATTTAATATTTTTGTGTGGCCCTAAAAATTTTCATGCTAATCATACTATATTCTGTTCAAAGCATTCTTTTATGCATATGAATAACATATTTCAATTTTATTAATTGTGCCGAGTAAAGTTATTGAAATACGGTTAATAGAAATACTTCTCATAGAACGCAATGCTTTAGAATAGTTTCGGGTGTGCCTGCATATAAACCATTGGTGGTATTTATTTAATTTTCAGTAGAAAACATCCGATAGTGAACTTGAATAACATATTTCAGTTTCATTAAGATTTCTATAATGTAGTAAAGATATTAAAATATGGTTCATAGAAATACCTCTCAAAGAACGCAATGCTTTGAAATACTTATTCCATGAATTTTTACCGAAATTAGAGCGCGGACGAACAATCAGACAGACCGACCGAAGTCATTAACACTTTTCAACCTTGTTGGAAAGTGTTAAAAACAATATAACACTTCTGTGATAAAATAAATTCTCAATAATGATCTTAACCAAACTTTTTATTTTCCCCCTTTTAATTAATCGAAGTAAATTGTTTGTGAGGAAATTTTGTCAGTTTCTTCATTAACACGTCCAGCGCTCCGCCACGCGAATTCTTAAGGAAATCCCTGTCAGACCACGCGCGCTGCTTAGAAGCGCGTAATGTTTACCGTGTTTCAATAAAATCCATTAAAGTTAAATTATTTAACAGTAAATAATAACGCGATCCCATTTTATAAAAATCTGGTGTGGAACAACCACATGACTTCCATTAACCACTATTACACGTATTATATGCATTTTTTGGAGATAATGGGATAAGAAGACATAAAAGTGACATAAAGAAGTAGAACCATATTTTTTTTTTTTTTTTTTTTTTCCCAGTAAGAGAAACTCTATACACGTGTAAAGATATATAAAACAAAGTTTACATATAGCGAGGTAAAAAATAAGGAAAAAAAAAAATGGTAGAGTTATTTTTTGAAACACCAATTTCCGAGATCTAAAACTGACCTACCTGAACAGGATGACTGTTAATTTTCCTCTGTTAACCACGTAATATATGAGAAAGGAATGGGCTTATATCTAAGGAGTCCTAGCCCGTGTTTCGGAGAAAATCCACGAAAAACTCCGAACTGTTAGGTCGATGAGCGGGACTTGTAGTCGAACCCAGCACTTCTCATCTACCAGCTTTGAGCGCAGAACCGCTCGGCCGCTGGTTGGCAGGGGAGAAATTGGAAATTAAGAACAACTCAGGAAGATTCTCATTTCTAGAATTATGAAGAAAAATTGACTAAATCCTTGAAAAAAAATATATTTGATTGAACCCGTGCAATTATGAACCAAATGTGTTTATCACGCATTAAAAAATTAGGGGGGGGGGAACCGGGAGAGTCAGAAAAAAATCAAAAAATTTGAACGAGAGCCATCCTCGTGTGTTATGTGAGGATTATCTTGCACGCAATGCATTTGTCCCGTAAAGTAAGCATTTATTTATGATTTTAATAAATAAAAATTAATTACACGCATTTAAAAACCAGCAATTTATAGTATATATAGAATTTAGGACTTGTGTACAAAAAAACTTTTCCTCGTCTAACTTGGTCTATGGATTCTGAAAATCGGTCTTGTTTGTTTTGGATCCTAACTTTGCTCTGCTAGAAAAGACTTCATCTTCATATAATTAAAGAACAGTGAAAGCTTCATGCATTTTTGTAGAACTCTGTGCATTACTGTTCAGATAAGATACAGGTCAAATTTCAGATTACAGATTTTCTAATTTAACCGATAAGATACTGTAGTTCACTCTGTAGTTGCAGAAATATTTTATCGAAGATCAAAAATAGCCGAACTATAGATTCGTATCTTAAATGGATATATGTATATACTCAGCAGGGGAGAAATCAGAGATATTAGATAATACCGATAAAATTACACAGCTAAGCATAGAAGTAGGTTGTAAACAAGGATTTCTTAGTACAAAATTTACTCAGGCTATTTTTAGACCCTGTGTTAAAAAAAAAAAAAAATGTGAACTTTAACAATTTTCTGGAAAGATTTTGTTAACTTATTATATGTATACGATGTTGAAAGCCTCATGTTTTGTATAAATACGAAATGTTTTGTTAAAAACACAGTAACAGGATATTTATTTTTTCCGTTGCCTATTGTTTATCGCTGTCTTGTTTGATTATCGGAAAGTCTGTTTGATTTGGATCCTATTTGTTTAAAGAATGTTAATTTTTTTTTAGTACCCATAAACGTTTCAAAGTGAGGATAAAATCAACTTATATAAATACTATTATGATTTGTATCAACGATTCGAGGGGATTTCAGACTTTTTGTGGAGATTTCAAGCTTTTCTTAAATTATTGATCAATTCATGAAATAGTGAAATTATTTTAACTTTCGTGTAAACTATCAAAAAAAAGTTTATGCTTAATGTTTCATTTTCTTTGTTTTTACTGAATCAGAAAATCAGATTTTTTTTTTTTTTTCCCCAAGTTTTTTTTCGTTAAGATTAAAAAAAAAAAAAAAAAAAAAAAAAAATCGATAACTTTGTTTTAAATTATCACAGATTTATAGTTCAGCATTCGTTTCAAAGGTATTGACGAGAACTTTCGAAAGATACCGATATTGAAAATTTATTCCCCCAGGGGGGGGGGGAAGCGATGCTCCCACGTGCACAAAATTTTTTTCCTAGTGAACTACTACTATTATCAATAATTTATATGAATTTTACAATCACATGATTAAAATAACTCTCTTTATGCACATTTATACGAAATTTTGTCCTATATTGCCATGTTAAAAATTTAGAAAAAAAAAATGGTATAACAGCGCCACCTGTTGAGCAATTGTTCCACAAATCTAATCAGCATCAGTTTGTCAGGCTGTTTTCCAAATGACCAAATCACATCCTGCCGGTCAAGCTGGCACCCCTCCAACATTTTGGACACGTCGTCGCTGGTAGTTTTAGCAAACGTCGCTGCACTATATTTTCCCCTGTAATTTACGGGGTTACATGGATTTCAAAGGCTAAAAGAAAAAAAAAAAGGCAATATATATTTTTTTTCTTTTTAATAAATAAAATTCTTTACTCAAAATTTTGAGCATATAAAAGAGCAACATTTAAACAGTATTTTATAAAATTCATTAAAATTTTTGAAAATTCAACAAGTGGGATTTTTATTCGGAGACCCTTCAGAAAAATGGTGAACAAGATGACTCCCCTTGTAGCACACTTATCCACAGAACATCCTGGGGAGATCCATAGGATTCCCTTTTATCCACAGGACATCCTGGGGATGCTTTTGGAGATGTGCTGCTGGGGTCATGATAGCTTTATGTAAAATTAAAAAAAAAAAAAAAAAAAGAGAGAGAGAGAGAGAGAGCAGCTCGTATTTCAACGAAGGATTAAAAATAAATAAATAAACTGAAATTTTTATTTTTTGACAAAAATAGTACATTTTATCACACGTATTACAGAATTAGTTGTAATAGAAAACAAGAAGGGAAGAAAAAAAAATAAAAAAACTTTCAAGCTCTAGTTCTATTTCGCAGAAGTGTGCAAAATTCAATAAGATCGGTATATTAGTTTTTGGGAAATAGTTTCCACCGCTTTTTTGGAGTGTCCCCAAAAACTAAGTTACAACTCGAGGCACCCTAGGTCCCACTGGCTTATTTTCCTAAATTTTGTAATGAAAATTTTATAAAACATTATTTAAATGTTGCTCTCCCCTTAAAACGTCTATTTTTAAGGCGCCATGAGGGAGATAAAAATACATTGAAGGTTAAATTGTGTAATAGATAAGTACTGTTGGAAAATATTTTATAATTATGCGATTCGCGTCGCTTTTCTTTATTTTTTAACAATTACCCCGTTCGTAATAAAATCTAATAAAATAAAATACTGAATAAAAAAAAAATAATAATAATCAAATTTTTCTTTGATCTTGCATCCAAAGCGAGGACTTTTTTTAATTACGACCCGGCTGCTTCCCCTTCAGTAGAGCCTGATGAAATTAAATCAGTCATAAATGCTGCCATTCGTGCGACTCGCATTAAGATTAAATAAAAGAGTGTTTCATTTCACGACTGATCGCCGATTAGCTTATGCTTATGTAAGGATGCTAAAAAATATTAAGCTGCCATCTAGGTTTGAATCTAATAAAAATTTGGGGACCCTGACAACGAGCTCATCACGTGATTTCATCAACCATCCTCCTATCCAAATGCTGGCATTCTACTGCTTCTACACCGCGCGACCCGACCTTCGTAAACAACACATTTCCCTGCACGTGCTACACATGGGTACTTACGTCACGGTACCGTTGTTTCGCAAGATCCAATAGAACCGAGATTCAAAACATGTTTGCTGCGTTAAATACTTACTGTGGTTCCACTAGTTTTATTTTGTTGTATTTTTCTTTGGTACTTTTTTTTTTCCCACCTGGGTTCAATGTTTTTTTGATTTTAGAGTTGACAGATTTTATACATGAAGAAAAAATAAATAAATAAGTTAGTCTTTTTTTATTTAAATGTTATTTTTTACCACTGTTTAAACACTTTTTTTCGTGTTCAGTGTCAAATAATTTATTGTTTCCTTTTCTTTTTATCATGCTGTACACACTGCTATTCTGCCAATGAAACTGATTAATTCGAATTATCCATGTTTATATTTTCGTGGCTTTTTTTTTTTTTTTTTTTTTCTGTCGCTCTGTCTCTCACTTTTGAGTTCATTAAGCAAAGCAGTTATTAAAATATATATGTTTCATAAATACTAGAACAAACAAAGCTTTAAAAAAATATTTTCCTTTGAAGAATATAATATATTAATAATATGAGGTGTTTACATTTTTATTCTCAAGGAAGTTCTGAAAATTCCCCGAGCCGAAGGCTGTTTTGTTAATGACGTTAATTATTTTTAGGAAGTTGTCTTTAAATAGAGCTTTAAAAAAAAAAAAAAAAAAAACGGAGACTTTATAGAAATGGCTATTTTATGTTATAATGAGAGAAACTAACTGCAAATAAACGCTATGCTTGAAAAATATCTCTTTAATGATTAAAGAAAAAAATATTCTGATGGAAATACTGAAAATAATCTGTATACGTATTTCTTTTAAATAATAATAGTAAAATAAAAATTAGGCGAAAATAATAAAAAATAGACTCTGTTCCAAGCATAAATTTTGTTACACGTTACTATTGGGCCTTTTGTGCTAGCCATTAAAAAAAAAGTTTAATAAATATGTAGCATGAGTTAGTTACTAATGTTTCTGCTCAGAAGGAAATAGCATGAATTTCCTCTGTATTAGGAATTTCCTGTGTGGGAGGAAAAAGTCCAAAATTCAACATTACAGGTTTTTATGCATCAATTTTTATAAACTAAAATTTGAAAATATATATATTATTAACTTTTTATATACTTTTACGGATTTGTTATTTTTTCTATTAAATTTTCTTTTTATTATTTCAGCTTTTAATAAATACTACAATAATCATAAATTGTTCTAAAGTTCTTTCTTTTTTTTTTTTTTTTTTTTTTTTTTCTTTAGGACTGAGGACTATTAGTCTCAATCTATGAATTTTTACGATACCAGTTTTGCGACAGGTTGGACATTTATCGAAATCGAAAATATAATTGAATAATTTGAAAACCATGTTATAATTTGAAAAAAAAAAAAAAAAAAAAAAAAAAACCTAATAGTCCTCAGTACTAAACTAAATTCTGCTTTTGCCAGAATTTCATCAAAAACTTTTTTTTTTTTTTTTTTTTCTTTTAAGAAAAAGAAAATTAATAATAATAATCAGTTTCGAAATAGACAGTATCGAAAAAGGTTTTTTTTTTTTTTTTTAATAATTTTGAATTAGGAAATAAAAAGCGCACGTGCAAAATGAAATTAAAAAAAAATATAATAAGGTTTATAAATGGACAATATTTAAGCTCGTGGACTCAGTTCAATGATATAATAAGAAAAAATGACGACATTAGTCTAGTAGGATTATATTTTTTTACTTCCATTACCCTACTACCGTAAGTAATGGAAGTATTTTTATTTATTTTTTTATTTTATTTATTTATTTATTTTTTAAGAAAAAGAAAATTAATAATAATCAATTTCGAAACAAACATAATCGAAAAAGTTTATTATCTATATAATATTTCTCTAACATAGACCAATTACAATTAATTTTTGTTGAAACGAGAATAAAAAACTATTTATAAATTAACAATATTTAAGCACGCGGACTCAGCTCAATGAACTAATAAGAAAAGATAACATTTGGCTGATGACATTTTTACTTTCCGAACACTATAGTGAGGAAAGTATTGTAATCATGTCAAAAATCCGAATTCGAGATTTTGATGTTTCTATACGTTTTGAGGTCCCCTGAGTCCGTTTTCACTATTTTTACGATGATGTATGTATGTGTGTGTGTATGTCTGTGAGTGAACACGCTAGCGTCTAAACGCTTTGTTCGATTAACCTGAAAGTTGGTACGCATATTGTAAGTCACCATAGTACGAACCCTATAGATTTTGGTGAATCTAGCACTTATAGTTTTTTTACAGGGACACAAAGAAAAATTCTTTATCATTATGCCTATGGGGCCAAATTTTTAAAAGTGTGATAGCGTCTAAACGCCTTATTAATCTGAGCAAAAAATTTGTACACATGTTATAGATCACAGTTGAACTAACTGTATAGATTTTGGTGAATCTAGCACTTACAGTTTTTTTACAGTGACACAAAGAAAAATTCTTTATCATTATGGCCTATGGGACTAAATTTTTAAAAGTACGATAGCATCTAAACGCCTTATTGAATTGAGCTGAAAATTTATATGAGTATTATAAATCACTGTTGCACTAACTATAAGCATTTTGGTGAATCTAGCATTTATAGGTTTTTACAGGGACACAACGAAAAATTCTTTATCATTATGATCTATGGGCTCAAAGTTCAGTAGCGTTAAATAAAAACATCGTGTAATAGATGGAGAAAAATACTCAAACACTCTATTATGGTTTTCTCTCTTTTGTTTGTTTAACAACTCCTCTTTCTTTACTTTATCTACAAAACTGTTAATTACTCAATGTTCGGAAAGTCGAGTGTAGTCACTCCAGATTTTTTTTTTAATGGTCCTATTATCTGAAAAAAAAAAAAAAAAAAAAAAAATCATATCCATAGAACTATGGTATATCAAAATTAACCTATGCAAATCCAAATGATAGCGAAAAAGGTGTGTATTCTCCATTGGAAAATAACCCGCTGTTTCCTGGACAATTTTTTGGCAAAAATGAACTTAAAGTATTTTGCAACTGAAATCTATACAAAAGTTTAAATAAAATAAATTAATAAATCTTTGAATTATAAGTTTTCTTTATTTTTAATTCTTTATTTTATTTTTTCTTTATTTTTACTTTTCTGATATGATTTATATTATGGTTAAATATAAAAATACATCCCTCAGAACTTTTGTTTTCCATGCATGTGTGCAGCATTAATAAATATAAAATAAAGTTAATTTGGGATTTTTTTTTTTTCTTTATCGTATAGGCTGAACTCTCTTAATATTCTTATTATAGTATTTAACTTTCACGATAAAGTGCACGTAAAGACGGTATCGTCATCACGGCAGAATCGTATTCTTTATTATTAAATATATATATATATATATATATATATATATATATATATATATTATAATTTTTTTATATATTTGTAAATTAGCTGAATCTAAAAAAAAAAAAAAATCTGGAGTGTCTCCACTCGACTTTCCGAACATTGAGTAACTAACAGTTTTGTAGATAAAATAAAGAAAGAGGATTTGCTAAACAAACAAAAAAGAGAAAAACATAACAGAGTGTTTGAGTATTTTTCTCCATATATCACACGAGGTTTTATTTAACGCTACTGAACTTTGAGCCCTTAGATCATAAGGATAAAGAATTTTTCGTTGTGTCCCTGTAAAAATCTATGAATGCTAGATTCACCAAAATGCTTATAGTTAGTGCAACAGTGATTTATAATATTCATACAAATTTTCAGCTCAATTGAATAAGGCGTTTAGATGCTATCGCTGGTCTCATAGGCCATAAAGATAAAGAATTTTTCTTTGTGTCCCTGTAAAAAAACTGTAAGTGCTAGATTCACCAAAATCTATACAGTTGGTTCAAATGTGACCTATAACATGTGTACAAATTCTTTGCTGAGATTAATAAGGCGTTTAGACGCTATCACACTTTTAAAAATTTGGCAAAGAATTTTTCTTTGTGTCCCTGTAAAAAAAACTATAAGTGCTAGATTCTCCAAAATCTATACAGATTGAGTATCTGTGACCTATAATATGTGTATAAAGTTTTTGCTCAATTGAATAAGGCGTTTAGATGCTATCGCACTTTTAAGATTTTGGTCCCTTGGCCATAATGATAAAGAATTTTTGTGTCCCTGTAAAAAAAACTATAAGTGCTAGATTCACCAAAATCTATAGGGTTCGTACTATGGTGACTTACAATATACCTACCAACTTTCAGCTTATTCGAACAAAGCGTTTAGACGCTAGCGTGTTCACTCACAGACATACACAGACACATACACACATACATACACACATACATACACACACACATACATACATCATCGTAAAAATAGTGAAAACGGACTCGTTGGACCTCGAAACGTACAGAAACATCAAAATCTCGAATTCGGATTTTTGACATGATTACAATACTTTCCTCACGATAGTGTTCGGAAAGTAAAAAAAAAAAAATGCGTGAAATAAGTATTTATGCATGTGCAACTAACTAACCATGTTCTCAGCCGGCCATTTCATGTGCAAAGCCTTTCTTTTCGTAGTAACTATCGCTTCTGCTTTAGTAATATTGATTTCAGTTACTTTTTTAAAACAAAAAAAAAAAATATTTTCTTGATTGGTTTTTTCTTTTGAAAAATTTTTTAGTGCTTGGCAATAATTTCTTTTTTCCTATTTTATACTTCTCCGGCCTTCTTTTCGTTTCATCCCAGTTTAAAGCGCGTTGTCGTATATAAAACATAGTAGTATTAGAATACTACAATGACGGGTAAATAGATAAATCAAAATAATTTGTTTAAACACCCCAAGACAGTCTATCATTCAAATAAAAACAACTAAGCCCATAAAACAAAAATAATTTAAGTACTAAAGAGTGAATGTAAGTAGGATTTTTTTTTTTTTTTTTTTTTTTTTTTTTTTCCCTCTCCTGATTTCAGGATTTTTTCTTATTATTTTTCAGTGGCTTTTAAGAAAAAACTTGTATAATGGGAAATTTAGGAATATCTTGTAATTTTTTTTATACTTTTTAGATTTATAAAAACTTCACATGTATTTTGATTACAATTTTATATAATCTATATAAAATGCACGAAAGCCTTTTTTTTTTTCTTTTTCTTTGTCTCCTTTTTATTCAATTTTAGGATTTTTAAAATAGGCAGTTTGATTTTGACATTTTGAATTTAAGATACTTCGTAATGTTAAGTTGATTAAAAGTTCATATAATTCATTACAAATTACTGCATTACTTATTAGAATTCATCGAATAGTATTGCAGAAATAAGTTTGCTTTTGTGTTTAGTTACTCGCACTACTAGGTACATTTTACGTCATTGCTGTTTGGTTGAAAAAAGTCATGTGGATTGATAAAAGAAGTCGGTTGAAAAATGATTTTCCTCTTTGTTGTATTATTACAAAAGATAAGATTTGATTGCTCGTTTTTTATATATTACTTTTGTATTTTAATTACTGATCAAATTAAAAAATAAATAAATAAATAAAATCATTCCATCAAAAGCATGACATGAGAGCTGTATCAGTTTCTACTGCGCGTGCAGGTCTTTTGCAATTTTACTTCCGCGTTAACATAACTGTCAAATATCAATTACAAATTATCATTTACAAAAATTCCTATTAAAAAAATAAAATACAGATACTATGTGCTTAAAATTCAAATATATTTCTTTGGATATTTTTATATCATTGACCAATTAATTACGAGAACGTATTCATTCAAGTGTAAACATTACTATGTATCATCTGCAAATCACATAGATATAGTAATGAGACATGATCCATCAGTGAGAGGGAAAAAGTGATACCTTTTTTTTTTTTTTTTTTTTTTTTTTCGGGAAAAGTCACTCTAATGGCTGCCTTTCTCAGAGTAAATCACACACAGGAATACACACGGATAATTTAGTAAATAAAATTTATGAATAATTTATTTACTAAAGGTGAATGAAAAACTCCAGATACAGTTTCAAATTCATTTTTCTTTTTATTCTTTTTTTTTTTTTTTTTCAATACTCTCTAATGGCTGATTTTAGAACTTTTTTTCGGCATCAAAATTTTTTGCTCGATAGCATGGGGATGATAGATCTATATATATTACTGTATCTATGGTAAATCAGTTAAGAAATCGGAAATTTTTAGCTATTGACAAAACAGCAGGGAGAGCGGAAAAGAGTTTTTAAGTTATGTTTATTTCGACTTGGTTGTTTTTTTCAAAAATAAACGTTATCCAAAGGTATTGAAATAGATCAAAGGAGAGGAAGTTTCTATATAGCAAGCAACATATAACTTCCATATCATAGGAGCACGTATTCTATTATTATTTATCAGTAAATGTGATTGATCATGCATATGTTATTAATTAGTGCATTTATTTTATTTTATCATTATTATTAAGAATTTTTATTTTAGGTGAGGGGGGGGGGAAATGTATTTAAATCATTCCTTAATCCCCTTCCCAAAATAATAATAAATAATTAAATAATAAAGTTTGTTGGTTTCTCTGATCTCTAATTGTACTTTGAATTTTCAGACAATTTAAAATAATAAATAAGTTGCTAAAATAGACATTGGTATTTTCTATATTGAGAATAGTCAGAATTGTATGTTTTAGGTCTGTTTTATTAAGCTAACGTAATTATATTTTTTGACTGTAAGGGGGAAAAAAAATAAAAAGCATTAACTATGAAATTGAAACATGCTAATGAAGTACAACAGAAATTTATCGTGTGTGTGTGTGTGAGAGAGAGAGAGAGAGAGAGAGAGAGAGAGAGAGAGAGTTCTTTCACATATTGAAATATGTTATTTACATTTAGTACCTTAAACGTTATCAATTTAAAGTAGTTAGGAGAAAAAATACAGAATCCGAATACACATCCGAAAAAATGCAACATATTTCAGCAGTTGGGCACAAGAAATCGGTATTTTGCTGATTTGTCACTAACAGTTGAAATACAGAGTTTATGGCAAAATTGGACGAGCAAATTGATTATTTTGATAATAATTCGAGAAAATGTAATTTCAGCGTTTGACATACAAAAATAAATTCTTTCTGATTTATCGCTAAATAATATCGTATTTCGGGAATCGGCTTTTTTTTTTTTTTTTTTTTTTTAACCTGGAATTTTGACGATAAGCGGCAAAATTGAGGACCTATTTAGACAAAATTTAGAACCGTTATACTACTACTTAATGAAATTCAAATTAATAACGTTTCTTTCACAAAATTTCGTTTTATTAAAATAATTCTTCTTATAAAATTTTTCAATATGCAAATCATGTTTTAAATACTATATGAAATACATGTATGCATAATTTGCAACTTGCATCCTTTTTCTTAGTGTTAAATATGTTGTGAAATGCATTAATAATGAATTTTTGTTCTTTTTTTGACTGAGAAGGAGACATAAATTTGAAATTTATTTTCTATAAATCTACTGCAAAATATTTCATAAAACATGCTAAAAAACATTAAATCTGCATGGCCGAATGTTCAGTTCATGATTCACATTATATCATTAAATTATGAATCTGAAGTTCTCTTCATCCATTAAATTTCTTTATTTCAACTCTTATGAAAACATAATAAACGTCTTTTAAATATCTCACATAGCAGCAAATTAGCAAAAATTTTAACTTAATCTGTTAATAGGAAACCTATATAAGTGGCAATAGTATAGCAACCTATAATCATACATTGGGGTCATTACATGCCAAATCAACCAAAATATTTCCATTTTCAACCTGACCACTTCAAATTTCTATGAAACTTCTCTCCTTGGTAACATAAATGATAATATACTTTTGGAAATTTTTTATTTCATTAGATTTTCTTTTTATGAATTTTTTTTTAATTTTGAAAAATATGCATTTTTTTGCTTATACATGTGTACACTTCAATCTTAAATTTCTCAAGTTCTATAAGCGATAAAACAATGTCTCACCCCTCATTTTAAAGAGATTTTTATTAGGTTTAATTTGATATACAACTGGATTATGTTGATAAAATTTAAGTTAATTTTTTAAGATGGCGTTTTTTAAAATTTCTGAAAAGTTTTTTTGTAAAACTAAAAGCTATATAACCTGAACATTTTAGAGTGGGATATCAATGAGATCAGGAGTTATGACAAAAATTTAAAGTCACTGCACATGTAAAAATTTATCATAAATTCCATATATTGTGCATGTATGGTAAATGAGCTAATTTTTAAAATTAAAATAGTTAGAATTATATACATAAATACTCAAGCATAATCAAATAAAACAATAACATAATGGTAGTGTGACATAATTATGCTTGCTAAAGAATAAATTTCATCATAAAAATTTATGATATTAATAATTCAATTATTGAAATTTGATCATTTAAAAGATATATGCATTTTGCAATTCTATAAGTATCATATGTTGAAATTTTTAGAGTGTTATCTCAGTGGGATTAGGAGGATTATCAGGAGGCGATTCATGAAAAAATAACTGAAATTTTAGCAAGAAAAAGTTTTTATATGGGAAGAGAACGTATAATTAGTTTGTTGTTTGGGGAGGGGGGGGGGTCAGTCCTCTCATTAGGAAAAAATATTTTAATTAGTTTTAGCTGTCATATAATTTTATACTACTCATATTTTATGAATTTAATACAGAAAAACTGGAATTCTGATATAGAACCTGGTAAATTACCTGAACACGATCACCCCTGTATTATAAAACCCATTTCTAAAGTTAAAATGATTATACAAAATGTTCAGATTGTTATATTAAAGACCATTTCAGATAATAAATTACTATATTTACAAGCAAATTAATTGTAATTAAGATGTATCACAATAAAATAAATAATCAATGCTCTTGCTAAGCACAGATATTCTGTCACAAAATTTATTTCTATATTACTTATTTATCTTGATTACTTTTCTTCTGTGTGCACGAGAAGAAAGTTCTGGATTTGTGAAATTTTTAGACCTCCAGTTTTTGATAGATTTACGTTTTGGGATGTCCTGAACATGATTTGGCCGTTTTTTGAAAATGTTCGTCTGTGTGTACGTTTAATTAAAAAATATATATATATTGCATGTATGACACAAAATTGGCTTCCTTTTGACATTAAGTATTATATTTTTCTGAGATAAAAATTGTATGCACTCATCATGAAAAATATTGATAATAATAATTTTAATAAACAATTTGCACTGTGTGAGAATTTGTATAGGAAAATACAGAAGAAAATTTTATGTTTGCCGCAATAATAATTCATTCATTTGTCTGATTTATGTTCTTGCAGACCTGTGACTCATGCTCATTCTACTTCAAATTTTGTTCAAAAATTTTATAAATAAAAATTAAAAATTTATTTATTTAAATTATTTATTAATTAGCAAGCATAATTATATTGCATATATAGAATTTGTTTTATTTTTGACTGAACATTGGTATTTAATGCTGAATATGTAAACTTGAAAAATTAGATCTTTCAATGTGTAAACACAATATATGATAATTCTTATACATTTTTACATATACAGTAACTTTAAATTTTTGTCATAACCCCTGATCTGCTTGAGATCCCATTCTAAAAAGTTCAGGTTTATATAGTTTTTAGTATTACAAAAAACATACTATATGTATTTGAATTTTTTTTTTTTTTTTTTTTTTTAGAACTATCTTTATTTTATTTATTTTTTTAATTTTATAAAAACTTTAAATTTAAATCTCACCTATCAAGATGTGTATCAAATTAAACTTTATAAAATTCTCGGTTGGACCTCCAACACCCCACCTTGGCTCTATGGCTTTGAGATTCAACATACATTAGACTAATAATTAATTTTCTTTTGGTATACCATAATTCGTTACATAGCATAAATTTTATGAAACTTTAAATATATCATGACTGTACTATGTAATTATTTAAGTATGTACTTATGGTGTTTCTTTATTTTCAGGCTGGAACCAGTTTTATCATATTTGATGAAATTCGTTTCTCAAAAGAGCTTTTACCCATGTATTTCAAACATAACAACATGGCTAGCTTTGTAAGACAGTTGAATATGTGTAAGTAAGATTTATTGAATCATTTTCCTTGTTTATCATTTATTTCTTTCAACTGGAAAATAATTTTTATTTAAATTTTATTTTCAGATGGTTTTAGAAAATTAAGTTGCATTGACCAAGGAGGTATGCACTGTTATAGGAGTGAAATAGAATTTTACCATCAGTATTTCCTTAAAGGACAAGAATCTTTATTAGAATTAATAAAAAGAAAGGTAACTTTATATTATAGAAAATATTTAATAAATAGATAATGTATAAAAGCACCTTTTAGGCTTTTGCCCCCAATTTTTATTTATTTGTAAAGCTTTTTCACATTGGAATATCTTTTCATACTGTAGAATTAAAAATACAGTATTAATTTCTGAATTTGGATAGATTTCTAAATAGTAAAAAATATAATTTTAACTTTGAAAATCTTTATTCATCAACCTTAATTAATTTTAGAAAATTTGGAGTGAAAGGATGATTTTTATACCAACTATGTGAAAAATACCAGAGCTGAGAATCGAACCTGGGCCTTCCGCTTAATGCGCAGATGCTATTATGTGAGAAATGCCTAGCTGGTTGTCACCCAGGGTAGCTCAGTGGTAGAGCATCCGTGCGTTAAGCGGAAGGCCCGGGTTCGATTCCCGGCTCTGGTATTTTTTACATAGTTGGTATAAAAATCATCCTTCCATTCCAAATTTTCTAAAATATGATTTTAACTTTTTACTTTCCAAACAATATTTCTAAGGAAACTCTTGTAATTATGGAAAAATTTGGCCATGAGATTTTGGTGTATCTATTCGTTTTGAGGTCTTCTGAGTTTATTTAGGCTATTTTTATGGTGGTATATGTGTGAATAAACAATATGTCTAATTTTTTTTAAATTGAGCTGAAAGTTGGTAGGTATATTATAATCGCCTGAACTGTATATATTTTGATAAATCTAGGGCTTAATTTTTTTTACAGGGACACAAAGAAAAATTCTTTATCATTATGGTTTATGGATTCAAAATATTTAAAGTACAGTAGCATCTAAGTGCATTTTTTAATTGAGCTAATAGTAGGTATTTTATAGGTCACTGTACAAACTGTGTAGATTTTTATGAGTGTAGAACTTGCAGATCTTTTACAGAAACCAAAGAAAATATTTTTATGCCAATGGACTTTGAACTGTTTGAAATGTGATACAGTGAAAATGGTTCAGTGATTTTGTATTTACAGTACACTCAGAACTACTTTCAATAAAAGTCTGCTATTGAAAATTGTTTACCTTAATTTATAATTTTCATCTGTAGTATAGTTTAATGTTTTGAAAATTAAGATTTATTTATGGTCAAGCTTCAACATTTT
This sequence comes from Salticus scenicus, assembly GCA_963930645.1. Taxonomy (NCBI): domain Eukaryota; kingdom Metazoa; phylum Arthropoda; class Arachnida; order Araneae; family Salticidae; genus Salticus; species Salticus scenicus. The sequence continues at coordinate 139,453,325 of OZ005658.1, forward strand.
CATAAGTATTTCTGTGAAATTGTATTGAGATTTCCAAAATTGAATGTGTCACTTAAATCGGATTTAGCCATTTTCTATTGTTAATATTTTAAAGATTTCTGTATTTCTATTGCAAAATTATGATCAGAAGATCAAGTTCAATATACAGTAGGTTTCTCCTTTTCTTAGTCTTATCTGTAAGCAACAGTTCTAGAATTATGTGATTAGCCCTGCAATATTGACTTTTGATAGCTTAAGATAATAGTCCACTCTTATCTGATGAGTAAAGGTCAGACCAAATAATTTTATGTTTTACAGAAAACTTAAGATTCCAGAAAAATTTCAGTGAATAAATGTGAAGATAAGAAAATTCTGATAAACATGATCATTCCTAAGTTAGACAATATATATATATATATATATATATATATATATAATCTATTAAGCATACAGCCAAGTAACAGATACAAGATCACTGAAACACCAATGATCAATAAGATTAAAAATTTCTTTGTGTAGGAGGAGTTCAGAAAAATGAAAAAAAAAATTTCATCAGGGGATGAAATACACATATTTAAAGAAACCAGATTTATTAATTAACAGCCTGCAAAACAAACGAATCAATAAACTGACACAACAAATCTTAACTTAAAAACATAAACTATATATCGAAATTTATGAAAAAATAATTTAAGAAACTTAAGAAAGGAAGGAAGAAAAGAGGCAGGTGGCAAGACTTGTAACTTGCCTGTGGGGTTAAACTAGTTTCACGCCGGCAACACTCCCCCAGCCTGCAAAGACCAGAATAGGAGTCATATAGATTTAAAAAGCAAAATTTCAAAGCAGATAAATAATAATGGAACTATGAAGCAACAATGAAATTTATTGATTGATTACAATGTGTTTAATAGTATGATTAGAATTTTCAGAATAGTTGACAGCTCAAAAAAGAAGAAACTGAAATTTTAATGGAAAAAAAAAGTTTGCATAGTAATACAAAGTAAATGCAACAAGCCTTCTGTTTTTTTCTTTTTTTTTTTCATAATCCCACCCAACCATCCAGCCTTACAACACCACTCAACTGCCACCTTTTTTATTGTCTTTTATTATTTTATAATTTTTTTGTTCATATACACTAAAGTGTACACAGTCCTTTATATATATATATATATATATATATATATATATATATATATATATATATATATATATATGTGTTTAATTTCTAGTAATTTGATCATTCTTTTAACTCTCTGATGATTAAACTGCTCTTTGATTCTATCCCTGTGGGAGAATCTAGGCAACACAGCAACATTGTCGCAGAAAAGAAATTGTCATTTGCAGAAAAATTTGCTCATAAAAATTAAAGATATTCCTAATTTTTGTAGAAAACAGATATTTTTATTGATTGGCTGATATAAAATACAAAAAGATTAAGAGCTTCTGAACTAAATAATTTGAATATCATTTGACATTCCAGGATTTTTTTTTATTTAAGACTCTTTAATTTTCAGGAGTTTTAACTTACAAGGAGAGGTCACGACATGGAAAATTCAGATTGGATGGAATTGTGCAGGATTGTAGTACACTATGAAGGTAACAACATATTAAAGCAGTAGGACCCACTATACACAAAATTTCGAGAAAAAAGCATTTAAAGTTTCAGTAATCTTTTTAAATACAAGTTATTTCACAAGGGAGGCAGGGCCCCAGTGGCATGAGCGTAAAGCACTAGTCTTCCACCCAGATGACATGGGTTCGAAGCTACCAACGGGATTTTTTTTTTCTTCTTCTTTAATTTTTTATGTAATTTAAAAACTTTATATATATTTTTTTTTACTTTATGTTAATTCATCTGAAAATTTTAATAAAGGATTATTTAATTTTCTTGAATATAAAATAAATAATTTTTTCTATTTTTGATATTTATAACTTAAAAATACAATAAATTTCTATAACTTACAAATAAATTTTAGTTTTGTTTTAACTGTAAAATAAGGTAAAACTAAAGAAAATGTTTTTAATTATTTTTCTAAGTATTTTATTTTAGGTATATCCAAAACAATATTAAATTTTGTTTTTAAATTATAAAAAATAAAAAAAATTAGAGAAATGATGATTTTAATTGCACATATAATTATTATCCAAATTAAATAATTACTTCTCCGATCAATACAACTTCTTTAAAAATTAAAGTATAGGATTACGATACTATTAAATTATTACAGGCAAAGAAATGTTATCCTTAAATGTAGATTTTAAATGTTAATCAACATACTTTCTTCTTCAACAACAACTTTTTTTTTTTATCCTTCTGTGGACGAAATAAAATATTTCACTTCACCTGCTCTCTATTATTATTAACAAGCTAAAAGGGTTTACGTAACTTATAGACATTAAAAGGAAAACATTAAGCTCAAACCGAGATTTGAGTACACCTGCTAACTATTTTTTACACTTTGTTTTACAGCTTGCTTATTTTTTAGTTTTTTTAAATTTTTATCTGTTTTTCTTTATATTTGTTATTTAGTGTTTTGTAAAAAAAAAAAAAATATTTTTTAAGTTATAAAATTTTATTGTATTTTAAGTTATAAATATTAAAAATGTATGTATATATTTATTTTATATTCAAGAAAATGAAATAATCTTTTACAATTTTGAATTCATTTATAAAATAAAGTAAAAATAAATAAAAAAAAAATTAGATTACATAAAAAAATTTAAAGAAGGAAAAAAAAAAAAAAAATCCGTAGGTAGTCTTGAACCTTTGTTGTCTGGGTGGAAGACCAGTGTTTTACGCTCACGCTACTGGGACGCTGCCTCGCTTGCGAAATAACTTGTATTTAAAGATTACTGAAACTTTAAATGCTTTTTTCTCAAAATTCTTTGAATAGTGGGTCGTATTGATTTAATATGTTTTTACCTTCATAGTATACTACAATCCTACGCAATTTCGTCCCGATCTGAATTTTCCATGTCGTGACCTCTCCTTGTTAGTCACAATCACCCCTACAGTGGTGTTACTAAACACTTGCACATGATATAAAAATACTAACCAGCTTTTTTATGAAAAAAAAAAAAAAAAAAAAAAAAAAATTGGCAATCAAGCTAATTTAATATGACGTATGCAATGATGTTACCATCATGATCAATAATAAGAGAATGCATGCCAACTGAAAAATGTTTATATCAGAAGTTAGCATAAGCTTAAATAAATTTAGTGATATAAATGCTAAATCAATATTTCTCAATGAATCAATACTTTGCCCAGTCCTGTTTATAAATAATATAATTTATTGAGTAAGACTTATAAAATTGCTTCTTTTTTTTTTTTTTTTTTTTTTTTTTAAAGATTCCTACTAGTAAATCAGAAGAACCAAAAGTGAAACCAGAATACATTGAAGAGCTTAAAAATAGTATGAAAGTTCTGAAAAATAAAGCAGATCATGCTGAACAAGACATGAAGGTCCTCAGACGAGAAAACAAAATGCTTTGGAGGCATGTTGGTGTGTTAACAGAACAATATAGTAAACAGCAAGTAGTTTTACAACAGGTATGGGGATTTCTTTTTATGATAAATTTCATTAATGAAATGTAAATAATTAAAATAACATTAACCCTTAACTTCATAGCGATGTAAATCTGCTTCGTATGTTTAAGGGGACACTTCATTTAACGTTGACGGCAGCCTTATTCCATATTATTCTATGGAGAAATTTGTTTTCAAAATATTACAAGGTTGCTACGGTACCTGGAAAACAGGGAAAACCTGGAAAACTCAGGGAATTTGAAAATTTATTGCAAAAACATTGAAAATTCAGGGAATTTTGAAATTTTTTGGAAAAACATTGGAAATTTTTTTCATAATCAAATATTTTTTTTTATTTTAGTGCTTTATAATGAATCAATTATATTTTTTTTCTTCAAATATAGTAAGTTAATAAAATTAATAAACCCTAAATATGTTCAATTGACTTGTAAACATGTTAGATTCTAGTGCTACATGATTGTGTGTCATCTATTTTACTTCTAAAAGAGACAGGGAAAACTCAGGAAATTTTTTCTCCTGATTTGTGTAGCAACCCAATTGTGCCATTACCTAACGTATTTTTTTTAACTCCATTTTCACATTTAGAATATTCACAACCATTAGATTATTTCCAGTTTTTCAAAAATTAATTTTTAATTTTTTTTAATATTTCATTTTGAGGCTAAGTGTAAAAAATGCACTAGTCAATTTGTTGCACTTTAGGGCTTTAAAATGAAATATTAAAGATTTAAAAAATTAATTTGTGAAAAAGGGGGATTAGTGTAATGGTTGTGAATTTTCTAAATGTGAAAACAGAATTTGAAAAAAAAACATTAGTTAATGAGTAATTTTAAAAACAAATTTCTCCATAGAATAACAAGGGTCAAGACTGCCATCCACTTTAGACGAAGTATCCCTAATATCTCTTCATGTAACATCTTTGCATAGTGGGTTTTTTTTTTTTTTTTTTTTTTTTTTTTTTTTACCAAAACCATTTAATCGTTTCTGAACGCCACTAGAATTTTTGACTGTTTATTTCTCTATCTGTGACAATTTTCATTGTTGGCACACTATCTGAGTAAAATTTCATTTTGGCATGGGTATTACAAATTACGATTATTTATATAAATAGTAATAAAAACATACAGGAAAAAATGTTTTCAGATAGAAACAAGGTAAGAATAACGAATAATATTTATACTTTTACATATACCGATAAATTTATGCAAGAAAAATGTTGCTTATTGTTTTTGTTTTTTTATGATGATGCAGAAACACACATATATATTTTTCCATTAACTACATCCATTTCTCAGTTGATTTCAAATGTTGTTTATTAAAAATTTAAATTCATGAATTTAACTGTTAAAAAGTGCTTTGAAATCGTTATAAATCTTAAAATTTGTTATGATAATTTAAAATTTTTCCTATAAATACAAGAAAATTACTTGCTTCGGAAACTGCGCCAAATGAATATAATTACTTTCTTACAAAAAAAAAAAATTTTAAAAACAAAGATTAAATAGTATATATAGAGCCAGGAAGAGTCCTGACTTCTTTAAACTTCAAAAAATTTCATTTAGCACATTTTTTACTCTAGAAAGAAAGAAATGAATATGTAGATGTCAGAATATGCATAAATGAGTTTTAAAATCCAACATTAGGCTGTGTTTCATGGGTAGGTGTAGGGAAAGAGAGTGAGTGAGTTAAATATAAATGGAATGTTGTATGTTGTATTGGTTTATTTACATATAGTAGCAATGTTCAAATTAAAATCTAAAATTACATATTCTGTATCCCTCCTTTTTACTTCACTTATCAAAATATATATGAGAAGCTCAAGCCCATGCAGGCGTTTTTTTCAATACATTATTATTATTAAATATTTTTGGTTTATTTCATCAGCATTTATCAGTAGTGGCACCAGAAATTCCCTGACGGGGGGACACCACCTTCCCGACAGGGGGGCATTACATAAAGAGAGTTTATTACATAAGTATTTATCAAAAACTGCAATACTGTTAATAATATTACTGTTAATATTTGTACCATTCCATTTGTTAGTACTCCTCGTGGTTTTGGAGATCATCGTGCTACAGACAGACATTGTCTAAAAATATCGTGGTCAAAACGTGCTCTGGACCTCTAAAAACGTGTATATTCATGAAAAACTGGAAGCTGAAAATTTTTACGAATGCAATACTTTCTTCTATTGAATGCAGAATGGAAAAACTGGAAAGCTCCAAGTTTGTACAAGGAAAGAAAAATGCTGCCAAAAGTAGAAAAACTGAAAATTTTGTATTCCTCCCCCCCCCCCCCCCCCCGAGTTATTTTAGGAGTATGCCCCCCTGGCCCCCTATCTGGTGCACCCCTGGCATTTATAAAACAAGAAATGCTGTTTTAATTTTCTGTTTTGTTATTATCTTCCCCGCTCCTCCCTTCTTTCCAGCATATAAGACACTTAAACAAGTTAAATAAATAAATCTTGCAATGTTAATCATAAATTATTCTGGGGCAAAAAATAGAATTCAAAAATAAAATTGAAATGATGGGGGGGGGGGGACTGTCATAAAAACCTAGAAATAATTATATATAATTCAAAAAGTATTATTTTTTGTTTGTTTGTATAATTTTATGCACAGTATTAAATAGTTTTAACATTTATAAATGCACTTTCATTTCCCTAGACCAAACTGCAGTTTTTTTTATAGTTATTTTATTTTGATTATAGCTTCTCCCTTTCTTTGTGAATATGATACATCACCCATCTCGCGAAATTCCATCACTTAAACGCAAACCACCTCTTATGATAGATGAAGGAAGCATGCAAGCAAAATTACCTAGATTGTCTTCTTCATTTTATGTTGATCACAGTGATCAGGATACCGTTGCAAGCATGGTATGTATATCAAAAATGGTATTATTTAAATATATATATTATTATTATATTTATTATCTAAAAATAAAAGCACAATTAAAATTATTCTAGCCTCTTTTTTTTGTTTTCTTCGTAAGTTATTTGTTTCTGCTTAGAATCAAAAATTGTTTTGCAGAAATAACTTTACTAATTTTTTCAGAAAATTTTAATTTAATGTATTCTTAAAAATAAGTGTTTCCTCATTCATTTATATGAATAGTTTAAATTAATATTTTGATTTTAAATTGTTACAAGTGGTATCGATAGGATAATCTTCAAATTTATTTAAAATTTGTTTGTTGCAGTATCAGTTTGATAAAATAATAATGTTAGTGTAGTTAGTATAGATTAGGTTTTCATTTTTAATTCAAAGTTTAAGTTAAATAATTTGTATACTTAAAAAAAAAATTAAAATAAAAGGTTCATTTATTTTCTATTATGCTTAGAGCAGTGATTTCCAATTTTATTCAAAACTTTTCCATTTATTTTGTGGTTACTTTTTTTATCCTTTTTATTAAAAAATCTTGATTTAGTAAAAGTAAATCTCACCATATCAGATTTATCCATTTAAAAAAAAAAAGTGTTAAAAGCATCTTAGTGTAAATATTTTTAGTGGTTAACTTAAAAATAAACTTTAAATTAACAAATAGTTATTACTATTGTTCTTAAAGAAAGTGCGAGAAATTTAGACATTAATATTTTTTAGCCATTAAAAAAAGTAATTTATCATAAGTTAGTTCTTTTAAAAATAAAAAAATAAATAAAACCTTAAATGATCTCAAGCCTGAAATATTTTCCAGCTATTTTAATGTTTTGAATTGTAGTTCATTTCAAAACTTAGAATGATCTTTCTTGCTTCATTTAAGTAATGGCTCTTAAATTTTTCTGTTACTTTAAGGAAAAAACCTGCAGTTAGATATAAGCGTAACATCTAGTAATATATTAAGTTAAATTTTAAGTTTTCTTTTTTTATCATATTAATGGAAAAGCGAACAAAATTTATAAAATTAATATGTTTCTTATAATTCTAGAATGTAAATTTTTTAGAACTTTGGTTGGCACAGAATTAGAATACTGGCCTTCCATTTGAGTTACTTTTCAAATGTCTTGGTTTCTTTTCACAACTGAGGCAGTCTAGGGTTTGTACATCTTCATATCTGTAAGTATTAGCTGTAGTTAAAGTTAGGGTGTATTACATTCTTGATTAAAATTCTTATGATATTTATCCTAACTAGTATGTTGTGGTCACCACAAGACTTTCTTCTATATTTTCCTATACAAATTCACTCAGTAATAGTATTTAAAAAAAAAAATTTTTTTTTTTTTTCGTTAAAAGTAAAAAAATCGCTAACTTTATTTTAAATTATCACATACTTATAGTTCAACCGTTCGTTTTAAAGGCATTGACGAGACCTTTCGAAAGATACCTATCTTGAAAATTCCCCCCAGGGGGGAAGCGATGGCCCCACATGCACAAGTTTTTTTTTTCCTAGTTAACTACTACTATTATCAATAATTCATATTAATTTTACAGTCACAAGTTAAGAATAACTCTCATTATGTACATTTATACGAAATTTTGTCCTATACTGCCATGTTAAAAATTTAGAAAAAATATTATCACAGCGCCACCTGTTGAGCGATTTATCCCCAAATCTAATCAGCACCAGTTTATGTCAGGGTACAACTAAATACCAAGTTTGGTTAAATTTCATTCATTGGTTTGTGATATACAGTGGACACAAAATTCATGATCTACACACGCAAACAGACATTTTCTAAAAACTATCAATTCGTGTTCAGGACATCCCAAAACCTGTAAATCCATCAAAAAACGGAGGTCGAAAAATTTCGCGAATCCAATGCTTCCTCTATATAACATATAGAAGAAAGTAAAAATAATAATGCAGTAATTGTTGCTGTTTATTATATGTTGGCTAAAGGTAGGAAACTAATTTTAGAGTATGTAATTTTATTTATATATTTCTAATTTAAACTTAAAAAAAAATTCTGCTCTTTTTATTTATTTATTTATTTATTTTTCCTCAAAATTTTTATTTATTACTACTTAACAAAATAAATATATACCTGAAATGTTGTTTTAGTTTATTCAGCAATTATAGTATTATAATTCTTTTGAAAATTTCGGGAGACAAAATTTTTATTTGAGATTCTGTGCTATTATAATTCTTTTGAAAATTTCAGGAGATGAAAATTTTAGTTGAGATTCGGTGCTATTTTGCTATCATTTAAGAGAAATATTTGATAAGCATCTCACTTATTTTGCAATTTGAGATTTGCTTTCATTTGTAATTTGTTACACAGAAAGCAAAAAATTTTATGTGCTTTTTCTACTTTGATGTGTATTTGGATCCTTTCCTTAAATGACTTATTCTATTCTCTTTCTGTATTTTTAAATGTGGTATTTATTTTAGAAATATTTGGATATTTTGACCGTAATGTCTGAATTAACTTCCTAAAATCATTGTGTTAAATTCTGACTGGTTTTTGCTTAAGAGCCCTCTTCACTCACCGCCGCTGGAAGCTGAAGCTAATGCTATTCTATGGGAAATTTTTCTTTACAAATAACTTATTAACTAATACATATTTTTAAGTTCTGTTTTCACATTCTGAAAATTCCCAGCTGTTAAGTTGACGGACCTTTTTTAAAAAAATTATTTTTTTTAATTTTGTATATTTTATTTTGAAGCTGAAAAATACGAATTTTCAGTATGTGAAATTTTTTCATTTTGCAATTTCAAAATAAAATATTAAAAATTAAAAAAATACATTTTTAAAAAAGGTCCCTCAATTTAACAGCTGGGAATTTTATGAATGCAAAAACAGAATTTAAAAATATGCATTAGTTAATAAGTTATTTGTAAAGAAAATTTCCCTATAGAAAACATTGGCTCGGGCTTCCGGCGATGGTAAGTGAAGAGGGCGGTTAACATTCTTTTGGCATACACTTATTAGCTAAGTTGAAAATACCATTTTTGACAATTCCAATCTCTTTTCTAGTAGGTTTTTTTTCCCTTGGATTCATATCTTAAAATACCAAAATTATCTCTTCTATGACCTACCTCATTTAACATCGATAATGCTTTAAATTTTAACTATTTAAGTGTTAAAAAAAAAAAAAAAAAAAAAAAAAAGGCTATGAATGTTTGATTAATGAAATATTTACCTTTTAACTAAGTCAAGATTTTGTAATTATGTTTGACTGATTTTTATGGCATGAGCTTTTTTATTAAGCTTGCTTTTGGATTTATTTTGATTTAAATTAAGCAAATGATACATTCTTAACCTGTTTAATCTTTATATCATTTCTGATATTTTGATTGTTTGTCATTCTTGCAAAAGGATGACACTTGTATCTCTAGTAATATAATTTTATTTATAAACTGTTTCAGCTCTCTAGGTAATAGGAATGAACTCTCAATAAACAGCAGGTTATAAAATCCTGAAATATCTAGGCTTTGTATACGAATAGTTATGTGTGATTTAATGCCATTCTAAGTGAATATACTCAAGTTATCTTTTATAGCCCTCATCTCCAGGTAATGTTACAAATAGAGGACCTGTAATTCATGATGTAACAGAGCTGGAAAGTAGCAAGATGTTTCCTGCCAACATTTTATGTTCTTCAAATACTTCATCAAAAGAAAGTGAAGCAATAGTAGACAGTCCTCTGTCATGTAGCTTAGAAAGTTCAGAACAGAATAGTCCATACACTGACTCTGCTGTGGAGACGTTAAATATTTTAAACCAAAACTTTGAGAGGTGGGTAAGAAGGGTTTATCATTCTTATTTTGTATGTAATGTTAAAACTTTCAACATGGCCTGTATCATTGATGTTGGTATCTATTTCAGAATTAAACTTTGGACTCAAACACGGCTTTAGTTACTTCTGCAGAAGCTTTATATGCTTGGATTTTTTTTTTTTTTTTTTTTTCTTCCTCCCTTTCTTTTTTTACTATAAACATATTTTATTATTTTGAATTTTCACTTCCAAATGCTTCTTTTATTTGTAAAAAAATAAAATTATACATTTTTTTTTTTTTTTTTTTTTTTTTTTTTTCGTATTGCTTGAATTATTGTTGGCTGTCTGCATGCTTTCTATTTTGCATAGAAATGCTGTTGATCTAAAAGTAAAGCTTTCTGTGCTTTCATTGATTGAAATTTTTCTCATACTTTATACTGATTAAAATTAGAGGTACATAAGGCACTAATACAATAAAGCACCGTTTATACGTCTTTCAAGGGACTGACGTAAAAAAATATATAAATGAAAAGACGTATAATCGAAATTTTAATAATAACACTTTGATTACTACAAATTTAATGAGACTAAGCAAAATTTATATGAAAATACTAACTAATAAAGTTTCTTAAGTTAGTAAATGTATATTATACTTTTTTTTAAGGAAAGATTCACTATAAAAAGTGAGAAAAGTCATACTATTAATGCATGACTGGGTGCTAATTACATATATCATATATTGATTGTTATATTACATTCCTTAAGAACTATCACTGACTGCCCTTGCCTTCGTCATCTGTATCGATATTACTTTAATTCATCTTCACCCAATCTGACAAGCCTGTTAGGTGCAAATACTCATTATCACTTGACAAATTTTTTGAAGGAGGCTGGTTTTTACTTAGACATCTGATTTTATTGTTTACAATGTTCATCCTATTTTACATCTGTTTTTTTTATTGTGTACACTGTTTTTATTATTTTTGATTTTATCTTGTATGTAGTTTTGCTTCTTTTTTCTCCTGTGATTTTTGAATAACATCCTGGATGGGTAAACCCATCCCGAAGATATTTTTTCTTTTACCTGTTTGTTTGGTGCAGCATGTCCTACTTTGGACCTTGCGCCAGAAAAAGGCATTCAACCTTAAGAACTATATGAACAGATTTTGAATATTAATTATATAAATTGCATATCTTTAATAATAAGCATACAATGTACTTCCATACAGATAATTATTTAATAATATTAAAAATCTTTAATATTCGTCTGATTTGCTGCTTTTCTATGAGTATTAAAAATTCTACCGTAAATTCAAATGATTCTTTGATCAGTATTCTTCGATCTTTCCAATGTTCCTCGATTTAAGATGCTTTCTAGGAAAAATCCATCTTATTTAGAATGGAAAATCATGACAGGTCGAGAAATTTCGTGAATTTTAGTACAGTGGAAAAGACGTATAACTAGTATTAGCGGCATATAAATGAAGAATTTTTGCATTAAAATGAATAGGAACTTCACTAAAGGGTGTATAAATGTAAAAGACATATAAACGAGAGACGTATAAACGGTGCTTTACTGTAATTGACAACATGAAATTTAAATTATAAGTTTGCTTTCAACTTCACTGTTTCACTTCATTGGGGGTCATTTGTGATCTCAGCATCTTCTTAACTGTCACTTATGCTTTGAAGTTTGTTTGGCTAGCTAAAGGTAATATGTTGTTAGCTGCGATGTATGATCTCCCTGTCAGGGAATTCTCATCCACGAAAATACCAACAAGCTTACAAGTTCCATGAAAGGAGTATAAATGCTCTATGAGTATTTTTGAGCAGCTCCTCTCTTACGGTAAATAAATTCAAATTTAGAATTAAGATTCTTCTCATTTTTGATTATTACTAAAATGTTACCCTGTAGCAAACTTTTTTTCTTGTCTTCTTTCTCTATAGATTTTATGTGGTATATACATATTTGGCAGTGATCAGTAACTGAACCTCAAATTTAAATTAAGATTTTTAAGCTGAAATTAATCATATTTTCTGTATCCTTAGATTAGAATATATGTATATAGCAATTGTGAAGATTATGAGTTTATAATAATACCATATGAATTAAAAAATATTTAAAATGTGCTTTTATTCCAAAAGGAACTAAAAAACAAATTTTAAGCTAGAGTTAGAGACACAGATAAATATTTGATGACTACACTGCCTATTTCTCTTCCTTAAACTGAACAGTATTTTCAGTCTATATATCTGCAGTATCTTTAGTATAAACAGTATCTGCAGTATAACTTCAGTATTTGCAGAGTTTGAGCTCCATATTTACCTGTACAAGCATTAATATTTTAACAAAATTAATGCCACATGTTTAATTTTCTATAATTGGTATAAGATTTGTATTTAAATACTGAATCTTAAAATCTTGTTCACAAGTTTGTGTTTGAGTGTTTGGCAATTATATACATATTCCTTTTTTTTTTCCTAGATTAGTAAAATAAGCTTTTTATGGACAATTTTTTTAATTCTAAATTAAGAAATAATGAATATACAGGCCACTGAAAGTTTCAACATTATTTGGTTTCGGCGAAGAAAAGCAATGTATACCACCGTGGTGTTCTTCTGTTATGTTGTTAATGCATCAGCTGTATATCCATTAACAGAACTATGTGTAAATAAAATAAAATTTTAGCATTTGTGTCAAAGTGTTTCTATTCAACACTAAATGTATTATTTTATTTATTTACTCAGTTTTTCTTATTACTACTGTAATTTCTTAGCAGTATCTAAGTTTATTATTGTACCCACATGTTTCTTTTCAGAGGCTTTTATTTTTAAATGAATAATTTAACTTCTAAGGTATGAAATGAATTCCTTTAAAAATACCCCCTCCCCTTTTCCAAATTTTTAAAATTGGGTGTAAAAAAGTATTTGATATTTAGATGAATTTACTCAAACATTTATTAAGGCATTTTGTTAGGTTTTAGGTTTAATCTGATATAATATAAAAGCATTTGTAAAGTATTAAGAATTTTTATCTTCTTAGTATAAATAACCCCACCAATGTCTGGTTGAAGCTGGTAGACAAAAGGTGCTTAGTTGCACCCGTCAGCCTAACAGTTCGGAGTTTTCAATATTTTTTTACTTTGAAATTTGCATGAATTATAGACTAGGACCCCTTAAAAGAGACCCCCAACAGTGGACCCTAAACTTTGGACTCCCGTTTAGTCTGTTGTCGTTAATCAATACTTTAGTATTAATAGTTCTAATATGTGACAAATTATGGCAGTACACATAATTAGATTTATTTTTCTTTTAATATGTTAATAGAAAAATCGGAGCTATTAAAAGCAAATAAAACCTCTATCATCATTTTACTGGATTGTTAATATGAAAATTAAATAATTTTCACTCTCCTCTTGTATTGTACTATGAACCCTTAAGTGCAAAATTATTAGTGATTTTTATTCATACTGAATTATCTTTTACTTGTCTGATTTTTAGATATTCTTTAACGGCTGCAAAGATTTCAGCATGTATATTTGAAATTTATCTCTTTATCTTCCAATATGCTTTTAACATATTAATTTATGTAAATATTAGTTTGTCCATGAGACACTTGAATCAGTTCCGAAATTTCTACCCCTTTTTTTAAATAGGTCACCAGCAAAAATTTTATATTTCATTTGAATATTATTAGCAGAAAAAAATTGAAAGTTCATAATTTCTTAATTTTGAAAATAACGAATAGTAATTGATTCTTAGGTCAGATTTTCACACCATTTGATCTCAAAGTCCAACTAGCTTTGAAGCTATAGCTTATGACAATGAGATATCACAATTTGAAGTGATTACTGTAGATTATTATGTAATTATACTCGTACTTATTAAAGCTATTGAGCTTTATACTGCAATAGCTGGTTTGTAGTGAAAAATAGACTTTGTCTCATGTGAAACATGTTATTTGAATGTATTGAGAATGCAACTGTGTTGTTCTGAATGATATTAAGACAAGAGTTGTATTACAGTTTGGAGTAACATTCTGCTGAATCTTCATTCTGTGTTCTTTCAACGTGTTGCCAATTATTAACAAAATATTGCTGTCATTTTAAAGTGCTATTACTGAATTTGTAACAAATTAATGTATAATTCAGTTACTTCACATACAGTTGAACTGTGAGGTTGTTTATATTTAATAAAACAAAAAATTTATATTTTACGAGCCCTCTCAAATTGTCTAACTGTAATTTTTTTTCTTCCTCCCCCCCCCCCCAACTTCTTCAATAATAATATTAATAATAAACAGCCTTTTTTAATAAAACTCGAATTCCTAAAAATGATTTATCAATAATTAAATCATAATTTTATTAATCTGCTTTTTTCTGCAAGTATCTTTAGCTAACTTTCTTCCTGCTAATGAATTAAAATTGAACTATGCAAGAAGTTTTTGTTTACTAATTGAAAGAAAATTTTAATTCTTTAACTAATTCATTTTTATCAAAAAAGCAGTTATTGCACTTTGTTTAAAAATTGCAATTTTTTCATGAATAATATAAAAATTATTGGATCTAGTTCTCCCCTCCCCTTCTTTGAAATAAGCCTTTTTAATAACGTCCTTTATATTGCACTTTCGTTTTTGCATTGAAAGTTATTTTTCTCCGTCTGTTGGCATAAGCCTGTTTTTTAAAACTGTTCTTTAACTGGCAGTTTTACAAAATTAGAAAGTAATTACATCCATCTTCTTCGACAGTGTAAGAAATAGGTCTCAATGGCTTTTGTATCGTCTATGTGATCTTGAATCACTTTTGGGATAACAATGTTTTGATAAACAATTGGTGTAAAAATTTTGATGAATGTGTTTTGAATGCAAACTAAATGGATTAGTGAGTAAGCCAGTGAGTGACTGCTTTTTGAAATTGTCAAATTATGATATTGTTACTGCTCATTATATATTTATTATGCAGAATCATGTGACTGTGTGTGATACCATTTATGTAAATACTTTTGAATAAAAAGTACTTCAAAGACTTGTGTGATTAATATATTTTTTTTATATGAATGCGTGTCATTCAGAAAGAAATGAGATTTTTTTTATGTACTTGCATGAGGAGAGTGTGTGCAAAGTTTTATGTAATTTTTGCTTGTTTCTGTAATTTCTACTTCATCTTGGTTTTTTAAAACCCTATTTTGGAATTTACTTCCTTTTAACATTTTGAATGCTGAGCATGTATGAAATGTGTGCTGTATATTTTTCTTTCTGTGAATTGTTTAATTTTTTTCTCAACTATCTTCTTTTATTCTTTTTTTTTACATTAATAATAGTATAGCATTTACGTTACTATTCTAAATTTCTGTAACTACCCTCCAATTGATGGAATTTCATGCGGATCCTGGAATATTAAGCCTTGTAGGTAATGTATGTTACATCTTTCATTAGGAAATGGTATGTAGACATACTTTATAACTGTCTTTTGTTTGCTTAAAATTTTGTTATGCATTTGACAATTGTTCCTGCATTTCCTATTATCCCTGAAGCAACAAAGAAAGCACAAATATTTATTCTTGTTAGGGTTTTTGAGATGAGTTTGGGGCCGACTCCTTTCTTATCTTCTCTAAGAGATGCTGCCTTTATAACATAACTTTGATGGGTACTATGTTCTGCTTGGAGAACTTGGTAAGACCTAATTGTTAAATGTGTGTTGTTTGCTTTGTACAGTGGTTCTCAAAGTTACTCAAGCTTCGGATAATGGGTATAAACCGAAAGTAAAATCCTAAAGTGTAATTAATTCCCTTGTGTAATTAATTCATTAAAAAAAGTGGGCCTTTGTGCTGTATGTAGTTTTTCTGGTATTGCATTTTCATTGATATTTAATAATGAGAATTCATGAAATTAATGACAAGAGTTCAAGAAATTTATGTTAATAAAACAAATTAGCCAATTGTCTAAAGTATTTAAAGAGTAATTTTAAATATTTTTATAGAATTTTTACTGTCCTGTTAGAGTCAGTCAGTCATAAAAAGATTGTTTCTCCTCTCTCTCCCTACTCCCCTCCTGAAATTTTTTAAAAATTATTTATTTAAAGTTAAAAATTCCCTTTTTGCTGTTCAGTTTTGGAAAAATTCTAATATTCTGTTTATTGTGTACTTTGTACAAATATATTAAGCTAAAGAGCCCCTTATTTCATTTACATATCTGCACTGTAGTACTGTTAATTGTTCTATGCTGTACAATATCAATCATGGAGAAAACAAGATTAGCTGAGCATTTTATTCTAAACAATAGCTAACATAGTTATCAATTAAACAGAAGCAGCTAAAAATGTAAAACAGGAATATAATAGTTCGAAAGTATTATATTCAAAATGCAATTTTGCATTTGATAAAATAAGAGCTCAGTACAGCCTTTTCTCTTAACCTTCTAGTTATATAATCAGTGCAGAAAATATTTGTATACAACCATATCTTCTGTAAAAATATTTTACTGATATTGCTTGTTAGCATAAAGAGAACTTTTAGAAACAAATGTGTTCTCTGTTTAAGACTTCTTGATTTTTTATTTTATAGATTTTGGGTTCCTTAAGTTACTCATTATTTAATGGGCCATAATTGCCCTTTATAGCATTTTCAACTATTTTCTTGGATTACATTACATTATTTCGCCTTGATACAACAAAGAAGTTAAATAGCATCAAAATCCCCCCCCCCTACTCTTTTTTTTCTTTCCTTGAATTAGGTATTTATTTCTACTCATATTAATTTGACGTTTATAGCATCCATGATGACTTGGATGAAATTTAAAAAAATTGAGATGGCAGTTTAGAAAGAAACTGTCAAATATAAACTAAGTTATTATTTTTAATTTTATTTTATTTTTCTGCACATAATTTTTATTATTTTGACAATCCTTCCAGCTTTAACTATCTTCTAAATATATTACTTTATTAATCTGCAAAATTTTAATTTCTTATCTAATATAAAAGCATTTCAATAATTCTATTAAAAAATTAAAGCACATAATTCATTTTAATAGCCTTCTATTTTAACTTTAGGCATTTGTACATTGTGAAATTTCTTCATTCTATCTTATTCAGTTCTGTTTGATACATTACAAAGCTTTAAATGTTTTAGTTTTAAGCTGGTGACATGAGATACATTTTGAAAATATATTCATTTAATTCTGTTATAATCAAAGTTGAAGCTTGCAGCCTCTATTATTTAGTATTCCTCATTCATTTTTAGTATCTACTGATTGTTATTTATATCTTCATTTGATAAAGCATTATCAGTTAAAAATAATTAATATTCTGAGTCCCTTTTAATTAAATTTTTGGCACCTGCTCTTCGTTATTCAACCTTTTTATTGATATTGCCATTTGCATTTGAATAAAACTGGCTTTTTCATTATAAATATGTCAGCATTTGTGATTCTTTTTTGCATCACTTTATTACAAATATACATTTTTTTAGAACAATGTGTAAGAAACATTTTATGATTTTTAGAATATTTTTATTAAAAAAATTATTCTTTATTTAATTAAAGAATTGTGAAAAGTGCTTTAGAAGTTTATATACAATTTTATTTTTAATTTTATTTATTTATTTATTTTTTATTTATTTATTTTTTTTCATTTATTGTCACATATAGTAACAATTAACCAGTAGCCATGAAAGTTGTAAAATTACAAGTAACTTTTTGTAAAATCTGAATTTTCTTACTGAAATATTTGAAAAATTAATTTGTGCATGTGATTATTTATCCTCATAATTCTGAATTTACTTTTTAAAATTAATTTTTTAATTGGAGTCTAAATTGTTTGACCACCACTTTCTCCACAAAATACAGATTATATGAAATTTGTTTTTATAGCAATTTAATTTGAGAACTACTGTTTCAAAGGCTTTTTTACTTGTATTATATGATGAAATATATAAACATATTTTAATTTGCGTGTATTGTTGTATTTTTCAGAAGTAACTCCATTAGCCCTCATATGGAAATGAAACAACCATCTGCTGCTGCATCGTCACCTTTACATCGTCATCCATCCCAAATTCATGCCATGTCATCACCTTCAACATCAAGGTATTCTATGTCCAATGGTCTTTCACCTGTTACCATCATTGATGAAAACACATCTGATGTGCCAATGTCAAGAGGTTTAATGACAAGTTCTTTTACTCCAAAAATTGAGGACACTTGTAGTGACAGTAACATGTATACAATGGATGGTATGTTAAGTAAGAGATCGCCACTTATGTCTGAAAGATCCCCTATAATACCAGAGCAGACAGCATCATTGTTACCAGAGGAGTCAACATCCATCATGGCTGAGCAGGCAAGATCCATGTTAAGAGATCAGTCCACACCAGTCATGACTGAACAAGCAAGATCCATACTAAGAGATCAGTCTACACCAGTCATGGCTGAACAGGCAAGATCCATTCTAAGAGATCAGTCTACACCAGTCATGACTGAACAGCCAAGATCTTTATTGCAAGATCAATCTACACCTAATATGACTGAGCAGACAAGATCTATGTTGCAAGATCAAGCTTCATCTATAATATCAGAGCAGACAAGATCTATGTTGCAAGATCAAGCTTCATCTATAATATCTGAGCAGACAAGATCTATGTTGCAAGATCAGGCTTCATCTATAATATCAGAGCAGGCAAGATCCATGATACAAGAGTCTTCATCTATAATATCTGAACAGGCAAGGTCTTTGCTACGAGAGCAAGCAGCATCAATCATAACTGAACCACCAAGATCCATGCTGAGGGAACAATCTGTGCCATTATTACCTGAGCGATCAGCAACTGTTTTAGCAGAGCAAACATCTGTATTACCTGAGCAGACATCAGTGTTGCCCATTAGAATAACTGCAGTCAAATCAAATTCTGCATTGAATGAAAATGCTCAGCCATCTACCAGCAGCAGTGCGAACAAAATTTATGCAAACAGTTTTGATATGTAAGCATCCTTTTTTTAGTCAGATTTTTTTTTTTTTTTTTTTTTTTTTTTTTTTTTTATGAATATATTAATTTTTAAATTTTTTTAGAAAAGCAAGTTCATATAGGCTTTTTTAATATTTTAAATTAAATAAAAAAAAAAATTAAAACTTTAACTATTCTTGATGCATTTTATAAAGCTGTTGAGGCCACAAGTAGGCCTCAAGATTACTGTTAAGGTATAAATATGCATAATAATACTCATGATTTTTTTTTTTTTATGTGACATTAATGTTAAATAAATATGTAAATAAATGGACAAAGAACATGAAACTTTATGTGCTACCTTTCCATAAATGCCAAGATGCTTTCAGATGTTTTGTTAAATATCCCAAAAAATTCTTGATGAATTATACTGAAACTTAAAACATTTAAAGAACATGTTATACCTCCTGTATTTCAGTAAAAAGTTTGCCACAAAAGCAGAAAGGAAACCAATAACAAATTATTGAAATAAACAGAATATTTAGAATCGCCCTTTAAAAGTAATGTTTTCTCTCTGTGGCATGTGATTATGAGCATTTTTCTAATTATCTGTATTTGTTTGTATGGTACTAGCACATGAATTTATGGAGATATAAAGATTTCGTTTAAAAATTGCTCCTTTTTATTATAATAAAAAAGATATATATAATAACATGCAGGGGTTTAATAAGCGATGAAATATATATACTTTCACAAGTTTTTTAATTGTGCATGCACTGCCATTAACATATTTTATTCTTTTAATTTATTAGCCAAATGTATTGAGCTACTTATGAAATCCACAAGCATCATTGATAAAATGAATTGAATTTCAGTTCCTCTTAAAATAAATCAAGACTGTAAAAGGTTTTATCATAATTTTAACCCTTTATCTACTGACAGTACTTATAAGTACCACCCACTTCAAAATTACATAGAATAACCATTTTTACAAATATTCTAATGGTATTTATCAAGAACACTCTTTTAATTCCGTTCTTCCAGGATACATGGCAGCACGGGTTCTATGATGAGTATTTTAGCTAGGAAGGCGAATAGTTTTAAAACTGATGTTGCGTTTTCAGCTGCCATTCTGATCGGATTGCCAAGATTGTCATTTTTGTTCCGCAAAAGTAGTTAAAGTCAAAAGTTAAGTTCCTTGTTTTTTTTATATGTTAGTTAAGACCTTAGAAAACGATTTGACTATTTATTTTAAGTGAACAGTGTATATAATTGATTTTACAGTTGATTAACTTTGTGGTACTTATAAGTACCGTCAGTACACTGGATGTTAGAGAAAGCACAACTTCGTGTTTACTTTACGTCCATGTAGTTTGTTATTGTATTTTATTGATTTGTAGGGTCATTACTAAACTGTAATAGAGTTATGCTTTTTTTGGAATTTCTTTTTAGTTAAACTTATTTATTTCACTTTTTTACTTTTTTTTTTTTTTTTTTTTTTAAAGAAAAGTTTTGAAATTTGAATCTGAGCTTGCTTTTTTTTTTGCCACACAATTAATTGAAATATCTATTCTTTATTCAAAAATTAACAACATTTTAATTTCTTTGTGTGTAACTGAGATTTAACAGTAATAGAAGGTTTTTCAAGAGGCTATTATTTTTTCCCCTTCTTATAATGTCTGGGAAAATGAAGCTCAGACTTGAAGAGGCTTCGTATTTATTACAGAGCCTACCATCTGAAAGCAGTTGTGCACTAACAGATGATTCTTCAGATGAAGAAGTCCCAGCAAATAATCTGCTAGAATTTTCGTCAGATTCTGAAGACGATCAAGAGATTGAACAAGATCCACGGTGCAGTAGTTCATGTTCAGAAAATGCAGTACTTCCTACCCCCAGGATGCAGTAAATCAAGAATGAATAGGCAATGGAAAAAAAAAAGAGATGTCCAGACTGAAGTTCCCCTTTTACCCATAAAAATCTGAGTTTGTGGATACCACATTTGAACATTTAGTTGCATATATAGCATATAAAGAGTAGCAAGAAAACATATCTTCTTTGGAATATAGGCGTTGCACAATCAAAGGACTGCTTACAAAATCAGAATCAGAACCTAAACGAAAAGGAAGACCCAAAGCTAATGGCAATGAGCAAGTGTTCTGTGCATACAAGAGGAGTAAAGGGTACATGTCTGTTTGTAAAGATATCCGCTTAGAGAATCGTGGATGCCATTGGCCAACTTTTGTTTCGAATCGGGGTTCTTGTGAATTTTGTGCTTTAAAAAACATTCAATCGAAACCTCACTCAAAACTCGCAACGTGTAATGTATTTTTGCATATTAATGAAAAGAAAAATTGTTTTTTTGAATATCATCAAATTTAAGTTTGTGTAAAACCTGTTTCTATGTGTAAAAAAAGTAAGTAAATTTTAAAAAAATTATAATTTTCAAAAATAAGTTTTTTTGTGCTGTAACATATTAGTGTTTGCTCGTTATTAACACTTTTAAGAGTTAAAACTGCGTTAAAAAAAGTCATACGGTCTTTTTGTATTATGAGACTATTTTAGCCCTCCGTGTACTGACGGTACTTTAAAGTACCAATTTAATTAATTAGCTCTAACGGATTAAATTTCCCAAAGATGAGTATTTTAATTATGTATATCCCTTAATTTTTGATGTAGTGACTCAAAAATAAAATATTGTACGAAAAAAATTGCAGTACATCATAATGCAGTAGATAAAGGGTTAATTTTGATTCAATCAGTAGTAGTGTAATGTTTGTTGATTTTAAATAGATATTGATAAAATCCCCTATCTTTTTTTTTTTTTTTTTTTAAGGAACTGAAATTAAATTTTTTCTATCAATGATAACTTTTTGAATTTTCACAATATTTGCTTGGGGTTTTCATAAAAGTAGGTAGTAGGTCAATACATTTGTCTAATAAATTGTGCAAATGAAATTTTGTTAGCTGTTACATGCACTGTTAAAAATTTCATAAAATTTCTCGCAATTCATTAGCTATATTTTTAGATTCTGATTGCAATATATTGTGCTTATAAAGTTTCCTAAAAAAATGTCTTTGCATTGAAGTTAATACCCTGCACCTTATAATAATAATAAAAAAAAGGGATCAGTTTCAAATTTTTTAAATAACCTTTATCTTCATGAATGTATCCTAGTCTCATACATATGAATACAGATTATTCAATGAAGCTCCATAATCATACAACCAGGATGCATCTCATGCATTACTTTTTACGGGGTGATCCTAAGCTTTTTTTTTTTCTTCTTCTTACTACTCCCTGTTGTTTCATAACAAAAATTTTGCTGAAATATGTGAGTTATGCTATCTTGAAACTTCAGGAGTGTAAAGAACATGTTATAATTTATCAAGTACTTTTTGAGATATTTGATCAAAAGGTCTAAAATTGAAAGTGTTAGTTATTTATGTAAAGGTAGTGTATATGTGTGTGAATAGTATGCAGTAAGAACTGTTGATTTTAAAATACTCTTCATTTACTAATAAAATAGTTAGTAATTAAAAATAAAATTACAACTGTTTTAACATTTAATTTTATCGTGTAAAATATTTGCAATGTATATTTAAAAAAAAAAAAAAAAAAAAAAAAAAAAAAAAATTTATTAACTAATCCTTGTTTCTTATGTTATATTTTCAAAAGGATTATTTCTTCTCCTCTAATATAGATATCAGTATTGCTGATTTAAATAAGTGTAATTGTTATTATTTTTTAATGAAAAGTCATGCATTTTTGTTAAAGTCAGCTGTTAACAGGGTGTTATTAATAAACTAAAATACTGAACTTTTGAAAGCTTGAAAATATTTTTATTTATTTAACATTTTTCATAGGTCATCCAAGAACTTTGGTGCAAGTGGGCCATGGTTGATTAATCAAGTTACAGACAATTTAGTTGACAACTGGCTAGGGGTAAGCTAAGTTTTATATAAATCTTTATATAAAATGTTAAAAATATATGTATTGCATGTAAAATGATTGTGAACTAAATCTCTCTCAAATATTTCCAATAATAGAATTAATTTATGATAATGTAAATTTAACTTTCAATCCTTTTCAATTTAAAATATTTTATTCCACTGATACCATTTGAAGTAACATTTAAGAATTTTTTCCACCTAAAACACTCACTGATTCGAAATGAACACTATTATAATATCGGAGGTTAATTCAGAACAAATTTAGTGCCGCATGGAGGTACTTTCACTAAGTCAACTTTAGGCAAAGAGGCACCTTCACAAAGTTAATTCTCAGCAATATAGCTGCACACTAAAAATTACTGTAAACTTCACTATATCCATAATAAATACTCTTAATTTGGATATTTACTGTAGACAATGATAAATATCTAAGTAAGCACAAACAATCAAAAAAAAAAAAAAGAAAAGAAAAAGATTTTTGCATATTAGTATAGTTTAGTGTTTTCAGTTGTAGTAGTTCGGTAAGCATGTTATGCAAGAATGCAGTATACAAAATTATGTAATTGTGTAATAGGTAATGGAAATTATAGAAATCTGTTAAAATTAGTCAGGTAAATCAGGGATTTTTTTTTTTTTCTGAATTTCTGTAGTCGCCCTGTGATAACAAAACTACAAGTAGTCAATGTGGGTGTTCGGTGTACCTGCATGTGGTTGCACCAGTGCTTACCTCCATCGAAAGTGTAACAAATATATAAAGTTTTTCAGGGGGGGGGGGATTTTAATTTAGAATTTAGTCTCTGAAGAATCCCTCACGTGAGCAGTGATTTTTTGAAGCAAAACACCAGGAGTTACCAAATAAAAAAGAAAGAAACAATTCCTTGAGAAATCCTAAGTGCAACACAGAAACTATTGCATGCATTGACAAGATAAGTCTGGATGGCAAAAAAGAATTAAGACCTTAGGTAGAGCATTATAAAAAAAACACCGGAAAATGCTTAAAGTCCCACAATTTGTAAAAAAAAAAAAAAAAAAAAAAAAAAGGGGGGGGGGGAACTATATGATTAATTTTAAAATTAGAGAAAACTCATAAAATGAAAATAAAATACACAATTTCAGACTGGATCCTGGAGGACCAACCAGAATCAAGTACAAGTGGTGATTCTGCTTTGATTGTAATTAGCAATATTCATGAAAATCATCTGTTAGACATAATCTGCCCTTGAATGAATAAATTAATGAAAAGTAATTTCATTGCATTTAAAAATTATTTTAGCAAATCTCAGTTTCTATCTTTTGGGTAGAAATTTAAAGAATAAATATAAGAGAATGAAAACCGTAGAATTTTTGTTCATTTAAATAAGTTTTTTTTTTTAGACCTGAAAAACTGAAATTTTTAGTTACTTGTCAGTGGCTGGAATCATTTGATTTTTCGAAAGGTCCTTTCTAAATTTACCTATTTTGTGGAAAATCTGGTTTAATTTTGCTGGGTTTTATGACAAGTCCACTTAAAGATCATCTATTTTTGTGATGAGTTAGTTTTCAGACTTGTACTTTTCCTGGCTGGGTAGACTACAAAGAAAAATCATTTTCCAGTAGTCAATTGATGAAATTTGCTTTCTTGATGCCGATTGATAATTAAAAGGTGATATTTTTTTATTGATCAGGAGAACTATTTCAGAAAGAAAAAAAGAAAAAGGGCGAGTTACCTAATTTTTTCAAGTTGCCATTTCATTTTGTTTTCACCCCATGGCAAGTGGATTTTTTCAGGTCTAGGGCTTATAGCTGTTTTAAACTTAAGTAAAGTCTTTTTTTTTTTTTTCTTCCAAGCGCTAGTGCTCTTATTTTAGTCTAGTCGTCCCGTTAACGTAAGTAAAAATTACAAAGATGATTTTTGCTTGATATTAAAATATTGTTTTTTATTAGAACTTACAGCAATGTAGATTTGTGAATGTATACTTAATTCAAAAAAGCATCAAAAATGCATTTATTATTTAATCATAGTAAAATTTTAAATTGTTTATAATTTTTTGGCAACTATAAAATTAAAGATTAAATATAGTGGAGAAATGTATTTCTGAATTAGGACTTATAATTTGTAATATTCCCTTAATTTCATATACGCTTGTTTATTTGAACATGTTTTTAATACGTCAGTTTAAAAAGTTATCTAAAATATTAAACTAAAAAATTTTTTAATTCCTGTACACTGCATTGTAAACCAGAAAGAGAAGAAAACTGGTTAATACAAATAGGCACACTGCAGTCTAATGAACAAATTTTAAATGTAATGCAGTCAGCTGTTTAAAAATAAGCGATGACGAATGGAAGAGGATGATTCGGAAAATATTCCTCATTAATTATTACATGAATGAGTTATAATTTCACTATGCTAGAGAGAGCAAACACATACAGTCAGCTATATAAAATTTTCTCTAATGTAACTTTGGGGACGGAATAGAATAACATAGTTGCCTAATGGACAGCTATATGACCAGCACTCTTAAGTTAAAGAAATTTATTGTATCGTATTAGTAAATTGTTCTTAATATCCTCGTTTTCTTCTAGGATGTTTTTATTGGTGATAACCTGACCCCAGGATTGAGTTTACCTCAGGTACTATTTTTTTAAATTCTATTAATTCTGATTATTAAAAAATATTTTTGTAACATAATGTACGTTTAAATTAAAATAATATGTATAATTTTATGTAAAAACTTTATTACTTTTTTTTTTTAAGAGGTACAAAATAACGTTAAAAAATATTTACTAATTTATGAAGCATTATTATATTAAACTTTAAATTGAAAAATCTTACTATACAGCTTCATATGTAATGAAGCTGTATAATAAGGTTTTTCAATTTAATAAGTTTGGTACAAGTTTAACTGTGTAATTTCTTTTAGTAGTGACCTTAAGCTAGAGCAGAAAATTTTTTACTAGTGCTTCATTCAGAATAGTTATATACGTTAATTATAAATAGAAGCAGTTTGCAATTTAAACTTTTTAAATCACCATCTATTGCTACATACCGTGAACTATCACTTATACACTGTCTCTTTTATGCGCCTTTCTCATTTATATGATGATTTTTGGTTGTCTCAGCTCATTATATAGGAAAATAATGGTGTAATCATCCGTTTATGCATCGCTATATTTCACTTATGCGGTGATTTATTTTTTAAGTAGCAAAAAACATATATATATATATTTTTTTCCCCTTAAGTACAAATTAAACTAGTATGTTGTGGCCATCACAAGACTTTCTTCTATATTAAATCGCAAATAAATGTAGAAATAATGTACAAATAATTTATTAAACTATTATTTATTAAAATTATCTAACAGGATGAATGCAAACTATTTTCATCTTAGAGAAAACTAACACTAAATATCCAAAGAAAGACAGTTTTATTGTTCAAAAATAGCATCTTAAAGCATGCATTTCTTCCTTATGTAATCCAATGGGATTTTTGTTTCTTTGTGTTTTATGCATATCTCATTAAATAAATATATATATATATATATATATATATATATATTCTATTTTGTGAATTCCTCTCGCTAAACATGTCTCCTTTTATTTTATAGAATAATTAATAATATTTTATTTATTGAAAATTGAAACCCTGAATAGATTCTTGTGATATATTTAAAATTACTTGCAAAATAAAAGTTGAGCACATGCTTTATCTTTGTTAGCAAAGAGTGGAAATCAAAAAACAATTGAAAAACTTCATTCTTTAATAAGATATTACTAAAATAAGAAACAAAAATCTCATAGGATTATATGGTAGGAGGGAAAGGGTAAATCAAATCAAGTGTGCAGCCTTAACAAGTGAAAATACCGGTAGAGGGCTAAACTCTGCCCATTAATTTCTATTGGTTAGTGGAACTTTACATTTCACTGGATGTAGCTTTTATCAATCCACTGCTGAAGATGACTAATTTGTTTTAGATTTTAATATATAAAATTTAGATTTTCATTTTTGATTTATAGATTTCAATTAATATTGTTACGACGAATTAAGTCTTTCCTATGAATTGTTTATCCTGTTGCAGTGAATGTAGTTTTATAGTCAAAGTAAAAAAAGAGGCAGTTCATTAATTTTCATTGAGGTCAGCTATGGTGATTCGGTGACTAAATTTCGCAAAAAATAGTAGTTTAGGATTCCCGAAGTTTTGAATCTCTACTATGCACAGGGTACGAGATCTAGAACTTTACATGCAATTTTGAATAGAATTATCACCAAACTCCATTGCCAAAAGGTATAAATAGGAGGGAGTTGACTTCTATGGAGAAGAGTGCACTTTGGAAACTGTGCTCCAAGTGACTGAACTTTGTTCATAAGTTAGTGAAAATTTCTGCTATGGATTATTTCACGTTATTTGCTTTACTCCTGTAAAACAAATGACTGTTCTCTTGGATTGTTTCAGAATATTTATTGAATATTGACTTTTGCAGTTTGGGTAATAGTTTCATTGGATTGCTTTCAGAATATTTGATAAATTAACAGTACTAATGTTCATTGTAATCACAGTTTTGCTGTACTCATTTGAGAAGTTATGCTGAATAAAGAGCATTCATCGACTAAAACTGCCGGTTTATTTAGAAAATACTTTCTCACACAGTTAAGTCAACAGATTTCTCATAACAATATCTACTTCTTCTAGTTTTGTCAAAATTTAATTACATATTATTTATCTCTGTCAATTTTAATAGAGATCAATCCAGGTAAAAATTTGAGCCTTTTAGCTACCCCCCTCACATAAATTCCACATAAAAAAAAAAAAAAAAAAAATTGAAAAATTCTTTACAAAATTCAGATCCATAAAAATGGGCCATTTTCACAAAATTTAAATTCAGAAAACTGCTCCTTCACAAAAATTTGTTTTATAAAAATGATCTTTCTATGAAATTTTTCCATGTTTTCAATGTGTTTAATTCATGTCTATTTTTGCTTCAGCGAAATTCTATGAACTTGATATTAACCCTTTGCAGTCCAAATTACTTTATCACTCCCAATAGTCTGGTCTAAATTAAATTTTAAATTGTATCAAATTATTGTCGACCTGGTAATTTTAATTGAGTTTTCATATATTTATATGGTGTAGAAAGCAAAATGAAATTTAGGTAACGATCAATAATTTT
Source organism: Salticus scenicus (assembly GCA_963930645.1). Classification (NCBI taxonomy): domain Eukaryota; kingdom Metazoa; phylum Arthropoda; class Arachnida; order Araneae; family Salticidae; genus Salticus; species Salticus scenicus. The sequence goes on from OZ005658.1 coordinate 139,481,547, forward strand.
AACAGATATATATCCAGGTAAAAGTTTGAGCCCTTTAGCCACAGTCGGTAACAAGTCTCCGAACACTAGCAAAAATTCCATGTAAAAGTATCGAATCATGTTCTTACACTGACTAAGAATAGGATTCGACAAGGATTTATTTAACAAAACTGTATGAAGTGTACTTTTTTTGCATAGGAATTTTTGCTAGTGTTCGGACACTTTTGTTACCAACTGTACCTCCTTCACATAATCCCTCATAAAAAAAAAAGCACAAATTTGAAAAATTCTTTACGAAATTCAGATCCATAAAATGAGCTCCTTTCACAAAATTTAAAATCAGAAAACTGTTCCTTCACAATTTTTTTTTTTATAAAGATAATTTTTCTTCAAAAATTTTCCATGTTTTCAATTCATATCTATATTTGCTTCAACAAAATTCTATGAACTTGATATTAACCCTTTGCAGTCCAAATTACTTTATCACTCCCAGTAGTCTGATCTAAATTAAATTTTAAATTGTATCAAATTATTGTCGACCTAGTAATTTTATTCGAGTTTTCATATATTTATATGGTGTAGAAAGTAAAATGAAATTTAAGTAACTGTCAATAATTTTAAGAGATCGATCCAGGTAAAAATTTCAGCCCTTTAGCTATATATACCCCCTTCACATAATTCCTCATAAAAGGAAAAGCACAAATTTGAAAAATTCTTTACAAAATTCAGATCCATAAAATGTGAGCCTTTTTTTTTTTTTTTTCTTTTTAAATTTGGAGTGGAAAGCTGATTTTTATACATGTGAGAAGTGCCTAGCTGGTTATCACCCAGGGTAGCTTAGTGGTAGAGCATCCGCACGTTAAGCGGAAGGCCCTGGTTCGATTCCCGGCTCTGGTATTTTTCACATAGTTGGTATAAAAATCAGCTTTCCACTCCAAATTATCTAAAATGAATTAAGGTTGATGATTAAAGAATTTCTAAATGTAAGCCCCTTTCACAATATTTTTTTTATAAAAATGATCTTTCTACGAAATTTTTCCATGTTTTCAATGTTTTTAATTCATGTCTATATTTGCTTCAACAAAATTCTATGAACTTGATATTAACCCTTTGCAGTCCAAATTACTTTATCACTCCCAGTAGTCTGGTCTAAATTAAATTTTAAATTGTATCAAATTATTGTCGACCTTGTAATTTTAATCGAATTTTCATATGTTTATATCGTGTAGAAAGTAAAGTTAAATTTAGGTTAAGGAGTTAACCCTTTCTTTTGATTTGCTGCAAAGAAAGGGGATGTCCAGTCAGATTGGATGTTGGACTGTAAAAGGATATTATATGGAATGATTGTTAAACTGGAAAATTTTACATGATGTTATTTGTTTATTTGTATTTATTTTTCACAAATATTTTGCTTTTTATAAAAATGGACCCCAAAAGTTAAGATCCTGATGTCACTAAAATGATCCAAAAAATAAATAAATAAATAAATAAATAAAATAAAATCTATTGCTAAGACTGGCCTTTGTAGAGGCCAGTAGACCATTGTTATTTTCCTTATGTCATGCACTTATATTTTTACTGCAATGCTAGTTCTAATACAGGAGAGGTGTTTCACTTTCTGCAATAATATATATCTTCATTTATGCATAAATCTTTCATTTATTTTCTATGATTACCATGATAAAAAGAGGACATTGTTATATTAGTTTCTATAAAACTTATTTTTCTTCTGAACAGAGGAATGCAGTTTACCTGAAAACTGAGTAAGAAAAAGAAGAAATTTTTCAGAAATGTTGGATTCAGAATGTAAACATTTAAGAAATGTTTCAACGAGAATGTGCTCAAAACTTTATTTTTCTTTTTGAAGGAATTTGGTTGGTTTAATGTGTATTGAATAAATTTATTCTTATTAATGAAAGAAATCGTTTTTCGAAAAATATCTTAAGAAAATAAACAAAAATGTTTTGGATATCTATCCTAAAATGAGATTTTAAAAGTTATATTCTTACACTAAAATATTTTGTCTGTATATAATTTTTAATGGGCTTAAAACTGATACAATTTGGCAATGCTAATCGACTTTTATTTAATTTTATTAATTTTTAATTTAATTTTTTCTTTATTTTATTTTATTTTTTTCTTTAATTGTAAATTAATAAATAGAAATTTGAAATTTATCTTTTTTTTTTTTTTCTTTTTAATAAAGTAAGTATATTTTGAGTTTTTTCTATTTATTTTTTGTATAAAAGTTATATTACTAAATTAACTGATATTGCTTGTTTAGATTTGAAAAATTCTTTTAAGAAAGATATTTTTCAGAAAACTCGTTGCACTTTATAGTTGAACATTTCTGATTGATAAAATGTTAAATAATTTGTTGTGTTAAATCATTAATACTTTTTGATTTGAATAGGTATTTAATGAATATTTTCTTTTGAAGAAAAATAATAATAAAAAGAAACAAGCTTTATTCAAATTTTAATGTTAATATTTAAAAGTATAGATTTTTTTTTTTTTTTTTTTTTTTTTTTTTTAATTATTGGGCATCATTGATTTTAAGCAGTACATAGCTGAGTCGGCCATATATGTGTACATACACTTCACTTAATAGTTCTTGAGCTTAAAAATAGATATGATCTGACTCTCACATTTCCAAAAGTATTACTTCTGATTGCCAAGTTGTATAGCCATGTTTTAATGAATTTGTATTAATTTGTTGTGATATTTATTGTAAACACTGTTTAAAAGTAAATGCCTTGTTTTATTGCTGAACATATTATATGCAATAAGTTTGTAAGCATATAAAGTTGTTTTGTGTAATCATATGCGTTAATTGAAGGGAGTTAAATATTTTGAAGGTGTATGGTGCATGTTTATCTTTTCCTCAGAGATTGTTCTTTTATTTAGAACGGTTTAATATTTCATCTGAATCAGATGTATATATAAATCCATTTGGAATGTAAAATATTATGTAGCACTTTTTGTCCAGTTCTTATAATCTATCTGTTGTACATTTATTTTCTTCTAAGTATGTTTTAAGTTTTTTATTTCTTATCTAATTATTCAAATGTATTAAGATTGTATGCAAGTAAGATCAAAATTAGAGTATATCAAGTTTTAGAAAATTTTTGCATGCTCAGTTCTTTTATTAAGTTACATAAGTTAATATTATGCAAAAAGCTTCTACCTCACTGACATATTAAATTGGAAAAATGTTTGTAAAATCAGATGTTTAAAATACAGAGTGCATCAGAAAGAATGACCCGATTTTGAACTATATTTTTTTAATGGAAACATATAAAAGTATTAAAATAATGTGAAAAAAAAAAAAAAAAAAAAAAAAAAAACCTCAAATTACTAAAGTTTCATCAATATTATTAATTGTATTCTATGTGCCCACCACTATTAGCAAATCAACATGAAGATAACTAAATTCATACCACACTTTTTTACAAGGTGATGTGTATTAATAGTTGCTATTGCTTCTAATATCTAGTGATTTTGGTCCTCTATTTATAGTTCAGTTTGTCCTATACCATTCTTACCTACAAACATGAAGAACTAAAACTGAATATTAGAAGCAGTGGCATCTGTCAATACCCATCACCTTAGAAAAAGCATGGGATGAATTTAGTTATCATTGTAATGTTAACGATTTGAGTTATCATTTTAAGTTTTTTCCACTTTGTTTTCTTGCTTTTATATGTTTCCATTTAAAATATTGTGATTGGTGATCTGTTAATTTTTTTATACACTCTGCAGATATTTTAATAACAATAACCTTACCTTACCTTTGATGATTAGGTAAAATATGGAACAGCATATGTAATATTCTTATATATATAAAGCTGTAGTATAAAACTACTGTTTGGTAGAGATTTCTGTTATCCAATTTTTTTAATAGAGATATTGAAATTAGTATTAACTATTTTCCCTCATGTGATATTGAAATGCTACAGCTAAAAATTATTTAAAATTTTGCTTGAAATGTTAATGTAAAAAGTCCTATAAAAATGCTTAAAAGATAAAGTGGAAAATACTAATAAAAAGAAAAAAAATAAATAAAAAGAATCAAGACAAATCCTAGCAATGCTAAATAAAAAGCAACTAGTTTATTAACTAGTTTATTACTAGTTTATTATATTTCATATTTAAAGTAATTTAATTTAATAAAATTGTAATGAATGACATGCAGTTGCAGAATACACGATTAATATCAGGTGCTACATTTTTATCTTTTCAATAAAGTTGTACATATTTTTAGACTTATACTACTTTTCGTATTATATAATTAACAAGCTTTGTACATAAAGTACTAATAAACTCCATATAACTAAGGAAGCATTTACTTAAACACTCCCTCATTTCTCGATACATCTAGAACTGGTTTTTATTATTTCTTATAAGTATAGTTTGCGGGTATTTTTGTTGAGTTGTTATAACCTTGTTATTGTTGAAATAAATCAAAATATTAATTATATATATTTCAGGTATTGAATTAAATACATTGTTTCTTAAATTTCTGGTAATTTCCTACCATTTTTTAATATAAATTCATAATAAATAACAATGAATAAATATGTGTATATTAATAAATAAAAACCTTATTCAGGTCTAATAAACCCCATGTTAAAGGTTTATTATATAGACTTGCATCAGGGCTCGAAACTAGCCGTCGTTAATTGTATTTTGCAACTAAATATTTCATTTTGACAACCACAGTTTTATACCTAGTCATCACTTTGATGCCTAACATTCTTTTTCCCCTTCAGTGTGCAATTATAACACATTTTTAAAATGTGTAATTAAAGCACATTTTAAAAATAAAAAAACTAGATAAAGTAATTATAGTTTATGTGCAATGTTTATGCATATTTTTCTATGTGTAAATAACGATTTTAAAATAGCACCTTAGTACAAACATAATGGCAACTAAGAAAACAATGTTAGTTGCCATTTGGTGCCCAACTTGCTGATTCTAATTTCAACCCCTGACTTTCATCTAATTTTGATTATTTTTTGTTTTTCATATTTTGCAGTGGTCAATAGTAAATCTTTACAGCATTTATTTTAATTTGTTTGATATATATATATATCTTTCCTTTTCCTCCCCCTAAAATAAATTATTGTATTAATACTTTTCTTTATAAGTATATTTAATGTTTTTGAAGTACAGTTTTTGTCACACAGCTGCTATACCTGTCTTAATTTTTGCATAATAAACTGTATTCTATTTAATAATTAATTGAAGGATACCACTTAAATTCATTTAATTTAAAAATACCTTATATTACTTCATCCTTTTTATATAATTGCGTATATATTTAAACTGCTTTGCAGCCGTTCTCAGCACAAAAACTCAATGATTTATTTCACTGGTTTATCAACTCAAGGACCAGCGGCAAAGGCAAGAGTTGATAAACCAGTGAAAGAAGTCATTGAGTTTTTGCACTGTGAAGCAATTTAAATATATACGCAATTATATAAAAAGGATGAAGTAATATAAGGTATTTTTAAATTAAATAAATTTGAAATCTATTTATTTATTTTAAATTTTGTAGATACTCCAATTTATTTAATTTTTTGACTGATTTAATCTTAATTTTATTTCTTTCAAAAACAAAATTTTAACTTATTTACTTAAAAAAATATATAAAAAAGTCAAATGTATAATTATCATTCTTGATTTTTGTCATACATAGATGTTTATAAATATGCTAAAATACCTGTGTATATATCTCGATTATTTGTTACTATGAATAACAATCCAGAATTGTATTTTTTAATTTGTCAATTTTAATTTCAAATCTAAACCAAGATTTAAAGATTTATAATACATATCAATCTGACAGGTATTTATTGCAACCTTGAACATAAAGACTAGTTACTGTTTGCATGACCCTAAGTCTTTTTTTTTTTTTTTTTTTTTTTTTAGTGTGTAAATATATATATATTTTTAAACAATTGGGGTCGCAGTGTTTTCACATTTTTACATGTGTTTTATTATTTTGTCACCACTATTTTTTTAAAAACAATTGTCCTTTTATTGCTATAATATTTTCTCCAAAAAAATTGCTGTTCTAAAGTAATGGTGACAAAGTAATAAAAATGCACGTAAAAGTACAGGAATACTGAGACTTCTAAAACAGTTTTTTATATTTTTCTTAAATCATAGTAGTAATAAGTTGTATAGCTGAATATTTCAAAATCTAAAACTGTTAGTATTGGCAGGTTTAAAAAAATGTTGAATAAGTATCTCACGTTTTCTATAAGATTATTTTTTTCTTTTTACTATTAAATTTTGAACTAGTGTATATTTATACTTACTAATATTGTATCATTATTCATATTAAAATGGATTTGTCTAAATGTATTTGTGTTATAATAAATTCAGTCTGTATCTAGTTTCATTTTTAAGGTAATATCTAGAACTATTATTGATGCTGTACTAATGAAAAATACTTTGAAAAAACTTGTAAACCAGCTTTGTATTTTCATAATGTGAATTTTATAACTATAGTATGAGAAATGGGGGAATATTGAAATGAACACAAGTATATTTAATTTGAAATTGGTATGTCATTATTATTAACATAATATTTTCTCACATTATTTAAAATCTTGTATTTACAAGATTTTGATTTAAATATATCTCCTGTATCAGGAAGTTTTATGTTTATGTATGTTACAGTATAAATTTCAATAAAGGACCTATAATAAAATGTATAATTTTTTTCAGTCTTTTATACATATTCATTCATATATACATAAAGTCGAACTTTGCCGTTATGTTATCCAAGGAACCATAATATTTCTGACAATTTAGGTGAGTGACATAATAAACAAGTTTGATTTAAAAGCAAGTGGAAATGCTCTATGTAACTGAAATAATAAAAGAAAGGTGTATATTAGAAAATGTAAGAGTGCATTTGTTATATGAAATATTAAAATACGCCTCTAGAAAAATCTTTTTTATTGAAAGTAATTTGGATTAGAAGCGATGTTTAATAATATCAAATTATACCAGGGCTTAATTTGCATGGGAACCCAAGGGAACATAGTTCCCCCATACTTCTTTAATTTTAGTGAAATATTACATATACTAGATGAAATGCATTAATATTATGCACTGGGTTTACCATTTTTTAAAAAATCTAAATTTCTGTATTGTTAATTTTCTCCTCTATATTACTTAACTTTCTTTTCTTATAAAAGAAACAGACATCTGTAGTTTAACTTGGGATAAAAAAAATTTCTTCTAACTTTGCTAGCTATAGACATCGTAGGTTTTCGCTGTCATTTTTTACACATGGACCGGAATTGTTACAGTTAATCATAAATGAGTACAGTTTGTCTTTTATCATTTACTGAGAATTAAATTGAAACTATAAAATGTATAACAAAAGCTAAAAAGAAAGCAGCAGTTTGTTTTCAAAGAAGAAAACAAAATCAGTTTAACTTGAAATATCAGACAATAAGACGCTGCTGATTTTTCTAAGATTTGATTCACAACTTTGAAACAAGAGACATGAAAGAATGTAAATTCTGAAGTTTTTTTTTTCTTTTTTTTTTTTTAGAAATTAAGCCCTGAATTATAACATGATAAAAATAATGCATGCATTGTTTTGTTCAACATCCAGTGCTTAAAAAAAAAGTAATATAAAAACATAATTTCAATTTCTCGTTTTATTTTTTGTGTTCTTCTAGAAAGGAAAATGAAAAAAAAATAAAATGTGCATATATTTTTTGTTAAAACCGAGGTTATAAATGTTATAATAAGCAAGTTATGTTAATATATATTAAAGAATTACTTAGTGGGACAAATGTTTTTGACTTTATGTATTTAAAACTGTTACTTGTGCATCACTGTGCTTCGAAATATGTGATAAAGTTGCAGATGTTTGCTTAATCTTAAATTTTTATTTTACAGTTTTTTTTTTTAAATCTTCCAGATTAGGCTTTATAATTTTTTATTAGCAGCCATTGGCTGGTAGACCATTTTACTATATTTATAATTTTTTTTCACATACTTGATTTTTCTTAAATTAAATAATAGCCTTAAAGGTGAATTAATTTGAAGCATTTAAACAAAAAAGTTTAAATAAAGTAAACACCTTATTTGCTTCATCTTGGGCTGTAGTTACTGTCTGCGGGACGCCCCTCCTTGTCAGCAGCAGCGTGGAAGCCTTTTTGCAACTGTGCTGTTCTGCATGGTGTTGGGAAGCTTTTCCTAATAAATGGTGCCACATTTTGTCAATACCCACTGTACTGTTTTTACTACAAGAATTTGAATTATCAATTATTTCTATGGTTTCCTTTATTCGTGTTTTTATCTTTGTTTTAGGCACGCCAGTGTAGCATTTTGGGTTTTCTTTATTTAAAAAGGGGATTTTAGACATGCCAATGTAGCATTTTGGCTTTTCTTTATTATTTAAATCCCCTTTTTAGATAATAAAAGAAAACCCAGAATGCTACATTGGTATGTCTACAAGAAGATAAAAATAAATAAAAGAACATAGCCAAGACATCAAATTGGGAAAAACACTACAGCCTTAACTAAAACTTTCAATGAAGAACGTAAATTTTGAAAACTCAACAAAACTCTCAAATTACAATAGCCTCAATTACACAAAGTATCGTGAAACCATAGAAATTGATAATCCAAATTCTTATAATGGCAATGATGCAGCGGATATTGACAAAATGTGGCACCACCTATTAGGGAAGAGTTGCCCAGCGCCATGCAGAACATCAAGCACAGTTGTAAAAAGGCTTGTATACTGTTGCTGTCACTGACGAGAGTGGGGTGCCCCTTAGAAAGTAATCTGTCCCAAGATTGAAGCAAGTAAGGTGTTTATTTAAAGTTTTAAAATAAGCCTCCTTAAAATATTCGCACATCTCCTAGTAAACGAAATTTAAATAAGGGGGGGGGGGATGTTAATAAATTAAGAGCAGTCAAAAGATCTGTAAAATATTCGTTAGACAAAGTTTGTTGTTTAATAAACATAAACAATAATCTCCCCTCTCCCATTTTAATGCCAGTTGTTAAAAAAATGTTTGCCTTTATAGAATATCATTTCTCCATTTTTTTTCCCCATCTGGGTAAATTTCAAATAAAGTTTTTTTTTTTTGTTGTTGTTGTTTTTGTTAAAATGAAAAATTATTAGACACACCGAGAAAATATATTTAGTCTCAGCTAGGTTTTTTTTTTTTTTCACTAAAACAGATTCTTGAAATCTTTTTTTTTCCTCCAAATTAACTTTTTTCTTCATTTGCCAAAACATGCAATAATTTTGTAGTTAATTACCAAAAATGAAGTTAGTTTTCTTATCGTCAATTCATATGAATAGAGGCTACATGCACTTATCTCTTAAAAAAAAAAAAAAAAAAAAAAAAAAAATTCATCACTTAAGAACAGTCCTGCATAATACTCTTATCAAAATCAGGGTTGCTACGGTACCGGGAAAACCTGGAAAACTCAGGGAATTTGAAAATCTATTAAAAAACAGGGAAAACTCAGGGAATTTCAAAATTTATTGCAAAAACAGGGAAAATTCAGGGAATTTTGAAACTTTTTGGAAAAAAAAATTGAAAATTTTTTTCATAATCGAATATTTCAAAGAAATTTAGTGCTTTATAATGAATCAATTATGGTTTTTTCCTCAACTATAGTAAGTTAATAAAATAAATTTGCACAAAATATGTTCAGTTGACTTGTAAACATGTTAGATTCTAATGCTGCATGATTCCGTGTCATCTATTTTACTTCTAAAAGAGACAGGAAAAACTCAGGGAATGTTTTTTCTCCTGATTTGTGTAGCCAACCTGAAAGTGATAGAATCTAGCATATTTTTTCGTTTTCACACCTAAAAATTTGTGCATTTTTCAAAAGCTGTTTTAAGATTAATTTTGGTACTGCTGAATAATATTTAGAATTCTTTTTTTTTTTTCCCTTTAACTGTTTTCATTAAATTAGAGCAGTGAATTGAATTCCTATCGTAAAGTAATTCTTTTATTTAATTATTTGTAGTCTTTTATTTAATAATTTGTTTATTTAATTATTTATTTAATTATTTGTTTATAAAGAATTATGTAAAGTAATTCTTTTATTTATTTATTTAATTATTATAATAAAGGGGAAAAGAAAAAGTACACCTTTTTGAAATACAGAGAGATTATTACAAAACTGAGAACATTTTTAGCTGGCCTTTAAGTTTTTATACATGCTGTATATATACAGGAAGTAAAATATTTAAATACAGGTACATGAATTTAAAAAAAATTATTCTGTGACTAGCAAGTTTTGCATACTGCGCTGGTGAATGAATTCTCAAAATAATTTAACATAAAAGCCTCATTTAAAAAAAAAAAAAAATCATTGAAATCTCAAAACTTCAGTCATAAGATTACTGCTGCCTTAGGCAGTAGCTTTCCTGCGTATGACATGTGGAGTCTGGGTTTCCACTCCTGAGTAATTTGAAACAGAATTACATTTAGAAATGTGTTTTTGTTTCCCTCACCCCATTAGAAGAGGAAATTTCGCAAATTCCCTTTATAGTGTGTGTTGAGTACACCTAAGCAACCTACACAAAGTCTATCTGTGATAATTTAGAAGAGAATTACAACTGGAAATGTGTCCCTTCTCCAGTTTTCAAAGAAAGGGGGGGGGGAGAGAACAATTGGCAATATCCCTTTTTATAGTGTGTGTTGGATGTAAATAACCAACCCACACACCAAAATTCATGAATGCACCTCCCAGATTCCCTAGGGCAAATTTAGCGCAAAAACAGGGGCTCTAGAATTTGCCCCCTCGTAAACCACCCCAAATCAAACATTGTAAAACAACCAAAATGAGTTTTTGGAAATATACTCAAGACGTACAGTTGTTTTAAACTTCTATGTTCCACTTTAAAATATGGATTTTGCAAAATCTCCTCTCCCACCCCTTTGAAATTTGCCAAATTTGGTTTTTCTTTGTACTCAAATCTAGTCTTCCCACGTGCAATTTCTTCACCATGAAGTAATTTGGAGCAGAGGTTATGTTCGCAAAAGTGTTTTTGCTGCCTGACCCCCCCACCTCCCCAATGTGGAAAAGGGGGGGAAATTTGCAAAACCCCACCTTAGTGGGTATCAGGGCTCTGGAACCAACCTTTACATCAAAAGTCGTGACCCAGTCCCACATTAAACTGCTACAGCAATGTTGAGTCAGTGGGTGGATGTACTCTTAAATAAATGGAGCAACATGTGAAATCACATTTTGCCACCTCCTCATGTTGGGACCAAATTAAAAAATTTTCAGAAATTAATTTTTAGGTATTTGTGTTTGCTCTATTTTAACGCAAAAATCTTATGGATGTTTTACTTTAATTTGAGATATATGGAGGGTTATATTAAATCATGTTTTGCCTTACCCTCCTTGGGGGACCGAATTTCTAAAGTTACAAAAATTGGTTTAGGTTATTTGTGTTTGTTATATTTTAAGCAATCTCACGGGTAATTTATTTATTTATTATTATTTTTGAAAAGATAGGAAAAATGTGACCTCACATCTTGCCCCTCACCGGGGTCTGAATTTCTAAAATTCTAGATATTGGTTTTTAGGTATTTGTATTAGATGAGATATGTTTTGAATGTTGCTGAGCTGGCCCAGGTCTGCCTCCATATTACCCTGGCATTCCGGCACTCCATTGTAATACTTCCAGCCGCTGACGAATGTTTATTGGAGATCTAAAGAGATAAAAAAAGAAATTACATATGGCTGCCTGAGAAGATTCTCACCCATGACAAGGGGCGACATAGAATACAGAAAGTCAGTAGTTTTGCTTGTGAGAAGTGTGTTGCGCCGGCAATAAGTCCTTGCGACATGGGGCAGTAGGTTGGGAATAAGTATTCTTGCTTTGCAGTTCTTGGTATTAAATCTGTCTAGAACTTCATGACATTGAGCAAGTGAAGCAAATAGTAGCAATCACTAATTAATTACTGGGTACCACAGAATGCTCTTATACAACAAGGGGTGCCTGTTGCAGTTTACTAATTGAGGAAAATTTCGAAACCGGTTGTGCTGGCTTAAAATTTATGGTGTGTAAAGAAGTTTAAAAATCTATATATTGATTGTACACCAGTTTTGAATTTTGTTTTGGCCAGTCGATGGTTAGTGGACAGAAGAAGTAATGTTGGGGAGTTGTGATTGGATTCTGGTAGATTTTGTTGCTTCTTTTGCAAATTTTATTTCCTGTGATTTCATTTTCAGTGACCTCCCTGATATATGTAGATTTGTTACATTCACTGTAGTAATTTTTGGAGTTCTTTAACTTCTCTTATATTTTGTCTTAAATGCACATTAATTTTTATTGCATTCTGATGTGAATTGAAAAAAGCAAAACTTTCAACCAAATAAATCTTTATTTTCAGATAAGTTTTCTGAACAGAAAAACATACATTGGAAAGTTTCCCCAAATACAATATTAAAAATATAGACCATTCAGGAAACATTTTAATATAAAATACTATAAGGAAGAGCTGACAACCAAGCATTTTTTCCCATTAATATCAGAGAAGATTGAAAATGTGAGTAATACCGAAAAGATACTATTAAAAGCAATATATAATTTTCAGAAACAAATTCAACGACCATTATAAAATCTAAACATTTTTAATACAACGTAAGTACTTCTTGGTTAAGTACAATAAAATCATAAAAATTTATAACATAATTATACTCTGAACACAATCTTAATTACACAGAATTTTCATGCATCTATAAAAAAAGTTCATTTTCTTTTAATAAAAATTCAATATTTCTTAGACAGATAGATACATACAGTAAAACGTTTTATCATATTTAGTTTAGAATGATTAATTACATGTTTTTAGTAAAAAAAAATCATGTTTAAAAAATGTTAAGAGTAATTACATAAATGGTTTGTCAAAGAATTTTTTTTTTTTTTTTTTTAAGAGAATGAAAATTTAATTAAATATAGAATGAGTAAGTCGGACATTCTCAGAAAAATTGTATTTTCTCCCAGCCTTTTATAAATTCTAATAACATTACCAATTTTCATACATTTGTATAAATTTTAAGCTATAGTTCACATTTTTGATACATTATTAAAGAAATTTCTTGAAAATTTGATACCACTCTTAATTTCTTAAAAGAACTGAATAAATTAACTTTGATAGATAAAGCACCCAGGTAGCACAATGATATCCTCAAATGTCCTACCAATATTGGCCGATATTTTCAATGTCACTGAATGTCAAACATCAAACTTACGATATTTATGGATATTGACAGACATAATTTACAATCCATATTATAAAAAAGTATTTAAAAGAATTATTTTCATTAATTAAAAAATTCATGATCCGAAAATAATATTTTGAAAATTAATTTTTATAAACAAATATATTTTTAAGAAATATAATTTTCTAATGCTTTATTTTTAACATTTGTTAATATTAGCCAATATCGTAAAAATGATATTATTTTAACAACATTCTTCGATATCTGTTGAAATTCGACAAGTAATATCATTTTTTTGGATATTGGGAGACATCTACCTACATTGTGAAAAGAATCAATGTGACATTTGAGCATGCGTAGCGCCTAAAATGTCAAAAAGCGATATTTATTGATGTCAGGAAATATTCTCAATATCACCAGATATCAGAAAAAAATATCTATAAATATATTTTAGAGAGGGTTCATTTTATATTCCCCAATGTCATATTTTTATATTGGCCAATATCTTTGTGCTACCTGGGCATAGTGACTGGCTTTTATATCTCACAAAAGCTGATGATTAAGAAAATATAATAAAAGATTCATATCATACTGTGGTAGGTGCTACTTATCACATATGTTCATTAGAATTTGAATACAGGATTGAGAAAACTAATGTAAATTTACTAGCGCATTTACTGATCAAGAGCTTCAACGTCCTATTTGCATCACTCATTACTCAGCAGATCATTTTTATTTATTCCATATTATTTTAAATAATCATATATATATATATATACCAGACATGCCAAGTCTCCTGCTTTTTGCTTGTTTTTCCACTCATTTCTCCTACTTTTCTGATGTAATTGTTACCTATCCCTCTTAGCATAACTTATGCTTAAAATTTGAGGGATTGGGTAATTGAAATTTATCTTGCTCTGCAATTTATCAAGTTCAGTTTGAATGTGAATTGCTATACAATGCTTTGAAACTAATTTTTGCTAACAATAAATTTTTAACTTTCATTTTTGCATAATAAAAAATGACTTATTAAAAGATTTTTTTTTTTTTTTTTTTTTTTTTTTTTTAAATACCATAACTATTGAAAACTTAAAGAATTCAAATTTCATTAGAATGTAGCTGATATTTTCATTTCTTTATTACCTTTTCTTTTACAAAGATAATTAAGATCCTTATTGTTTTATATTAGGAGCAGAAGGATCAAATCTGTCTATTTTTACTTAAATTTCAAACAACTGTATGTCTGAGGTTTTTTTTTTTTTTTTAACCGCAAGAAACATATTATTCATTTAATTTTAATACTGATGCTTTATAAATACCTCCTAAGCTTATAAAGCTTTACTTAAAATTAAATTTCCATTATTTTACTCATTTTTCTTACAAACTTTCTTGTTGGAAAAAGTCTCCTGATTTCTGTTAAAAAAAATCTCCTGCTTTTTTGTCATTAGAAATTGGCATCTCTGTATATACAGTATAAGATCAGTTATCTAGAATCCCAGTATCCAGATTGCTCCAAAAACCAGAATGCAAAACACTAACCAAATTTTTTAATTATAGCAAAATTTAAGAATGAAAAGAAATACAACAGCAGCCATCAGAATTATATGCTTACTACCTACTTTCTTTAATGCTATAGTGGAATGCAGTGTTACCATTAAATGATGCGTTTAAACGAAATTCAGCCCATAAGCTGATAAGAAATACTTTGGTGGGGCCCAGTTACAAGAACCATACACTGTATATACACCAAAAACAGAACAGCTATTTCTGTGTGCCTTGTGAACATGTGTACCAATTTGCATGTCAATCGGGTGATTTTTGAGGCCTCTATCACAGTACAAAAAAATTCTGTCCATAGGCTGCAATAAGAAAAACTTTGGCATGCTCCTGTGCACAAACCACAAACCGATTATATGCACAAAACTATATAGCTAATTCCAGGTCGCTCATAAACATGTATATCAAGATGCAAGTCAATCGGGTGATTTTCGCAGTCCCTATTGCAGTACACATAGACAAATACACAGAATCCAAAATCTTGAGTCTCCCCGTGGAGGCATCCACTGATATTTTGTCAGTTAAGTCATATGCTAATAGAAGCAAATGCTTTTTTAGTGATCATATAAAATCTCAGCAGGGGTATAGGAAAGGGAGAGGCTCAAGACCCCCCACCCCCCTATTGATTATTAAGAAATTTCTTTTTAATGTCCAATGAAAGAATCACCCATTTAAAACCAAAACTTAAATCTTATAAATTATCGTAATTAGTAATATTTTATTATTAAATACTAATAATTATTGAATGTTAATAAACATTTAATTATTGATTTTCTTGAGAATTGTGATTTTTAAAATGAAATTTTTTGAGCCCCTCCATGATTTTTTAATTATGAATCCTAGTAATTTTATGCAAAATGAAGTCAGTTATAGTTTTAAAGAGAAATGAAATATCCACTGAGAGTGAGTCACATATTCTAAAGAATATTTAGAAATGAAAAGCTTTTATACTATTTCTCAGTATTCTGGTAGACAGGAACAGCCGGATTCTGGTTGACTATTATTATCATAAAGATAGATATATATTTAATTTTACATTGAAAAATTAAAAATAATTTTCATTATGTACATTTATATGAAATTTGCCCTATACATAAAAAATTGGATGACAGCTTCATCCATTGAGCGACTGATCCCAAAACGTAATTAGCACAAGTCAAAGTCCAACTAAATACCAAGTTGGGTTAAATTTCTTTCATTCGTTCATGAAATATAATGGTCCACAAAATTTTTAATACACACATTTTCTAAAAATGGTCAAATTGTGTTCAAGACATCTCAAAACAAAAATCAGAGGTCGAAAATTTTCCTGATTCAAATATTTTCTTCTTATGTATGTGAAAGAATGTAAAAAATTAAGACTGAAAGAGTGAGACATGAAAAATTATAATTGAAATAAAAAGGCAACTCAGTTAACTAGTGTTTTGTATAAGTAGCACCTACTATATCAATATTGATAATAAGTCACAATTAGATATATTAGATTTTGATAGTCAAGATTAAATAATTAAGACAATCATACATTAAGATTAAAAAAAAAAGACTGCTCTCACAATAATTACTATTTCTACAATCCTTTCATTGTTATATTTTCTTTTAAAAGTTTCTAATTGCTTTATATACAGAAGCTAATAATAATGGAAATAAATATTTATATACTATTAAGATAAAATTAAAAAGCGTCAATTGGCATCTTAAATGAAAAATAATGCAAGCTAAATAATTTAAATTGTAATAGTGTATAGAATGCTTATCATCCCTGTGATTTAACTCATTTTTAGCCAAGCTTTTATTTATTTTATTTCCAAACAACTCTTTAAAACAATATATTCTTATTAGGCTCTAATAAATCATCTAATAAAGTCTTTTATGATACATTCAGATAGATCTTGGCTCACTGCCAGCTTGATTTTTAATTCAAAATAACAACGCGAAAGCTTTTAACCCTACAAGGCACCCAGTTCCATATGTGGAACACCGACTATAATCATTCCTATAGCTATAAAACTATTAGTAGCGTCATCTCTTGACATCTTGATAGAAGCTACTGACATTTAGCAATGTAGTAATACGAATCTTTCCCTAAAGATGTTGTTCGTGTTTTTGTTATAGTGCACTCAGTGTGAAATTTGAATGAAAGTCAGACGTTAGTCGTTTGTCTGAATTAAAAAAAGAATAGTTATTGAACAGTTTTGACACGGAAAAAAAAAAATGCTGTGTGTTATAACGAAGTGTATATTTTGCAGAGGTAAGTTGTTTTTTTTAAATTACAATAGTAAACGTATTAGTAAATCATATTTTTATGTATGTTCCACATACGGCACGTTGAGCTAAAAAGTTTATTTTTCCGTAAAATATGGTTTTATTTTTATAAGTTTTCCCTATCTTCTGATCACTAATTAAAACCTATATATTTTTGTCGCGCACTAAAAAAAAAATTGAGCCTTGTAGTGTTAAAACAATCAACCCATTAGATGCTTATTCCATCCTGTGTACAGGACTGCGGCTAAAAATCAGTCAAGAAAAAAAAAGAAGTTAAAAATTCAAAACCATTTTGTGAAGTGCTTTTTTAATGCTAAGTTCATTTGAGGTATATAATAGATAATTTTTACTAGTTGCAAAAGTTCAAGAATAAAATTACAGAGTAATGTCAGTGACAAGTATTCAGATAAAGAAGATATAATTGTGCAAAACATGTTTAGAGGCCATATAAAAACAATTTGAATTTCACATAACTTATCTAGAAATCAGATTAATAAACAACACAAAATAAAACATAGATAAGATTGTACATGGAATGTTGTCAAAATCTATTTACGTAATACATAAAACTTTGGCACAAAACATTAACTTAAAATTCATATTCTTACGATATCTCTTCTACTCTTCCTTTCAAAACATTTCTTATTTTCATTAATATATTTTTATGTCATTAAATTTTGTATATCAGTGAAAAAGATTATGAAAGAACAAAATATATACAACCATATAATTGTCATTAATTACCATATTAAACTGAATTAAACAATAAAAATATATAAAAAATAACAAACCACTTTAAAACACGTAGATAAAATACTTTTATTAGAAAAACGACACAAAGCTTTTCGCCATTATAACAATAGCACCATCTGATGTAATTGTGTTACATAGAACCAGCAATATATAAACAAGAGAAGTTTAAATGGTTTACAGTTACGGTTACAAAAAAAAATTTTTGAAGTTACGGTTACGATAAAAATTTTTTCATTTCAATATCATTTTCAGTTTTTTTTTTCTCTATGAGCATAACGCGTGCCAAATTTTATGAAGTTATGCCAAAAAAGAAAAAAAGAAATACTGAAAATGATATTGCAATGAAAATTTTTTTATTGTAACCGTAACTTTAAACCGTTTGAACTTCTCTTGTTTATATATTGCTGGTTCTATGCAACACAATTACACCTGATGAAGCTATTGTTATAATGGCGAAAAGCTTGGTGTCGTTTTTCTAATAAAAATATTTTATCTATGTGTTTTAAAGTGGTTTGTTACCTTTTATATATTATATATACATGTGAAATGTTTTCTAATTTTAAACTTTTAATAGTTTTTAATCTTAATAATAATAAAAATGTTAGAATCTAAAAAGTATTTAAAAAAAATTAAAGTTTACAAAATGGTGTTGATTCTAGAATAAAACGGCTGATGGGTGAAGTTCAATATATAAGGCAACCTGTCTTCAAAAAAGGCATTATTTGCCTACTTCCTTTTCATGTCTGGCAACTTTTTTATTATATATAGGGTGGATAGATATGATTACCCTGATTTTACAAAATTCTAACCTTTAGAGAGAGATTGTACTAATTTTCATTTCATTTTTAAGATGTGTTGAACCGATCAATGTTGGTCTTGATGTCTAAAATTAATATGCAGGTACATTAATTTGGGTCACTGCAGCTGTTATAATGGAAGTTTCAAACTCACTATGACTAATAACCACCAGATATAAAGTTAACTTAAGTTTATTTTGCATAAAAAAAAAATTTTAGACACAAAAAAGCAATAATTTTAGGACATTAAAAATTTTAGAAATTCACATCTGGTGGTTATTTACCATAGTGAGTTTGAAACTACAGTTTCTGGTGATTTGGACCTATAGGACCCCTTTGGTTCTTATAGACATGCTGTTTTTCTTGTTGATTCAAAGTCTGCAAGTTTTTCCCTCTGTTCTTTCCACAACTGCAATTCAACGAGTAGAAGAAACCAAACAAAAAAACAATGAACTCAAAAGCGCTGGCTGGAAAAATATCCTAACAATGGATACCCAGTCACTGTTACATTTTTAAGAACGAGAAAGCTGACTCACTTGCTAAACATGGTTGCAGCCTTCCACAGCCTTATATTGATTTGTCCTCTAATCAAGCTTCCTCCACTATTGTCAAAACAACAAGGAGTCATATGCGTAAAACTCGGGAGACTGAAATTAGGGATAAGACCTTGAAAAGCTTTTTCTGCAATTCAGTCCCTATGGATCTTCTCAGACAAATCTTTGCAGCCAACATTAGAAACTTGACTGCACATGACTATCTCCAAGACCACCTTCAAAGAAAAGGTATAAAAGACATTCCAGACTGTCCTCCATGTTTCACAGGAGAGATTATGAATTTTAATCATTTGATGGTTTGTGCTGCTTTGGCCAACACTATTGTTTAAGTCTTACCTTTTGACAACTATGTTTCAAAGGGCAGTTTGTATGGGCTGTATGAAAAGACATGGTCAGTGTTGCCAATTTAGTGGAATTTCCGCTAAATTTAGTGGACTTTTGACACGATCTACGAGAAAAAATAAAGGTTTAGTGGATTGGATTTTACATTGCACTGGTGTTACACTATTGGCAACTGAATTTTTAGCGGATTTTCATGTGTACTTTTAGCAGGAAAAAAAAAGTTTGTGTTGGCAACACTGGACATGGTCAATGTGATGCAATACTCGAGCAATTTAAATGAAAAGTTATTTTATAAAAACTCCACAGTGTTTAAAAAAAAATTACAATTAAAAGTTTTGTTCTTTTTATAGCATCAGAGGGCTAGTGATGAACCTGCATATCAATACATTTCTGACATTAAAAAAAGAAAAAAAACTGATTGATACAACATATTTGCCAATGAAAGTTAAAATTTAGTACAATCACTAAAGAGTAAGAATGTTGTAAAATCACTGTATTCATTTGTGTGCACCCTGTATTTTATATGATTTATGTCATAAATTTTGTACATTACAAAAATGATCTACCATTTTTACCTGTGTACATGTAGGTTATGCTTATGCTTACTTCTTTTTATTTGATGAAGGCGAAGAGTTGTGCATGTGTGGTGATGAT
The DNA here is from genome assembly GCA_963930645.1 of Salticus scenicus. NCBI lineage: Eukaryota > Metazoa > Arthropoda > Arachnida > Araneae > Salticidae > Salticus > Salticus scenicus. The sequence goes on from OZ005658.1 coordinate 139,501,688, forward strand.
ATACATGAAAAACTATACAGCTAATTCCATGTAGCTCATATACATTTTTACTAACTTTCAAGTCAATAGAATTATTACATAACATACTGCAATTCTTTTGCATAGCCCTGTAGATCAATTTTTAAGTCTATACATGCCATTTTCTATAGAATTCTTGCTTTGAAGCATCCTAATAATTAATGATAATTTCATTATGTTGAACATGGTAGTATAACTATGATAAAGTGCTCTTTAAAGAATAAGTTGTATTCTAACTGCTTGATAATTTATCAAGTTTACACAGAAAAAAAGTTGTTGGTTTATTAAAACACGTTAAAGTATGTTCATATGTTCCTGCCCGGGTTTTGTTTTATCAATAACATCGGAAAAGCACAATAACATCTTTTATTATGTCTCTCTGACCACTATAGATTATATGTTTAAAACAGGGAGGAAGGAAGTCTAAAAATAAAAAAGGAAGGAAAATTGTAAAAAGAAAATCAACTAACACTGATCAAAATATGCAGCAAAAAGTAGTCAAGTCAAATGCAGCAAGGAGAGAGACTGGTTAAAGTGTAGAATTCATTGGACAGAAATTAGAACTAGTTGGTCTTTACTCAGAGTGGTCGATTTTTCCAAATGAACCTATTTTCAAATTTGCTATCTTCGCCAAATCAAACACAGTGGCCAGATGCTGTTATAAAGCAAATATTGGGGAAAAAAAATTTTTTTTTTTTTTTTTTTTTTTTTTTTTTTTTAAATCAAAATAATGGAATTTGAGTAATGAAATGTAATTTGAATTTAATCATTTATGAGAATAAATTTCAGCACAAATTAATCAAAGTCTAACAAGTTTATTTATTGAAGAAGTAATACCTAAATAACCCTAACCTTTTTTTTTTTTTTTTCTTTTACTCTATCTGAATCTGATCCTGATAACAAAAAAACACCATTATTATTTTTTTATTATTATTATTATCATTAATATTACATTAAAAATAACATATTAATAAAAAAATTTTTTGTTATTTATTATAATCATTTTAACTTCTAATTTACATAAATGTTTTGACCAATATTTGGCAGTTTATAAAGGTGGCTGAGAAAGAAAATCGCCAATTTGCAGTTCTTACATAGAATTATATCTATTCTTTTAAACTATCTTTTATTCTTTTTTGTTTGTTTCAAACCAGTGGTAAAATTTATTTTTTCTCAAAACACTGTGCAATTGTGACATTTTTTTAATGCTAAATCATCTTTTTTCCCTATTTTGTTCAATCCTCCAAACCTTCAATAAAAACTTTTTTTTTTTTTTTTAATACATTTTTGTAGCAATAGCGTTAGATTCAGGAAACTTAAGCTTTTATTATTGAGATGATAATAATAAATTTGACCGAAAACAATTGTTTGTTTTTAATTTTATGGTGTACCTATCAAGATTTATTTTTTATTTATTTATTTTTTTTTTTTTTTTAATACATTTCTCAATACCAGATTTTTGAAAACTTCATACTGCAATGACGATAAGTATATTTATACAGAGATAAGTTAATTCCGTATGTCAAATTCTACATCAATTCCAAATACCGTGTTTACTCACATAATAGTTACCTTCGTGTAATAGTCACATGTCTGCTTTGAAGCAGAAAAAATCATTCAAATACTTTCCTCGAAAACATAAAAAATGCCTCTTTTTTGTGTGTGCAACTGATGAAAAGACTATTTCATAAACAGTACATAAATTGCAAACATTTGGTAAGTTACTAATTTTATTATGTTTTGATATACCAGTAATGTTTTAGCATTAGAGTGTATAATATTGAGTAACTAGTTAGTTGTAGGGCGACTAAGGCAACTGTTGAAAAATGATTATTTCGTTTTATTTATTTCTCACTTCAAATAATTCATTTGCACCCATGCAAAATTTTCTCACTTTATCTATCTCTTCGTTACCTTTAAAATTTAAACTTATTATTATTATTTTATAGACGCCATTTTTTCATATGCATGAGCAATTTAATATTATATATATATATATATATATATATATTTTTTTTTTTTTCCCCCACGTGAAAGCATATTTCATTTTATGCTGGGAAAAAAAAAATATTGGCAACAATTAAAAATTTAAATGCCTATTTTAAAGCTGTTATTTTCATATTTTAATTAATTTTAAAAAATCTAATCAAAAATTCGCTACAAATAAGGTACCAAATGAAAGGGACGATTTTTATGAATCTGTCGGATTAAACAGCTTATCAATCAGACAATTAGATTTTTTAAAATTAACTAAAGTATGAAAATTTGGTGGCAACTTGCGTTCACACTTCACATACAGACAGAGTCCAAGAAAATCTCTTAAGCCTAAAGCGTGACAGAGTCAGGCACTGATGGGCGTAACGATATATGCTGATAAATTTCCTCATATAATAGTTGCATCTGAAATTTTACAATAAAAAAATTGGCAAAAAAAAGTGTGAGTAAACACGGTATTTTAAAATTGTAGACAAATGTCTGGTGCATTAAATAAAATAAAAATTTTGATAGATATTACTTCTCAACTCAATGTGCATTAGTGCAACATTTGTCATGAATAATACTGATACATGATAGTTAAAGTAAAAGTGATAACATATGCAAAAGCGTAACATAGCATCAATTTTAGTTATACAGTTTGCCTCTGTAACAGTTTCTATTTTAACCTTGTATTTATGCGGGTTAGGCACATAAGTTTTCTTTCTTTTTCTATACTTTCTAACAAAAAATAAATAAAACATTTTAATAAGAATATTTATTAGGGTAATTTAGTTAGGTACAAATAGCTAAATATTGAATTTTCATCAATAAAATGTTAAAAAAATTATCTTTTATTATGATTATTATTATATGAAAAAGTAAACAAATTTTTGATTTTATTAGTGTTTAGTAGATTATTACTTCAAATTAGAATTTAAAAATGGAAATAAAATGGGCTTGGAAATTTTATCATATCAACAAAACAATAAATAAAAATAAACATATATTGCATAGATAATTGGTAACTGAATAAATTAGTATATATGAATATGAGAACAGTTAGTGAAAAGCAGTTAAAAATAATTTTAACAGAAAAATGCTGGAATCATAATACAAATTACAGAAATAATTTCCAAAAGAAGAATACTAGTTTTTATTGAGCTAAAGAATAAATGGTGAAATAAAATTAATACTTGTTTATTAAATAATAAAACTATATACTTATATATTTTACATTATCACTTCTTTAAATATTATATACAGGCAAATAACAAATGGGTTATTAGATCTATGTTACTTTTCGAAATAAAGGAATATTTCAATACCTACCTATTATTTACAAAATGCACATTGCTCTTCTATCTCCAACTCGTCAAAATAGTTCATTAACAAATTTTAAGTACGTGTTTTTCTGTACAAGTTATGATTCATTTACAATATAAACAAATTTCACACACACTTATGTACATAATACATCAAGTTTTACTAGATATAGGAAACATCAAAACTTTAGCTTGCATAAATGAAAGGTCGGGGAGTTGGTCCAAAACACGGATAGCTTCATCACTCAGGTCTGATGGACGGCGGGATAATTTTGAGTTAGGGATAGAACTCACATTTTTCGACAGTAACTGCTCCAAAATATGAGTTTGACTATTGCTTTCAGGACATGTAACTGCAGGACTAGGTTTTAGAAGTTCGCTTTCAAAACCTACAGAGAACACAAAATCTTTTCACAATGTTCATGAAAAAAGTATCTATACATCTTATATAAAAGTTAAACAATAATATTCATAGCTAGCTTTTTTTATAGCAATAATAATATTGTTAAAACAATATGCATTCAACTATATATAGTCTGTTATAAAAGTATAAGACCACAACATATTTTGCTATTATGGTAATTAAAGAAATATTCCAATCAAAATAAAAATAAAAACATTCTATGTGAGTACATCAAATTACTAGTAAAATGTAACAATTTACATAAATAAAATTAATTCAGAAGAAATAAAACATCAATGTAACAAAAAAGTGTCGAAAATACTTACAAAATTATAAGACCACATGTGCAAGACAGATTTCATAAATTTAGTAAAATGTTGCTCCACAATTTCTCTGAATAACATGAAACACACGATTTGGAATACAACAACGAATTGATTTTTTAAAGAAAGACTTGGGAATATTGTCCCATTTCCAAGTAATAACCACTTTTAATTCATATGTTAAATAATATTGTTTGTTATTTTCATAAACTTGGTGAGACAAATAACCCCACAGGTTTTCTATGGGGTTTAGGTCAGAGCTTCGACTTGAACAAGGTATGACATCAATTTTTTTTTCTCTTTTGAACCACTCTTTTGTTAATTTAGATGTATGATTAGGAATTAACTTGTTGAAACTTTCATTTTGCATCTTCTAAAAGTGGACCAAAGGGTATCAGATTTTGAAATAGTATCTACAAATAACTGTCAAAGTTCATTTTCCCATCAACTCTTTGGCGATCATATTTCTTGCACATGAGAAAGTGTTCCACCGCATAACAGAACCATATCCAATCTACCTATTGTAGAATCACTAGAATTTTGTTGTAGGTCATCCCAGTAATAATTTGTCATCTGAACCATCTAAATTAATCTTTTTCTCATGCAAAGAATTTCAGGACATGAGATTTGGCCACTTCAGATGAGCCTTTTTATGACATTTCAATAGTTTAAACACTACTTTTGAAATGCCATAAAAAGATAATTCTCTTTAATTTGCAATGAATTACACACCAGCATTTGGTTTCAAACTTCAGCACACAGTTGCATGAGATATCTTTTTAGATAATTGTTGTGCTACTTTTACAAGTCGACTGGTATTTTTTCATTGCCAGCTTAACAATTTGTTTGTTAAGCCTACAATTTGCCTATCAGTCAAGCTGATTTCTTTTTACAACCAGGCCATTTATGTGTTCCAAATTCACTTTAACTTAAAATATTATGAATAGCAATTTTAGAACGCTTTAGAATCTTACTTATTTCACATTCACACTTTTTTTTTTTCCTTTGCAGAACGATACTCTTCTCGCTTCCATTTCAGATAGCTTACATCAACGAAACGTTTTCAAAGAATCACATACAATTCATAATTTCTGCTTTTTTCCCTTTGTTTCATACTTTACATATGAGTTTAGATACAGTAAAACTCTGAGCTGAAATCTAAAACACTTTTTTTTTTTTTTTTTTTAATCAAAAATATGAGAATGGTCTTAGCAATAAACAGTGAGTTTCTGTAAAATTGTTTGGCATGACAAAAAGTAAAATAAACTAAAATATATAAAAAAGTTAACTACAGATGATGGTTAGCCAAAAAATCTAGTTGAAAATTTGTTTAGGAAAACAATCCAACAGTTGAATTGCATACAGAATCGACAAAAATTACCAATGAAATTCACATATTTAATCCCTTATAATCAAGGCACTTCAAGTAAAATAAAAAATGCAGCTAAAGAATTTAATGTTAACGTACCGATAAAACCGAACCCACACATTTCTCAAGTTGTAAGAAGCGATAAAGATAATATTTCCTCCTCAGAAACTGCCGGTATTTATAAAATCCCCTTTACTTATCAAAATAATAAGACAGGTTGATACATAGGTGTAACAAAAACAAAAATTAAAGAACACCAAAATGACATTAAATATGCCAAAAACACTACAGCACTATCTAAAACTTATCAAGAAAATAGCATCGATGTTTAATTCAATGACGTAATAAAAATTGTAAATTATAACAATCCTACATATGCTTTTTTCTGTGAAACAATTGAAATTATTCGTAACTGTGATGCCATGAATGACCCTGAATCAAAAACCGGAATTGACACACAGTGGTGCCACCTGATCACAGGAGACGACGAACTTTTGGAAGTCCAGCCACTTTCCACTCATAAGCTAAATAAACATTATGGAGTTATTTTTTCCCATGTAACTACTATTAAATTAATGTTTTCTTTGTTGAAAAAAGGTGTCATTTTGAGTGGTGTTATAATTTTGTAGCAAACTGTAAATTAGTTTTTCTCTTGTGATGATGATAAATTAAGCAGAAATAAGAAATTTTATAAAATCCACTATCCATTTGAAATATGTAAAGATGGATTATTTCATAAAAATGAAAGTCTAAATTAATTTTAACAATTATTTTCAAAACAATCTCTCTTATAAAAAGAGCTGTAGTAACCAAGAATCAAACTAATGTTCAACTATTGAGCCAAAGTGAGTACTATTAAGGCTGCACCGGTGTTGGGCATAACTGATTAAAAAGTAATTGGATTACAATTGAATTACAATTATAATTATTTTACTGTCAATAGGTTAACAAGTAATTGATTACAAATAAATTAAATTATTACAAATAAATTGAATAAGTAATTCAATTTATTTCCAACCAATTACTTATAAATTGGTTGACAGTAAAATAATTATAATTGTAATTTAATTGTAATTCTATTACTTTTTAATCAATTATGCCCAACACTGGGCTGCACATAAGTCAAATTCAACCTTTCATCTTCCCCATGTAATCAAATGGAATTTTTGTTGCTTCATATTCTACGAATGTCTTGTTCAAAAATATAGTTTTTCAGATTTCGTTATTTGAATATTACTATTTGAACATGTTATCTTTTTTCATAGTCAAGAATTTTTTTAAATAAACTTAAATATTTCTTTTTGAGATTGAAAATTAGAGCCCTGAATTTACTTCATGAAATAAAATATTTAAATTTATTTTATTTTTTTAATTTGCTCTCTAAGATAAAAGACGACATGTTCAAAGAGTGGAATTCAAAAAACTTCATTTTCCCAGACCGTACGATAGTGTGGGTTAGACATCCCCAACATCCACTTACATTTATGCATCTGGAACAGTCGTATGTAATAAAATCAGGAAATGAACAATTGAGCTAATTAGCAGAAAGTGTAAATTACAATTTTCAATCAACAAATGTCGGTTATAGTCTATATTTTTCTTTCAGTTTGCAAAAACAGAAAAATGTAATGTTGAAAAGGGGGAATGTTTCAGGTCAGAAAGGGTTATGCATAATCATTTCAATGGGATTAGGGGTAGTGTGCTTCCGTTCTTTACTAATGACAATGCTGTTTGGTGGCTGCAGTGACAAACTACCAATAATATGCATATTTATTGACTAAATATATGAGACATTACATATACAAATTTTTAAAGCTAATAATTAAAAAAAAAAAAATGCCAAAATTTTTACTACTGTTTTTTGTCTACGAATTCAAAGGTTATTAATTAGACTGAAGCAATACTTTTTTCTTTTAATATATACACGGGAGAAAAAAAAAAAAAAAAAAAAAAAAACTTACTGTTGTCATGAGTTGTTTCATTTGTACTAGAACCCACAGAAGATAGAAAAGACAAATCCATTAAAGTTGATACAGTTTGCCCGCAATCTAGTGGATTTGTTAATCCACTGCCATTCCAGTCAAACTCAACAGGGGGGATAGGATCCTAAACACAGAAATATACGTATAAGAAAAGTGACATTTAAAAGGAAAGTAAATATAGTAGAGCCTTGGTTATCCGAGTCCCGATTAAACAAATTCCGGGTTAACCGAAGTAGTGCAGAAAAGGCCACACCCTGAAGGAGCCTTTATCTAAGCCTTTTGATGAATGGCTTAGATAACTTTGACAAATTTTACTATATATCACTGTATTTTATAATTTATATAGGTACCATAATTTCCGGCGTATAATACGCTGGTCAAGTAAGTCAGTTTTGCACCAGAAATTTTAGTTGACAGATAGTCATATTTGCTGGAGCTGTTTCTTTGAAAGAGTATAGATTTTTTTTTAAATGAAATTTCTGGTGGAGAAATGATATAGGTATCTTACCAGTGGATTATATGCCGGGAATTACAGTATGTATTGTATTGCATTTTTAACTGACTACATTTAAATGTGTAATAATACATGTATTATTTTACTTCACTGACTATGTTTTCATTCATTTTAAACTTAGCCGTATGTTCTCCCTACCATTTACGTCAGAGTCTGTGTTATCCAAGTTATTCTCCGTCCATATTACCTCGGATAAGCGAGGCTCTACTGTATCTCTTTTGTAAGTTTAATTATATATACACACACACATACATATATATATAAAGATAGAGAGAGAGTTTACGCCAGCCATGGAAATTTAGTGGTCCAAACAGACTACCTAAGTTATGATTTAATGGTTCAAAAATACAAAATGGAAGTCAAAAGAAAACTAATATGTTGTGGCCATTACAAAAATTTCTTCTATATTTCTCGATACAAATTCATACAATGCAAATTAGTTATTTAAATTATTTCCCATGATGAATGCAGATGATTTTCCTCTCAGAGAAGAGTAACACTAAATTATGAAAAAAGTTAATCTTGTGTCCGACAGATAATATTTTTAAAAATGCACTTTTCAAATCTTATTTATTTATTATTTTATTTTATTGAAAATTTACACCCTTGCGGAGAAGGGAGAGCGCTCATACTCCTATATATGTGTATATATATATATATATATAATAAAGATGATCTATTAAGCATATATATATATAGATATAGATACAGGGTGTCCCAAAAAGGTTGAAACGTGGCTTATTTCTTTACCCGTTACACATAAATGGGTATTCAGTATTACATTATTATTTATATACATTAATATTTTCTAATGATTTTTGACATTAAAATAAACCACTATTTCTGAATAATAATTTTTATAATAATTTTTCATAATTAAAAAATAATAATAATTAATTTAATGGTACTAAAAATATTAAGAGATTGACACCTGAATGTAAGAGTAATCAGCCAGCCAAACAGTTACTATTTGGTTGAAACCATTCGGCCAAAACTGCAATTTGGTGCATGCCCAGTTCTAATGAAAAACCATGATCATTTACTTCAACCAAAACAAACGTTGCAAGTTATTGCAATTTATGGCATTAACTTACAAGTTTTTTTATCATGCATCACTCAACAAAATTAGTGTGTGTGTGTGTGCATTTTTCTGATACAAGAGTGTTTGTGGCATTTGATTTCAAGTGTAAAGTTTTTATAAATGGGAAGTGTACAAGAATACTCATTCTATGTATAAATGTAAAATCAAAAAAGAAATTTTCTCCAGTTATTTCACTATTTAGCAATTAACAGTTTAAAAAAAAAATTAATAAGTTTTTGTCTGTCTACAAAAGTATTGGTATTGATTACATAATTCACAATAAATTTAGGATAGGTTAATAGACAATACTAGCTATAGCCTGCTATTATGGATAATTTACCTATAATGTAGATTATTTTATTCAAATATCCAAAAAAAAAAAAATTAAAAAGGAGAGAGAGGGTGAAAAAAAGGAGTTAAAAAAAAAAAAAAAAAAAAAACTAACAAGCAAATACTGAGACAGTTTAAAGACCTAATGAGGATTTATAAATAGCCTGTATACAATTTTCTAAAATTCGAATACACTGAAAAGTCCAGTTTATTACTTAAACAATATATATTCAGAAACAAAGGTTAAAATATTTATCTGCCAGTCCAGAAAATACTTAAGAGAATCAGTTATAATTCATAGCTGTTGACAATGGTCGGAGGTGGCAGGAAGAGCCAACTTTAGCAGCATAAAATAGCATAGGAAATAACATGAAAAAAAAAAAAAAATAATAATAATAATGAGAAATATAAAAAGAAATGAAATTGACACCAGTAAAATTACACAAAAAAATTAAAATAAGGTGCATGTATTAAAGCCAAGGAAGGGTAGTCAATAGATGGAATATTTCTATTATTGATTAGGACCGGCTGTTAGCTCAGTTTGTTGTTCTCAGTGGCAGGTTGGTGAAAAAACAACTGCAGCATGATATTGCATAGGAAATAGCATAAAAATAGAATCATAATCGCAAGTATGAAAACAAATTAAGAAAACTAATAACAATACACCATTAACAGTAAGAGAAATTTTTTCTTGTGTAATTGCACAAATTTTACTTTTAAGGACAAATGTAAGCTTTAAATCATATTGTTCTTTATATTGCTTATGTTTTATATTAATACTTGATTGACATGAACTTAATTGCAAATGAAAATCTATGAATATTTGAACAGGAACAGTGGGTGGAACTAACTTGCTTCATTTCATGAACAATGAGATAACACCTACATATTCGTTATTTCATCAAATAGTGATTTTACACAAACCAAAAGGAAGGAATATTTTCATGTATTCTATCTCATTAATCAAGTTATTGTTTGTTTCAGGATTTTAGTAATTCTGTATTATTATATAGATTACACATTCTTCCTGATATTAGCTACTCTTTCATTCCGTGGGTTTTTGTAACAGCAAAAAAGCTTTCTTACGACCAGGATTTAAACTGTCAGTTTTTTTCGCATTTTGCTAAAATATGTCAGTAAGAATTTCACTAAAAATAAAAAACCTCTAACTTTTATTAAAATATTCGTAGGCAAAAATTACAAAACCACTGAAAATATAAAGAATCCTTATTTAAACATATTTGAATTTAATTTTGATTTTTAATGATTGAATTTAATTGAAAAAACATTTAAAAGTAATATTAGGATTTAGAGTTTACTTTATAGAAGTGTTCTCAACACTAGTATTTAGCAATAATATATCCCTACTCCTTATTTCCATTTTAAATCACTTTTTCATTTCATATATATGATATCTGCCTCTTTTCTATTATTGAATCGAAACAAAGTTTCACTGATTCATGTTTCTTAAGTAACAGTGTATTGTTAAAAATATCAATAGCTTGTTAAATAGCTTATTAAAAATATCAATGAACTAAAGAAATAGAAAACAAAATTGGGGGTTAATCAAGTTAAAAAAAAAAAAAAAAAAAAAAAAAAAATAGAAAGAAAGAAAGAAAGAAAAAGAAAATTAATAGTATCCAAAGAATTAACTTTCGAAAAAGCTAGAATAATGCTTGTGCATTTTAATAAAAAAAAATTTAAAGGAACTTTTTTTTAGCAGGTTAAACCCTAGTTACGACTTAACTATGATTTTTTTTAAATAAAGCATATAGATATATATGTAGCAAAATTTATTTAAATATTATTTGCTTTGTGCATTTTAATTATAAAATTCTAAAGGAACTCTATTTTTATCAAGTTAAACCCTAGTTAAGACTTACATATGATTTTTCTAAAAGCATATACGTAGCAAAATTTATTTAAATATTATTTGCTAAATTATTTCTCATTTTAATATCCTGTCATATATATTTGTAAAATTTCATTCCTCTAAAACTATCATCAACAGACTCAAGATAATTCAAAATATCAGGAAATGAAACAGAAAGTTTACTTTAAGAATTTGGCTTCTATCTTCTGAATCATGGTTAGCTAAACTTGAGAGGCCTTTCACTGGTTCTAGAAGGCTCAGACCTGATGCGAAGATTGGGACGGACGACGTGCGTAACTATAACAATAAAACATAACATTACAAAAGTTATTAAGATTTTCTTGAATTCACAAAAAAGAAAAAGGTTAATTTTTCATTGTACAACTCTTACCTTTCTCAAATAAAAAGTCAGGTTAGAGGAAATAGCAACAAAAAGTTAGTTTAATATGTTTTATGATTAACAAGCAAATAATCAAAATTTAAAGAAAAAAGCATAGCAACGTAAAATATGAAGTCAGCAAGCAAATAATTTGACAGCTTAAAAAGCAATTTTGCAGGGAGTGTTTACTTCTTAGCGAAAAGACAAAATACTGAACTTAAAAAGCAATATTACAAAAAGGAAATTTTGTCTTTTTTATTATTTTAATGCAAATTCTGAAATTCAAAATTTCTAGATTTCAAAACATGACTTTAAATTGAGCAATAAAAACAAAAGTTTCAAAATTAAAACAATGTACCTCGTATCATATATTCCAAATTAAAAATTTTATTTTAATTTATTTAACATTGCTATTAAAATTAGTTACAGCTATCATCACGGTATCATAAATCGAGACCACCATCAGTATAAAAAGATACTTTAATTATTTAATTAAAAAACTATAAAAACTATAGTAAATTATAAGTATATAAGAGGAAAGTTTTGAACTGAGAACTACACATCAAATTTTTAATATATATTAGTGGAAATATATCAATATATTTTTTTCCATTAAAAATTTAAAACTTTTAAACAGACCATTTAACTTATTTAATTATAAAAATTACCTTTGATTAAGCTCTGTTAAAAACTATAGACCTTTCAGGACAAAATCTGTCCCCTCTTCAGTAGCTATTACATGGTCTGCTTTGGTTGAAACTGGTCTTGTCTTCCTTCCTCTATGTTGATCTTCTATGAGGTGACGCCACGCACGATCTAAATCGGCATGCGACTCGTGCCCATTACACGCTAATTGGTCTTTTATTATTTCTATGGTTTCCCGGTAAAAAGCATAGTTCGGGTTATTATAATTGGCTATTTTTCTTGTTTCGCTAAAATTGATGTTTATATTGTTTTCATTATTGACTTTGGTGAGGGCTGTCGTTATTTTTCCATATTTAATGTTATTTTGGTGTTCTTTAATCCTGGTTGATATTTTCCTTTTGATTACTCCGATGCAGTAGCCTCTTTTTTCATTTGCATATTTAAAAGGGATCTGGTATATTCCAGCAGTTTCAAGTGGGAGGTTGTATCTTTATCATTTCGGATTAATTGATAGATGTTAGGATTTGGTTTTATGGGTATATTTATATTATGTTTTTTGGCTATATTCTTAACTTTAATTGAAGTTCCCTGATCATATGGTATAGAATAAATAAAACTTGCGAGAGGTTTTTTGATAATTTGGGATATTATTAAATTTATTGATCCTTTTCTTGTATAATTTACTGACAAGGTTTTTATTGTGTAGCCTGCTTTGATAGTTATGTTTTTATTGTAATTTATTTCCTTTCTTAAATCGGTGGGGTTGTTACAAATTAAGATTGCGCTGTTGATGTAGGCTTGTATTGCATTAATTTTATATGTGTACAGAGTTTTACTATGGCTGCTAATTATTTCTTCACTTGTTGTCAGTTTTCTGTAAACTGTGGTATTAATATTATTTTGATAGTGTTTAATTTTGACGTCAAGATAGTTAATTTTGCTATTTATTTCAGTTTCACAGGTAAATTTTATATTGTGATCAATTTTATTTAAGACTTCTAGGATTTCGTTAGTGTTTTCGTTTTTATTAATAATCGCGAATACATGTCGCAATGTCGATGATGGAAGACAAGAAGGAAAGAAGAAAGACAAGACTAGTTTCAACCAAAGCAGACCATGTAATAGCTACTGAAGAGGGGGCGGATTTTGCCCTGAAAGGTCTATAGTTTTTAACAGAGCTTAATCAAAGGTAATTTTTATAATTAAATATTTTTTTCCTTTCAATGCCTTTTTAAGTAATTGTCTATTTTGATGTTTTTAAATGGAGTATCTTTCATATACTCCATTGTTACTTTCTTCTACATACATGCCTTGACCTAATAAAGTAGACCTCTAAAAATTTTCCAGTAAGAGAGAATTGATACACGTGTAAAGACAAAAAAAGAAGAAAAAGACAGAGTTTACATAGAGAGTTAAAAAATAAGATTTTTTTTTTTTTTTTTTGAAACACCAATCAAACTAATCGAGCACTAAAGTGTGCTAAAAAAATGGCTGCCATGGGCAACCTTTAAAATTAGCATAGAGAAATTTCACTTTGCTTTCTTATATTTAATGTGCTTTACAATTCACATACAACATGATTGGTCAAATAACCCAATCAAGTAGTAAATATGGTCTCAGCACATGAAATTTCCAGTTAGCCTTACATTAAAAGGAGGAAAAAATAAACATTTTTATATTGTAGTTAAATAATTAAATCCAACTGCCCTGCAGTCAACCTGGTAAAACGTATGTTCTCAATTTATTCTCCATTTGATCAATGTTTTTTTGCAGAGAGATCATTGATTTAAATAAAGACTCTATACAGAAAAAGGCTATTACTAAAAAAAAGAAAAAAAACTCCAACCTATTTTTATTTTCTAAGGAATAGATGTAAAATTCTATATAAAACATACTTTAATTTAGTACGGCAGGACTTATTTTAATCTGTTCTTTTACATAAAGGCTTATGATATAATAACTGTGTTTCATTCCCTAGCATCGTAGCATTAGTATATTTCTTTAGCATTAGTATATTTCTTAAAAATTCTTTCATATAGTTTTAGCATGGGAGCCCCTTCGCGGCTTTTAAATTTTTGTCATTTTGCCAATGAATTAAAATTGCTATTACAATTGTGCAAAGATCTTGGCAAGGAATGTCCGAGTAACTTCGGTGCAAAATTTTAAATTTCACCAAGGAGTCTTATACAGTCCATTAAGAAATTATAAGACTACTTTAATTTTGTAAATTATAAGAAAAATAAAGATTCTAATCATAATTTAAATACATAAAATAACATATTGCTCTATATTTTTTTATAATTAGTTTCCAGTAACTTGGTATAATGCAATAAATGTTTAATTAAAATATATATTAGAAAAAAGTGAAAAATAACCTGTTAAGAAAATATAAGACCACTTGTCAAAAAACAAAATTGTATATAAAATTAATATGACATTTGTCCTCCATTTTTCATGATGACTTCAAACATTCTGTTTTTCATGAAAGTAACCAGGTGATTAAGTTCAGTTATAGAAATATTGTACCATTCTTTACAATGGCTACTTCCAGTTCATTGGCAGATGAAAATTGCTTATTATTAGCATAAACTTTGCGAGATAATATACCCCATAGATTTTCCATGGGGTTCAAGTCTGGACTTCAACTTGGCTATGGCAAAACATTATTATTATTTTTTTAAAACCACTCCTGTGTGGATTTAGATGTATGACAAGCAGCATTGTCCCGTTGAAACATCCAGTTAGCACCACCTAATAAAGGTCCAAATGGTATGATATGATCATATAGCATAGACTGATATTGTGTAGAGTTCATATGATCCGAAATCCGCTGTAAATCACACAACCCCTTATAACTGAAAGCTCCCCAAATCATTACTGATCCTCCACCCATTTGTCGACTGAAGCATTCTTTTGGTTCCTTCCTCAAGTCATGCCAATAGTGTTTGTAACCATCGGGACCATCAAGGTTAAATTTCTTTTCATCAGAAAATATAATTTGTTTCCACTCATCATTCCATGACATGAAATTTTTAGCCCATTTTAATCTTTCTTCTCGATGGCATTTCAATAACTTTGGTTTTTTCTTCAATTTCATAAATTTTGTATTAATATTTAATTTAAGACTCTTCCAGACTGTTATATGCGATGTTTTCTTGCTGAAACGTTTCGAAATTTCACGAGTTGAAAGATCTTTTTTAGTTGACAGTCGAAAAATTTGTCTATTATCACGTGCTGCCAAAATATTTTTTCTACCAGATCGTTTTATTTTGTTTGAATAATCTTTTCTAATTATGACATTACGAATGGCAGTTTTAGAATGGTTCATTAACATCGCAAAATCTCTTTTAGATTTACCAGAACCTTTATAAAATAAAATTTTTCTCACTTCACACTCCGATAGTTCTTTACCTCGAGGCATCGTCAAATTAATCGTAAATAACACATTCAAAACCTAAGCCTTTGCTTCTTAGGTAATGCTTTTACGAAATACTGACGCATGCGCTTTATATTGAGTTTGACGTCATGTATAAAATGCTAATTTCATCAGGTGGTTTTATAATTTCTTAACAGTCACAGTCTTTAATTTTTAGAAAAATGAACAAGTTTTAATGGAATTTAATTTAATTTTAAAAGTTGGAATTAGTATAGGATGCGTTTTCTTATCAATTTTAAATATACAACTAAAAATTCGTATATTATGCTCTCTTGTTCAGAAATGCGCCAATACGCTAGTGGTCTTATAATTTCTTAACGCACTGTATTAAAGCTGTTCCAGTTCTTTAGCATGATTTTTCTACTATTCTTCTCATTTTTTTCTTTTCTTTATTTAGCTTTTCTTTTTTCACTAGTTTCTTTATTCCTGGCATCAATTTATTTTTTTCTTTTTAATAATTTTTTAATTAAAATGAGGTTTTTATTTAATATCTTTTGAACCAATTATCCAATTGAACTTTAAAAATATAGCATTAGCTAGATTTTGTCTTGATTAATAAGGGTGCAAAGTTTTTTAACAATTGGTTGAATGGTGTAGCTTTGTATGGCGAACTAAAAATCCAGACAGACACAATGATAAACTTTCAGATTTATATATGTTATAAAAAAAGTTTACACATTCTTTCAAAGTGATAGACAACAAAATGGTAACATTGCAAATTGCTATCTGAAAGATATAGTTCTGTCATATTAAAAAAGAAAAAAATAACTATTTAGACAGAATATGTAATTAAATTACATATACTTTTAAAAAGAATATTTCAATTTTTTTTCTTCATTCACTTTATTTTATTTTGTTCTATCTATTGATTTCTATTTTATTATTATTATTTTGTATCCATATGAGAAATATTTATCCACAGCCTCATCATGTTCCAACTTTAAGCATTAAATTTTATATATTGCCTAATTAGGATAAAAACTAAATTTATTAATATTACTACTGTATACTTAATGTACAGGTTCCTAGATAAGGAAATGTAAAGCGATAAAAACAACTTACAATACTATGGTAATCCACATTAACTGCTCGCAGCAGTTGTTGAAAAGAGTGGGATACACCCCACTGAAATCGAAGACCAGGAGCTTGTTCTACTTCGTGTAACTTCTCCCATAACCTGCGACTGAAAATGAATAAATGTATTTCATAAAACAGAAATACAAACAAAATTTTAAACTTAAAACAATACAGTCAAACCTTGTTAATGTGAATCTCAAGGGAAATAAAAAATTTGTTCATGTTATCAGTAGTTCATACTATCAGTAACTCAGAAACTAATCTTCCTTTTGGTGGGGATTGTGGAAACAGTTCATGTTAAAAGTAATTCACATTATGCGTGTTCATGTTAATGAGGTTCGACTGTATTAAACTTTTATATCAAAGATATTAAATACAATGTTAAAAATAATTCTGTTTATATAAATATTGGTACATCTTCATAGACTAACAAAAATGATGAAAAAAAAAATTATATATATTGGCAGAGTGATTGAGGTATAACAAATGAACATGAAAATAACATTTTTATTGTAAATTCAACGCTACAATTTGTAGAAAAATTTACACAAGTTTTATAAATGTATTATATAATGCTTTTGATCAGTTTGTTACTCTCCGATACAGTTGTACACAATATACTTCATAAATAAAACTAATTTTTACTTCCTTATACAAAGTATAAAGAAGTATAGTAATCCCGATTTGCGAAATGGATTTTGTATTTCACATTGCTCAAAAACGAATGATCACTGAATGTTCCCAATTTGTACATGTGACTGTCATGATGTCTAGTTCTACACATGCAAGTGTCGTCTTAGCACGAGCTCTCGTTTTAGAGATATAAGCGACTTTACACGTTTTTTCGTGACGTCTGTATGTATGTGTGTCTGTGTGAGTATGTCGCATAACTCAAAAACGGTTGGACGTAGAAAGTTGCGAATTGGTACATAGGTTTTTTATAACATCTAGTTGTGCACCTCCCTTTTTGGACTTTGTATGATTTTCCGTTCTGGAGATATTTAGGAAATTTAGGTTCATAATGGCCAAAATGTATCAAAAAACAGTAATAACTCAAAAACGGTTTGGACAAATCTTGCAATTTAACTAACTTCCCGACTAGCTAGACATTTGAAACTTTCAGAAAAGCTCAGAACACGTTGACAATGCATTTAAAAAATATTTTTAGCCAACTGTTTCGGATACCTGCTGCCTTCAGCAGCGTTTATATGATTCCACAGAAAAATTATTTAACTAACTTCTCGACTAGCTAGACATTTGAAACTTTCAGAATATTTCAAAACACGGTGAAAATGCATTTTTGAAATACTTTTAGCGATCTGTTTCGGAGTCCTGCTGCCTCCGGCAGCGTTACTTGGACAAATCTTGCAATCGATTTTTAACTAACTTCCCGACTAGCTAGACATTTGAAACTTTCAGTAAAGCTCAAAACATGGTGGCAATGCGTTTTTAAAATATTTTTAGCAAATTGTTTCGGGTCACTGCTGCCTTCGGCAGTGTTTATATGGTTCAACAGAAAATTTATTTAACTAACTTTCCGAGTAGCTAGACATTTGAAACTTTCAAAACAGTTCAAAACATGGTGAAAATGCATTTCTTTTAATATTTTTAGCCAACTGTTTCGGATCCCTGCTGCCTTCGGCAGCGTTACCTGGACGAATCTTGCAATCGATTTTTAACTCACATCTCGACTAGCTAGACATTTGAAGCTTTCAGTAAAGCTCAGAACATGGTGACAATGCATTTTTTAAATATTTTTAGCAAATTGTTTCGGGTCACTGCTGCTTTTGGCAGCGTTTATATGGTTCAACAGAAAATTTATTTAACTAACTTCCCGACTAGCTAGACATTTGAAACTTTCAGAACATGGTGAAAATCCATTTTTTAAATATTTTAGCCAGCTGCTTCGGATCCCTGCTGCCTTCGGCATTGTTACCTGTACAAATATTGCAATCGATTTTTAACTAACTTCCCGACTAGCTAGACATTTGAAACTTTCAGAAAAGCCAGAACACGGTGGTAATGCATTTTAAAAATATTTTTAACCATTTGTCTTGGGTCCAATGACAATGCTTTTTAACATTATATATTTCTAAAGATGTATAAGGAAGTCATGTGGCGCCCACATCAGATTTTTTTTCTTTCTTTCTTTTCTTTTTTTTTTTTTTTTTTTTGTAAAAAAGGTACACAGTTTTATTAAGGAAGCTAAAATTACAACAAATACAATAATTATAAAAATCAACTTATTTACTTCTTAGTATGCAATAACAAAATTAAGAGCTGTAACAATTGAAATTATTGAAAACAAAAAGTGCTTTTGAATTTGAAAGTTATTGGGGAAAAAAAGTTCAAATATTTATTTATCAGATTCACTGCAGTTATAGTTTATATCTATCACTTAATAGGGAAATTACATTATGCTAATGAGTTTTTAAATATTTGAAGTTTGGGTAATATATAGGAAAACTAAATAATCATGTTTTCATCATGTTAATATTGTTATTGCGATACTTGACCTCTGGGATTATGTATCCCTCAAAAGAAGGGATCAAGCATCTAATATGAGATTTACACAAAACATACATTTTGAATAATAAATGAAAGATTGTTTACTAAAGAAATTATTTAACCCTCGCTTTCCTAAGATCAAGGCATTACTGTAGAAAATTTGCTTTAACGTGGCGCTTAGCACGTTTGGCAAAAATCACCAGCACCGTGCTTTTTCGTATGGTTTAGAACAGGGCACGAAGTTTCCGCTCACCAGCGGCGAGTGAAATTTTTACTATGGCGAGTAAAAATTTGGTCCAGTTATAGATAGAATTCTTACACGATAAGGTGACAGAAATGTTCTTTTTATATATTTATATATGGCAAAATCTTTCCATCTTATAACCTTATATTTAACCTCTCTTTTTCTCTTCTCCGAGTGCCGAGTCTGTGTGCGCGATGCCCGACGATCGCCCCAGCCTGGAGAAGGAAAAATGCTTAGTGAATGCATAAAAGTTTTAGGCAGACATACTATTGTAACAATCGCAGCTATCGTAGATCACAAGTCGGATCGTACACTCCGCAGCAAAAGTATCAGAGCACTAGCAATAATCCCTGTCTAAAAAAAGTACACTTTGTTAAATAAATCCTTGTCGAATCATGTTCTTAGTCTGTCTAAGAACATGATCCGACAAGGATTTATTTAACAAAGCAGGATTAATGTACTTTTTTTAGACAGGGATTATTGCTAGTGCTCGGATACTTTTGATGCGGAGTGTACGATTCGACTTGTGATCTACGATAGCTGCGACTGTTACAATAGTATGCCTCCCTTAATCTCTTTAGCAGTTTCATTTCTTCCATTGTGATTTCTTCAAGCAGAGCGAGAATAGACGAGCCCACTGTTATAATTTCTAATCAATGATTTTATCGAAAGGTAATTCCAAAATAGCTATTTCAAATTACAACAATGAACAAGTTATACTCATCGACATTTCAATCAACATTTGATTACAAAAATAAAATGGACATTTCTGATGTAAAAGTTAAATAAATAATGATTCTTTGCATTTATAGACATTTTAATCTTTTTCAAATCTCAAATACAATGCATTATAATGATTTTTGATTATAGATGATTATGAGACATGACGACACACTTTTAATATATATAATTTTAGACATATTTGTAAAAGCATTTCCAATAGTTAGGAAAGATAAAAAAAACCCAAAATGCGTTAAAAAAAAAAAAAAAAAAAAAAAAAAAATGACAACCATATTTTTTGGCAAGTAAAACTTTTTTTCGGCGAGTGTAAGATGAGTTGAAATTTCGGGCCATGGTTTAGAAGAGAAGTTGCAACATTTCACTGGTTACGTTTGCTATCTCTGGCGAATTAGAGCCCTTTTTGAATGAGGTGGGCTTAACTAAATTTCAACTACAAAATGGGGTCAAAATGGAAAGTGAGGGTTAATTATTAAGAACAGTCCATACTTCAAAATTACGCTTAAAATTAAATTTTTTAAGTTACATATAACAGAGGCAAACAAACATTAAAATATTTTCCTTAAATAAGTTTTTCTCCCCAAATTCAGACATTCATTTCTTGAGCTAAAACAAAATGGTTGAAAAAGATTAAGTGTTGCTAATTTTTATGTAGAAATGTAACTTTAACATTGTTAATACATTCCAAAGCCCTACTAATCAATTTGGTATATTTTTTGCTGCGGGATCACGTTTCAGAATCAAGTATCCTTAGTCTCACCTAAATATTAAAAAAATCTCTGGATTTTTCGAACATTAAGTAATTAAGGGTTGTATAAATAAATTAAAGTAAGACACGTCGTTAAATAAACAAAAGTGAAAATTACAATTGTGTATTTTTTATTTTTCTTCATTGTTTAATTTTATGCTATTGTATTTCAAATAATTTGAGCCCATAGATCATAATGATAAAGAACTTTTCGTTGTGTCCCTGAAAAATCTATAAGGGCTAGATTCACCAAAATCTATACAATTTGAGCGATAGTGACATATAACAATAACATGTGTAGAAATTTAATCACTCGAATAAGGTGTTTAGACGCTATTGCACTTTAAAAAATTTGGGTCCATAGGCCATAATGATAAACAGTATTTTTTTACATCCCTGTAAAAATACTATAAGGGCTAGATTCATTAAAATCAATACAGTTTGTGAGGCAGTAATTTATAATAAGTGTATAAATTTTTAAAAACAGACAAATAAGGTGTTTAGACGCTATCACACTTTAAAAAATTTGGGCCAATAGGACATAAAGAATATTTTTTTTGTATCCCTGTAAAAAAATTATGCAGATGTGATTTTGATCTATAATACATGTATAAATTTTCAGCTCAATCGAATAAGGCATTTAGATGCTATCGCAATTTAAATAAATTGGGCCCATAGGCCATAATGATAAAGAATTTTTCCTTTTATCCATGTAAAAAAACTAAGCGATAGATTCACCAAAATCAATAGGGTTCATGCTATGGTGACCTACAACATACATACCAACTTTCAGCTCATTTGAACAAAGCGTTTAGAAGCTATCGTGGTCACTCACACACACACATACATACATACTACACACATACACAGATATGCATACATCATTGTAAAAATAGCAAAAATGAACTCAGTGGGCTTGAAAACGTATAGAACACCACAATCTCAAAGCTGGATTTTTGTCATGATTACAATACTTTCCTTACATATGTATGTTCAAAAAGTAAAAAAAAAGATTTTCTGAAAAATAGAATCATAATCAAAGTATTCAATTTACAACAATATTACACTTTTATAACAAATTTCGTTAACTAAACACAGATGTTATACATACAAGCATTCATCCTGATAAACTTTTCAACTTCTATTTTCAAAAATATATTTTGAAATCTGGTGCATATATAATCTAGAGACAAGGCAGAGTTTCAATGTCTTCAATTAATAATTAAACTGATAAAAAATTTCAGTGAGTGATTACAAAATTTAAATAGTTCAAACTTAAAATGAAACATTGTTAACTAAACTATCAATGTTTAAAAAAAAAAAAAAAAAAAAAAATATTTTTTAGAAATCAAAAATTGTTAAACATCTAATTTAGTACTCAAAATATGAATTAGAAAAATAAAATTAACAAGTAAACATTATTTAATACCTTTTGTTACTTTGCTCCAAAATTTGAGGAGATGTTTCATTAGAAGTATCACAACTTTCAGCAGTTTCGGCAACAGGAAAAATAGCATTAATTACAGTTGATAGAGTATCAATACTTTTCTGAAAAAAAGAAAATTGAATAAATTGATAAATCAAATTTCTAAACTATACTGCTTATGTGCTTATACAAATATAATGAAAATAAAATTAGTTATGAAGTTTTATTAAGGCTGATTTACAGCCAAAATGTCTATCTTGTTTTTAATATTTTTACAACATGTTCACTGCCAAGCTAAAATTTGGAATTTCGTACAAATAGAAAAAAAAAAAAAAAAAAATCCCTTCCCTAGTGGCCAATATAAATATTATGTGCTGTTTCACTGTGGGTACTATTCTGCTTAGAAGCATGATAGTGACAGTTTATGCTTCATCTAAAACTTAAGAATGAGATCATAAGCAAATACATGCAAAAAAGTAAATAAATAAATTTTTAAAAAAGTTTTTAAAAAATGTAAGGCACATATAAATAAATAATATCAGTAACAAACCTGTGGTGCAGCAGGAGCAGCTTGAGATGAAGCAACTGTAGGAGCACTAAATTCAGCTTCTTTAAAGTTAGCAAAATCATCATCTTCTGAAGGTTCAGATATTTTATTGCTTTCGAATGGCACAGATGAAAAATCTGCAAAGTCATCAGTACTAGAAGCACTTGCAGCATTAAAATCTTGAAAATCAGCAAAATCATCAGCATCTTCTTTAAGAGCATCAGTAAACTGAAATTCTTGAAATTCATCATAATCATCCCGATTTGATTTCATGGAAGTTTCAGTAGCTTGAGCAAAAGCCATATCCTCTCCACAACCTTGAAAGTCATCAAATTCATAATCTGAAAATTCATCTGGTGGTTTGCTCTCAATGGTAGATTGAAGCATTTCTTCAGAACCTTCTGCAACTTGAACAGAAACCATATCTTCCTTACAACCTTGAAAATCATCAAGTTCACTGTCAGAAAATTCCTGCTTGTTTTCTAAAAGTGTTTCAGAACTTTTCACAGCTTGAGCAGAAACTATACTCTTCCCACCAGCTTTAATATCATCAAATCCGTTATCAGAGGACTCATCGTCAGAAAATTTACTTCTCTGTTTACTTTCAATATATTTCATGTCAGAACTATCATCTTCATCGAAAGCAGTTGAAAACTTGATGTCTAACTCTAGTTTAGATGAATGAGCATTTGGTGGAAATAAATTTTCTGAATGCTGAAAGTTGGCGAAATCTTCAGCATCATTTTCATTATCTTGACAATTAAAACTGCAATCAAATTTATCAGAAGATAAGCAACTCTCTCCATCAGATGAAATTTTGCCTAAATCCTTATTACATTTTGAAATTTCAAGATTACTATAAGAATCAGAAGTACACGTTTCAGGTGGATCACAGATGTCATCTAATCTATCTTCATGAAAGACATTATTTGAATCCTTAACATATTTTGATGAATTACAGCTAGGTAATAGTTCTCCATTAAAAGAATCAGATTCACTAGAGAGATCTTTTGAAATAACATTTCCAATATTTTTATTTGAGCTTTTAATAACTGTATTCTTTTGCACACCACAACTTTTAGAAGAAAATGGTTCAGAATCATTCAAAGTACATGGTGATGGCACTGATGGCACAGGCTTATGACTAGTAGTATCAATTTTATTTTGACATGTAGAGTCTTCAACTGAAGATAGATTATTTTCATATAAATCACTTTTAATTGGTTTAAAATTATTTTTATTAGGTTCACTTTCATTGGGAAAATCGGGTACAAATTCCTGAGGAGATGGAGTAGTTGAATTACTGAAATTGAATTTACGAATTTCATCTGAAAAATTTGCATTATTTACACCATTGTCACCAGATTTAAAAGACTTTAACTTCTCTACGGCAACAGGACTATCAAAAGAAGAATCAAAAGGTATATTTGCAGAAGTGAAATTCCCAAATTCATCCTCGTCATCATCATCATCTGGGCAGTCATCTATAGGAGGTGGACTTGAAGAAAGCATAGGAAAAACATTAGAAGCCATGAATATCTGAATCAGTTACAACATGATTCTGAAAGAGAAAAAAATATTCATATGTAAAATAATAAATGTCATTCATTTAAAATACTTATATTTTGATTTACTTTAATATTAATTTTATTTAATCAAATATTCTAATAAATTTTCATTACAAAATTTTGTATTTTAAAAACTGACCTTTCACAAAATTTTTTGTCCTAACACGGAATTTTTCCTCTTAAAAACAGAAGCTATGAGAGGCATTGCTTAATTAATTAATGTGTAATATATTAAATAATGTCTAAATTAACTGTACCACTGATATTGATTTTCTAATTAATAAAAAGTTTCTGACATATATGTGAGTTTAGTAGTTCTATAAAAAAGAACCTTGATTGTATAAAACAAAATTTTATTTGTGTTTTTTTCATTTTGCACAATTATTTTTATCACAATTTCACAAAAAGAGGAATTTGGAAGAATTTGATTTATAAATTTAAGATTCAGAAAATTACAAGTAGATTTTTTTGACACACAAAAACAGGTCCCTGTCTGGATGATACACTCCTGCAGCAAGGTTTTTACTATAGTCGCATTTTAAATAAAATATTTTTGCTTTTTTGCTAAAGAATTTTATTAAACATTTCAATTTAAAAAGAAAAGAAAAATCTTTTAAAGAAAATGATACAGTACAAAGCCAAAAATCCAGAATCGTCAGGACCGCAGTGATTCTGGATTTTCGGTCATGCCTAAAAAATATAATTTTTGTTTAAGTACTTTGATAATATGCAAATTCAAGAAAAAATAATATATTACAATTTTTAAATATATTTTTTTTTAAATCAACTTTAACAATAAATAAATAAAATTTAAATTTAAACTTGAAAACAAAACAGATTTATTGAAATATGTACTGTTGTTAAAGTTAAACTATTAATTATCAAATAATTTAATCATTCAAACTACAAAATGTATGGAAAGTCCAGGAAAACCACTACAATTTTTTTTAAAGATATCCTGATTAAATAGCAAAAACTTTTTACTGATTTTAGCTTTTCTACTAAACAAATTAAGAATTCAGCTTAAACCCTGTTTTATAGATAATAACAGACAATACTAATACCATTTTTAGCAGCTGCTTATCAAGTATATGTCATTTTTTTACTTTCCGAACATATGTATGTAAAGAAACTATTGTAATCATGTTAAAAATCAAACTTTAAGATTTTGTGTTTCTATACGTTATGAGGTCCTCTTTAGTATTTTTGTGATGATGTATGTATGTGTGTGTACGGGAATATATTAGCACCTAAATGCTTCGTTCAAATGAGCTGAAAGTTGGTAGGTATGTTACAGGTCACCACAGCACAAACTCTATTCATTTTGGTGAATCTAGGACTTATAGTTCTTTCTATAGGGATACAAAGAAAAATTCTTTATCATTATAGCCTATGAACCCAAATTCTTTAAAGTGTGATAGTGTCTAAACTCCTCATTCGTCTGAGCTGAAAATTTATACATATATGAAAAGTCACCATCGCACAAACTGTATAAATTTTGGTGAATCTAACCCTTATAGTTTTTTTTTACAGGGATGCAATGAAAATTTCTTTATCATTATGGTCTATGGGTCCAATTATTACTTTCTCATACCCATAAGGTCGAGAAAGCATTGTTTTAGGGTCAAATTTTCGAACGTGAGTTTTTGTTATATTTACATGATCTGAGGTCCCCTGAATACGAAAATCATGTTTTTAGCAAATGGTCTGTGTCTCTGTTATCAGCATATCTCAAGAACAAATAGAAGCAGAAATTCCAAACTTGGTATTCTAAATGTGTATCATATAGGGATGCTACAGTAAGTTTTTCGTTGAGATGAAGCAAATGGTTCATGTACAGGGACACTCAAAAATATTCAAATACATTACGGCTATGGGGGAAATTGCAGGTAAGTAGAGTTTAATATCTATAGACTGCACTAAACCAAATGAAACGAATATATATTTTTTTGTAATAGAGATAATCAACTGGGAAAAATATTTTGTGTATGTAGCAGCCTCGCCCCCCTCGAGGGGAGTAAATTTTCATGATGGGTATCTTTCAAAAAAGCTTGCCAATACCTTTAAAACGAATGGTTGAACCAACAATCTGCGATAGTTTAAAATAAATTTATCGATTTTTTTCATTTTTATAAATATATATATATATATATATATATATATTTTTTTTTTAATGTAATATTGAGAATAGATTCAACTTTTTTTTTTTGGATATTTAGTGTTATACTACTTCTCCAATATAGAAATAGTCTGCATTATCATAAAAGATAATTTGTTTAAATAATAATTTTAATAAATTATTTTTAAAAAACAGAATTATTTTTTAATAACCGAACTAAATTCTATATGAATGTCGGTGCATTAATGAAACAAAGGGTTGAGGGGGGCGGCAGCAGTACTGGCACCAGAAATTCCCCGACGGGGGGACACCACCTCCCCGACATGGGGGCACTACATAAAGAGAGTTTATTATATAAGTATTTATCAAAAACTGCAATACTGTAAATAATATTACTGTTAATATTTGTACCATTCCATTTGTTAGTACTCCTCATAGTTTTGGAGATCATCGTGCCACAGACAGACATTTTCTAAAAATATCGTGGTCAAAACGTGTTCTGGACCCCTCAAAATGTGTATATTCGTGGAAAACTGGACGCTGAAAATTTTTACGAATCCAATGCTTTCTTCTATTGAATATAGAATGGAAAAACCTGGAATGATATAAATTTTTCAAGGAAAGAAAAATGCTGCCAAATGTAGAAAAATTGAAAATTTTGTATTCCCCCCCCCCCCCCCCCCCGAGAGATTTTAGGAGTATGCCCCGATGGGGGGTCACAGACTCCCCGATGGGGGGGCCTGTGCCCCCCCGGCCCCCTAGCTGGCAGCACCCCTCACACAGAACTAATTATCATATAAAACTCTTCCGAAGCCTAATTTGAATTGTTTAACATAGGTTTACATAACAGTACTCGTTATCTTACCTCTTAATCTCCAACCTGTATTTATAGTATTAAATTTCAGGGTAAGAGAAAGTTGTGTGAGTGACACACTAGATTATTTTTAAACGCAATAGCGTTTAAATGCCTTATTCGATTGAGCTGAAAATTTATACATACACATAGGTCATAGACATACGAGCTATATAGATTTTGGTGAATCTAGCTCTTATAGGTTTTTTTTTTTTTTTTTTTACAGAGGCACAAAGAAATATTCTTTATCATTATGGCCTATGGTATGGGTTCAAATTTTTTAAAGTGTAATAGCACCTACATTGGGGCATAGAAAAGGGAGGGGCTCAGGAAGCTTGAGTCGTCCCCCTTATTGCTAATTACAAATTTCTTTTTAATACCAAATAAAAAAATCACTCATTTAAAAACAAAATTTAAGTCTTATAAATGTCAAAATTAATGATATTTTGTAATTAATACTAACAATTTGTAAATATTAATTAACATTTAATTATTAATTGCTTTTCTTGAGGATAATTTTATGTCATTTTAAAAATGAAATTTTTTGAGTCCCTTCCATGGGTTTTGAATTGCTACGTTCCTGCATCTAAACACCTTCTTTGATTGAGCTGAAAATTTATACACATGTTAAAGGTCACAGTTGCATGAATTGAATAGATTTTAGTGAATCTAGCCCTTACACTTATAGATTTTTACAGGGACACGATGAAAAATTCTTTATCATTATGATCTGTGGGCTCAAATTATTTGAAGTGCAATAACATAAAATTAAACAATAGAGAAAAATACTCAAACACCCTATTTTAATTTTCACTTTGGTTTATGTAACGACTTGTCTTACTTCAATTTATTTATACAACTGTTAATTACTTAATGTCTAGAAAGCCGATTGGAGTCACTCCAATTTTTTTTAGATTTATTTGATAGTTAATGTATATAGTCTGTTCAAGATAAATTGTTACCAGAAGTAAACAAATGGGTTACATTTTTTTATGCCAAGGTATTCCATTTTTGTATTTTTCCCACTGAAATGGCGACATTTACCAATAAATAATGCCTTAATTTCAACCCTTCAGCTAACTTCCACCCTATACGACAAAGAATTCATTGTCGATCTATTGTTACCAATCATGAAGGAGATATTCATGTTGTCAAATCACACATGTTATTGTTTACTTAGTTGGACATGAATGATTGACACACAGACCATGTGATCGAAACCGGTTCAGATCTTAGTGTGGGCTGTGTCAGTACGAGTTGATCAGTGCAAAGGGGAAGATGGTGCTCACACTGTAACAGAGGGTGTTCATTGTTGAAAGTTATGTTAAAACAAATTCGTAGAAAGAGTGTGGTCACCTGATCTGTCAGTGTGGGATTACTTTTTGTGAGGAACCCTCAAGTCTAAGGTGTATCGCAACAACCCTCATAGTCTTCAAGAACTGCAGCAGAACATTTTTGACGAGATTGGAGCAATTCAAGAAGTCCAGCTTTGATCTCCCTTTAAAAACCTGCTGACAAAGGCCCAAAATGCCAAGAGATGAATGTGGTCATTTTCAACATCTGTTATAGGCAGGCTAGCAAACTAGTACTAGTATTTACTTTTGTTTGCTGTGTTTCTTTGTAACCTGGAACTCTGTTCTCCAGGCTGCTTTTATTTGCCCCACTCTGTATATCATACAAAATTTTGTTTTGTTTCAATAGAAAGGTGTTTATAACTTCCACTTGATTGTCTGACAGTCTGTTCGCGTTCTGAATTGATTTCCACACATAATTTTAGAATGTCTCGAAAGTCAAAACTTATATATGTTATTTAAAGTCACAATGGCAGGTCTCTATTAAAATTACCATGCATGTTGCTGTACAAACAAAATAAATTAGATATGTTATGGCCATATCACACGAGAGACTTTCGTTCAGCATTTTACTAAACACAGCATTATACCCAACATACTCAGCTTGGTTTTGTTCAAGGACAGCAAGTTTTCGGATGATCAACTTTTACGAAACCGTTTAGAAAAGTTGAGTATGTTGAGCGTGCTGATCAAAATTAACCAATAGGAGGAATAAACAGGATTTTTTCCTGGAATACCTTTAAAGAAGGGAATACATTACGCTATCAATTTGGGGGAACCCTATAGACAGCTGACCAGTTTCTCGTTCGTTCAGCATAGTGAACATGTTGCGTATAATGTTGTGTTGAGTATATATGCTCCCGTGTGATATGGCCATTACTGTCTATGAGGCTTTATGTCCCATGATCTGTAGACTCAACAGGGGTTGATCCAGGCAAAATTTTGGTCCCTTTCACAAAATTCAAATTTATAAAATGATCCCCTTCACAAAATTTTGTTTTATAAAAATGATCCTTTTATAAAATGTTTACATGTTTTTAATATTACTTTTAATTAATGCTTTAAAATAAATGCTCAACAAAATTCTTTTAACATGATATTAAATGTTATACACAATGACTGTAAAAATGGAAGTTTTTACACTATATTTAATTTTTTCACAAAATATTTTGATTTTCACAAAAAAAGGACCCAAAATTTAAAATGGATCAACCCCTGCTCAAGGATAAAGCTGACTCTAGAATAAAAGGGCCACTGGGAGAATTCAATAAAAAGGGCAACCTATTTCCAAAAAGGACATTATTTGCATTCTTCTATGTTGTGATTTTTGTATGTGACAAAAATTAAATTACTAATTTTATGAGTGCATATATATATATAAGCTATATCTATTTGTTCTTCTACGAATGCTGTAGAACTATTGCTAGAAGGTTGAAAAGTCAGGAAGAAAAGTATCTAAAGGCCTCTGAACATTTAAAACGTTAGAAAAGGCTACTTGGTACCGAAATGTTTTTAAAAGTGCCACCAGGTGCTAAAAGCTAAAATGGATTGAAAAAGGGCTGCAGGGTGCTTCTAAAATGTTTTAAAAGGACAGTGCACTCTGCCAAATTAGCCTAGAGTCAGCGCTAAAGGACTATGAAAGACATTTTTTAAGCATTTTCCCTCTACTTTCAATTTTATATTATGAAATTAGCATCATTTTTCAGACGCCCAACAGCATTTTTTCCTTTGAAAATGGTAAGATTAGCATTAATGTTTTGCTTGAAGGATCACATAAAAGAATTTTAATACAATATACGGTATCTGAAAATAACAAAATAACAGAATCAGACAGTACATTTTTGGTAATTTATTAACAAATATATATATATATATATTGGAATGTGTTAGAAGTTTGAAAAAGTGCTTAAAAAATAGTCCTTGAATCTACAGACCATGGGATACAAAGCCTCATAGACAGTAACACATCTAATTTCTTTTGTTTGTACAGCAACATGCATGACCTGATATGATAATTTTTTACTTGGGCTGGGCTGGGTAAACAAAACTTTCGTACAGGATGAGCCAGGCCCAGGCCTCTAAATCTCAACCCGTGCAGATCTATAATAAACTATAGAGACAGATAGCTTTCCCACTCTAATATGAGGTATGGGCAAAAAAAAAATGCTTGTTAGCGAAGAGTTTAAAAATAGAAGAATGTATTAGAAAGTTAAAAGATTGCTTTCAAGAATGGTTATGTTTGAATAGAAAAATTACTACCAGTTATGCATTCAGTATGAAATTCTATAGAGTAGTGTAAACACTGTAAACAGCAAAAAGAGCGCATTTTTTTTGTAACTGAAGGACAGGCAGGGCACAGCACCCTCCTGGAATTATTTCGGGAAAACTCCCAGTAGTAGAATTTTCTGTATCTATCTGCAGCAAAAGAAAATTTGTCTGGGATCTAAGAATACTGGACCAAATCTGATAGCACAATATGTATTAACAATTCATAAAATATGTAAAATTTGCATCTACAAAGAAAATAAATTGAAAACATACAACAAGTACAATAATGTATATACATAAGCGTAAATTATAGCTATATTTTTTAAACCTGGCATCTCTTATTGAAATGTTAATCTGCAGAAGTTTAAACAATCTGCAGCACTCACTCCCATGCTGCATTGTTTCTGCTACTGGGGGAGGAACAACTATAGTATTTCCCCACAGATGAATTTGGAGATTTATTTTTGGCGATTATGGCTAAATCATAAATCTAAAAATCATAAATGATAAAATCATAAGTTAAATTATAAATCATAAATCCAAAATAAATAGCATGCAGGCTGCCATATTATATCGCAAACAGTCCAGAACGACATCGTTATCGTTCAAATCGGCACCAAAGAAAAATCGCCAAATTCAGCTGCGGGGAAATACTATAGTTGTACCAAAACTTTGTATTGTTTCTTTTCCATTAATTGCAGTTAAATGGGTGGGTATGCTAATTTTACCCCCTGAATTTAACATTACTGATGCAAAGTTAAACATAATAAATATGAAATACACAAATAGAGTAAACTCTGGAAAAGACTGTTTCACACACACACATGGCAAGGTACTGGCAAATTTTGTAACATATCATGAAACTTTATATGTGTAAGTTAATTTTTACAGTGTACAGTACCATTATTAGAATGTGCCAGATTGTCATATTTTAAATTCTAAAATAAATATTTGATGGATACAAGGTTTAATAATTAAGGGATCGGGAGGCAAACTTGCATATAACACACAATGCACAAATTAGAAAAGTAACATTTAAGTCATTAAATAAGAATATCTTTTTCAAAGTTAAAACATGAAAAAGTAAAATACTGGAAATATAAATAAGCGTTATGATCCATCATTTCTACATTGTTAAGTAATATAATAACTCATCTTTAATGCACCAGTCAATTTTCTGTTTATTAGTTATATATCACATATCATAACTTTCACAGATATTTTTAGGTGGGAAAATAAGCATAGGGCTCTAGACATAAGAGAAAGAAATGCTTAACTTTGAAGTATAAAATGAGATAAATGTAATCTGCTATTTTAATTAGTCAAACATATGGTGCACAAAAATATTATTAACTGAAATAAATAATTAACAATAAAATGAATTATATAAAGCATAAACAAACAGCTTTCACCTTATAGTTTACATGAAAGTGCATTAAAAATTACTTTAAAGTATTATAAGTACAAATTATAAAGCATTAGCTTACCTAAATAAATTATTCGATGAGGAATAGGATAATTTTGATTATGTAAGTCACACCCTATAGTCCTACTGCAGTTTTAAAAGGAATAAACACAATTTCATATTTATTATCAATGCAGCAAAACTTAAGCATAATATTAATCGGCAGATAAATTAAACGAAAGGTTTTATAACTTATATATGATATATAAAGCAAAACTAAAAGAACCACACAAAATGTACGATCACAGCTGAGAGATTACGAAATAAAGTATTAGAAAATATGTTTCCAGCTCATTTTGATGGATGATTTAATTTTATAATGTTTAGGAAATGTCAATTTGATTAATCCTATCATACGTATGCGTCAAATTTTTCAAGAATTTTCACGTCCAGTTTTCAGAATTGTTATCACGATATGTCTAAAACACCGAAATGTCAGCAAAATAGTACATCTGTCATTTAACTCTGAAAATTCTGATAGCGCCATCTAAATTTGAAATTTATAGTTAGTATTAGCAAGGCTAAACTGGATCCGACGCTCCCTCGCGCGCGAGGGAGCGTCGGATCCAGTTTAGCCTTGGTATTAGAAACCTAGCAAAGAACCAAAGCTTCTTGTTCATTTTTCATTCATAGACGAATTCTAGAGGACGCTATACACCTGACCCAAACAGAAAGTCTGATGATCTATCATCTCTGAGATGCAAAAAACCCAGGAATTTTGAAGAAAGGCAAAAAAAATTAGGAGTTTCGGGAAATAATCCTGAAAATATGGGAACTTTAAGAATTTTACGGAAAAAAAAAACAAATTTATTTAATATATATCATAATTTAAAGGGCTTTAGATGTTGATAAGCTTATATCGTGGTATTACTATGGCATTTATATTTAATATATGAGAATTTACGTTAAAACATTAGCTTTCATACAAAAATAAGCCAAAACTTACATACCTGAAAAAAATTCTCTTATAAAAGGGTTATTCTACGCCAAAAATTAAGTTTTTTTTTTTTTTTTTTTTTTTTTTTTTTTTTTTTAAAGAAGAAAAAAAAATTTTTGCTAAAAATTTATTTTAATTAGAAATTAATTTTTTTTAAATCCGTACACTGTTAGAACTGTATTAAAAATAATTACATTTATTTATTAGTTCCCCATCATACTATAGGTATGGGGAACTTAGGTAATCGTGAAAAATTTCGACCTCGGTTTTTTGACTTTTCTACACGTTTTCAGGTGTGAGGAATCCGAAAATGACAAAATTTCTATGGTGTCTGTCTGTAGGGTGTCTGTTAGTCTGTTAGTGTGTTAGTCTGTTAGTGGGTCAGTCCGTTAGTTTGTTAGTCTGTGTACACGATATCTCAAGAACAAATTGTCGCAGAGAGGTCAGATCAGTTTTAAAATATTACTTTCGACACTGGCAAGAACCCTATTCATTTGCAACATTCGATTTTAAAAACTTCGTAAGTTATTCGAAATTTACGATTTTCTTAACATGGGAGAATAGGACAAAAAATCACTTAAACGTGCATTAAATGAAAACTTTTTATTGTAAAAATGTCAGACCAGTTTTAAAATATCAGTTTTGATGCCGGAATGAACATCAGTAACTATAAATATGCTACTTTGAAAATTTCGCAAGTTACTGGAAATTTACGAATTTCTTAACATGGCAGTATAAGGGAAAATTTCACATAAACGTCAATTTTGAGAGATATTTTCATCGTAAAGATGTCAGACTACTTTTGAAACATTATTTAGGACACTGGCGTGAATATTAATGACTATGAATTTTCCAATATAAAGATTTCGTAAGTTATTGGAAATTTACGAATTTCTTAACATGGCTGAATAAGAGCAAAATTTCACATAAACGTCAATCTTGAGGGATATTTTCATCGTAAAGATGTCAAACCACTTTCGAAATAATATTTAGGATACTGGCATGGATATCATAGACTATGATTTTTCCAATTTAAAAAATTCGTAAGTTATTTGGAATTTACGATTTATTTAACATGTCAGAATAAAGCAAAATTGAGCATAAACTTCCATTTTGAGGATCCTAAATACGTTAGACAACTTCAAAATTACGTTTATGATATTTGTTTGAACATGATTGAATACAAATATTCTAATAGGAAAATTTCGTAAATTATTCGTAATTTACGTTTTTATCAACATAGCGAAATTGTAAATTTTTCATATAAATATGAATTTGAGGATTATTGCATTGGAAATAGTAGCATGAAAACTAAACAACGAAATTGACCCTGATAAAATAAATTAATAGATTAGAATAAGATAAATATATCGAAATGAACGGTGGATAGCCTATTAGGCGAGGATTTCATTCTGTCACTGTATGAAGCTTTGGTCAAATTGATTTCTCTTAACATTATTGCCGAAACATCAGTGGAGGCCCTCTGTTGAGACTCAAAACGGTTTTGGGCTGTGTCTGTCTGTCTGTCTGTCTGTCGCGCGATAGCGGCCGCCAAAAAAGCGCTATTTACTTGAAATTTGGTACACATGTTCATGAGCCCCACGAAATCAGCTGTATAGTTTTTGGTATGTATTCCATTTGTAGTTCGTATACAGGGACACGCCAAAGTTTTTCTTATCATTACGGCCTATGGGAGAAATTTATATGTATCACGATAGCGGCCACAAAAATCACGCTATTGACTTGCAATTTGGTACACGTGTTCATGTGCCCCGCGAAATCTGCTGTATAGTTTTGGGTGTGTATTCCATTTGTAATTTGTGTACAGAGACACGCCAAAGTTTTTCTTATCATTACGGCCTATGGGAGGAATTTGTATGTACCGCGATAGCGGCCACAAAAATCACGCTATTGACTTGCAATTTGGTACACGTGTTCATGAGCCCAACGGAATCAGCTGTATAGTTTTAGGTGTGTATTCCATTTGTAGTTCGTGTACAGGGACACGCCAAAGATTTTTTATGATTAGGGCCTATGGGAAGAATCTGTATGTACCGCGATAGCCACCGCAAAAATCAAGCTGACTTCCAATTTTTGCCGAAATGTGAATGGAGGCCCTCTGTTGAGACTCAAAAGGATTTTGGATTCCGTCTGTCTGTCTGTCTGTCATGCGATAGCGGCCGCAAAAAACACGCTATTGACTTGAAATTTTGTACACATGTTCATGATGCCCACGAAATTAGCTGTATAGTTTTCGGTGTGCATTCCATTTGTAAAATCGTGTACAGGGACACGCCAAAGTTTTTTTTTACCATTATGGCCTATGGGAAGAATTTGTATGTACCGCGATAGCGGCCCCCAAAATAACGCTATTGACTTGCAATTTGGTACACATATTCATGAGCCCATTGAGCAAGCATTTGACGAAACTGATATAGATCTGAGACTGACCGCCTTGGCGAAAATAATGCTTCTTTTATACTTTTCTAACGAAAACACACTGTTCTGGAAAATTCCAATGAGTTTAGAGCTTCCATATTTGGTATATCCCTAATAAGGATTTTCTCGCCAAGATCGCCAAAAAAATCGCCAAGGAGGGAAATAGTCGCCAAATTTGGCGCCAAATTTATTTCTTCCTTTATAGGATCTTTTTAATGCGTTTTTAAAGGAAAATTTGGCTATTTTAACGCTAAAACGACTATAAAGGCACAAAATTAGCATTTTATCAACTTACTAAACCTCTTTGAAAGAATTTATACAAAAATAAATGCAATTATTTACAATTTCGTAACACTTTATATCATATACAAATAGGTATACAAAGAGAGATACAACGGGGGGTTGAGGGGGGCTGGAATGTATTTGATTTTGGTAATAAGTCGATCGAATCAATATATACTATTATATAATAAGGAATAAATAAAAATGACCTATTGAATAATGTCTGATGCAAATAGGACGTTGAGGCTCCTGATCTGCAGATCCACTAGTAATATGTCTCGCACTAGAAATTTCTGAGAACATAAATATGATGGGGAACTGAGCAGAGTCCACCTATGCCAACTAGTTTTGCTTATTAAAAATGCAAAAATGTCCATTCTTTTATTATGGTAGCAAATTAAATCAAATTTCTTGAAAAAGAAAGGTATATTTTTCTGAATATTTTGAAAATCAGAATTGTAAATCACTGAAAATGACCCAAAACTTTTTTATACTAAACTAGGGGGCTCTGCCCCTTGCTCGCTCTGCTCACCAACCCCAAAGGGAGGCTTCATCTTCCCCAACTCCCTTTACTTATTAACCCATGCAGAGCTCTGACTGCCTATTCGCTGCTTTGTTTTTCACTGAATAGGCATTAATAGTGCATAACACAAGACGAAAGCAGAAAAATATTATAAAAACCCCCATATTTAATGTCAAATTGAAATGTGTAATATCTAAACATTATTTAGTTTTATTTAATTTTATGAAAATTATGCTAAAGATCAGCATTTTTTTTTTTTTTTTTTTTTTGGAATTGAAAGAAATTTGTGATAGGGTAAGTGCACCAGTGATAGACACTTTTAGAGCAATCTCTAATGTTTTTAATGTTCTAGTCATCAGTGAATATTTTTTGAAATCTTCAGTATATATGGCATGAAAGACATTCAGAACCACATATATGTTAAAATATATACATTTGATAACAATTATTTTTTTTATGGATTTTTATTGGACACCCACTCAATGTTCCAGTAATTGACACTGCTACTTTTTCATTTTATCAGTAATTGGCACCCTATGTTCCAGTGTTTGACATTGCTAGTTATTCATTTTACCAGTTATTAGCCCCCTATGCTCCAGTGTTTGGCATAAAATGTTAAAATTCTTATGTGTAATATATATGATTTTATTATTTTTCTTATTTATTAATTATTTCTGGATAGATGTCAATTACTGGAATATGCCAATCACTGGAGCACCTACCCTATCTAGACCATTTTGAATCATAGTTTTAGTATATGACTCTTTTTATTTATTTTTTGCATCATAGCTTTAGTATGTGACCCTTTTTATTTCTTTTAATGCTTTTTTACAACCATGGATCCAGGCCGCGCTACCCCAGTCAGTCGATACTTGAGCCGGCCAAAGACCGTCGAGTACACTAATAGTGGCTGGTGCACATAAAATCCGCTGTGGCCTCAAAATCCTCCATGTTCCATCAAAACTATACATCTGGTGATCACTAAAGCGGGAATCGTCCTCTCCGTGGAGGATCAAATTCGTGATGGTATGTCTCCGGAACATCCCTAAGGGTGCGCCCCAGATCATCACCAATTATCTATAGCGCAGTACTGGTGCGACGTTAAACCCAACATACCTACCTACCACCTACCTACAACCATGGATCTTATTTTAATATTCCCTTGTAAAATGACTTCATGACAGAAGAACAACGTCACTGGGAGAAACTTTTTCCAAGATGGCAAATAGAGTACCTTCATAAACCCGTCGTTTTAGTTAATAACTTCTTTAATTAAAATGATAGAAATTTCTAAGCAGCGGAAATGTCTCCCTTGGAGTATTCGGAGCATCGGAACACAATGCTATCTCTCATGACGCAAAGGACCCTGCCCTCCGCGAGAAGATGCGGTCGCAGACAAAAAAATTTGACGCCAGTAGCAGTAACTTTTTACTTTCCGAACACTATAGTGAGGAAAGTATTGTAATCATGTCAAAAATCCGAATTTGAGATTTTGATGTTTCTATATGTTTCGAGGTCCCTTGAGTCCGTTTTCACTATTTTTACGACGATGTAAGTATGTGTGTGCATGCATGTGTGTATGTATGTATGTGTGTGAGTGAACACGCTAGCGTCTAAACGCTTTGCTCGAATGAGCTGTAAGTTGGTACGCATGTTGCAAGTCACCGTAGCACGAACCCTATTGATTTTGATGAATCTAGCACTTACAGTTTTTTTACAGGGACACAAAGAAAAATTCTTTATCATTATGGCCTACGGGACCAAAATCTTAAAAGTGCGATAGCATCTAAATGCCTTATTCAATTGAGCAAAAAATTTACACACATATTATAGGCCACATATACTCAATTTGCATAGATTTTGGAGAATCTAGCACTTATAGTTTTTTTACAGGAACACAAAGAAAAATTCTTTATTATTATGGCCTATGGGGCAAAATTTTTAAAAGTGTGATAGCGTTTAAACTAGAGATGCAAAAAACCCCGGGAATTTAAAACCAAGGGGAATAACCCGGGAGTTTTGGGGAAAAAACTGGGAACTTTGGGAATTTTGCGGGGAAAAACAAATTAGAAATCTCTAAAGCATATAATAAGTTGTTTACTTAATATAAATGGCAATTTTAAGGACTTTGATATAGTGATGTGATAAGCTCGAGGTCGTCTAAGTCGGGCCCTGATTTTATGCAATTACTGCAGTGATATAGTTTCTTTTACAAGTTATTTTCATAAATATTTCTTATTAGAGTTTGTAAAAAATTGATATTAAATTTCCTACAATGAAAATTTTTTGATAAAAATTTATATACATATTGTTTTCCGGATTTTTATACATATATATATATATAATAGAGAGAGTTTCTGCATTTCTAACACAACAAATGGAGAAATTTTTCGAATTACTTATATATTTCCCTAAAACACATTAAATTTAAGACTTCTTCTTCTTCTTTTTTTTTCGTTTGTTGAAATTAAAAAAAAAAAAAAAAAAAAGAAGAAGAAGAACAATTTAAAAATTATCAGATAACAAACTAATTTCTTAAATACGTCACTTAAGTTTAATGAAACTTGAATTTAGTTGGGTTTTTTTCCCTAAAATCTTAAGTCCAATTCGCTAATTGTTTCATAGTACATTCATAAACCAATTAT
Source organism: Salticus scenicus (assembly GCA_963930645.1). Lineage (NCBI taxonomy): Eukaryota > Metazoa > Arthropoda > Arachnida > Araneae > Salticidae > Salticus > Salticus scenicus. Next base: position 139,541,079 of record OZ005658.1, read on the forward strand.
AAATAAAAAAAATTAAATGTTATCAATTCCCATTAAGAATGGAAAGGATATCTCAAGAACATAACAAAATAATATTAATGAATGATGACAGAAACTTACACATTAATTATAATTAATTATTTTCTTCGTTTTCGGAATAAACATCGAAGATGCTCGAATTAGCTGGAAAGGGAAACGAAAAGAAATCTATGCAGGAATTAAAGTTGAAGTTAATTTAAAGATCGGAGGCTAAGTAATTAACAAAAGTTATAAAAATATTCATAATTTCAAAATTCCCAGTTTTGGGGAAATTTCAAAATTTCCAATTTTGTTTTAAATTCCAGGGGAAAAACCGGGTGTTTTGAAAACCTTGCATCTCTAGTCTAAACGCCTTATTAATCTGAGCAAAAAATTTGTACACGTGTTATAGGTCACAGTTGCACCAACTGTATCATTATGGCCTATGGGGCCAAATTTTTAAAAGTGTGATAGAATCTAAACGCCTTATTCAATTGAGCTGAAAATTTATATGAATATTATAAATCACTATTGCACTAACTGTAAGTATTTTGGTGAATCTAGCATTTATAGGTTTTTACAGGGACACAACGAAAAATTGTTTATCATTATGATCTATGGGCTCAAAGTTCAGAAGCGTTAAATAAAACATGGTGTAATATATGGAGAAAAATACTCAAACACTCTATTATGGTTTTCTCTTTTTTGTTTGTTTAACAACTCCTCTTTCTTTACTTTATCTACAAAACTGTTAATTACTCAATATTCGGAAAGTCGAGTGGAGTCACTCCACGTATTTTAAGATATAGAGCTTCAATATGAAGGTGTTCAGATAAATAAACATATGTTAAAAACTGCTTAGACATTTTTATGAGATAATCTCGAAATGAGTGATAAAGAATGATGTATTTTAATATGGACAATAAACAAAGCGCGCTTTGACAATAAAGGATGATTTTTGTAATCATTACATCTACATGTCACATTTTGTTTAGACTAGTTTGCAGAAAATTGTTATACGCATTCTCTTAATACTATCTTTTTTAAATTTCAGATAAAATATCATGCATTAGTTGTTTTATTCTACCCTCATTCATAACAAATATTTTTTAATCAGTACCACAAATTATAACATTAGAATTGTTATTAATATAAAATTTTAAAGAAACCAAAACAATGAATTATTAATTTATTAGTTTTATAATTATTATTTGTAAAATTTCTCATATATTAGCGTTAATTATTAAAATATTCATTACTTCGAAATGCCCAGCCTTTGAAACTTTCCAATTTTGCTTCAAATTCCCAGGGGAAAATAAAACCGTTTTTTTTTTTTTTTTTTTTTTTCTCCAGTAAAAAACTGGGTATTCATCATCATCATTAAAGTGCTTATTTTAGTGTTACTGACGGAACGACGTTCCCTCACCACTAGTATTAGTATGTGAATTAGTAAAAATAATGACTATAGCCACAGACCAGCAAAACAGAACACTGGTGACATGAAATGGGGGCGAAACAAAACCCTCAAAATTTAGGAAATAATAATAATAATAATAATAACAATAATGTAAAAGAAAAAGACAATGTACAGAGAATGATTAAATAGAGGATATAAATGTGAATCATGAAAGAAAAAAAAAAGTGGTGATAATAATAAAATAATAGTAATACTTACATGATAGAAAGGTAAAGCCAAGGAAAGTGTTGAAGTTCTAGCAGTAAAGATATAAAAATGGGAGCTTTTAACCAGGGTTAAAACCTTCTGGAAGGTAGAGGGTGGCACGAGGTCGCCTGTAACTCGCATGAGCATCATAATCTCAGATGTTGAAAATCTCTTCGTTAGGAATACAGGGTAGATATTCAAAATCGAAAAATTTAGTAACGGGTACGGATAGTATCGATATGAAAATCATGCAGGGGTGAAACTGCCTAACTAACAAAAACCTTGAAAACTTCTACTTGCATGTAGATAAGGAAGACTTATTAATGATATACACCGTGACCAATAAGCAGGGCCCGACTTAGACTACCTGGAGCCCCGGGGCAAGCCTATTCTGGGGAGCCCCCTTGCAGTGACATAAGGGCTCATTAGGTTGCAGAATTTCTGCATACGCCTGTAGGGGGGCCTCTTCCAGTAGGGGGGCCCAGGGCATTTGCCCCGTATGCCCTGCCGTTAGTCAGGGCCTGCCAATAAGTTCTCATACACTTTCAAATTTTTATTACAATAACACAAAATAAATCATACAAAAACTTTTTGCATCAAATTAAAGTAGCAATCATTGAGTATGTTTACAATAAATCCTTTGGAATAATTCCGGCTTTTAGTTCCTTAACGAATTTAAGTCTCTTTTTAAATCCATCACATGCACCACGCACAGCTTCCATTGACATTTCCTACCATATCTTTTGAATTACATTTTTGAATTTGCTCGAATCGGTGATTTTATAGTTATTCAGTTGGGAGAGCATATATGGCCACGCAAAATAATGAAACGGGTTCATATCGGGGGAGTTGGGGTACCATTCGTTCTTTGGCAAAAAGTCAGCTAAATTTTGACTGCACTACTCCTGAACCACACGTGCGGTATGAAGGGGCATTATCTTGTTGGAAGCAGGCATATTCCACCCCATACGTACTCTGGACATTTGGAAGTAAAATGTTTTCCAAAACCTCAGTTTTATAATATTGAGCATTGGTTTTTAAACCCTTATCAACGCAGACTAACGGGAGTTTTCCTCTTTTGGAAATAGCGGCCCAAACCATCAGAGACGAAGCATTTTGATAACGCGGAACATAATGTTGGCTCTCAGGGATGTTACTAATAGAAACTGACCATACTCTGTCATTTTTGGGGTTGAGACTTTGCTGTAAACTGAATAGTTTCTCGTCTGAAAAGACAAATTCATCCCCAGCATGCCAAGCAAGAATTTCTTCCACCCTTTGTTTCTCTTTCATCTTAGCAGACTCTAAAACTCCGTGAATTTTACGTTTTCTATAAACCTTGCACCCAAGGTCCTTTTTCAGAATGTTTAACATTGACCCCTTCGATAGTTTGAGTTCTCGTGCTAGTTTTCTGGCAGATCTTTGTCCGTTTCGTCGTTTCCTTTCCCTGAACCTTTTCGCAGCCTCTTTTGTCCGAACAGACCTCGGTCTGCCAGATCTTTTCTGTCATCGACAGAGAACGTCATATTATACCTTCTGATAGTTCTGTACATGAAATATCTCTTCACCCCCAGGGCTTTCAAGTCTCTGAAAATTTGACAGGCTGCTCTTCTTTGACGAATTTATTTATCACAATTTCTTTATTTTACCTAATTAAAGAAAATTGGGATTCATATTGATCGGCTATCACCTCCAGTTTATCTTCATCATCGCACTTAAAGCCAGAATCAGTTATAAGTGAGAGAATTGTACTAAAAAGGTTTTCTTATTTATTTAAGGTAATTCCATAAGGAGTTATCAGATGGAGCAAGAGAAGTTATGAAATCGTTCCATTTCCTATCTTTATATCTTTTAATCTCACACTTGATAACAGCTGTTAGTCTATTCATCTCACTCCTGATGGTTGAACATCTGGTGCATTACCAAATCCTCCGCAATCTATTACTAGCCTGGAATTAAATTTTAATGTAATTTCGTGAGGGAGGATATGGAAATGATGGGGAGCTTGGTGGAATTTAGAAGATTCTAGAGAGTTTTTAAATAGCTGATGGAGATTGGTTGCAGCTTTTTCAATATCAGTAGTCGAATTAAGCTCAATAAAAGGAGGGGGAGAATTTTAAAGCCTTGCAACTCTATCTCCATATTATCGATCAAAGATTTCTGATTCCGAATTAAAAGTTTTGATATCAGCCATTAGAAGTGGGTTGAAACTCAGTAATAAGAACAGAATATTAAAACCCGAATAAACTACTACGTCAGAAACGCCAAAAGAAAAATATTTGCGATGCATACAGCTGTTTCGGTAGCCTTAAGCGTACCGTCTTCAGTGCAAAAAGAATTCCGAATCTGGAGAAGTGCTCGTATATATAGGAGAGGGACCGAATTTAGTTCAACCAATAGGATTACGGGAAAGGTGGCGATGGTTGAACTAAATTCGGTCCCTCTCCTATGTATACGAGCACTTCTCCAGATTCAGAATTCTTTATGCACTGAAGACGGTACGCTTAAGGCTACCGAAACAGCTGTATGCATCGCAAATATTTTTCTTTTGGCGTTTCTGACGTAGTAGTTTATTCGGGTTTTAATATTCCAACGCCAAGTCTCCTGTTATGATAAGAACAGAATACTATAACATAACCATAGGAAATGCTGATGAATTTTTGAAATGCCAAAGTCATACAGTTGTTCAAATGAATTTATTAAAAGAAAGTGGGATAACTTTTTACGAGTAAGTTATGTTTCACACATCGCTGTGTGTCTGGTATATTTCACTAATTTATGAAAAGTATAGTTTCTATAATCAGTTGCTTCGTCATTATTATGATGCAAATACTGTTATTATATTTAATGGAATTGGTTTTGAAAATTAATAATTTCTAAGATTTTATATTAAAAAAAAAAAAAAAAAAAAAACTAGTACTAATTTATTCTATACACAATAAAAAGAAAGCATTGGATACATGAAAGTTTCCTATGTCCCGAACACGACTTGATCATTATTAGAAAATGTCTCTGACGTGTGTGTGTATGTGTTACGAAAATTCGGTACGAATTTTGTGAGGAGAGTTACCAAAATTTTGTACTGGTACAGATAAGGATAACAGATCCTCAAAAATTCACTCGTCACACGGCTATTAAATAAGATGAAGTGACAACTAAAATATTAATAGTAACCGGCCATTTTTCTTTTTTTCGATTACATTAAAGAAATTTTTTTCCAACAATTATAAACAAACGAGTGAAACAAAACTTTCTTTTACAGTGGCCACATTAGGTGGCAGGACGTGAGGGATGCTACAAAAGAAAAATATTAATTGTTTTTAGGCTATGCAAAGGGGAAAGGGGAACACCAAATCCTCATTTCTCATCTGCAGTAAATTTCTCTCAGACACATTTCTCTGGTTTAAAAAAAAAAAAAAAAAAAAAAAAAAAAATTTAGGAACAGTTTTATTTAACACATAATTCTGAGTGGGAGGGGCTACAGCCCGCTCAACCCCCTGTTCAATGATGCCTTTTAAATTCTGTTTTAATTTGCCTTCAAAATTGCCAAACGTGATCAATTTTTTTTTTTTAAGTAGAAGCCTAATTTAAAGCTAAATTTAAGCTAAAGCCTAATTTAAGCCTAAATTAAGTAGAAGCCTAAGTACACCAGATTTAAATTTCCTGCGTTTATTTTTATTTCATTTTGCACGCGCGCTTTTTATTTCCTAATTCAAAATTATTAAGAAAAAACTTTTTCGATAGTGTTTGTTTCGATTCAATTATATTTTCGATAAATTTTAGATTTCGATAAATGTCCAACTATCGTAAAACTGGTATAAAAAAAATCCGCAGATTGAGACTAATAGTCCTCAGTCCTAATAAGTGATATGGAATTTTCAGAATTCTTTTAAATATAGTTTACCAGAGGCGTAGGTAATGCCCGCTTTAATTTAAAAGAAAAGAGTAATAAAACTTAACAAAAACATAATTTTTTATATATTATTTTATAAAGAAAAATTAATCACATTACAGTTACTCAGTGCTTCGCAAGTTTTATTTTACCATGTTTTTATTAACTCGCTTTCTCGTTTGTTTGTCCAGTACAAATCTTGCAATCGATTTTTAACTAACTTCCCGACATTTGAAACTTTTAGAATAGCTCAGAACTCGATGACAATGCATTCTTTTAATACTTTTATTAATAAATGTTTGAAAATTTCTTATAATTGCTCTCTTTATTACGCATGTGATCATATTCTTTAAAGTTGATGGAATAATTCATAAAAAATTTTAAAAATCGTATTTATTAATACATAAAATTGTCAAGTTTATATGATTCAACAGAAAATTTTAAAACGTGATATATAAAAAGTTCTTTTTATCTTGTAATTATTTATTCTAAAGTCAAATCAATGACAGAATTTCGACTTTATATTTCTATACTTTTAGCATTTTTCAATTTCAACGAAGTTTTTATGACATCAGTTTGACTGTTTGTTTGTGTGCACTCTAATGTTCATAAATATTTGTGGAATGTCTTGAAATTAATATATGCTATTTAGGTTTACTATAGGATGTTTCCTATTGAAAATGGGGGTAAATACCACCATTAGTTTATGTACAGGAACACCCAAAAGAATTTCAAAGCACTTGTTCTATGAAAGGCATTTCTATGAATCATCTTTTTAATAACTAAATATTTTACTAAAACATCTGTGTGTTCGTGTGTATTTCAATGCTATAAAAACTTCTTCTGGTACGATCGCCTTTACAATCCCACTCTCAAGGCCGTCTGTTCTTGAGTGAAGAAAAAAATCACATTTTTCCCGCGATTACAGCGTCTAGAATATTCTAGACGCACTAATGCTGCGCAGATGGGCAATTGGCGACGGTCTGGGACACACCCCTAGAGGTGGTCCGGAGACATGCCATCACAATTTTGATCTTCCACGGAAGGGATGGCTCTCCCGCTTCGGTGACCCCCAGAGGTATAATCTGTACCGCCGTAGATGTAGTAATAAGACAAAGATTGATCACCGCGGGGGGAAAATATGTCCTTTTCATTCAGGGGAAAACGATCATTTTATTCCACAATGCCTGTCTTTCTCCGAGTGAATACACACGGGAATACACACAGATAATATAGCTTATAAAATTTATGAATAATTTATTTACAAAAAGTGAGTGAAAAACTCCAGCTACAATTTTAATGAATTTTTTTTTTTTTTAAATCTTTATCTTATCTTATTTATTTATTTTTTAAATAAATAGCGACATTTAAAGAATTACGTATCTATGAATTACTTAAAATTAATTTGTTAATTAATTAACATAATTTTAATTAAAATTAATTTAAACAAATTCCTTGAAATATATTATCAGTATTTACACCATAATAGTAATAAGCAATTGACTATGAAAATTATACTTTACATAAATTGGTTAAATATACAAGATACACAAATATATGCGAATAATATAAAATATAACTTATGTATGGAAAGTTATCCTACTTGCTTCAATAAATTTTTTCAAACACTTAAATACCATGCAAATTCCGTCATTCAGAATATTCATGAACTTTCGGCAATATTAATAGAATAGTTCTGTTCTATTAATATTGCCAAAGTTCTATTCTATTAATATTGACAAGTTTCATACATCATACTCTCTAATGGCTTGTGCCAAAACTTTTTTTCGGCATCAAAAGTCCTTGTTCGTGGTCGATAACATGGGGATAATAGATCTATATAAATTACTATATCGATGGTCTACGGCTGTACTACACTTACAAGGAGCGATCACGGCATGGAAAATTCAGATCAGGATGAAATTGCGCAGAATTGTAGCATACTATGAAGGTAACAAACAACATATTAAAGCAGTAGTGCGCACTAGCCACACAATTTCGAGAAAAAAGCCTTTAAAGTTTCAGTAATCTTTAAAGAATTACAGTAAGGACAAAATTTCATATAAATAACAAAATGCAAACTGTTTTTAATTTTTCATAATGGAAGTATATATATATATATACACTCATTGCTATAAAAATTTGCGCACCAAGAAAGAGCTGTCAGAATGAAACGAAATTTTACTTAAGTAAGTGCAACGTTGACATAAGTAAATGATCACAAATTCAAAGCGAAATGATAATTTATTATAGGAAAAGTTACGAAAGAATGGAGGTTTTAGTATACTTTTGGGTCACCTCTAGCATGTATGCACAATGCGATACGGGCGAGTATTGAGGCATACAAGTCCCGTAGGATGTTCTGTGGCCTCTCGTTGCACATTTGCTATAAACACACCTCTAATTCATCCAAACTTATAGGCTGCCCAACTCGCTGCCTTAAGTGATCCCAGATATGCTCGATTAGTGACAAATTTGGGGATTGAGCAGGCCAGGGAAGGGTGGTTGTGGTGGAGGTAATCCTGTGACATCTTTCATGTGTGTGGCTGAGCATTGTCCTGTTGAAAAATGGCTCCTGCGAGCCCTGCCATGAGTGGCAACACCTATGGCTGAAGGATATCACGAAACCGCTGGGCTACCAAGCTACCATGGTGCCGTGGATCAATATCAGAGATGACCGTGTGTCAATATCATGTCATGACGTGACATGACAATTGCAATATCATGTCATGACTTGTGACTTGATAAGGAGGGCAGCCCTCAGCAGGACACTGAGAGCTAGGACACATCGACCAGGTCTATTATACCCAGACCCAAACACATCCTAAAGAGAAAAAAGCCTTGTAGCTGAAGCAAGGCTCAGCAAACACCTGACAGGAATATCTTGCAGCTTCCAAGGCTCAATGAGATGCCGACCAAGAAATATCATCCCATACCATCACACCAGCTGTAGGTGTGGTGTGCAACTGTAAAGAAAACGCAGAGTTGAGGCATTCCCCCTGTTGCCTCTACACACATACATGTTAGTCATCCCTGCCCAAACTGAATGTGGATTTGTCGCTAAGGATGACGTAGTTCCATTCGGTTGCTATCCAACCCCGTCAAGCGCGACACCACTCCAAACAGAGAAGAGAGGGGTGGGTATTATTGGCAACACACAAGGCCGTCTTAACATGTTCAAGCGCCCTTTCCTTGCAAAAAAAAAAAAAAAAAAAAAGAAAAAGAATCTAAGTTTAACTGAAAATTTAAATGACTAATTTAATTCAAATTTAAATAGTTATTAAAATTCAAAATCCAAATTTAAATTTAAGTACTGAATTTTTTTTTAAATTTTTACATTGAAAGTAATGAAATAGAAATCTTAGAAAATACATTTATAAAACTGTCTTTCAGTATATTAAGGTATTTTTAATGAGTAATATATATATTTATATAATTATTTACAAATTTATTAACTGTAATATTTCATCAATTTATTTTAACCTGTCTGCCAGAAATGCTTGTAGCATCATAGCTGCCAATTCGTACGGTTTTTTGCTATTGGAAATTTTAAATCGAAATTTTTAATAAGTATTTTAGCAATTTTTTGTGATTAAACATATTTTTTTTATGTTTATTTATTTAATTTTATTTTTTTGCAAAGAATATACTGCTGTTAAAAAATCGTACAAGTTGGCACCTAATTATTAAGTTATACTCTATCAAAATTCAGAACAAAAGTAATTTTTTGCAATCAAATCTGCAATTGGTTCAAAAGATCATGTGGGTGTGTCAGGTGATGAGGATGTAACAATTAAATAGGAACTGGGGTTGAAAATGCGACTGTAACTTAATAGAGGGCGATAAGCTCTGTCTGACCAACTTGTATGCTGGATAAAAAGACACAGGTGACGATGTGAAGCATACATTGCAGCTAATGGTTATATTTTGAGCACTTCTTGTTAGCTGTAACATTTTTCATTTGTATTTTTACTTCATTTGTATTTTTACTTGTGGAACTTTCAATTAGGTTCTAGCATGGAATTTGAGAGAACCACACCAAATTATAGTCACCAAAGATTATATATATATCAGTGGATGCATGACCGAGAATCAGAATATGTGTTTAGAGAGCTATTTTGAGCATAAAATATTATATATATATACACACATACAATTTAATAAAAAAATGAACAAATATACTTTTTATAGATTTATTTTCTAAAAATTCATTTTTATAAATTTTAAGATGATTAATTTTATTACACCCCATTCCGTTGCAAAATAATTGGGGGAAAAAACATTTGCACCGCCCTAATAAAGAATAACATAGCTGCCAATATTTTAATTTATTCCAAAGTACTTTTAGCCCCACCTTTATTTCACACCACTTTATTTATAGAAAAATTTTCTTTAATACATAACTTCGACAAAATAAGAAAAAATTACTTTTAAAAATAAAGTGGAACGAAATAGAGGCGGGGCTAAAATCATTCCGGAATAAATTAAAATATTGGCAGCTATGGAATAAAGTATAAAATAATTAAGTTCAATTTTAAACTATATATATATATCTAGATACATATGTGCTCAATATAATGATTTAAAAAAATTCATATAAATAAATAAATGGAAAAACTAGTAATATTTTAACAAAATTAGAAACATTTACCAAAGTTAAAAATTTTTCTACAAGTACTAAAATTAAGAGACAAAAATTTGCGAATGACATCTTTTCTAAATTTGAAAATTTATTTATTTATTTATTATTATTTTTTTTCCTGAAAAAGAACATGTTTAATATAATAGTATGATTTAAAAAATATTTTTAAGAGCTAAATAAATTTTTTCTGAATCAGTGTATGAATGAGTATATAGTCATGCGCGATAATAATGAAACAGCTGTCTGCATTTTTCGCTCATTATTACCTTTGCCTTTGGCATTCTATATGTTGCACTCTTTCCCTATTTTTGTTTATCGAGAGTGAAGTCTACTTTTCATACAATGTAAAATTTATGTTTTTAGACGCTATAAACAATTTAACATTATTAAAATGAAATTCAATAAATTTAAGACCATAGATAGCAATGCATAAAAATTCTATTTCCCATTCCTGTAAAAATTTAAAATTCTACACTTTTAAAAGTTTATATATTTTTTGCAATGACAACCTACCTAATTTTATCTTAATAGAATTCATACTAGCACACCTAATGCCTACCTAATTTTATCTTAATAGAATTCACACTAGCACACTTTAAATATTATAAGTCGATAGACCATAAAGATAAATAAATTTTTCTCTACATCCCTGTAAAATCATACACTGATTTATATATATGCAGGTCATACAACGGTGACCTATAACATACCTACCAATTTTTAGCTCTATTGGATATGGTGCTGATTAGATGCTGTCGCACTAAAAATAACCTGAGTCCATAAACCACAATGAAAAATAATTATTCATTGTGGTTCTAATGTGGATTTAAATGTTCATAAAAATGTCCCTTTGAAGGAACTATACAAGCTCTATATTTGTCTCTCTTGTAACTAATTTTGTCTCTGTAATAGAACTACAAACTTTACACCTATCAAAATTTATACATTGTGTGACAGTGATCCATAGCATTTAACTATTAACTTTCAGCTCGATCGAATAAGGTATTTAAATGATATTGCACTTCAAATACACTGAGCCAGTCCATTGGTCCAGGATTAAAAAGAATTTTCTTTGAGTCCCTGTAAAATAACCATAAGCTCTACACTCATCAAATTATACAGTTTGTGTGACAGTAATCTATAGCATATGTACCAACTTTCAGGTCTCGCTCATCAGCCTAAACTTTTCGGAATTTTCTATGTTTTTCTCTGAAACTCGCATCAGTATGAGCTAGCATCCTATAAGAAGAACCCTGACAGAGGGCATCCCCCATTCAGGACTAGATCTCAGCGTAAACATTTGGCTTTTAAAACATCACCTATTCAATTTTTTTGGGAGAAAAAAAGGAATTTGAAATTCGAACCACATCTCCAAAATCAGATCTTGTATGTGAGAATCAGAATACACTTGCATCTTGTAGGTTTGAAAAAAAAAAAAAAAGGAGGGGGGGGGGGGAAGGTAAATTGAGTATAATACTTTTCAAGTAATAGTAATGTAGAAAATCAAAATAAAGTTGATCTATTAACTTTGAGTTAAATTAGAAAAAGTCATCTTTATGCTTACGTAAAAGTAAAAGAAATAAAGAAACAAACAAAAAAAACTATTTTGAAGCTGTCCTATTATATCTGGTGCCCTTGGGCTGCAGCGCAATTAGCTCTATGGATAAGGTGGGACTGGCAACACATGTAATGGACGCCACTATAGCAAATCAGGGTTCCCACTCTTAAAAAAGAAAAAAATTCAAGGACTTTTCAAGTACTTTTCAAGGTCTATTTGAAAATTTGCAAGGACTAGGGGAAAATCGCAGAATGCTAGGCATATACACAAAACTTTAGTAACTATTTTCATTAGTAATACTTTTTTTATAATTAGAATAACTTTGCCTGTTTTCACAATACATTTTTGATGGATTGACCAAATTAACTCTTACAAGAGTCAAAAAACGATTAGTTCAAGATTTGGAATCATTATGATTATTCCAAAGTTTTTAGGTTTGAGTCCTGGTCTGGTCACTTTCTGCTCAAAATTAATGACCAGTCCATCAAACAGGTATGAGACTGGCAAAAAAAAAAAAAAAAAAAAAAAAAAAGTTGAAACTATATGCAAAAGCAAGACAATGAAATAAGAATTTTATGACAAAATCATTATATTAGACAATAGTGTGTGCATGTGGAGATGGAGATAGTTTAGCCTTGACAGAATTTGCGCCAAGTCTGTCTATTGGAGTGGAAAATTCAAGGATTTTCAAGGACTTTGCACAAAATTCAAGTACTTTCAAGGGCCCTTGAAAAAGAAAATGAAATTCAAGTACTTCTTAAGGACTTTCAAGGACCGTGGGAACACTGCAAATGTCCTTCAATCAGGTGCCTTGCAATGGTATGTACAGACACAGACGTAGGTGCTGCATATGTCCGGATGGCAGACACAAGACATTTGGCCCTATGCTACGCATATGTTTTGTATGATGTGACAGTTATTTTGATTATTAGTCTGTCAAGCGCGTCCTGAGCTAGGTTGCCGCATAAGCGGCATCCTCTCTTGTCCATTGGTTCTAACACATCCCCACAGTAAAATCAGAACGGCCTAGGTGGCTGGCTACTTGCCGAGTTGATCACCTGGATTCGATCATACTGATGATTTTTTCCCTTTCGAACTCTGACAGCTGCTTGTATGGTCATCAATGGCAGCGTAACAGTATCTCTATTTAAAAAGCGTCCCTCTGGAACAGATTATGTACACCAAAGAAGCTCTGCTTACCTGTTTTAAACTTCAAGAACAAAGTTCAATGCCCTATGGTGGCATTATACAACATGCAATTACGCTGCACTTCTAATCATTTGCATATCTGCCTGATACGTACCTACCAGGGCAAAAAAAAAAATATTGCTCTACATGCCCAGGGCATGAAGTTTTCCCCTCTTGCATATCCAGCTGGACATGCAAATATTTAATCAAAAGAACTTTTTCAAAAATAAAGTGTGTTAAAATATAGTGTCTTGACTTTGACACTGACTTAAAATGAAATAAACAATGCCACTATAGGTATAAAGTTGTTCAATTCTTTTCAATAGGTATGTAAATGTTATTTATTAATATCCATTTGAAAAAGATATTTGAGCATGTAAGTTTAATTCAGGAATGTATCTTCCAGACTAACATGCCCGACAGGACATGTAAATATTTTTGGATTTTTTAAGTCCTGGTACCTACATGCCAAGTTTCGTTACGATCCAACAATTACTTCTTGGTGTGTAAATTTTTATGTCAATGAGTGTATAGTAGTAAATAGTCAACTAGTAATTTTTTTTTTTTTTTTTTTTTTAAATATGTAGGGGTATTGCTCCAAATTGCTTGAAACTTAGTATCTATCGATGCTCATTTCTTTCAGTAGGCACTGATAATGATCAGGGTGCCTAACATTAGAGCTTTTCCAAATTACCAGACTTATGTAGTTTATTTTCTACAAAATTTCACAATATAAGTAAAAAAATTTATCAATTTACAATAACAAGCTTTTAAGTATGGTGTATTTCCACAACATTTGTCAAAATGCCCCTGATGCTGCAAAAGGCAGATTTCTGAACCATCCATATCAAGGTCTCAACCAAGTATATTAATCAACTCGATCAGCCATTTTGTTTGAAAATTTCAAACTTAAAAAAAAAAAAATAATAATAATCTACTCTTCTGATTGAGCTGGAATGACTAGTTTTAAATGTTAAGTGCCATGCAAATTTATAAAGAAATCCTATTCAGGCTACCAATGGTGGCTTGTGAATCAAAAAATAGGTGAAGATCTGAAAAATAACACTTAAGTAGTTTTAATGCATAATCTTTATTAAGCATAATTTTAACTAAAAATTAATTAAAAATAATCATTTTATTTAAATGTAAATTTATATTCTAAAAATTAATGTAGTGTAAAATATCAGGTGAAGTGCCTCTTCACCTATTTTTGGTTCATGACCCGCTGCTGTAGGCTACAGATACTGCTTCAAAAGTAACTTTTCAATAAATTTTAATTACTTAAAACAATGTAATTAAAAAAAAAAGTTTTATATTCTATTTAACACTGTCAGTCACTTGTAACTGTAGCTTGAAAGGAAAATTTAGTGTCAGTCATTAATGACTGATACAGACTGAACAAACAGTTCAGTATCAGTCACCAATGACTGCCGTGGCATTTAATGTGTTAAATCCTTTTTTACATGCTTCAAATAATGTATTATATTATATGTTTATTATTGAATATTTTTAAAATTAGCATTGAGTTACAGAGTTTTAATATTATGATATTAGCAACAGGATTTTGCATAATTGTTATCACTCAAATAAACAGAAACATGTTTCGATATTTTCTTTTATTTAAGAATGAATTACTTAGATAAAAAATATTATACAATGAACTCCATTAAAAAAAAGGAATGGCATACAAATGATATACATTATCACAAAGCATATTTTGGAATGCAATCACATGTAAGAAATACACACAACTTACAGAATTTTATCTTCTTCATGATAACTTAAGAATCACTAATGAAATACAGATCTTAAATGGAAGCTCCATAATGGACAGTGAAGTATAATACAGTAGGCAACCACTGTTATTGATATGCGGACATGAGTATTTTTAATATGCTTCATTAAAGGACAATAATCACAGTATTCTGTTTCTACAGAGTGTCCTAAAAGTTCCAGTACTGACGCTGATGTATTTTTTATTTACAAAACAACAAACCTTAGAACGATTATTTTTATGCTAATGATAAAAGGCACATTTAAAATAACGCAGGAACAAATACAGAACTTACATTTATAATAAATGTTCAAAATGTCCACACTTTTCTAAGAGGCAAAGCTGAACTCGTTTGCGCATGTGTTTAGAAACACATTTTAACATGCTGGGTAGAGAAACCTGTACTTGTAGAGAATAATTCTTGTAGAGAAACCTGTACACACCTACACAGAACCTGTATTATGAAATTGTCGAACGAGCTGATATAGTATATTTTTACTCGGTATTGCATCATCTGGATATTTATATCGCCAAATATCTTTGCATATTTCCTACGATTTACATTCAAAATAAGCTTCAAACAGCATAATTCTCTGAATGCGTGATAAACTCATTTCACTATGAAGAACAAAACAACATAAAACTTTATTCTCACACAACTTGAGCGAGAAAAGAAACAAACGATAAAAATTAAAGAATTGATGCAATAATAAACAGAAGATAAAATTTAATATTTAAAAATATCATGGACGCAATGAGTTCTTTAAGTTGCAGTACTGGAACTTTTAGGACACACTGTATTTTACATGGCAAATTAGAACACAAAAAGGCACATAAAAGAGATTTTCTACAGTGATAGGATTTCTTATAGTTTTACTGAGAATTTAAAATACACACGTTACAGACAATAACATTTCAAAAATTTGAAAATGGTTTGTTCCTTCTATAAAAGACATATAAATAAGAGGCAAAAGGAATTTAATATTTGAATTAAACAGATATTTTTCAAATGGGACTGGACTTATTGCCATATGTTTTGCTAAACTCGCCAATGTGACGACAGCTGTATCCTAAAATGCAAATTTTTTTTAGCCATTTTAAATGATATCCACAAAGTTTTATACTCCTATGCTAATATTAACTTATTTGTTATATGATTAAATGGCCTCATTTCTTTAGTTAAGTTGTTTAATTTCTATTTTAATTTAATAAAATTAAACATAATTTATACGTCTCATTAATATATTAAAACCAATGTAACATTTAAAATGAGATATGAATAAAAAAATTTTAAAACTTTAAAAATACATTTTATTAAAAACATTAAAATACACGACAGACGTTTCGGCTAGAACACTAGCCCTTCTCGGTGTCAAATATACAAGCACAACATTTACAAAGAAATTCATAACATATCATAACAAGATTATATATTCAGGAGGAATAGCTCTAGCCTCGTTCAAGGCAGAATGTTGCACTTTAGTAAAAGTGCCCTCCAGAAAAATACAGGATTCATATAAATTTACATTAGAGGCTAGAATTTTAAAGTTGTCAAAATCTGGAATATGATCCCTATTGAGGGAATGGATTACGAGTTTTGATCTTAAACCACTTGTTTTATATGAGCATTTATGTTTCTTTAATCTAATTTCACCTGTTCTGCCAGTTTCACCAATATATGTAGAATCACAATTTTTACAGGGGATACAATAGATAAATGCAACATTCTGTCTTGAACGAGGCTAAAGCTATTCCTCCTGAATATATAATCTTGTTATGATGTGTTATGAATTTCTTTGTAAATGTTGTGCTTGTATGTTTGACACTGAGGACGGCTAGTGTTCTAGCCGAAACGTCTGTCGTGTATTTTAATGTTTTTAATTTAAAATGTATTTTTAAAGTTTTAAAATTTTTGTATTCATTATCTCATTTTAAATGTTACATTGGTTTTAATTTCTATTGTATATTCCTCACCTTTTTTTTTTTTTACAGAAAAGTAGCATAAAATGAAATGCATGTGAATACAAATAAATTTCATTTAACCCTTTCAGTTCTTGCGATGCCAACTGCAATAACAACATTTAAGATTTTTTTTTTCTCACCATCTAAAACTCCCACTGATTCAAAATGAACAATATCTATATACACTTTCCTATTGAAACATATACATTTTAGATGGTTTTACTATCTATGTTGATGAATGAAAGGATGATTTACTCTATTCTGATTAAGATGTCGGAATTAGTTTCCTTCTGGAGGACAATTTAAGTGAATTATTAGTTTCAAATATTTTTAATGCTTATAATTTGCAGAGATGCTAACCTTGTAGGACAATTTTCAGTAGTAGACAAGCAAATTTTCAGTAGTTTTGGGTATTTGTCAGTAGTCTGGTAAATCGGTCTGATGTAAATTTAAGTTCAAATTAAAAAAAAAAAATTAAATGTTATGCACTCAAAAATGATTTATTTTTATACATTAAACTAATAAGTTCTTTTTGTCATTTACTTTTTTAAATTAAAAATAAAATTTGACCTTAAAAAAAAAAAAAAAAAAAAAAAATGAAGAAAATAATATTATAAACTCAAAATAATTTATTGATATACTCTAAACAAATTTGATTATTTTATATATGCAATATTTGTTTACTGTAAATAGACATTTCTTGATCACTAGCTGCAGATGGGAATAAGGGGGGGGGGGGGAGTAAAAAAAATAAACAGATGTTTGAGAAATTAAACCATTCTACTCCTTTATAGGTTCTAGAACATAATAAAAGAATTTTAAAATGAATATTGACATTGATATTGCTGATGGAGAAAGACTGGGAAACAAAAGGCTTCTGTAGAGCTTTTAATCGACTATCGCTAGTAGTTGGATATAAGAAAAGAGGGGGGGGGGTGAAAAAAATTACTTGAGCAAGAAATATCAAACAATTCTATTTCTTCATAGTTCCTAGAATCTTATAAAGCAAATTGAAAGTGAATATTGACATTTATGTTGCAGATGCAGAAAGACTGGGAATCAGAAGGCTTCCGTCATATGTTTGATCATCGATCGTAAATAGGGTTTCATTTTTTTTTTTAACGAACGATATCCGCGATTTTTTAAAAATGTATAACCCATAATTTTAATATGTTGTCCGTAAGGCCATAATTACTGCCGTATTTCCGTAAAAACTACAGATAAACCGTAGTAGTTGGCATCTCTGAATTTGCATTTCAATTAATTTAAATGTATTTCTCTCAAAATTTTGACATTTTTATTCATTGAAAAGTTATGGTTTTAAATGGCATCATACAAATAAACTCTTCTTATATCTTGAAAAGCAACACTTCAAAGCAACTCTTCTTAGTTGCTTTATTAACAATATTAATTCATATTCTGCTGTTACACCAATTTTCAAAAATTTATATTCTTTTTTACTTTTGAGATATATTTATGACTAAATATAAGATTTACTGTTTTATGGATGAAAAAATTTGGAACAAAAATGGTTAATACCTTGGAACATTTAATTGATTGAAAAAAAAAGCACCCATTTCACCTACACTTAATTTAATAGTTATCAAGAAACTGGTGACATTTGATTGAAAACATTTAAAAATAAAGACCCAACACTAATAAACTGCTAACTAATATTAAGAGAATAATTCAGACAATGTGTTTGGGAGCCTAATTCAGTGTTATTCTATGAGAAGAATGTATTTTGTTTAAATTCCATTTTCACATTTAGAACATTCACAAACTTTGAATTGATTCTTGTTTTACAAAAACTGATTTTTACACATTTTTTAATATTTCATTTTAAAGGCATATGCATATGGTGGTGAAATATTAATTTAGATCATTTTTTGCATTTTAAAGCTTTAAAACAACACATTAAAAAATAAATAATGTTGAGAAAATGAAAATCAATTTAACGACTGTGAAATTTCTAAATGTGGAAAAGGAATTAAAAAATAAATACATTAGGTAATGAGTAATTGGCATAAAATTTTTTTACATAAAATAACATAGGGTTTGCTTACCTGCGACAATAGGTCGCTTAATATTCAAAACATTTTTTCTCTCATGATAAAATTTGTACTGTATAATACAAAATTTAGTTTAAAAAAAGTTTTTTCTAGTTAGAAGTATTATTTAAAAAAGAATTCAAGCAAGATAAAATACAAAAATTCTAAAATGTTGCTGGGCTATAAATGAAACAATAAACATACATTTTCTTCTTCAAATATCAGAGACAAATAAATATAAATAGGGAAAAAATCATACAAAAAGAGAATGAAATAAATATTTCTGAAACTAAAAGTATTTTTTTGGCACAATTCTCAATATTTTCTGAACACACATGGCAGTTACAAGAAAGAAGAAGAAGAAGAAAAAGAAAAAAGATGTACCAACTAAAGAATGCTGAATGTAATAAATTGACTATCTAGACAATTTCATAGCCAATCAATGAGTCAACATTTTCTTTTAACGTATGGGAAGGTGGGGGATCTTGAGACACTTTTCAGCTGATAATTTTTAGAAAATTATTTTTTTACATTTAGTTAAAAGTAAAGGATCATATTTAATCAACTTAGAGAAAAAAAAAAAAAAAAAAAAAAACTTTACATTTAATCTTTTTTCAACTGTATGGTTGGATTATATATTTCAGCATACGATCATACCCATCTTCAGAAAATTAAGAAATAAAAGGGCCATCTTCAAATTTTCTGAAGATGACTATGATCGTATGCTGAAATATATAATCAACTATGCAGTTGAAAAAGGATTAAATGTAAGGTAACTTTTTTTTAAAGGTTAATTAATTTTTTTTCAATTTTCACTAAACTCAGTTTGACATAAAGTTTAAGTATTCCTGTTTCAGTCAAAATTTATTCCAATGCAATATTCCATCAAATTTAATTACAGTAAAAATAATTAAAAATCTTTACAATGTCCCAACCTGCCTCACTGGGTGGGGCAGATTGGGACACTGACAATAAAACTTTAATGCATAAAAAATACTAAACCTAATTGATTAATAGATCTTTATTTATAGACTTAGAGCCCAATAAATGACAATGTATAGTATACTAGTATATTACATTAAAAAATATTGTATTTTACATTCGAAAATTGCTTTCATCTAAATTCCAAAGAAAAAATAATTTTCTTAATAACAATAACCATTTTTCCAAATTTAGCACATTTAAAATCTCAATAAATTTATATAGTATATGCAAATATTGCTTTCATTGCTTTGCATAGTGGTGGGGCAGGTTGAGAGAGTGTCCCAACCTGACCTATTTGGATCATTATCATAATATAACTCTCAAAAAATTTGGCTTAGTAGTACAGTGCATTTTCAAACATTAAAACTATTATGAAATCAAAATTTTAATTACCACAATGCTCAGATTTAAATTACTTCACTTCTTGCACAAGAAATTTGTTTATGAAATCACCCATTAATGTAACTTTGAAATTTTCAAAACAAAGAAAACTGGATTAATCCTCACCTGCTAAAGCGAGAAATTCCAAAGTACACTGTGCTGCATACTATGATGCCCTAAGAAAACTAATTCCTATTTACAAAATCAAAGTTGAAATTAAAGGTGTTCCAATGTGGGCCATGGCCCAAGGTGCCCCACGCTTCCCTAATATTATACTTTAAGTAATTTTTCTCTAGAAAAATGGAAAATCCAACTATTGTTAAGATAGATACCTCTAAATAAAATTTAAATTATAATGAAGCACTTTACACATAATTAATTAAATATAAAAACCTTAATAGGTACCTCATATTTCATCGTTAATATTTTCGGCTGGGTGCCCAGCTCTTTTCAAACGATCTTCATCTGTGTTGGATCTCTTAGTATCTACTTATAAAAATGATATCAAAACAGGAAAAATGAATACAGCATTAGCTAAAACTTTTGAAAATGAAGAAATTATAATAAATTTTGAAAAAACTAAAAAGATAGCGAATTACAATAATTATAATTACGCGATGTTTAGAGAAGCCATAGAAATAGCAACAACGCCAGATGTGCGCAATGACAGCGACACAATGGCTCCTGACCAGATGTGGAATCAACTTATGAAGTCTATAAAAGACCACAACTCTAAGAGAACAACACAGATGAAGATCATTTGAAAAGAGCTGGGCGCCCAGCTGAAAATATTAACGATGAAACATGAGGTACCTATTAAGGTTTTTATATTTAATTAATTATAGATACCTCTATTGCTAATTTAAAAATGGTTAATTAAAAGCTTAATTAGTCATTGATATTGAATCCATATCAATAACAAAACAATGTTAAATGATAAAGTAAGTATTTAAGAATTAAACTGCAAAATTTTGTAACAAATATATACAGCATGGACTCAAAATAACAATACATTGTAGAAAAAGCGGCATTTTGTTTTGCACAGAAATAATTCAACACTGCATAATACACTACACTTAACAAACAGAGGCTAAGCCATTGCAAATAAAAATAATTCGCTGCCTTATTATAGCATTTCTAAAAATTTTTTTAAGTTTACATAGATAACTTGTTGGTACATGTGTGATAACAAATGAAAATATGTATATAGATATATAAAGAATCAGTTATAAGAAAAAACATGTAAATCAGGTACATTGCAATATATATATATATATTAATAAATGTATTATAAAATACTAACAAACTATATGATGAGAAATACATTATATATATAAAGAATTAAAGAACCACTTTTTTGTATCAAAACATTCATTATAATTATTTTTTATAAATAAATAATTATCCTTAAAAAGGTATTTTAAGGTTTTCAGACTATTAAAAAAAAAAAATAGCCTTCTTTTTGCCAAATAAAGTGCTTTTTAAATTGATTAATATAACTCCCCTTTTCTTTTTGAAGAATTATTTAAAAAAATGCTTATTTTTTTACATTTTTTTTAGAATCTATTATACATACAGCATGATCTAAAAGCCACAGAGAAAAAAAAAAAAAAAATACATTATTGAAAAAGTACTGACTGTTCTATATCACTTTCATTAAAATCCACAGAAAAACACCGGATTTTGTTTATACATATATATATGTAAGAAAAACAATTAGTCACATCTTTCTCTGACAAATCGCACTTTATTCACAGTATCCTCTCCTATTTTAAACAGAATTGCTTTCTCAAATGACTCCATTTTGCAAATATTGAAACTTTTCTAATGAGAATTTCCAATGAAAAATGTCTGAGGGCCATTCTCATGAATGATGGCCATCATATTCATTTCTAGTCTTAATTACATTGTTAAATGTATGCATCACTGTAAAAAAGTAATTTTACAATTAAAGTGCCACCTGCTGGAGAAAGTTTAAACTAATTTGCTATCAAATATTTTGTTACCTAAAAAAATCCGATGCCTTTCTGTGCAATTGTGTGAAAACCGCATAGTGCTTACGGTCAATACTTTTTGAATAATACAATTTTTATTTTGTCAGTGTCTTTGGATCAACCGGTATAAATATATATACACAAGAAGGCTTACCAGTCAGCAGCAAATTTTTTGCCTCTAACTTTAAACCTACGAACACAAGATATGTTCAATATTTTAAAGATATTTAACAAGAAAACCAAAATTAATTTATTTATTATTATTTAATATTTCCTTCCTTATTATTTTTTAAGTGCTTCTTTTCCAAAATATACATTTACATATTTTTTTAAGTGGCAAATTTCTTCATGAAACTTGATCACTTAAAAAGTACATAAACATATTTAAAAAATAATTGTAAAATTCAGTAAACAAAGACAAGCTTCAGGAAGATACACACCCACACACAAAAAAAGAAAAACAGGAACTGAAATATTTGATTTTATTGTTAGATATTGTTAAAATATGAACTTATCTTACATCCATAGGTTTAACAAAATGAGACCAAAAAAAAAAAAAAAAAAAAAAAAAAAAAAAAACACCTGCAAGTGACTGATGAGACCTCTTATGAGAGTACAATACCTATCTTTGCTGACAATCAATTCTATGGACAAATTTGTTTATAGAATTATTCATTACATATACAAGTCTTGCCGCCTGCCTCCTTCCTTCCTACCTTAAGTTTCTTAAATTATTTTTTCATAAATTTTGATATAGTTTATGGTTTTAAGTTAAGATTTGTTGTGTTACTTTATTGATTTGTTTGTTTTACAGGCTGTTAATTAATAAATCTGGTTTCTTTAAATTTGTGTATTTCATCCCCTGATAATTTTTTTTTTTTTTCATTTTTCTGAACTTCTAAAAGAAATTTTTTAATGTTATTGGTCATTGGTGTTTCATTGATCTTGCATCTGTTGCTTGGCTTCTACTATGCTTAATAGATCATCATTATATATATATATATATATATTTATCCTGTTTTCACAACCGTTAAAATTGTATTCATTTTTTAGAAATTGATTTTTAAATTTTTAATATTTTAATCTTAAGTTAAAAAAAAATAAATCTTTAGAAAATGAGTACAAATTTAACAATTGTGAATTTTCAGAATGTGAAAATGGAATTAAAAAAATACTTTAGTTAATGAATAATTCTATAAAATTTTTTTCCCATAGAATAACATAGACTTTGCCTGTTGACGAGGATAAATATGTATGTTCTTAAGTAATATGAAAGGGAGGATATGTGAAATTTTATCAAATGTTAATATTAACAAGCTATCAAAATGGCATGCATAAAGCAAAATGAATAATTATAGTTAAAAGTAATTTATTTATTTATTTTTTTTTAAATCAATGATGATTTATTATACACGAAATATATATAGTGACTTTTACCTAAAAAATAATAATATTTTTTATGAAAACACATATCATATTCAGCAATGCAAAAGTAGGCATGAACCTATATTTAATTGCAAATAAATAAAAACAGAAAAAAAAAAATTTCAAAGTTATTTTACCGTCTCTCTATTAAAATATTTACAATTAACAAAAAATATTATCAATACTATATTTTCATGACTTTTACTGATTGTCCCATAAAGAAGGCATTATTCTAAAATATGTTAATAGATAATAAAAGCACAATTATTTAAAATTCAAAATGTGATTTTTGATTATATTACACATAAAAGGATAACAAGTATTCTAATTATTGAAAGCTTTTTAATAAAATGATTTTTTAATGATATATTTTCATACCTCATCATGTTCATTAGATAAAAACAGCAAAAGACACATTAACAACTCTCCAACATTTTAAAGTTGTTTATTATTTTGTATGAATTCAATCATTTCATAGATAAACATTAGTGGATTAATATTGTTAAAAACTGGAATGAAATAACCCATAATCATTATATCTACACATTTTGCAGTAACTCGATAATCAGGGGTGACCACGAGTAAAAAAAAATCTGAGACACGCATGGATTACTTTGGAACACTATTTCATTTTATATACATATATGTATATTCATACATACATATATAATGTGCATTTGTTTCTTTTTGATTTTAAATATGAGCTTATCAGTATAATTTAAAATATTTTATTAATCATTTGAAAAAAAATTATTATAAAAAAAAAAAAGCATGTAAACAAATAAAAATAAAATTTTCTTTTTTCAGAATAGACAGCCTTAATACAGTGCGTTGCACGAATTTAAACGCACCTTTTCCAATAACCAAAAATAGAATTTTTAGATTTTTAAAAGAAGGAATAAGACTTACAGTTATTACTTATGACTAACAACTGAATAAGGTGCTTTGAGCACTTATGTTTAAGCTCAAGCAAGCTTATGTAAATGAGTGTTTAAGCATTTTCTTATTTTTCACTATTTTTCAGTTGTTGCACGAAATTAAACGCACTCTGCATTTTGCGCTTAAAATTTGACAGAGCCACCGGAATTAAATTAAAACACAGATAGTCGTGTTGCTAAAGTTCTCTAAAAACAGTTTTAATGCTTGAGTGCAAAATTTACAGAGTTTGTTCAGGATGGCAAGAGGGAAAACTTTGACAGTAGATGAGAGGATAAAAATCGACTTTATGTGTGGTAAAGGCTTTAGCAATTGTGAAACTGGGCGGAGAATTGGAAGAAGTAAGAGTGTTGGGCGAAATTATATAAAAAATGAGCAAATTATGGGAAAAAGCGTATAAGAAACGAACAGGAAAGCTCGCCAGATACGACAAACGTCGAATATACAACGCTGCAAAGTATAATAATATTTCCTGTGCGAAGATAAAGGCTCAATACAAGCTGGGTGTTCATCGGACAACCATATTGAGAATTATCAAAGCTGCAACATTCATTAAATTTAAGAAAATGAAGGCGAAACCACCCCTCGCTGAAAAGCACAAAGATATGTGGTTGGAATGGGCAAGAAAATGGATTCTAGATCGACTAAATTGAGAAAAAGTCATCTTTTCAGATGAAAAAAAGTTTAATCTCGATGGCCAGGACGGATTTCATAGCTACTGGCACGATTTGAGAACCGAAGAAGTGTACTGTGCAAAACGTTAATCTGGAGGGGGGTCTGTCATTGTGTTGCAGTCATAGGTTTTAAAGGGACTTCCAAATTAGAGTTCGTGGAGAACATTATGAACTCTGTAGATTATGTCCAGATGCTCACAAGGAACCTCCGCCGTGAACCAGTCAAGAAAGCTGGAAGAAATTATATTTTTCAGCAAGATTGTGCATCTGTACATACAACACATATCGTGAAAAAGTGGTTCAGTGACAATAAAATTAAAGTTCTGAATTAGCCCTCAAAAAGCCATGATTTAAACATAATGGAGAACGTATGGGGTATTCTGGTTTGCTGTGTTTACGTAAACGGAAGGCAGTTTAACACAAAAGATGAACTAAAATCGGGCATTCTATTAGCTTGGAAGACAATCAGTATGATGACCTCATGCCACTATATCAGTCAATGCCAAGGCGTTTACTGGCTGTTGTAGAAGCCCATGGTGGCTTTACAAAGTATTAGATACAATATTTGTTACTCAGTTATTTATTTTTTACATGTGCGTTTAAATTCATGCAACATGTATTTTTGTCATAATTTCAATAAAATTATTTTCTAAAAAATCATATTGGTCTTTCATTGTTTTGACTCGTATTTTCATTTCTTGAATCATACACATACAGTTTGCATCAAGTGTCACACATTCATATTTTTTTATTACACTTCTATACCATTCTAATTCTTAAAGCTAAGGTGCGTTTATATTCATGCAACGCACTGTATTGTGAACAGAATCACCCCTTTCTAAAATAATCCATCCAATCATTATTGTAAAGATATTTTTACTACCATTAAAATGCAAAATAATTCTAGCAGTGAATTATGAAAAAAGAAAAGAAAAGGACACAAAAAACTTTGACAGAAAGAAAAAGACAAATACATTTTTATAAATTCACTGACATTATTGCAGTAGAAAGCACTAAAAACTGGCATTGAAAAATTAAATATAGGAGCTTTGTAAACAAATGCCACAAAATTAAAAACACACAATTGATAATAAAAAACTTTACAAGATTTCTTTACCATTAAAAACATCCTCTGAACAGGAACTGATTTTTCACAGAGCAAATGGGGCAAGAAGGCTTGTGGGGCCCCAAATTAGCTGTCTTTAGAAGTAAAAGTATTTTACATGTATACAAAATTCACTTTACGTATTTCACGATAGAAGGGGCCCTAATTAAAAGTTTTGCCCTGGACCCCAACTTCTGTAAATCAGTTCCTACTTCTGAACAGGAGCTAATTTTTCACGGGGCAAATGGGACAAGTGCCTGTGCCCCCAAATCAACTGTGTTTTTTTTTTTTTTTTTTTTTTTTTTTAATTAAAAGCATTTTACATGCATACAAAATTCACCTTGTGCATTTTATGGTAGAAGGGGCTTCCAATTAATAGTTCTGTCCTGGATCCTCACTTCTGTACGTCAGTTTCTGCCTCTGAATAGTACTATTAATGTACTGCAGAGATCTTTTGACCTAGGAACTGATTTACACGTCTGGGGGCCTGTGGCTCTCAAAACTAACGGGTACCTCTACCTAACTTAAAAAAATATTTTTAATGAAACACATAAAAATCCATACAAAATAACTTATAAATACAGCCATCTTTCCAAAAATTTCTAGATGGTCCAATATGTCAAATTCAAAACAATAAGCATGATTAACATTTTAAAATCTTGAATTCTCACTTAAAAGGAAATCACAATTAAAAACCTATTCTAAAAATTCTACTGTTTTTTCCAAGACTCTTTTCTACAATAACTTTGTTAATGAAGTAATACTGTAGTAATTCTCGATTTCTGAGGCTAGAATTTAGGAAACAAAATCTGCGCTCTCTTTCCCAAACAATTTTATTACTTATCATTGAAAAATGTTGCTACGGAAATTCCTTTTTAAGAAAAATATACGTGCATGTGGACATACAGACACATACACGGGAAAAAAAAATTCTTAAGTTTATTAAGGATTATAAAAACAGTCGTACTGATTAGTTCTTTTGACTGAATACTATCAAAATAAATATTTTTATTTATATTCAGAAGAAAAAATTTAAAAGTGTCAGAGATATTTTGGAGTTCCCTTTTATCATAGGCCCTGGGCATGTGCTCTGTCGTAAATCAGTCCCTGTTTTGACTAATATCTTGAAGTATTGAATGCCTGTCTCTACAGATTCAAACATTGTAATCAGTGGCATCGCCAGAAAAAATTTCAGGGGGGGGGGGCAATAACCTGAAAAAATATTTTTTTTAAATAAAATTCTGATAGCATAGTTTTAAATTTAAAGAAAAAATGCTTAGTAGAATTTTCAAGGGGGGGGGGGGGAATAACAATGATCATGAATAGAAAATGGGTATGTGAAGCACTTGCACCTACTTATTCTTTGCTGACAAAGAGTTGTATTTATTTATTCTAAACAAACACTTTATTTATTATTTCATGGTGCTTGTTTACAAAGCTCTCATACTTCCTTGCAGTAAAATCATATTCAAGCATATATCATATTCATAAATGACTTGTTATGATTCTCTCTTTTATTTGGCTTTGAATTCCCACTCTTTATTTTACAGAGTGATTATAACTAAACTTCCACGAAAAAAAAAAAAAAAAAAAAAAGCACTCTGCAGCTAAAATGGATAAGCAAATTGCCACCAAATTTAGTATGTAGATGATTCATGAGATATTCTCAAGGTGAAAATATTGTTTAAAATGTCTGCTAGGTGGCTCTGTGTATAGAAAATATAATAATAATAAAAAAGAGATTTATTTGGCATGTATAGAGAAATTGAACATTTGTAGATTAGCAATTGGGAGGGGCGATTGTGAATTCATGAAAAACACCTGAAATTTTAGTAAGAAAAAGTTTTCATATGGAAAGAGAACATGTAATTTATTACAGGGAGATCCAATCCTCTCATTATCAGGGGCTGATCCAGGTTTTAATGTTTATGGCCCATTTTTGTAATAAACAATATATTTTTGTGAAAATTTTATCTTTTTTTGGAAAAGAAGAAAAAACACACATAAATCTTCTGTTTTAACAGTTATTCTATATAATGTTTAATATCAATTTAATAAGGTTGTGCTGAACCAAATATAGGAATTAATTAAAAATGATACTGAAAACACAGAAAAATTTTATATAGAGATCCTTTTAACAAAATCTTGCAAACGGGCCATTTTCATGAACTGAATTTTGTGAAAGGGGCTTATTTTACAAATTTGAATTTTGTGAAGAGGCAGCAAGAGGAATAAATTTTTGCTTGGATCAACCAGTGGCGTCGCCAGAAAAAATTTCAAGTGGGGGGGCACACCCTGAAAAAAAAATTGTTTTTTAATAAAATTTTGATAACATAGTTTTAAAGTTAAAGAAAAAAATGCAAACTAGAATTTTCCAGGGGGGGGGGGGGGCAAGTGCATGGGATCAACCACTGATTGAAAAATATTAGAGGTGGGAATCGATTAACAGTTTTAGGGTTAATCATAGTTCATTAATCGATTAATCGGTTTTCATATATAATTTTATTTCAATAATGAATAAAACTCTCATATTGTGTACAGTCGGTAACAAAAGTATCTGAATACTAGCAAAAATTCCTATATAAAAAAAGCAGAGTTAATACTGTTTTGTTAAATAAATCCTTGTCGAATAATGTTCTTAGCCTGTCTAAGAACCTGATTCAACAACGATTTATTTAACAAGTTAGTTCTTCTTTATCACTTCGGACTAGAACACAAAATGTTATTTTCTGTTTCTACTTTGATAGTTACTATCAGCATTTTTGAACAGACAATAAACGCTTGAAGATATTGTGAAACTCTATTGACATTTTCCCCATCAGAGGGATAGTGAAAAATCTCAAACCCTACTTTTCTTTTCTTTTTTACCTTTAGTATTTCCATTTTTTGAAAGCTTCTTGTTTCTGAGAATACTATTGCCCTAGCCAACACTTTCTGTAGAAGGCTACAGACACAAGGTGTTGCTCCAGCATGCACATGAAGCAGCATTTTGTTTAATAACTGTCCTCCCCATTTTCTCTATCAACAAAAGTGCAACATCTTCTTTTGTGAGGTTTTATTTTTATTTATTTATTTGCTTTTTCATTATTTGATGGATGTTTCTTAGAATGTTTGTTAGGAAAATATGTGAAAAAATATTTTGTAGACAGAACAGCATTTTTACTTTAAATCGTAGTTTGAAAATTTTAATCGGATTTTGAAAATTTTTAATCAAATTAATCGATCCAATTAACTCGATTAAAAAAAATTGATCGGGACTAAGAATTGATTGATTAATCGACACAGCCCTAAAAAATGTTAATTTCAGTTTGGTTTAGCAGACATATGAAATTGATATTTTAGTCTCATTTTATGAATTTAACTATCTAAAACACTGGAATTCCAGCATTAAAAATGAAATAAATACCTGGAGATTCAGGTACATTATTGGAACACAATCCCCCCTGATTTGATTCTGTGAGGATCATTCATTTCATTTGTTAAATTTACTATTTTTCCATGAAAAGCACAACCTGGGGAACATCTTTAGAACAAAAATATATTTTTAAATTTCTTGAATATATCTCATTATTCTTCCTCATACCATATTTGTTGGCAATCTGCGCTCACCCATTTAAGATGTACAGATGCTGTCTACACCAAAAGTTTAATCATAATAATCTGCACACTGTAACAAAACAAAATGAATGTTGTTAACAGAAAGAAAAATCAATGTTATAAAATTGATCAACCAGCTAATGAAATAGTATAAAATGTATGATTATATTTTTTGGTTAATATATTAAAATTATAAATAGCACAGGTAAAATAATTTAAAACAAAACTTTTTATAACACAATATATACATTACATTTACAAATACAGCACATTCTAAAAAAAAAAAAAAAAAAAAAAAAAAAAAACATGTAGGGGTTAAAAGAAAGAGAAATAGAAAGATGGATTGATGATGAAAAATGATAGATATACATATATATATCACAATAGAAACATGAGATGATATTGAGATAAATATGAACAATGTCATATAGCAACAAAATATTCCAATAAATGAAAGGGCACATTGGTTGTTCAGTCAGAAATATTTTAAAATTGCTTTTAAAACAAAGCTCAAAATAAGAAAAACTGATACAAATCTAACGAGTTAAAATAAATCTTACTAAAAATTCACATTTCTATAATAAAAATTTTACATAAAACAATAATGCTATAAAAACACACATCAATAACATATAGCACAAAAGTGATATACACAATTTTTAACTACACAGGCCTACAAAAATGAAGTTGACAAAATTTGATTTGATGATTTTAGCTGATCATTACGTTTTTCAATGTGCTGAAACCGAAAATGCAGCCCATTTTTCTCGATAACTTATAGATTTTTGTCAATACAAGGTATCTATCGACACAATTTCTTACATACACCATCCTAACAATAGACTGGTTGGTCGGTATGGTTTTACATTGCACTAATGCTGCACTATTACAACAACAGGCATCCATGATTAATTAATCATGGAAACATACTATAAAACTTGCCATATAATTATACAGGTGGAAGAGTAATGGAAGAAACTGTATAGGTAGGCGCCCTGTATTGATAAAAATGAGTATGTGCTAGAGAAAAACTGGCTTCATTTTTAGTTTCAAAGCACACCAAAAAATATAAAGACCCGCCAAAATTATGAAATCAAAATTTTACAAGTCGACCTGTGTTATTAATACTTTAAACTCAAATGAAATATTTTCATAAAAATTAAAATTAAATAAAATAATAACTTTATCATAATTAATATCATAAATGATTTCAAATAATCATTGAT
Organism: Salticus scenicus; assembly: GCA_963930645.1. NCBI lineage: Eukaryota > Metazoa > Arthropoda > Arachnida > Araneae > Salticidae > Salticus > Salticus scenicus. The sequence goes on from OZ005658.1 coordinate 139,572,128, forward strand.
TATTGAATCAATTTATATTTAAGGAATTCATTAAGGTATTTTCTTACTATTCCTTACTTCTGAAATATATATAAATATTTTTTTTTTTTAGAACAAATACTTTTAAAATAAAATCATTCCAAAATTATTTTCATAAATAAAAGCATTTAGGCATTGATGCGTACAAATTCATTTGTTTAATATAAAGGGACTTGGCACCTTCAAAAGCAGCACTGAAGTAAGTTTCACATAAAAACTTATATTTTCATTTAATATTTTATAAATTGAGCTATATTATGTTTGTTCAATGAAATATATATTCAGGCAATAATTTTTTTTATGATTTTTGATATATTTTTTACAGATTTGAAAGCTATAAATTGCATTTTCCTAGTTTGCATTTTTTCATAAATTCATGACCTTCAAAATGCTAAAACTTCTAGAAATATTTCAAAAAAGACCTATTATTATTTTTATTTTTTTAGATGTTTAATAGAACCTGGGTTTTGCAATATCTTTAAAAGAAAAAGTATTATATCTATATAATATTTCTGTAACGTGGGCCAGTTACAATTAAATTTTGTTGAAATATGATAGTAATGTAATTAATAAAATATGCAAGGATAAAAATTAATATTTATAAAAGCACAATATTTATGCACACAGACTCAGCTCAATGATCTAATAAGAAAAATGATGACATTTGTCCGATAAGAGTATTTTATGGAAAATTTATTTTTAAAAGTTAAATCTTAAGAATCTTTGCAAGCGTCATTTTAAACCTAGCAATACTTTAAAGATATATACAGAATATGAATTATTATCATAAATTGACTAAAAACAGATCATAAAAAGGTATAATCAAAATAGGAATTAGTTTTTTTTATAATTATGCCAAAATAGATAAATAACAAGTCCCGCCAATATGGCGACAAATATTTAAAAGTCATTCATGGGGGTCATATACTAAAACAGTACTGCTTTGCAGAAGTATAAAAACTGGGTCGTCAATTATGAATTTTATTTCGAAATCTTTCTTTGTATAATTTTAGTTTCACTACTGCACAGTATTAATTTGGTTCTAATGATAATTTGGTGACTGGTAAATTAATATTTTAATTAAGTGGTGAAATTTATATAATATTTATGAGTTGCAAATTTTACAGGTAAATAAGAAAAGAAATAAAATGCTAAAATTTTGCATGGGTTTGCTAGTTAAATATAAAAATATAACAAAAATTATTATTGTTATTTTTTTTCCCCAAATTTTTACATAGACAAGCATTTTTTTTTTTTTTCTCAAAAACTAATAAATAAATTTCAAATTCTATCTCTAGTTCTTTTAAACATCCAAAAATGTTGTTAAAGACTTCGTAAATATCTGTAGAAGTTTTACCATTTTGAAGATTATGAATTTACGGAAGAAAAAAAAAAAAAAAAAAAATGCAAACTGAGAAAATGCAATTTAAAGATTTTAACCTGTAAAATATATATAAAAAACTATAAGAATTGTTGAATGAATATATATGTATTGAACAAACCTAATATAATTCAATTTATAAATATTAAATGGAAATGTAAGCTTATCTATAAAACCTACTTCAGTGATGCCGTCAAAGTTGCCCAGTCCCCTTAATTTGTTTAATTTAATTACATAAAACAAGCAAATGCATATATACCCCGCAACAAAAAGATAGGTACAAAGGGTTTTTTCTTTGATTTTTCATAAAATAACATTATCTAAATTGTGCGTATCATTTATTATCATAAAATAACACTATTCCGAGACTAATTTTTGTTTTAAGACTAATTTAGAAAAATTTTAAGACTAAAATTTTTCTAATTTAAGACAACACACCGTAACAAAAAGATAGGAACAAAGGTTTTTTTTTTTTTTTTTTAATTTTTGAATATGAATATTTTGAATATAATTCAAATATTTAATATGTTTTTGATATGATAATATTTTGTTATGATAATAAATGATCAGCACAATTTAGATAATGTTATTTTATGAAAAATTAAAAAAAAAACCCTTTGTTCCTATCTTTTTGTTGCAGAGTGTAGTCTTAAATTAGAAAAATTTTAGTCTTAAAGCTTTTCTAAATTAGTCTTAAAACAAAAATTAGTCCGGGAACAGTGTTATTTTATGATAATAATAAATGATAAGCACAATTTAGATAATGTTATTTTATGAAAAATCAAAGAAAAAAACACTTTGTACCTATCTTTTTGTCGCGGGGTGTAGTCTATATCTGCATAAAAAAAGAAAAGATAAGGCTTTTTACAATATATAGCTTGAACATGATAGAAAGATTATATGAGGGAGGAAGAGATTATTAAAATGTGGTTGTTTAAAGTTGATACAGATATAGATCACGTAGGACTATATTTTAAGGAATATTCTAGGATCAGAAAAAAAGTTATATTAAATGCTTTTTTGTGAAATTAAGCACAAAGAAAAAATAAATACCAGAATTAAGTAATCCATATCCTTTAACTATTAAATATATTGTTTGGAACATTTTACTTCCATTAAAAATGTAAGTTTTGATATGAAGGAGAAAAATAAAAAAGAGCACATTTTTTTATAAAGCTTATATCATGTATTTTTCAAGGCACACCACAATATTAGTACATTATTTCGTATTAGTATCAGTCTGTAACAATAATAAATAATATTTCTGTTCTTTATCTTTGGTAGATATTATTGCACTATGTAAAAATATGCGATACTTTCATTGTATATTTGTCACACTAGTATATCTCTGCAAAATAACTGATAAAAGTGTATACTAATGATTACTAATTTATTGAAATTTGCTTACGTTTTTCCTTTTTCTTTATTTTATATAACATCCCCACCACCACCTTTTATGAAAACCTTCCTATTTCTTGCTTCATTTTTAACTCCATATAATAAAAATATATTTTAGTAAAAACTTACAAGGACATCACATACAAATAATTAGAAGAATTTTGCCTAACCTTATCTCTTAATTTTTTTTATTTACAAATTAAAAACACTAATTATTGACATATATGAAAATCATTAATTTTCTTTTTACTAAGCAAAGTACACACTGGAATATGTAAAATATGAAATACAGTGAAATTTTCAAATTTGCTTTACATTAATAATTTTACAAAGAAATGATTTATTTGAACAGTTTAAAAACATCAGTCTAAATTTCTCTCATAGATACATAAATGACAATCAAACAATGATTAATAGGAATGGAATATTTTACACAATGATGTATGGATTAAAAAAATAAATACTTAAGACAGTGAAAGATGAAATAACTTCTATTCAGGTAAGGCAATTCTGTTTATCAAGTCTTATAAAAACTACTGTTCCCTTTCATATACCAGAATAACTGCCAGTTTTATAAAATACGACCATACAAAAAAGACTTTAAAATATACAAAAAAGCTCTTTTTATACATTTCAGTTAAAAATCAATATTATGGAAAATAATTAAAATCTAATTGGTCCTTTATGATCCCAAGTCTTCACATACATCCATGGAATTATTTACTGCTTCTTCAGCCTGGTCAATTTTTCGCTTGAGTTTGCCTATAAAGAAAAATACACATATTTAATTTGTCAGAGAAATTAATAAGACTGCAGTTGCCAACTTTTACGCTTTTTGGCTATTGAAAAATTTAATAGAATATTTTTATTGTATATCTGTAACAGTTTTCACTGATTACATAAAATAAATATTTCTATTAAAAATTTTCTGGCAGCCAAACAAATTGTAAAAGTTTACAACTATGTAAGACATATATGCCAACTTAAATTAAGATAAAAATAAATAAAAAATAAGCAGTTTAAAATAAATAATGCTGCATAATTAAAAATATGCTTTTATTCTAAAATGTACAATATACTTTCAATACCATTTAATCATCAATCTCTAGCTGAGATAAGAAAAGAAGAGGGTGGGGGGGGGGGACTAAAAAATAATTACAGAAATATTGAATAATTATATTTCTTTATGCATTCTAGAATATCACAAAGTAAGTTTTAAATGAATATTAACATTTATATTGTGAATGGAGAAAGACTGGAAATCAGAAAACTTCCTGTGAAATGTTTGATTGTCGATAGTTGACGGGGTTACTATTTATTAACAAACAATATCTGCAACTTTTTAAAAAACGGAAGAAATCAATTAAAAATTGAAAGCTGGAAGATTAACTTAAAAATCAGAAACCTTCTACCAAAAATGGAAAAGTTGGCAGCTAGGCAACACCCTCAAAAGTTGAAAAGACATTAAGAAAAAAAAAAAAAAAAAAAAGAAAAGAAACTGAGGTAAATAGGTCATAAGCAAAACATATAAATTCTCATAAAAGCACAAAATACAGAATAATAACATTTTAAAAATTAGAATGTCATAATAGATGTGAATAGCATAAATATGTAATGACAGCTAAGAATAAGTCTAAATATGAGGGCAGTTTGATAAGTCCGTGACTTTGAAATGAAAAAAACAATGTACATACTAAAATGCATTTTACACTCATGTCCATAAATTAAGGATAATGCTAGCTGAGGCAAATAAAGGCTCAGAGGCAAAACAAACATGACATATTCATAAAGTCCATTTATTAAACAAAAGATCAAGAACAAAAAAAGTTG